>JAOWBP010002559.1:12346379-12377409 GCA_028571105.1 Tragopan temminckii
AGGTTAGAAATACCATTAAGTTAAAAATACAGTGTTTGATGTTAGGCAGTCAAGGGGGGTTAGAAACAGACCAAAGTTCTGAGTTCCGGCAACAGCACAGGGGATGTTTGTTTGGTAAGAATGAGGCACTACTCTTAGTAGCTTGCAGAGCTAGCGGAGATCATTTTTTCACTGCAGCTAAAGTCAGCCTATAGTCTGTACCTTAATTTTTAACAAAACACTGACAGTTCTATCACAGAAAACAGTAAATCAGGTGGAGCAGTGCTCTTCACTTAGGTAAAATATAGCTGAGCATTCCCACTGAAGGCAATGGATGTGAGAATTTACGCATGTTACTGTGAACAGGATCAAAGTCTTGCCAAACACCTGCACTGCTCTGTAGCTGGTATGCGTGCAAGCTTCCCACTTGTGAAGTCATTTCATTGGCTTCACGTAGGGCTGTACATGCAGTGTGGAACTGCCTGGCTCTGTGCTCTCCTAGTGGAACATAACTCGTGGAGGGGTCCAGCTGCAAGACAGCCACTGACCCTGCCTTTTTTCTCACCTTCTTGTTGCACTGTCAGCCAAAGGCTGGACCACGTCTCGCATAACTGCCTGACAACCAGAAAAAGCATTATTCTCAGTAGTGTGTACACACACGAGCTTATCTTGTCCCGAAGTGCAGGAGGCCGCTTTTACGTCTGTGCACATTCAGGATTCCATTTAAATGCAGTATCAGCCTGGATGCAAATATAGGATAAATCATAGTTATGCAGCCTTGTAGAAAACAGGCTGAGAGAGATGATAATTCTTTAACTTGCAGCCTGCTGTTATCTTGGTTCAGTTAAAATCTCAGCAGTCAAAGTTAGGTGCTGGGTAAAAGGTGTCTGGATTATTTTCTTTAGTTTAAGAACTATAAAGAAGCTGGTTCTAAAAACCCGGCTTTCCACTGATGCTATTTAGTGTGCTTACGGGGTCAGACTTCTATGCACAAACCTTAAAAACAGATTGTCTCAAAAAGAACACTTACAGGACAGCTTGCCTTTGGCTATAGCTATTACCCCACCAATCTTTACACTTGAACTTACTTTTCAATTTATTTCAATGAGATAGTGGGTAAGTTTTCACATATTCAGCAGTTCTTCTGCAAAGACACTAAAACCACAAGCTTTAGCCTAATGCAAAGAGAATTAAACAATTCTAGTATTTGTTTCACTTTGTTGGATAGCTTTTGTTCTGCGTGACTGCCATATTATCTAGCAAAATGCACTAAAAAAAACCAACCCACCTCTCTTTCAGGCTGTTTTTTCAAAAGGGATACTATGAAATATAAGATGACCTTTCCCAGCTGAACTCCTATGGGACCTTTCCACATTACAGTGGAGCGTTACATGAAGATACGTGTTAACTTGCTCACAGAAAGCTCCAAATGCCAGGATCAGCTTACCTGCATTTGTCCACAGAGCGGTACTGAGACGGCACAGCAGCTCAGACTGCTGCCTTCAACTGAGGCAGCCATGCATCAGTGCCAAAGGATGGGATTAGAGAGCCAACAGTACTTTGTTTCTTGCTCTAAAAGCAATTTCCTAATCTAGTTTTCTGCTTCAGAATAACAAGATTCTTCCCAAAGCAGACACCAGCACAAGGTTAAGTTACTTGATAAGAAAAGCTGCGGCTCTTAAACATTATAATGAAGAAGCAGTTTGCAAAAACAAAGCAGGCTTCATTCAGAGTTTCTAAGGAAAAAGCCAGCTTGGTTGCTCTTACTACTGTTTCTCAGACAGAACGTGGTGCTGTGGGCGCCAACAACACCCACTCTGGTATCACTGCACCAACCAGCTGTTACACAAGGAGCAGCAAACGAGAGCAAGTAGCAGGACTAAGTCAGAGCCAGCATTAGTATCACTCTGAGCAGCAAACAACAACCTGGCTGCATTGCCCCTTTTCTAAGTGCAGCATTGGCCAAAAAGCCATTTCTGCAATGTGGCTGAGCAACTGCTTCGTCACGTCTGTATTAAAGGTTTTCTCAGGAGTTTTGCCATTGAGATGGTCGTGAGCAGTAGTTTTTTTTAAATAATAATCTGTGAATTTTTCATTGGATTTCTATAAATCTCAGCTTTCACCTTTGCTGTTTAGTAACTAGGAAAGTAACTCCCTTTTCACTGTCACTTCTCCCATGCTTGTTTCTGCAGCTGTTAATAACAGAAGCGTATTGCATCTGCTTCCTAACCTGCCACGGCTCTGTGAGAAGAGTCATTAGAAATGCTCACAGTGACACTTTTTAAAGCTAATGAAAAAGACACATGCACAAGCACAAGAGAAAAAAAAATCATCTTGGCTTCCTCTGAATCAGTCCAAAAAGGAGATCTTAGCAGAATAAATAGCAGAAGGAAAAGAGAGGGAGAGAAAAAGTGTACCTAATGTGTAGCAGCTACTCTGCAGTTGCTTGTTCGTTTTATGTATGAAGCATTTCAGAAACTTCTCAACCTGGTTTTGAAAGACTGTTGTAGGGATCGCATTAACTTTGTATTGGCAAAGAAACAAGCGCAGTCAGAAGAGAGGAACCACAACCACTTGGATATCTGCCTCTCTGGGGTACAGGAGAGGCTCAGGCACTTCTACGTCACCGTCCTATAAAAATCAAATCAAAGTAGTGCCTGCTTAGCACATGATATGGGATGAGGTCAAAGCACAGGAGAATCTGTTCGTAGAGTCCAATGCCCTGTTTGTACCCAAAGTCTCGGCACTACGTTATCTGTGAGCTTGGAAAGCTTTGCATTTCTAGAAATGGCAGTTAAAAATAAAAAATAAATTAAAAAATAAAATTTAATCATAATTTTGGGTTCATCCAAAGGAAGGTCAGTACTCCACAACAAGTCTCAAGCTTTCTATTCCAAAAAGAGTGGAGGCCACTGCGGAGGGCCTGGCCCCAGGCGATATACGGAGAGAGGTATGCTGGGTTTTGTCCTTCTCATGCCCTTTCCCCAATTGCAGTCCTGAATTGGATGCTGAAGCCTGAATTCTCATATATGCTTCTTCTGTGTGAATAAAAATAAAAGATCTGAAAATCATCATTACAGTCAATGCACAACCCTGAAGCTGTAAGTTTCCATAGAGATGCCTAACTTGCCGTGTAGCTGCAAGTCTATGTTTTATTGGTAACAAACCATGAGGATCTAAACCACAAGCTGCCTCTTTTCCAGCAAATAGTTCTACAAGAGAAAACAATCTCCACAGAAAGGGAGAAGGAAACCACCACAGTCTATTTGCTTCCAAAAGAGTAGCCCAATTCAAAGCATTTTCTAACTTCAACACTGAACCTAGTAAGCAACTGGCACTTGTACTCAGCCCCTTCTCTGAGCAGAATTTGAGCTTTAGTTAGACGGCAAGATTTTCTTACTCCCGCCACTGCTCTGATGAGACATCTCCAAAATAACATTGCTCCCACCTGCCTCCGACTGCCCAGATGATGAGCACAGTTTTGATTTCCACTTCAACATACTAGCATCGTTGCTTACATAGTGGTTTTGTTTTCAGATCCAGTTCTTATTCAGCTTCGCTCACCAGCGAGAAGGCATTTTTAATTCTTCAACAGGAACAGCGCGATGGAGAGATTTGGGAACCAAGGACTAAGGGCATGTTGGCTTTGCCGCGCAACGTGGTTTGATGTGTTGCCCACTGAAGTCTGTGGGAGTCTTTTCATTAATTTCAATGGGACTTCAAATGGTCTGATAGCATGTGGTGCCTTAGACCACCTAGAGTCCAGGACTAATTTGTTTTTTTATGTTCTGCTAAGGAAAGCTGTTGGAGGTGCCCACGACTTGGACACTCAAAGAGCTTCCAGACCGTGCTGCAGACCTCAGCCTCGTGTGCCTCAAGCATGTAAGACCATAGAAAAAATAAAAAAGTTAACAAGTTATCCTTGGCTTCAGCAACTCTGTCCACCTGGGGAGAGCTGCAGGGCAATTGGTTGTGCTTCAGGCTAGTGCTGGGAAACAGTATGATATTTCCATGGGAGTAGCAAACCCTCATTTATTTCTCCCTAACACTCTCCTGTAGAAATATATAGGAGATGTAAAGCCAAGACATGCAGAGAGTGCTGAGTATTCTAGCCTCACTCTTTTTTCTACTTCACATCTTTCAGACTTTATTGGTCACAAGTTTTGGTGACCTACACCTTGGTGTGGCCTGCAGGTCACATATAGCTGAGGACATAGAGCCCCTAAGTTTCCCCACAATTTCCTTCCCAGTGTAACTGCTCTCCATAGGCTGTATCAAACATCATGTCTTGTAACAGCCAAGTTAGAAAATTCATGCAGAAAAGTCTTTCATTTATCCCTCCCAAATACGAAGCAAGTGTTTTATTAAAAAGGGTTCATAATTTTCTGCTTTCAGAAGCTGAACAAATAGCGATCAAAGAAAGGCATGGAGCAGCTGACTAAAAGCTAAAAGCACATGTACTTTGGGGAATGCAAGAAACTAGCAGTTAACAACAGACTTCAAAACAAGCCCCAGAGGCTGTAGTGAAGACTTTCCATAGGTACTAACGATTTTGAATTAACCCATGTCCCACCGCACAGGTTTGATCTTAGAGATAGGAAGAACCAATGCTCAATACCCACTCTAGAAATCAGACCTTCTCCTTTTAAAAGCACATGTAATTAGTGCATTCAAAGCAATGAACTGCTTTAAAACATGGAACAAATTGGTGCCTTTGTGGACTGAGGTGAAGCAGCAGTACAGCTGCTTTCAGCATGCACTGTCAGTAGCTGACCTTTCTCAAACCACTGCTTCCCTTGGTTGACCACAGTGCTATCTACAAGCTTCAAATTACTTTGGAGATTAACTGTCACTGTGCCTACCGACATCTCTCCGGGGACAATGGGAATCCCTTCTGCATGGTGTGCATCAGATCCATCCCATCCCACTGTCTTGCCTTCCTGGGCTCATCACATCAGCAGACTCCCCTTTGCCTATCTCTATGTAACATCATTGCTCATGTCCTTACAGTGTATATTTAGAGACAGGCCTTAGAAAGAATATATACATCTGTGACACAAGCTTGCCCCTAGTATACACCTCGGTTTCCCTGCCTGAGATGATGTCCATTCTGCCCTTCAGAAATCAGCAGAAATGGACAGGAAAATCTTGAATCTCACCCAATGCCTGGCTTCTTCTTGCCTCCCTCTTAACAAGGACTCCTATTACGTTTTGCCTTTAAATTCTAACGGAATATATATATATATATATGTTTGTTTTTTTTTTTCAAAGCTCTGCTTGTCTGTGGGCAGGTCAGAGACCAGCAGTATCAATGTCCCCAGTGATTCAGCAAGTACAAGAACACAGCTAAACCCCAAAAGTCCAACCATCTTCAGCTATTTAGTCAAGGCTACCTCCGAATTCTTCCTCTCCCACACCCTCTCTTGGCCTGTTTAACTAAGCCTTCTTCTCTATGGTGCTGCGTGTGAAGGTGCACTCCTTCTTAGACAGCACTGGCAGAGCAAAAGGAGAAAAAGTCCAGTTAATGGAAAAACAGGATGAATGGTAATCAGAGCAGTGTCAACCACGTGGAAGTATTGATCGGCCGCTACAAACCAGCTAACAGGGCTCTGCCCAACTGTTTATCGATACAATCGTGGTTTGTGATACAGCACAGCCCTCCAGCTTTCCATTTACAAAGAAAGTGGAAGTTCAGAGCTTCTATAATTGAATTTATAAACTTGTACACAGCAATGGAATACCTAATGCCTGGGCTGAAAGTTTAAAAACAAAAGCAAGAAGATGAGTGCTGCACTCAGCTGTAGGCCTTTCCTAGTAATGAGCTGTGCAGCCAAAGCAATTACAAACTTTATTTTTTTAAAGGAGCAATAGCAGTTTGACCAGGAGGTCTTCCTCCAGGAACGATCTTGTAAATGAAAGCATTAAGCTTCTAACGGGTTGAGTGCTTCAGATCATTACAGAGATGGCCTCCAGCTCCACACTTCACTAGCTTGATTTTGTTGTTGTTAATTTCACTGACAAAAGCGGTTTGAAGAACCTCCCTGCTTTGGACCCACTCAGTGTTAAATGCAGCCTAGACAAGAGGCTGCCTTTCTTCATTGAGCAGCATTTTTAAAAGGAAAAAAAAAAAAAACAAACTAATAATTAAATCCTACTGATGAATAATTGCTTGTAATAAATAAAGAGAAACAAATGCCATTGGCCTCAACAGCTTCCATCACTGCTACTGAACAAAGTGAATGCCATGTACTGCAGGAGCTGGGAGCAGTGACACATGGAGTAAGTTCCCATTTTAAATGCAGCCAGAATTATCCCAAGATGCAACTCCCAGTGGCTGAGCAGTGGCCAGCCAGGTCCAGGAGGCAAATTTGGGGTATCAGGAGCAGAGCTGGAGCCTCCACCTGGAAGTCTGTACCTCCATCCAGACCTCAGCTGAGGCAGATTTTCACAAGCAGAGCTCTTCCTTCTGTTGGAGGTTCTTATAAACAATCCTCACCCTCCCTCCTTCCCTCCCAGCACACCACCCCCACGTTTTCTCAACTTGAAACATCTGAAATTTATTCTAAACCCTGACCGTAATAAGCTGAGCGTACCCAGACAGAGCTGCAGGCCTTCACTTCCAAGGGGAAGTCATATTGCATGCAAGGGTACAGCGAGATTGCAAACTTAAGCTGGTTATTTCTCACTTCCCTACTTTAAAAGCTACAATATTCAGGTAGCTTAAAGAAAAACAACCTTTGGATTTTGTCTACTCATAAATCCATCACAACAGCCTGGGGGAAAACAGTAAATAAGATATTGGAAGAAGAGCACAAGAGGCCAAAAGAAGAGCATCTTCCTCTCAGGGTGTGCTGTTTGCAACCAAAACCAGGTACCAGGCTGTGATATTAGTGTGTGGTATTGATTTGTTCTTAATCCGGAGAAATGCCCCTGTAATGAACTCTGCTGTGCCCTTAATGATTTCATATCGAAGGATGTTAGGTGCCTTGCTCATAACAGAGTAACAGCGATTCCAAAAATAGCAAGCCTCATAATAAAATGTTATTGAGGAGCCTGAATTTCAATATAAAAGGGACTCTGCTGTACTCAAGGGCTTACTAGATACAAATGCATACTTTAAAAAGTTGTATTAAAGTCGTGTCAGTGGTTGAGGTAGAGGCAACATGAAATGCTGCTTCAGGAAGCAGCTGAGCTCAAGGTCCCCAGCTCCACAGCCAACCCTGCCGATTGGGCACTGCCAGCCCCATGGGCACCTCCAGGCCCTGCTGCCTCTCCTGCCACCTGCACACCACCTGTTTCTGCTTGATTGCTCCCACCCGTCATTTTGGGCCACTGCAGCCCAGGGTATGGGAGCTGTGGATTTGTTGCTTGAGGTGGTTCCCAACACATCCCAGCCCTGACAGGAGAGGACAAGGGGAGGAGGCCTCTGTGTTGCCCTTCCATGGCTGCCCTCTTTGCCACCTGCACATTAGAGATGAAAGAAGCAGAAAGAGAAACAAAATGAGCTCTCGTCAAAGCAAGAACAGCACCTGGGGTGCCTAAAGACACCTATAGCTCAGTCACCTCTCTGAGGCGGTTTTGGCAGATGCTTCTCCTGCTGCTCCCAGGCTCAGTCAGATATCCTGGTCTCGGCTGGAATAGGGTTAATTTTCTTCATAGTGGCTGGTATGAACCATGTTTTGGATTTAGAATGAGAATCACATTAATAACGCTCCGATGTTTTGTTGAGCAATGCTTAAAGTTAAGGACTTCTCACTTTCTCATACTGCCTGGTGAGGAGTTGAGGGTGCACAACGCGTTCATTTGGGTCTGATTAATGGACATATCTTGCTTTTTCCACTTACCCTTTCTAAATCCGTTTTCCTATCTATATTTCTGCCCAAATGCCATCTGAAAAGAAAGGTCTGCTCTTTTCTTGCTGCGCGATGAGACACAGCAAACCCAGGCAGCTCTGACTCCTCTAAGCGCAGGCAGTGGCCCATTTCTCTTCACTCATCCTTATAGGTCACCACCAAATAGTCCCTGAAGTACTTCAACCTGTCCTGTTTCACACACACCATGTGTCCCCCTCAGCTCAAGCATGGATCCCCAGAATGCCAGGCCCTCCTGAGAGCCTGCTCTGGCCTTCAAATAACTCTCACCCACCAACTGGTTTCATTAAGAGCAATTAGGGATATCTCTGCCACTTGCACTAGGGCAGGGAGTGGGAGCAATTAGCTGCAGGAAACAAGAGGTGAACGTTTGCCTCCCGTGAATCCCACAAGGGAGATCAGAACTTGGCTCATAAGGTTATCTAGGAGCAGGGATTTAGGCTGGAAAAAACCATTAGCTCAATTATCCCTAATACAGGCAGAATTGCCTTAATTGCAGTCAGTTGGGGTGAGCCGAAGAGCCCAGAGCTCCTGGGTTGCACACTTGGCTGCCTCCAGGCTCCTTTCCTGAGAAAAGCAGCACAGAGTCCTGCCTGCAGAGCGACCCTGTTCTGAGCCATCCCCCTCCCTGGAAAAATGACCAGCTAAATCCTAAATGCTGCTTTTCCTCCAGACCAGCTCCTGAACTGCCTTTCCTCGTTCCTGTGATTTCCCAGGAGCTCACTGGTGCTCTTGGACCCAGGGAGGGCTCTGAACCCTAAAGCAGTGAAACAACAGCAGCTTCTCCAGCGGTGCGTGGAGAGCAGAATTTATTTGTGCCCATGTTCCAGAAACCTTAGCTGAAGTAGCAAGATTGAGTTTATGTGAAGCTACAGCTTACGCAATGGAGCAAAACTAGAAGAAATTGCTGATGCTAAAGCAGAGGCAGCAGTTAGGCACGGATTTGAGTTTCCCATTGATGGCTTTAGGAGTGTAGCAGTTTTGTGGGGTAATATCTGCTTTGGAGCAAGATGTCTATTGCTGAACCAGGGCTGTGCAGCGTGGCACAGCTCGTATAGGCAGCAGAAAGAGGTTTGCAACGTAAGGGGACAAGGAAGAGAAAATATGATCAACTCTGCATGTGCAAAGGGGAAAAACAACAGGGCGCAGAGAGCCCACGTGCTTGGGCTGTCATCTCAACAGCCCCATTCGGTGCCATGAACTACAGCAAGTGAATAAATACAGTTGAATTTGTGCAGGGTTTTTTTTTGGTTGAAAACTGTATTTCATACATAAGCAGCTTTCTTTGTGATTCTGTTTCTTAAAGCTCGCTCTCTGCTCCATGTTGTTTAACATGGAGAGCGGGCCATACCTCCGAAATGGGGTTTTATCAACAATTCTGTCACAGCTGCCAGATAGAGCCCAAACAGCTGAATCATTCATGAGCCCATCAGCAAAGGAAACAGCAGGTCAGCCCTGAATTGAATGCTATTAAAAACTTTTGTTAAAGTTCTGGAAGAGAGCAGTGGGAGAAGGTAAGAGAGGGAAAGGGAAATAAATTATAAATATTGATCACATTTGTGGATTGGGACAGACCTGGAAGGACAGAAAACACAGAGAAGGATAAATTGAGAATTAGGCTGAGATATCTCAGAAAGTTGGGTGTTGAAGTGGGACCAGATTTGATTTAGCTAAATATCAAATAATGCCTGGCAGCACTCACTCAGCAAGCACAGGGATGACGTGGGGGAAGGGAGCCAGCAGTGGGCACAGGGGACACAGACACCTGGGGCTTACCTGGGGTTTGCTGCAGCCTTGCATGAGCCCTTGGAGAATCACTGCAGGGTCACGGAGCACCCATCCTTCTGCCCATCCCTCAGGTGTCATTCACCCCTCCCAGCAGAGGCAGCCCCAAACCCTTAGCCCAGTGGCTGGTCATCATTTCTTAATGTAGAGCACTGCAGCCCCAGATGGGCAGTGAGTAATCAAAACACATGAAGTGATGTGAGAAAAACAACCAGGCAATAAAGTCTGCTTGGGAAGGTTAAAAGAAGATTAACCAGGCAGCTCTCGGAGGAAAGAGGGTGCTTTATCACAGCTGAAGTATGTGCTGGGAATGTAGTGTGCTGCCAAGTGTTTCCTGCTGCGCGAGCTCGGACACTGCCTCAGTTTCCCTCGTAGAAAAAAGCAAGAGGCTCAAGCCCTCATCCTGACATCCTTTTACCTTGTCCTGCAGAAAGGGCTGCCTGGTTGGGAATAGAGACATCTGGGGCTTCCTCTCCTTCACTGCAAGGGAGGAGGAGGCTTTGTTGATGTGGTATGTGAGTGCCAGCATTCAGCCCTGCTTGAGCCAGCTTGTCTCTGCTCAGTGTTGTGACAGGGAGCAGAGCAGAGATCCCACAGGAGCAGAGCAGCCATCAGCTTCTCCCAAGGGTGTGCACACATGGGTACACCTGAGACAAGGGGACAGATGCGCTGTGAGGATTTAAAGAGGCTGCAGGGCCAGATGCTATGCAGAAACACCAGCAGCGAGCTCACAGCTGCCCCCTCTACGGTCTTTGGTTGCCCCATAATTGGGAGAAGGAGGCTGCTTGTGAGCAGGCACCAGGGCTCGTAGCACAGCAGCAAGCTCAGACACACCGGCATAAGAGCACTCAGGACTATGAGGGCCATCTTGCATCAAGGGCAATTGAAGCAAGGCTATGCCCATTAGGATCATTTTATTCTGCTGTGAGAGCTACTAAGTAGAGAAAAAGCACAGAATAAGGGGAGCAAATGGGCAGTCTCCTGGCAAGGAGCATGGTTTAGTGTCTGTCCTTCTGGGGAGATTTCACAGCAGGAAAGGAGAGGCTATGTCCCTGTGTCATTTCCCAAGTGCAGCACACTTGTCACATCTAGTGATGGAGGACATTACCATCTTCCTGTGCTCCTCTCTTTCCCCCACTGCAGCCTTGCTCAGCCCCACAGAGAAATGAGGAAATTACAACCACTGCCAAAGGCAGGCTTGAGAAACAGCAAAGAAAAGGGCACCAAGAGCACTTTGAGAAAAAAAATCCTCCCAGTTAAACAGAAGGAGAAGAAAGGGCACGTCCATGACCTGGCTTGGAGTCAGTGTCTTGTTTGAAACGGAGCAGAAATAGGGTGACTGCCGTAGGCTGGGCTCTTCCAGAAGCTGCTTGTTGTTCAATGTTTTCTAGTTTATTCCCAGCAAAGCATACTGGCCCCCACAGCACCCCAGGGGAACACAGCACAGCTGCGCAGCCCAGATCTCCAAGTCCAGGGGGAAAGAAATCAGTGCTGATGCCCCAGGAGGAGGTAGCACCCAAGGACCCGCGGCTGCTCAGCCCGTGGGGACACTGCACAGTCGTGACTGCAATCCCCTCACAGACACTGCAGAAGCCAATTCAGAAAGAATGCAAGAAATGGCTTTTATGCAATTGCTTGATGAAAGAACACCATGCCACAGCCTTTTCAGTTGTCATCCCACAACAGTTGTGCAGAAGGGGGCTCATTTCCCTTTGGGAGTGAGACAGGGTGGCACGATCAATGCCGCACTCCTAGTGACACAGAGGAGCACAGGATGAGACATGAGAACAGGGGTCAAGGTCTGTGACACACAGCCTTCTGCTGAGAGAGCACTGCTCTTTGCAGAATGCTGCAGCAGCCCTTCCCAAGGCGCTCTTCACGTGCTCACGATGTTCACCTTTCCATGTTATTTTCAGTGGCTCCTGCTTCTGGCTGAGTGCATTCTGTGGTTCTTCGCTTGGCTGCCAGGAATGGCAGTGAAAAGGCTGAGGCCTGGAGTACGAAGGCAATACGCTCAATGGCACGAGGCTTGGTGACACCACAGCTTTGCTCTAAAGCGGCTGGAATTAGAGCCACCTAATTGCAGGAGCTGAATTAACAGCACAATGAATCCTGAGAGCCACCGAGTGGTCGTGCCCATCAGCTGCAGGCACCTCCATCTGGCTGAATACAGGCATATTTCATATTTGCAGTGAGTAATTTTCAGCCTTATATCAGAAAGGATAACAAAGGGCAGGCCTGCTGCCTTCTTTACGTCTGTCACGCAAGGAGGATATGACTACAGCACACTGTGTAGGGTGAATGCACAGCAAAGCCCCACTCTGTGCTGCTTCCACTGCTGAGGAACCCACATAACACATGCTTCACGTTACTCTTTGGTTTTGCTACACAGAGTAAGTACAGAGCTTTATTTTTCTATTGGCCAGCAACTTAAATTGAGTTTAAAAAAAAAAAACAAAGCAATGAATATTATTATACAGAGAAAAGTATAAAACAACTCAATGGACACAAGCCAGCTCTGTTCATATCTCATTCTTCCTGGCCTCTCCCAGCCCTGCACAATGCATTTCAAGGAAACAGGCAAAGGCAACTAAGAAGATACATGTAAGAAACTAGAAATATTGCTTCAAGCAACATGCTCAATATTTTCCTCAGTTAGTAGTCAGTACTTGTCAGAAACTTGAATATAAAACAAGAAATAATTTAGAGATTTCTCCTTTAGATCATTACACAATAATTTAGATTTCTCTTCCCTCTTTCCCATTGCTGTAGGACAACGGATACACCTCAGTTCCTCCACCTCTCTTTGCATTAGTGTTAGGGATTATTTCATCGTGCTCCTGTTGATGGGGGAGTTTCAGATTTACCTGCTCTGAACTTTAACTTGTCACCCTTCAGCCTCCTCCGAGGGACCAGTCTGGGACTGCTCTGTGAATCAAACCCTCCACAATGCTGCGAGACCCTTCAGGGCTCTGGGTGATTCTGCTGATGCGTGCTGCCAATGGACCGGGCACCACCAAAAGGACAAGAGTGCGAGAAAATTATTTGGCTTATAGAAGGGCATTATCTTCACTGCTTAGAAACCCCAAATCCCTACAGCCCTGTCTGCTTCATGGGTGCACAAAGCATGTCAGGAAAGTGAAAACAAGATAATTCTGCTCTACCAAGCAGACTTCTTGATGAGAACCCTTTCCAGAATGATTAGGAAGAAAACAATCAAATCCCTCAGGACAGGAGAGGCTCCCAAGTTCCTATGAATCCAGGCTAAGACCTTGTTGGCATAACAGTGGCACCAATTTCATGGCAGCAGTTGCGTTTATGCCCTGTACGTAACCAGGATCCCAATGCAGAGATAACATTTAATTAAACCTATTTAATTAAACAGACAGTTAAACCCTGCACTACCAATTTACCAAATACACTGGAACAACAGGGGGAAGCTGACTCTACTGTTTACTGCTGGGATAGTCTGGAAAGTGGGCTTCCAGATCTCATTAAAGCCAGAAAACCCTCAGCTGATTAATGAGCTCTTTGGAGGCTGATACAACTTTTGTATATATCCATTTCTCACCCAAGAGAGACAAGCCTGGAGGTTTTAATTAGAGCATCAAGCCCAGCCCAGGGTGTCTCTCATCATGTAAGAGATGTGATGAGGCATTTCCACTAACCAAACAGGCCAAAGGGTAGCATGATATGTCAGCTCCACCAACCAGCTCTTCACCAAACCACAGCAGGGGACAGGCAGGAAACAACTTTTTGAGCTTTCTCATTCACACTGGAAGCCACTAAATAAAACAGACTAAACCCAAAAGAATTAGAAAGCAGTCCAATGTCTTTGGCTGTGCTAGGTGGCAAAAGGCTTCTTGTGGCTCCTAATGGCACTGCATTGCAAGGTAGCTTCAAGGAAGAGGAGGAAGGATTGCTGAGAAATATTAAGGCACCCAGATCTTGACAACATTAGAGCCGCAACAAGATTTCAACTGTACCAAGATGTGCTCCTGATCAGCACAGAGCGCAATTCCTGCCCCACACAACCAGACAGGCATCTTCTCAGGTGGAGAACAGCTGTGTTAGGACATCAGTGCACAGGCTGGGGGGAGAATGACAAATCTTCTGTATCTGAGAGACTCAGATCTGGTTCCAGCTCAGCGCAGAAACATCATCTGTCCTCACAGTCAATGCCCAGCTCTGCTGAGCCACTTCTCAGAAAGCAAACTGTGGTTCCTGTGTAGCATCCCAATACCTTCACGTTAGCTCAGGAAGAGCCCCAAGAGAAATGGCCCTAGATAAATCTTGCTTTCTAGTTACATCAAAGGACTGTTTTGCTAAAGCTTGTAGCAGAAGATCCACAACTCCTCTGTTTCTTGACAAGGAAGAGGACCTGCTGAATTCCTGGCTGCCTTGTGCACAACGAGGAGGGTGACTTTCCCCAAAAGGGGCAGGTAAGGCATTTAATTAGAGAGAAGTCCTCAGGTTGCAGACACTTCTGTGGTGGTAGTGGAGGGTGGTGAGGTTGGCAGGCACTAAGGGAAGTGGCAGAGGGGGAGCTGACAATTCCCAGAGCTATTAATATGGCTCCTGCTTCAAACTCCTGTACAGGCAACAGGTGAAAATCATCCCGAAGATCTACAGGGTAGAAAAAGAAGAGAGAAATGAATGAAAAAAACAGAATGGATGCAGTGAAGGTAGCAGCCTGCAAACTAGCAGTTTGGATCCAGATCAGAGTGGCAACCAGCTCTGGCCTGGAGATATAGCACACCAGCTTGCAATGAGTGTGAGAGAACATAATCTGTGCTAATCCTCATAATTAATCACTATCAGCTTCTCTAGAATGTAATTTGGCTGTATGCCAGGGCAGAAGGGAAAATGAACAACTCCCAGAGATATCTGCATCTGGAGGTAAAGATTATTCTTGCTGTCTTTCCCCCTCTAATGGTGTAGGAGCATCCACATCCTATCCCTTTATTCTTCAGACTCTCCTTAAACATTTGCTGACCCACAGTGCTGTTCCTCAGTATGACAGAGCCAGGGCAGAAACTCTGAATATAAAAAGAATGAGCTAATGAACCGGGATGGGAAACTCCTCCAAACCAGCTCTTTGGCAGCATGGGCAATCCTGGCACATCCCCACCAGAGGTCTCTCTCAGGCTGCCAAACCAGCAGTCATAGCCGCACCTCATTTCTCACATCCCTGCTGCAGAAACCTGTCTGAGCAGAAAAGTGTCTTTCTTTCACCAGAAATGAAATCTTACAAACTGACAGAAAAGGCACTAGCTCTGAAGTTAGTGGATCCCAAGGTCACTGAAGTACCTTTCCCTTACCTGACAACATCTCTTTGCTAGGCAAGGAAAAGCCTGAAATACTAATTTTTCCATCCCTTTCTTGAGCTTCTGCCCAGCAAGCCCAAGATTCCACACAATTCCACACAATACCTGCACACAAGCAATGCTGATCCCAACTATGCCAATAATTTTCAGATGTTCTTGAATGAAGTTTTCCAGCTTGGTAATGCAACCATTCTGCAGGGAGAGAGAGAGGAACAGGGAAAGTCATCTTCATTTTAACTTCTTGTGTCTCACTTTAAGACAGCAGTTCTAACCCTTGAAAGCATTCCTATAAAAAGCAGCCTCTGTGAGCATCCTCTCCTTGCAACGTTGCTGGAAAAGCTATGTAGATTATGTAAAGTCCATACTGTTTCTGTATGTCTCAGGAATTGCTGAAGGTGGCTGAAGGAGTACAGAAGAACACAGCACACTACAGAGAAGGATTTTTCTCAGGTTTTCCTCTGAGGTATGTGGAGGAGGGCTCCCACATTGCTTAGCACATGCCTGGAGAGGGGGTTTGCTCCTCACCGGCCAAAATACCAAGGAAATGCAGCATCAAGACCTCTAACATGAGAGGAGCCCTTTGAAAGCAAATTCCTCCCACTGTTTTTTATCGGTTTTAATGTGGACCTGGAAAGCCAGGCACTGACTACCTGTGCCTTTCACTTGCATCCTTGGCTGGCAGCATAACATCCTAGTTTCAGGTCCATGTTTTTGTTGCCATAATGCAAAAATAAAACAGTAAGAGAATTCTCTGATTATTTTGGAAGAGTTCTCTTTAAATAATTAAACTGTTTCAACTAGTGAGCAGGTTTTCCATGGTAACATCAGGGGGATTTGCTGCGTAGGTTGCAACAGTGCCCCAAGAGTGCTGGGGCCCTACAGCCCCAGGAGTCTACAGTGAACACAGACACCTACATGTGCCCAGGCAGAGGGAACGAGTGAGCATGCACTTCTCCAGGGAGGGATGGCAAAGGCCTCACTTTTCCCACGCCTGAATTAGGTTTGAGAGTAAGCTCCAGCTGCTCTAGTGTGAAACAATTGCTCCCATGTCCTGATGTGACCCTCTTCTAGGTTCTTCTTCCCCAAAACCACTAAAATCTGTTCTGAATCCTGACTTAGATGTTGTATCACGAGAAACAGTGTCTAAATGTAGATCCACACGGCCTTTGGCAGCTTTTTATACTCTAGAGCTAACACTGTGCTTGTGCTTGGCAGTCCACAGGACCTTCCTCAGTAACCCAGCTGGGCAGTAAATCCAGTTTCACACAGCAGAGTGAAGCTGGGGCGAGCTAGCTCTGCCCTCGCACACTTGCAGGTTTCCACACTCAGAGACACCTCAAAAGCCCTTGGAAAAAAACAGATCTTATGGGAAAGTCTTCTTGCAGGAGAGCAAAACCCAGCCAAGCAGCTGGACATAATAAAGTGCAGCTTTAGTAGAGCAGAAAGACTGGACTTCATCTCTGCACCTGGCAGGGGGCAGAAACAAGGAAAAGGCTCTAGCTGCTGCTCCCATGCCTCAGTACAGCCAGCCAAGGCACAAGTTGCACTGGTGAGAAAACAGTCTATGCTAACTCACAAAGAGATTTATGGTGAGCAAGTTAAAGCCAAATCATAGGATTGAAGGCTATGAAAACAAAACCACAAGAAATTCTACCAGTTTTATTCAACAGGATGAATAAATGGTCCTACAGCTACCTGCCTATTTACTCAGCTATTTTGGGATTTGCTTCTTCTGGAAGTGAAACAAGCCTTTCTACCAGCTAAGCTCCAAACTCTTTTCACCCCTAACCGCAGTTCTCTGGAACTGGCCTAATTTGTCTGCTAGGGAGCCCCATATCCTGTTTCCTCATGCTGGAGGTCAAGTCTGTCAGTTCTGATCCTTGACTGTATCTCCATTTGCTCCTCACTAAGTGCAATAACAGGAAGCTTGGAATGCAGGGCTCCAACCCAAATCTCCTGCCAGAAGCAACATCTCCCACTCCCTCATCATCAGCATATTCTGCAATAACAAATATAACTTATTATTTTTCTCTATAGCAAATAAAATGGTGCAGAACATATCCCTGCTTTTTTCCTTAGTTCCTGAACTCTCTTCTTTGCTGCCTTTACAGTCCTTTTCTACGTATCAGGTTCCCTGCAAATGCCAAGAACAGCCCTGAGACAGATATGAAGTACAACCCTTGCCTAATCCATGGCCCCTCCTGTGCAGAGAATTAATCCCATACCGTACTCACTGGGTGTTGGCTATAGTATCACTCTGGCAGCCATGAATACGTGCTTCTGTAATAACAGCCTACATGCAGGAGCTCAGACACTCTGACTCCTCTATTTTTTTCCCCCCCCTTCTTCCCTGAATCTTTTTAAATGTAGCCTGGAAGGCTCAACACTCAGAGACACAAAGTGCCAAAAGTTTGCAGCACCAACCCAAAATCCTCGCTTCCTGCCCACCTCCTTGATAAACTTTGTGGCAAGAAGCTCTGAAGCCCTTTTGTTCTTTACCTCCTTGTAGATGTTGGAAGGATGGTCCCTTCGGCCACACAGGTCAGTTATTGTCTTACAGCAGCTGTCAGGAACTTTCCGTCCACTGGCCTCTGGAGATTTGATCCATATGCTGTCAGCCCAGTCTGTGTAGTTGTTGCTCCCACAGCACTTGAACTGCAAACACAGAGCACAAAGCTGAGCCTGCAAACACTGCAGCTTCCTTCTCCCTCCAGCCTCTCCATGTCAAGCTATAGGCTTCACTCTCCTTTGTCGAGAGACTCCAGCAATCTCACTAGCCTAGATTTTTTGACTGCTGTAATTATTAGTGAGCTCTGTTTTAATTCCGGTGATTAATTATTAGCTTCATTCATCTTCCACCAGTTGTGACTGTTGTTACTGCTGAGATGGACTGTAGCTAGAGTGCACCTGCAGCTGCCTCGGCTCTTAATCACCTGACCAGAGAGCACTAACAGGGTAGGTATAATTACCAGTTACTATTGCATATGCACCTGGCAACAGGGCATTATGTGCATAGCAGGCTGCATGCATAGAAACTGCTGTACCAATGCCTGAGCACAAAGGTGCATTCTGTGGAAAAGCCTGTCAGAACTGCGACAGCCCATACTTGAAGCACCCCAGAGCCTGACACAGCTCGCAGTAGCAGCAGGATCTTTCATTACATCTTGCTCTCTAGGGTACTGAGAAGCTTAATGAAAAATGTCAGCAATTTCTCCAAAGCTTTCATGTGGTAAGTAGAAACAGCTGTCAGAGTGACTCGGCACTCCAGTTCACTCCAGGAGCAATTTAGATGTTGTTTACTCAATCCTACTGGGGATCCAACTCAGAGATTACCCCATGCCATTCCGCTGGTAGCATGGCCAAGACCCTGCACACCACCCAATCTGCTTTGACTTAAAAGAAGCAATCTGTATGTCAGATGACGAGAGCTCACATCACTTCTTGTATTGTGCAATCGCTTTACCAGCAACACCCACCTCCTGTTGCAGTTTGTCCACTGCACTGGTCACTCTCTCTTCTCCCTCTTTGCGGTACTTCTGAGTCATGGTGTTCTTCAGATTTTCCTTCAGCTCCGTGCTCAGCTGAACAGAAAAGACAAGAGGGATAAAATCACAAGGCAAACTCACTTCCCCTCAGGGTGACCCAGGGTCCTGCATAAGTTTCACTGCTATTGTTCCAAGAGAAAAGAAAGCCAGAAAGTGGAAGCTACAGCTTCCTTCAAGTCATCTTCCAAGGCCGGACTGGCTTCCAGGAAGCAGGCAAACTTACTTCCAGCTGACTAAAGACCATGTTTCCACTTTTGTAACCGGAATGAGGTGGTTCTGGGCCAAATTTCAGTCTCTTCAACACATCACCATAAGGGTCCTCACCTCACATATGTAAGAGATTGCCTAGACGCAATACAAAATTGTGTCTGCTTGAATATGAATATGCCATGAGACCACATGCGGTCTTCTGTCCCTGAAACCTATGGCAAAATACTAAAACACAATCAGTCTGTCCAGGAGCAGGAGGAAATCAGAGTCCTGAGCACACTGGAGGTCACATACTCCGAATAGCTCTTGAAATGACAACAAAAAGGATGCCAGAGGAGGGGATGAAGAGTGTGATTGCAAGATTACTCTATGGCATTTCTTGGTAACAGTGACAAATTTGTAAAACCACAGAGATAAAGTCTAATTCTGTAAGTTCATCATTTCTGAAAATGCTCCTATCATAAATCACTGGTAGGTTCAGGTGATTGGATTCAAATATTTCTTTCCATGGAAGCTCTTAATCTAGCTAAATTCCTCTTACACATCAGTACAGATAGCTGTAGAGATAGCTTCTCTATATACCTTTTATTCTGTACAGCAGTAAATGAGAGGTCAAATGCTGCACTGGGCAAAATGCAATCTGCAGTTTATTTTCCTTTTGATATAGTGTTATTCCCAACCCCGTGTGTTAAGCGGGGACAATACCTACCTCACAGAGTTGATAGGAGGCTTCATTCATAAATATTTGAAAAATGCTTTGAGATCCTGAGCTGGGAAGCTCTACAGAAGTGCAAAGGACTTAATGTAATAAAGAGAAAGCAAAAGGTTCAGTAGCTGGAAGGCATCAGAGGCAAATAAAGAGGAGAATCCATTAGCAGAATTAGTACTTGGGAGAAAAGCAGTTACCTGCAGGCTCACAGGGAAGAACTGCAGCATGGAACAAAGACAACAAAAGAAAGGGAGTTTAGACACACAAGCCTTGGACACCAAAAGCAAGGGCTGAAATAAAAACAGTGGCAAACATAGCAAGCAGCCTGCAACCAGCAAATAAGGGGTATTTGTCAGCCACAGAGCAAGGGGAAAGTGCAGCTACCCATCAGAGTGCCCTTGAGTGATTTAAAGCACTCAAGGGTACAGCTCCAAACGTGTCATCCCCTACTCTACCTAAGGATCAGCTCCTTTTCATCCTTTGTCATACACAGCCTAGTGACTTTGCACAGATGGACCCTGGCTTTCTGCCATGCTCCTGAGACAGATCTTTCCCAGTTCAATATATGCAATCATTCCACTGACCCCCTCTTGGTTCCTACCAAGCAAATGAACTCACAACACTCTGACTCCTCACAAACTGCCAGTGCCCATCCTGGAAATGCAAAGCACAAAAGTCTCAAAATAGAAGAGAGTGGCAAGGAATCCTAACAGTGAAGCCAACAAGATGGGACAGGATATCCAGCTGCTCTTCAGACAGGCACTTGACAACAATTCTAATTCACCCTTTCCAATCAATTTCCAGACTTGAGAGCAATTTCCCAGGCTGTTTGTGTTCTGGTGGCTAAACATCCTTTGAAAACAAAGCAATGATTTAAGCCTCTATTCTCTGCAACTGCAAGAAGTGCCAACTTAGAACTGCAGCTGCTGGGAGTCCGTGCTGTTGCCCTCAGCTATGCTGGTTAAGTAAAGACCTCAAAAACTTCATGACCTGAAAGGACCTATCAAGCTGGACCATCATTGCAAGTTCAGGAGTGTGGTAGCTACCCTGCTAGATGCAACAGGATCACTCCTATGTCCTGAATATACTAGGTAGCACTAATGTCATTTCAGTTGCTTGCAGTGTGACTTAAAGGGTATTAGGAGTACTACACAGCCTTAACAGTTGTCTTCTAGAAGGCTCTGCAGCCTGCAAAGGTGAACCACAAGAAGGAGCTGAGCAGCAAGGCTGAATAGCCTCCCAAATGTAACCATTAATGTTTTGTCAAAAGTAGTGAATCACCTAAGGTCTTTTGTATGGGGTAGAAAGTGAGTATAGACATGTAGAAAGACGAATCCTAATCAGACACTCGGTCCCAAGCCTTCAAACCCAATTCTGACAGAGAAATGGGATGATGATCAGCTGTTTTCTCTCCCTGGTTTGAGTCTGTAGGATTGCAGTTCACTCACCTGCTGGTAGTAGATATAGGCCAGGATTCCAGCAATGATCTCCAGGAGAAAGATGCACAGCAACAATATGAAATACTGTAAAATAATGGGAAAAAATAGGATGTTAGAACAGAAGCTTGAAGCTGGCTTATCACTAGCTAGTAAAATGCATGACACTGTCTTTGTTGATGGTTTTCTGCAGAGATCTCAAAGGCAATTGCTGAGATTAGGACCTCAATAGGATAGAAAGGGAACAATCCCACAGGTCAAAAAACAAAAACAAAAAACAAAAACAAAGCAAAAAAACAACAAACATGCTTGATAACTGAAGACAAGCAGAAGCAAGTGTGAGTTTAACTCAAACAGCCAGAGGGATATAGAGAATGGAAAAGTGCAGGCAGCTAAGATAAGATCACTAGACAGAAGAGAGTGGTTGCCAGATAACCTGATGAATATATTCAGTATCATAAAAAATATCTGCTTCTGACACAATTACAAAATAATTTTGAAACTTTTGCTTCCTTTCATATTGTTTAGGGCATTTCACAAAGTTACTAAGGAGAAATGTATGCTATAACAACGATTCAATAAAGCGACAAAGGGCCCATTTCTACAAGGACATAGAAGACCAATTAAACATAAGTTTAAGACATGGATTTACATTCCTAGAGATTTCTGTGGTACTCGACCACCATCTGTAGTGCACTACTGAAGTGACAGATTTTAGATGAAAAGAAAAAGGCAGTTCCTTTACAGATCCAGGCTGTTCTACAACTGCTACTAACTTCATCTTTTTGTAGATGAAGCCAAAGTGGCACTAGTTTCAGCTATAACAATGACCTTGTGCAAAGTTCCTGTAAGACTTGTCCTGCTTGGGACAAAGCTAACACATCATCTCCCACTTTCTGTTTTATTCAAGCTCAGAACATGGCTATTCCCAAGGGATTAAGCAAACAGCTCCCTAAAAATATGCCTAGCCATGAAACCATCTCTTCCCCCAGCACACAGAAGGACAGTGAAGCCCTGGACACAAGCAAGATTGCTTTCTGTTACACATGGGTTACTCTCTGCACTGCACAACCCTCCTTGGCTAGCAGACACAGGTATTTCTGACATACTTCACAGGAATTAAGCAGCACAGACACAAATGCAGCTCAGGTTTCCTCTTTCACTCCTGCTGGGATACAGCAGCTCTGAAGAATGGCCAGCCGAGTTTTATCTGCAGGCCAGGCTTTAATCTGAGCATGCAATCTCAGGCTTTCTCTCCCCAACCCCACACCAAAAGTCTCTGCATACTCTTGTACAAGGTACCCATTCATATCAGGGCAGTGAGTCACTCAGCAGAGAAGGGAATAGCTAAACGCTGGTCCCAGCCCTCACAAAAAGTTGAAAGGGGGCGAGAAAGGACTGGAGTACTCTGATACAAAGGCTGGCTTTCTTTTGTTGGGACCTAGTTATGCCCTACTGCCCTGACATCATCTCTCTGCTGAAGAAGGGGAAGGAGGGTGGCAGGATGCTGGGAACAACCAAGGAACTGCAAAGCTTCTTTTATTTATTCTTCCCTGCTCAGTGTCGTCATGTCAGTGGCATTCAGGTGGAGCTGAGTTGTGTCACCAGAGCTCAGCTCAAGCTGGCTTACCGTGGATACGAACAAACACATATCCAGCTTAGAGAATGTGAGTCATGAGGTCCCTGTTAACCCTTGTAAGTGAGGTCAGTGCATCTGCCACCCAAGTACCCAACCTGTCTCTGCTGACAGTCTGCATCATTATCCTTATCTTGGCTTCATCTCCCCCACAGGGCCCGTTTTTGAATGTCTATTACACCACATCATGCTGTCACAGGGGAGAGGCAGCTTTTGCTCTGGAGGCAAACACAGAGCACAGGACTGCTTTCCTTGCTCTTCACCAGGAGCTGCTAGTCTTTCAGAACAGACCTTTTTAAGAAAGTGAGACGCATGCCAGCTCTGGCATGGAGCAGCAGGAACATGCTCTACTCACTTTCCAAGAAGCTGGGAAACCAGTAAGAAATGTGGAATCCCCCAGAAGCCTGCAGAAGACGTGTGGAATCTGGGTGGGCTCTGAGCAAGATTTATTCCTACTGTGGCTCAAGCAAGAGTCAGGATTGCATGGTGAGTCCTTCAGACACAGAAGGTCCAGATTTCTTTCATTCAGCTTCGAGTATCTGAGTGGAGCATTAAATCTGAGCATATTTTCTATCAACAATCCAAAAGAACGAGTCAATCCACCTACAACACAAATCACTACCTGGAGAGATCTTTCCACCATCTAAAGAAGCAAAGTCCTTTGATAAAAACTTGGGTAAGCCCGAGACTCCTTCTGCACACTTTTGTATATGGAAGAGTGCACCTCGACTGAAGTATAATATAGGACCTGGTTAAGGATGGCCATGCAGGTTTTTGCTCCCCAGTGCTCTGCTACACTCGGCAATTACCTCAGCAATTCAGCTGAAAGTGAGACAGGAGAAGTTCTGTTCTAGTTTATAAATCCTAACGAGATTCTTCCTGACATAGAGAGAACACCCCAGTGGCAGCTTTGTATCACACACTGACTGCTCTGGCAGGGACATATCACAGCACAGAGAAAAGAGAGAGCAAGCCTAATCCATTCATCATTGGTTTTGCCTAATACATCTGAAATGGCTCCCTGGTGAAGACAGCAGCAGCTTCAGCCTCTGAGCTGAAGTTTGAGCAGGTCTTAAGAGCACTGCTGCCTCTTATGTTGAGCTCCACCAGCAGGGCTGCTCTGCAGCATCACACTGACCAGGCTGCAGACACTGCAGAGTCACAGAGCAGATGAAATGCCACATCTCTTGCCCCAGCCTCAATGAATCATCTGGCTAAGGAGGTTCACAAGGAAGGTAAATGGGTAATGACAAAGAAGTAGCATGGTTGCGAGGGACTGGCAGTGAGCCCTTAGAACTCATAATTAAGTAGAAAAGCAGCAAACAAAATCACACGTTCCTGAGACTTCAACAGAATAACAAACTAACCACCAGAAACATGTTTTACAAGCAAATAGCAGCCAAAATTGCCCACTGATTTTTAAAAGCACCAAGGAGGCACCAGGGAGAGGAGTGCCGCTAACAACATTCCCTCTCATATTGCCACGGGCCTCTGGTACCAAGGGAAACTGGAACAGGCTGGCACAGCCCCTGGGGCACTGAGTGTGGAGCTGTCAGAGTCACTGTCTGAGCTCAGAGCTGGCAGAAGCCCCCAGGCAGGCTCACTGGGCCCTGGCAAGCACAGCCATGGTTCTTGTGTACATTACTCACTGGCAACTAAAGCAGAGCACAAGCAAGAAGAGACAATAGGTCTGTCGCGACCAGCCATTCTGAAAGGATGCATGGTGTAAGGACAGCGTGACCTTTTGTTCCCAAGACACAATTATTAGTTTTCTGTGGCAGAATAACAAAGAAAACCCCACCGGATTTTCATCTGTAGCTTCTGGCTGAGGCAAAAAGACAAAGGGAGATCTCTTTGGCATGGAAAGTAAGTGAAGAGAGGCCAAAATGGACTGTTACAGACCGGGAGCCCAGTTAACAAGCATCAGCAAACCCTGTGTTCTCCCCCAGGGTTCATTCTCCATTCCTAGCCCTACTCTGCCTCTCACAGGAATTACCAGGTCTTCAGAGCAGTGGTACGAGTGTCAGCATTGCTCATGGCTTCTCTTTCTGCTTCTCTGTAGAAGGGAAAAGTGATGGTCGCGTGAATAAGGACTTGCAAAGTTGAAGGAGCTAGCAAAGGGCTACTGCAGCATCATTTCTTGTTACTGTGAAAGCAAAGAGCCACTGATTGTTATTTCAGTCACTGCGCTCACTACTGCAGCTCAGTACTGAAAAATGTTGCCACGCTCCAAACTGAAAAGCAGATCTGCAAGGGAGGAAGCAGAACAGAAACCCTAGGGTCAGTACACACTTTGGTGTAGGTGGATAAGCAGGAAGCTGAGTAAGTAACATAGGGAAGGGTGTAAAGAAAGCAGGTTATAAAAATTCTATGGCTTTAATTTCAGAACTTTTTTTTTTTTTTGCCACTATAGAAAATTTCCATTTAATATTTTCTTATCTTTGATGATTCTGTGAAAAAGCATGTTAATTTGATACAAACTTAGTGTTGTTAAAAGCCAGTTTTCTTACATGTCTCTCATATTTTATTTTCTCTTCCCACTTTCCAGAAAAAGAAGATAGACAGGCAGTAAAGAAAGAAGAAAAAAGGCCACAAGATTTGGTTTTGAACAATTTCAAATAGACATTCTCTCACACAGTGCAGATATAGTACAGCTATGTTTTAGTCCTTTTGAGGTATGCAGTAGTAAATTTGGATTGATGAAATGAAATGCAGTAGATCCTGTCACTTGTGACAAAGATAAAAGTGCTGCTAAAAGCTGGAAAACTTGATGGTATTTGCCCTAGGACAAATTAATAGAGTTGGTGTACAATAGACGTTTCCCTCCCTCTCAGCATTCTTCAAGGGATAAAAAAGGAGCATCCCCCTCAAAAAAAGCAAAACTTACCACTCTTAGCAAATTCCGACGCTCCTTGAAGGTGGCACAGCAGCCAAGGATGCCAGTAACCATCACAACCACCCCTGCCACCACCAGAATATAAGCAGTTGCTGAATATGTGCTAGAAGAGAGCAGGCTGATGTAGTCACTCTTCTTAGCCAGGGTCCAGGCGCCCACTGCCATCACAGCCCCACCAGCCAGCTGGGTAAAAACAGAAGCAAGCAAATGAGGGGTATCCAATATGTGAACTTCTCACCTCCAGAGCAACTGAACTGAGATATCAGAGGGTGCCCCAGCACTGCAACCTGAACTAAAGAAATCCACACCAAAGGAAGGACTCCCAGAGACCTCACCGGGATGGAGAGCAGTGCTCTGGTAGGGCTTTAAGGAGGCAAGCTGTGTGTGCCAGGTAGGGGGAGGTACAAGCTACGTGGGACACCAACCCTTTGGGATCTGTAAGTTTCCAGTGGAAAGCACTACTTGGAGAAGTGCTATTGTAGACCAAGCTGCAAGGAGTGATCTATTCTCTTTGCTACAGTTGTCCCCCTCCACTGCCAGGACTCAGGCTCCCCGAATATTCTAGCTAGGTGAAGTAAAAGCAGAGCATGTTTTCAGGCATCCAGTTATTTTCCATACTTTGAAATAAGACCTATTAACAGCCAGAAGCCCAAGTGACAAACTACAGCTTCTGCAGCTTGGACTGGCAAGTCCAAGGGGTGGGATTTCACCCCATGGAACAAAGTCTGGGTTCCACAGATGTCAGAGCTTTTTGCTAAAGACTTCACTAAAGTCAAGGCTTCTGTGCCTTTGCCACCAAATCTGCAGTACCATCTAGGAGACTCTGAAGCAGGCTGAAACTTCTTACCCAGAAAAAAAAGTTGAAGATGAAAAGCAGGTACTTGAGACAGATAGTCCCACATGTTTCTTTCTTCTCAGTATATTCACGCATCTTTCTGGCTTAGCAAATTCCTGGAGAAAGGAAAAAAAAAAAAAAGAAAAGTTTGAAAAGCCAGTCACCGTGCCTCTTTTCCCAAAGGGCAGCAGTGCTCCTCGCCTTCTGCAAAGAACTAAAGAACTCACACTTCCAGCCTTTTGCTGAGGTAATGCAGTGAGCAAGCCATTCAAGTGGCTTCAGGGATGCCAGACAGTGCTTACTTACATTAAGAGCTCTCGTACCCATCCGAGTGACCTACACAGCACAAGACCTCACAGGGTGTGAAAGAGAGGCAGATGGTACCAGCATGTGGCCTTCCTGCAAAGCCATCATCCTCCTTCTGTCTCCTCATTCTGCTGTCACTTCTGGAGGCTCATTTTCCTTAAGATTAATACTTGTGGTAGAGGGATCAGACCTACCGCTGCATGAGCACAGCACTTACTGTGACCAAGCCAAAACAGTGCCTGGGTCTTACTGTAATCAACAGTACTGTAAGGAAACTTCAGTATAGTTCCATGTTCACTTTCTCCTACTTAAACTGAAATAAATGAAGTCTCAGACCTGTTACCCAGCACATCCTACAATCTGGCTGACTGCAACACCTAGCTGTTACTTCTGAAGGGGATGACAGAAACTGTCTTTGACATTTACAGAATAATACGTCTCCAGAGAGATTTCTTTGCTCACCAATGCTTGTTAAAACTGCTTTAAATAGATCTCTAAGTTCTATGTATTTTTAATCTTTACAAACATAACTAGGAGCACACTTGTCATCCACCCAAACACCCTCTTCTTTTTGAATCCCAGCAATATGTTGGGATAATTAATTCTCTTCCTCACTCTGTTTATTTCTCACACCCCCTTCTCATCATTCAGCTGCCTCCCAGCTATTAAGGAGGAAGCAACATAAACACTGGCTTCGAATGGTCTGACAGCATGAAACACTGCTACATAACCAGCCAGAGTTTGCTGTGGGTCAGACTCCATGCAAAGTGTTAAAGATGTGCTATATTCCAAAGTATTCCAAAGCAGAAAGTGCAGCTCCATGTCACCTCACTGCCTCCTGTTGGAAAAAATAATAACTAAATTTCACTCCTGCCTGACCGGGCGGGCAGGACAAAGGACTGCCCAGGGCATCACTGTCAGCAGAAGCTCTGTGAGGCAGTTTGAAGAGGTATAACTGAATCCTCACCATCTCTCCCCTTCCAAGAGCTGCAGTCAATCAAAAAAGTCCTCCTCTTCCTTCCACATCAGCCAATATGGAATGATGCAAACACGTTGCTTTCTCTCTGTTTGAAAATCTTGTAGAGTTCCACAGAAGCAGGCAAACAGCATCTACCTCTCCCTTTTCAGGGGTTCACCTCTCACAAGCTTCCCCCAGGGATAAACAGTACCTGCAATCCAACTATGCAGTAAAGACAACATCTACCTTGGCAAGCCCACTGCAAGACACCTTCCAGTAAATAAATCCTCTGGTGAGATCTCTCACCTGCAAGCAATGGGTACTCACAGCCAGGCTATACCTCAGCTGGCTAGGAGGCTGGGTTGGTCAGTGTATTCTTCCCCGTTACATTTCTAAAATCTGGTTTTACTTTATTCCTGAACCAAGGCTTGGAACAGCTGTCAATTCTGCATCATAACTGTATTTTATTTGCAGGAAATTGTTTCCTTTTGCTTCACTACCATCCGCTCAAAAACCTCAGGCAGGTCTGCACTTTAGGAACTAATAAAGCTAGTAGGGAGCATAAGGGCGAGAACATGCCCAGCAGTCCCACCATGCCTGTTCCCTCTCTTCTTTCACAAGAAAACATTTTCCTTTAGAATAACATCTGACAAAACAGCTGGCAGCAGAACAGTATTTCATTAGAGAAGAGAGCAGCTCTGAGCTGGTGGTATATATATCAAGGAGACTTGACTCATGATCCTTAGGAAAGATCAGAAACTCCAGCAATGCTCAGATTAATTACCACACTGCAATATTGCAGCCTGGGGCAGGGGGAAGGAATAGATGCTGGTGGCACCTTCTGCTCTGAACAGACTTGTAATTCTCAATGAGAAGCTGCCTCACGAATGCAGCATTCAGGGAAGGTGACAGATTTACAGCTCCCAGAGGCTTCATTTAGCCACAGAACAGGAATGGCAGCAACCAGGCAAGCTCCCACTGCTATGCACACCTGTACAGCCCAAAACAGGTACCTCAGACCAAGGCAGATGCTCCCCAGAAATAGGCTCTAAAGGCTGTGCTGGGCTTTGTAAGTAGGCCTGCTTATATCAGGAACGCAGAGGAAACTGCACCACAAGTTTGCTGAGAGGTTGCTGTGAATGCTAATAATGTTCACAGTCCTTGGGCCGGGCCCTCAGCTCCAGAGGACTCTAGAAACTCTCCCTCCAAAAAAACAGCCAGCACGGTTATTTCCATGTGTCACCAACTTGTACCTCCTTCTCATCTGAGACCTCAGAAACACAAGGCCAGCTGCTCACAGCTCAAACTGCACTTGCAGGCAGCTGACAGGGAACCTGAAATTTGGCTCCACAAGCAGGTCCTGCTCCACTGAGCACAGCAAGCAGGGCCTTTCACAGAGCTCAGCTTTGCAGCTGGGAGGAGGGGATCTATCTGCTTCCAGTAAGCTGGCAGGGAACAGCTGCAGGCTTACAGAGCACAGTGATTCACGCAGGGATGGCAAGCCATGAATCAGAGAGCAATCAGGGCTGTCTCCTGTATGATCTATCCTTTCTAAGCAGGAGCACGATCACTGACTCCACAGCGAGCTGTTCACAGACCATGCTCTCCCTACAGCTAGGGCAAGTCATGCTCTGCTGCTCAGGCTAAGGATGGCATTGGGCTCTGAGCCTTGTGGCCCCAAAAAGCACAGAGGTGTTGATCTGTACCACAGCACTGTAGTGAACGATGGGGGACTCAGGGTCTTGTGCAGAGTTCTGTGATGTGGGCAGGGTCTCTTGGCTTCAGCAGTGATAACAGACCCACAGAAGCAATGTGAAATACTCTTGAAATCGGACAAGAACAAGCAACGTTAGTTAACATGCACGGCTGAGTTCTATTTCCAAACATAGAAGCAAAGGTCTGTTCTGAATCACAGAGATAATTATAAATGAGCTCTTCAGTGAACAGAAAATGGCAAGCCATGCCACAAGGGTGTATTTGCAGATGCATAAAACCATATTAATAAGACATGAGCTCAATAACAGGAAATGTTTTGCTAATTGAAAAAGTGGCTGAAAGACCAAAAACATTTTCATAAAGAAGTTCATTTGGTCCAACCTAATAGAGAGTGGCTTCATCAGTAAACTAAATTTAAAAAGTAATCACGGTATGTAGGCAATGAAACTTAGTCATGCAATGAAAAGAGATACTTTCACATTTATTTACCAGAAATCAAGAGCAGGTTCCTACCATGCTCACAAATAACACTCTGAAATAAAATACACAAAGATGGGTGGAAACAAGAAAACAAGGAAAAAATCTCAGTGTGACAGAAGCTGCGCATGAAAGAAGAAACAGTCTGAAGATTAATTCAATAAATTAGACACTGAACAGCTTGAATCCAACTGTCCACCTGACGTGGCTTCCTGCATGACCTTGGGCAAGAATCTTAGCCCATGGCTTGCTGCTGCTCTTCTTCCCCAGTGCAGGAGACTCAAAATACCCTAAATCTAGCAAAGCTGTAAGGATGTAAGGAGCCTTGCAGCCCAAGGAATGCCAGCTGCAAGCACGACAAGCTCCAGGCAACCAGTTTTGGACTCTCATCCTTACTGAGCCTGAACCCTTAGGACAAACTGGACAAGAGGAATGCACCAGTAGTTGAGTACTTTGGCCCCAGTTCTGCATGCTGAGCACAGGGCAGCAGAAGCACTGCACAAGCAGCATTTTGTTGCACTGGCACTGAGGCACCCGAAATCTCAGTGGTATATCACATCAGACAGACCACTGTATTTTTATTGGCAGAGCCAAAGGCATACACAGGCACGCACCTACACCACAGCTCAGAAAGCACGTGGCAGGCACACACACACATACACACACACTCTCATGCTGGCTAGACATTCATTTAGTCATAGCACACTCCTCTAGGTCCATTTGCCTCAACTTGCACAGTAACAGTACTTAATTAAACAGCAAAGAAATCCAGGTCTGCAGGCTTTTTCTGCAGAACCTGCCCTAAAGCAGCACCTGATGGATGGTAAAGAAACAATGCCAAAGCAAATGAAATAGCTCCCGGGTCATTAAAAGAGTTTTTAAAAAAATACTTAAAAATAATGAACGATGGCAAAAAAATTGGTATCCTAAATATCAGTGCTGTCGCTTCTATAGATATTTTTTATGAACTGGGGCAAAATAGAACATCCCACACCTTATACCACACTCATGCCCATAACTAAAAGCCCAGCGGGAAGCAAAGGCACAATGCAGCCCTGCAGCCAATCTTTGCCAACACACACAAGACAGATGTGCTGCAGGAAATCCTGCTGCAGCTATGTTGCTAGGAAAGTGCAGCTCCCAAAGGGCTCTAAATCCAATATTTTCAGCCTCCTGCTAATACAGCCACCTCAAACACCCTGCAGGCATGCTGCTGGAGTGGGGGGAAAGGTACAGCTGCCTCAAAAGCTGGACCACATAACTCCAACCTTGAGGCAGCTCCTGGGAACTGAACAAACACACTTTCCTTGGTACATGCAATGCAGCTGTGGGACAGAAACCTTT
>JAOWBP010002559.1:12377419-12409403 GCA_028571105.1 Tragopan temminckii
GTGAACTGACTAAAGAACCTCATTCTCCAGCAAGACTAAGCTCCAGCTGTTGAAAACATGACCTCAATGTTCAAGCTCCCCCTCTGTAAAAACAATATTACCACCACTGCTTCATGTACTTCAGTGGATTATTTGAAGAAATGGCCTCTGGCTGCTTACCAGCACATCTTGCACAGCCCAGAAAGCAGTAAGAAGCTGTTAGATGAAACCTTCTCAGCAGAGGAGCTCTAAAGCTTTTAGCAAACTGCTCTGATTTACAAAACTACTAAGTTTCATTATCTACCCAAACTGCCAGCCAACATGGGTCAACAGACTCAACGCTGACCTTTCCCTACCAAAGCACTCCACAGAACCACCACAAATCTTCAGCCCTCTTCTAAAGCTTCTTTTCCACCCAGTCTTCTTGCTGGCCCTGGTCCTCTGCTGGATTTGGGAAAGCAGAAAGCTGAAAAAGAAAGGAAGAGAGAGTCATGAATTATGTCAAAGATTATTATGGGAATCAGTATGTGGTAATATGCTTTGTCATTAAGCCATCTTCTTAGTAGAGAGTGCCTGGTTAAGACACTATGAATGCATTTGATTAAATTGGAAAGTGTGCACTGGATAATGGGGAAGAGTTAGACTGCACTGTAAAGACCTCCTGATGGTACGAATCTGCCAGAATGCACTTATATTTATGTCTGCAGCATCTTGTAAATGCTGCTACTGCTTCTGTTCAGTCTGTGAACAACCCACTGAATAGTCTGAATAGTCCAGGAACAGCTCCATGAGCAAGCTCCTGAAAACCCATCTGTACAGTGGGGTGCTGTACCCCATGTTAAGTGCTTCAAAATGATCACTGGATCATTGCTCCAAACCCAGGCATGAGTAGGCACTTCTAAACTGCCTGGAAAGAGGAAAGTGGGGGGCATACAATGCCAGAACTCATTGCAAACATCCATCCTCATCTTTCAGGGTTTAGGAGTTCCTGACGCTAACTTACTTCACAGCTTAAGGCTTGAAGTCTTTTATCTATTGTCCCTCTGGGAAATGGAAGCACTAAAATTCCCTGACTTGCCAAGGTGGGATAATGAAGTGTTTGCAAACCATCTGGGAAGAGAAAAAGGTTACTTCTTATTATCAGATCAAATTCAACACTATCCATAACCATTTTAACTTTCTATTATCTTCAAGGGGAGGTTCCTGCAGGCCTTTTTCTGGCATAGTACAGACAGCATACATTCAATTATAATCAGCTTGGTTTACCCCTGCTTCCATTCCCTTTGAACAGGAATCGGACAAGAGAACTTTTTGAGGAACTGGGGAGAGAAGGGAAAGCAGAGCACAGACACCGGCAAAGCAAGCAATAGCTCTGACACATCCTTGGTCCTGAGGCTAGACCACGCTCTGACACTACCAAAGCAGCCTTGCTGCAGTACCATTTTTACATCTGCTTCTTGCTGCTCCCACACTCCTTTCCAAAGAAAAAGCTGACCCAGGATGCAAAGCCGAATGTTTTGTTTTCCATTACAGCATGCTGGAACATGCTGGAAAGTCAACGTACTTGTGCCTCAGGGGCAGTAGAAAAGGCAGAACAGGAGCCAGGCATCCAGTGAGGCAAAGAAGCTGCTTTCTTTCTCAGGAATTTTCATTTATACTTGGCAAAGGGGAGACACGCAAGGCAGATTTGAGTCCAAGACCCTCCTCCCTCAGGAGGAAATCAAACGAGATTCCCTAGAGAACAGCCTGGAAACAGCCTTTACTCTCTGCACGCTGTCTGAATGATGATACACTCCTCAGAGCAGGGCACCATTTTCCTTCACTGCAGAGTGCCCAGTACAGGAGCTGCTCACCCCCAGCCCCTTGGAGTTGCTGAGAAATGAGGAGCACAGAGCAACAACCTCACCTCTTTCTAACACGCCTCTGCACAGTGGCTCTGGCAGAGGTGGAAACAACCTAGAAAGCCGTTGACCTTCAAGGAAGAGTGAGGTCTCTTGGTCACCTTTGGCAAATCCTTCTTGGTCCTACCTCTCTGCTGCAACAACGCCTTTCTGAAGGCCTTAGATTAGCAAGATCCTGACCTGGGAGTCTGGGAGAACAAACCCTCTGGGTCCAGACACCATCTCCACAGATGTTACAAAGCTAGGTTCTGGTACAAGTTTGTCACTCTTTCAGACACTTGCAAATTCTCTCCTTTCTTCTGCTCTAGCAGGTTAATTTTGCATAAAACCCTCAAGAGTCGTATGCCCTTAACTCTCGTTAATATGGATAGAAGCCTGGTATCCAATGAAGAACTGTGTGCCTAAAGCACCTGGGGAGACACCTGCTCTTCAATACAAGTTGTCTCTCAGATCACTTAGCTGTCCCACTGATTTTTTTCCATGACTGAAGGAAGGGAGTTGCCGAAACAAAAATAGCAGTGAGATCAACTTCAAACTTAGCAAGGATATTTATGTTCAGCACCACACGCATACTTGTGTATTAACGTGTTTTACAAGAGGGTTGGTCAAACCTGGGAGAGACGATGGCTTGCTGCGTGACTGTTAAAGATAAAAGGGACCTTACAGCTAAACTGATTTCACAACCATTTAAAAAAAAAAAAAAAAAGAAGAAGAAGGAGAAGAAATTGAGAGAGAAAGAACAATCAAGCATGCCCAGGACTGCAATCGTGCTCCAGAATTGTTCTGCTACAACACAACAAGAATGCTTGCTAATGCTTTCCAGTCCTTGCAAAACATCCCCAGCTCGGAAAGCCCCAGCCACTGCTCCAAGCATTCAATAACCTGGGGAAAAAAAATCAATCCCTCCAAACACACTGACCATGGCAGGAGCTGGAAGGCAGCCCACAGAGCGGCACCCAGCACATGATTAATGGGAACTCCTTCTGTGTCCGGCAACATCATCTTGTATCTAATAAGGCCTCCTTTATTCAGAAGGATGCCCTAGCACTCTACACTATTTATACACAGGAACCACTTCACCAGTCATTGAACTGAGGCACAAAACAATAACCGCCTTCTTTCTCTTGCACTTGAAGTGCCAGAAATCAGCAGCTGGGGTGTGTTTGCAGAAAGCTCACAGCAAGGAGAGTTTGCTGGGATAAGGAACAGCAATTCAGACAGGTCAGGGTTAGCCAACAGACATGACAAACCATGCTCATTACAGCCTACTATTGATATTATAAATTCGGTTTTCTCATCTCTGTTCATGGGCGCCGTGTTTTGTTTTGCTTTCAAAAGCAGGGCTTTGTCTGCGCTGGAGAATTTACCAGTAGCATTAAGCCACGTTTCTAAACAGAAGAGTTTGTGCAGAATCAGCTTTCCTCCTGATCCCCTCCTATTAATGACACTGTCATTTTCAGCTCAGCTCTCAGAAGCAAAGCCATTGGGTCCTCGGTGTTTTCATGCAATACGCACAAAGCCTCCCCTCCCTGTCACCACGCCAGTACTAGGACCAAGCCAATAAATGCACTCATTACAATCCTCCCAGCCCCCACAAAGCTTCTCAGGCAATTCTGTACATGAATTCAAAGCCATTTTCAAATAATGCAGTGATCACAATGATGCATTCACTCTATAAACAGGTGGCTTTTTACACAGGGGTTCAGGCTTGGTGCAAAGACTAACCTAAGGACGTGCTGTGGCTAGTGTCCAGAGTTTGGCTGCAGCCCCTTTGCAGAGGTGCTTCCATTGCTATTCCCTACTAATCTCAGCAGTGAAAATGCAACTAACTAAAAGCCAGCAGATTTTCTAGCTACCTCCAATCCCAGGTGCATGCTCACAGCAGTCACCATCTGAATTAACTCACAAATGAATGGGACTTGAAATGCAAAAACATGACCAGCATTTTTTAGAAGAGAGGATGGGCAGTTGATGTCACTGTTCCTTGCTTCTCAACGACACAAAGTCCAACAGTCTCACAGCCTGAAAGAATCTTAACCTCCCTCAAAGCAACTCAATGAAGAAAAAAGGCATCACGATATAACAGGAGCAGCAGGAAAAGATTCTTCTCTCACCTCAAGATTCATCCGCCAAACTGCACTGTCCTCCAAAGACCTCTGGCTGCAAACAGCAGAGCAGAACATAAGAAAAGCTGGCTACACCTAATGGCTGTGCAACACCTGTTTTGCTTTAACCAGGCTGATCTTATTTGCGCTTTCTGTGGTGGAAATGACAAAGCCAATGTCCTCCAAGTCAGAACACAGCCCTGACCCAGGCAGCCAGCCTCAGTCTAAGCTGCACAAAGGCTGTATTTTAACAGCAGCTGAGAAAGGATTCGACAATGGAAACGAAGGTAACAATCTTATCGCTTCGGACACGTTGCTGATTAGCTGAGCACTGGTGCCAGCAACAAGTGACAACTTCTCAGTGCATTAGCAATAAATCAGGTACCTGCAGAACTAGGAATGGGCCATGCACTCAGCAGTACCCCTGTGTGCCGATGGCAAAGGGAACGCTGCCTACAGCAGCTCTCACCTCAGTATGGCAGCTAGAGAGCTGCTGGCACTATCTGCAGGAGCTTCCCCTCTTGCCCAGCACAGCCACCTCAGGCAGCAGTGCTGTCACACCTGGAAATATCTACTTCTCTAAAAGCAGTACCATAGGAACGGCCAAGAAATCTCTTCTGACCATCAGTCCTTATTACTACCTCCAAGGTCCGGATCTCCAAGCGGTCCATTCTGGAGCAATCAAATGCTTTCAGGAGTTCTATTCCTTTTTAGAGCTAAAAATACTTCACTAGAGCCAGATCAAATATCAAGCACAACCAAGGGCAAATTAAGTGACTTTTCATTTACTGGAGCTGAGAGCCCAGTCCATAGGAGCTGTCTCTTTCCTGTTGCTACAGAAGCAATACTGAAAACACCCAATCCACACTGCATGAGGCAGCATTGAAAAAGGATCGTTTTTCCAGCAAAAATCAAACAACCCCCAGCCAAAAATACAATGTTTCTCCCCCTTCCACTGCCCCTCCATGCAGCAGGCTTTAAGGACTCCACCAGAACCATTTATGCTGTTTTTAGATTAGCCTCCAAACTTGACAGGGAAGCATCAGCATGTGAATAAATAACTGGAAGGAGAGGGCTGTCCTCAAGGCAATTACTTGCTGGCCCTTTGCCAAGGCTGAAGGCAGAGGCAAAAAGCAGTCCCCAAGCCCAGAGCACACTCCAGCAGGCTCTAAAGAAACCCCCTAGCCACCAGCCAGAGCTGCTAGCAGCAGCACTGGGAGCTGGACTCACATAGGTACTCCGTGCTGCTTCACTTAAATTACAGGCAGAGGGCAGGTGGCAGCTTCATAAAAGGAACAGAGCTATCATCAGCTCAGAGGTGCGCTGGGCTTTGGCAGGTCTCTGTCAGTATGGTCTGCTTCATTTGGAGCAGGGAGGAATAAGAAAATGGAAGGGGGTTCCTCTAACAGGTGTCAGCACACAGTGGCTGCACTTCAGATGCAGCTGAAAAATCCTGCCGTGGATTACTTCATCAATGCGCCTTCGGGTGATTCCAGCACTGTATGAAGTAGCCTTGTTACAGGAAAGCTTAAAAGGAGTTTGATACCTAATCCTTTTTTTCCCCCCTCCCTGCAGAGCCAATTTTCACATCTAGAGGGACCGTACAGTCTCATTTGACTTCCCACTATTTTAAAGATTATAATTTTAAAGGCTTAAAGTAGTCCATCCTACCTGTCTGGGACAACTTGGATTAACTCTCAAATAGCAGGATGACTCAAAAAACACTTCAAGAAATGGGAGTAACCACATACTTCGTTCCTTTGGGAGCCTCTCCAAATGTCACTGGCATATGCTTAGGCTTTGAACTACTACTCTGCACTTGGTAAAAAGCAGCAGTGCATTTTCCTCTGCGATAGGAAGATGGCAAACATCTTGACACCAGAGTAAGCAGAGTGCTCCCCTGCAGCTGTCTGCTTTTCCTTCCCTGCAGGTTCCTTATAGCACAGCTGTGAGTCAAGGACCACATTTCCCCAACACCCTGACCAACTCTAAGGCAAACAGCCTGGGAGATCAATAGCCAGGATTTTTCCTTGTTATAAGTACAGTGGTTTAAATTCCCTTTTTTCCTGCCTGGGAATACACCAGAGGAAAGCCTTGGCAGTGAACAGAGCAGGCTTTGTTAGGCTCATTCCCTAGCACAGCACAGGAGCTGAGCAATATGCTTGCACGTTCCCCTCTCAGCAACAGGAACGAGACACCAAACCACGATGCAGAGGCATAGCAGTTAGCAGCCCAACAGTTCCTCCTCCTCAAATGTAGGAAGAGGTCCTATGCACAAAAGTGGAAAGAAAAAAAATCTGCAAGATGACAAGGTAAACTGCAGGCTACAGCAGGCTGTGGCAAATCACAAATCACCCATCTCACCTCTTGCAGACCTCTCATCTAAGCCACATCTCTCACAGGGATGAGAGCGCGCTGCTCTGCTCTCCATATAATGAGGGGAGACCTAAGGCAACTAAACACATTTTTCTGCTAGCTGGTGGCACCACTCCTCAGTAAGCAGTGCTCCCACACTGCACCAGACCCACCCCTTCTGTGCTGAACGAATTGTATCGACAAGCACAAAGCCCAACGCTTCCCCAAACACATGCAGAGTTTATATTTAAGGAACAGATGATAGTTTAGGTGGCTCCCTGCAGCCACCCTTGAAGCTCTGCCTGCAGCTTACGGCCACTACGAAGCAAAATGAAACATCACTTCTGTCTCCAGGGCAACATGGGGGTTGATACGGGGGCATGAACTCCTCCCTTCTGAATTCCACCAAGGCTAAGAAGAGATACTGACATTCACAAGCTCTGACTCACGCCTGCCTCCTCCACGCTCACGGGCTGCCATGCCAGACATGCCAGCATGAATGGCATCCACATGCTGGCTCCCACAGTGTGTAAAACGGACTGGATCTGTGCTTCCCCTTTATTTTCTCTAATGTTGGATTGTTGGGGTCACTGAGGATCAGTGCACTCTGAAAACAACCACGCAGACATTGCTGCTCTTGCTCTGGCAGATTAGCAGACAACAGGTCATTAAGGCTCAAACACAACAGAAACCTCCCCTCCAGAAATTCCTACCCCAAGCATCTCTTGGTTGAAGAGAATTTAACCAATGGAAAAGTCAAATAATCCATTGTTTGCAGTCCAGTTGAATTCACAAGTGACCAGCTTGTTGGGTGATGTACAGAGCTGAAAGTCTAAATAAACAGAGCCAGTACAAGCCTAAATCCTCTGTGTTTATGAGGCTGGTAATCCATAGTTTGTATCTAACCAGCTGCCAAGCTGTTAACCTTCCTGATCACCCCTCCTCATTCCACAACACCAGCAATCTGCTTCCACAAGTGGCTTCTTATACTCACATCTTTCTAAGGAGTCATCTCCATCAAGCTGATTGCACTGCTACCTGAAACACACCTACAGACCTGTACTGCACTCTTCCAGCTGGCAGGGGAGAACCACAACCGCCTGACCAGCCAGAAGAATTGTGGTTAGAAATATGGTCCAAGCTGGTCATACCCAAACATGGTCCAGACCCCAAAACCCAACTCCATCTGGCACACAGTAAATGGAGTGCAAAATAGTAATTAGCCTCTTGGTGTTTCTCCTGTCTACTTCTCCCACATAAGGGGGAAGTGTTCTAGGGTGAGGCATCAGATAGAATTTCAACTCATCCAGATCTCTTTCCTACCACATCTCCAACCTGTCCCACTCTTTTGACAGCAAAGATACATGGGAAACACTGCCTACTTCAGCACAACCATGCAGCTTCTTAGGAGCACACACCTTGCACTCCGCAGCTACAGGGATAAACTCCATCTGAGTACAGACATCCAGGTAGAGCCTTGCAACTCTTTCTGCTGCCCCAGCTCCCCCTGCTTTGTTGTTTCCCTGGGCTGCAAAAGTGAACTTTGCTCCTTCTGCATTCAGACCCAGTACCAGCAATAGATAAGAAACAACAGTCAGTGCCAAGCGTTTGATGTCACCTATTTCTGGCTCAGCAATAATGGGCCTTTGTCAGGAGAAACCAGCAGGAACAACCTGTGGTTCTGAGCAGCATCCCTCCTCACACCTCCCACACTTCTCATTTCCAGCCTTTCCCGAGATTGTTTTGTTTCCTCTCACCACGCTGCTTCCCACATCCTCACTTGGATGCACTCTCATCTTTTACACTCATGCTCAGCAGTTGGTATGGTAAGCGACTCAGTGGCAGCCTGCACGGATGCAGCCTACAATTTGTACCACGGAGCTCACTGCATGATTAAAACTGTATTTGGTGGTCTGTACTCTGCTGACAGTGGCTGTGGGTCAATATCCAAGTGAAGTTACATAGCTGTTAAGTATTCCATTAACCTCTGCAGAACATTAATTCCTGATGTCCTTTCCCATCCGTCTAGATAAACATCACTAGCATCCAGCACTGCTGGCATCAAAAAATGCACACTATACACACATACATGTGCCACCAGCTACTTAAGTTTACACCCTTCCTACCTCTGGCACACGTCCAGCCAGCAGGGAAGAACCATAAGCACCTGACCAGCAAGAGCAATTGTGTGAGAAACACGGACTGAGCCACTCATACACAAACGCAGCTCCGACCTCTCTTATTTTGACATGAAATATCAGGAGTGCAAAACAGCAATTATCCTCCTGCTCATTCTGCCTAGAATTTTATTACAGTATAGCAGCCAGGACTCGGGATTAATAGAACTGATTGAAACCATTCCCCCAGATGCCAGGCTGTTGAGATCACAGGCAGAGGAGCCTGACAGGCGGGAAGGAGCAAAGCACTGCCGAGATGCTCATCAGTGCTGCTATTACAGTGCTGATAACTACCAAGAGCTGGCAGCAAATGGCTTCTGTGCCCTCGGGAGGGATGGTGCGAGGTGCTCTCTGCAGACCTGACAGATCACCTCATCTGCATCCTGCAGCCCTTCTCTTCCAGTCTCTCCCTCCACACTTGAGCTTCAGGCACAGGGAAAGGGGCATTTCTCCCAGATTGGAGAGATGGTCGCCACTCTTGGGGGAAAGCTCTGCCAAAGTGCATGTTGCTGAAACAAGAGGAAAATAGTGTTCAGAGTTTGAAAGGAAGGATGAAGAAGAGAGAAGGAAGGAGACCTGATCTTTTCCAGAAGGATCTAGAGGATTTTAAGCAAGCAGGAAGACTTGGTTTCCATTCCTCACAGCCAAGGAAGTAGGGATGTGCTGTAATTTCCAGGAGTCACCCTCCCTCCAGCTTTCCACGACCTCAGCTGTTGGTACAAGTGGTCAGAAACGGCTGGAGATACCTAGTGGCAAGTCCAGGAGCAGAGATACAGCTGGAGAGTTCAGGAGGGTCTTTTCATGAGCTTTAAAGAGCCAGACTGACAAAGCCACTGAGGACAGTAGCAGTAGACTGGAACATGAAACACCAAAGCTCCCCTATTTTTGTTTTTCACATTTGGTACTTCCACATTTTATCTTTCAAAGTTTTATTCTTTGGCAGAAGGCACAAGAAAAATCACAAGAACAACATGATTGCATTATAAGAGACCTGGAAATGCCAGACAAGATTGGTTGAAACAGAAGCCAGACTTCACAGAAGTGAATTTACCAGTGGTCAACCAACTACAGAACACATAGCTCACAACCCCTTCAGGGCTTCCTAAAAAGCAAGAGAATTGTTCCTTGGTCTGTGTATGTGCAAAGGAAACAGCCACAGATATGCGCTATAACTTTGACTAGCTGTGAATAATACGGAGTGTTCCTTGGAAACTTATTAACAGATAGATACCATGCCATCGGCCACCCCCACCTAGCATTTTTGCTTCACAAAGGGATACAAGCAGCTTTCTTCCACCCCCCTGCTGAACAATCTCTCACACCCAATAGCAAAAATTTGAGGAGGCCACACCAGAAATGTCTTTTGCAGACCCAGGACTCTGACAACATATGCCTTACTGAACTCGCAAAGAAGCAACACGAAGTGTAAGCCAGCACAGCAGCAGTATGGCAGCACTCACTTAAGGCTGAATTCGTTGTCTGCTGTTTGGAGGAAGAAAAGGGGCCATGAGAAGAGAGAAGAACACAACAATTCTGCAGACAAGCAGGAACAACACAGGCAGTACACGGCAAGACAGCGTGCCAAACCGCACTAGCAGGGGTCACGGCCACAAAATCTCACACTGATCAGCAAAGCTGCTGATGCTGCACAGGCTGCAAGGGGTTGGCAGTCAATGGGAGTGAAATGAGGCAGTTCATCTCTCCTGTGCCATGCTGCAGTGTGACAGAACAAGACGTTTTTTGCTTTTAGTAGAACTACCTGGCAGCAAAAGGAAAAGCAATGCTGCAAAAGGCTGCTGCTGTTCATCCTACACAGCGCTAATGACGGCACAAATCACTGAGTGAAACCCTGAAGGGCAGGAAATGTGGTCGTGTTTATCTCAAATACAGACTTAGGCCAAATTGCTGTGCCTGTTTCCTGCTTGCTTCCAAACTGGCACAGTGCTTTCCTTCTGCACAAGGCTGGGAAGCCAAAGCATTTATGAAAAATCTTTTTAGGGTGGCGCTCTTTGGTAACTCAGATGGCTTCTATAATGGGTTCAAGAGAAGGAGAGCCACAGTTTCAGTCTTGCTATCAAAGCTCCTCCTACTCAAGTGCTCTGCTCTCAGCACTGTCCCTAAAAGCAAGTCCTCCCATAGTACACCTGCCTTTTGATAGGAGGAAAATGTGGCTGTTAAGCACACAAAAAAACATATAGCAGGAAGGACTAACCACTTTGGACTCCAGAGCAAACATGAACAGCTGTCACACGTGAGACATTATTCCAAACAAACAGACAAGATACGTTTTTATTGTTTACTGAGGCCAACATAGAGCAAGGACTGCCAGGACTTTTATCAGGCAGCTGAGACCAGTGATTCTCCCCCATTACAGAAGGACTCTACCAAGAAACTAGGCTATTATTTAACAGAAGTCACATGCATTGGATAGCTGATGGAAGTTTCAGAACAAGATGTTTTTTGCAGAAATATGGCACGTGGACAAAAAGATGTCCATAACAGGAACACAAGGACATCAGGACACTACAGAGCAAGGATGTAATCTCAGGGTACTTACACAGAGGAGCTCAAAGGCTGCCGGCTGCTCCCACTGACAACCCAAGCTCTCAGCAAGGATATCTGACTTGAAATACCAGCATCTTTGAGCAGTTATAGCAAGCCAGAGCAAAGACCCACACACACAGGACATCTCTCTTTGACAGGGACCTGCCATCAGATGCCTCAGGTAAACTCTAAGTGACGTTGCCCCAAATATTCCCAAGCTCCCAACAGTTTTTGAATTGGGGTCTTGTCCTATATACAAACTCCTTCAGAAAAATTTTTGCACCTGCTTTTCTAGTTTACCTTGAGCTCATGTAAGTTTTTGTTACCTATAGCATCCTCTAGCAGAGCGCCACAGCTCTTAACTATGATTAGCGTGAAGGACAGCTCCTTTTTGTTTTCCATGAAATAGAGCTTAGTGAAGAGCCACTCCCCACACAGACGAATGACACGCTACATCAAACAAAGGTGTCAAAGAGATTTCCTTAAAATGGTAGCTTTTACTCATGAAAGCCTGAGGTTACGCTAGAAAATTAGACCAGTTTAAAGACTACTAGGCACTCACTTTATATGAACTCAGTCACCTCCCACGTGCAAGCAGTCCCGCTCAGCCTGTCACTCATTTTGTTCACAGCCAAACTTACTGAGTCCAAGCTTGCTCAGTGCTGAGACGTTTTTGAAACAGTTCCTTTCCTCTTCACCTCAGCCTGTAACAGCTCAACAGAGCCACACTATGCTCTCCTCATCTCAAGCAATCATCGTTTGATAGCAGTAAAAGAGCCACGCTATGCTCTCCTCATCTCAAGCAATCATCTCAAGCAGGATGGGGAAGGACACCTGTCTGAGAGAGACTCTCCAGCTCCAGCAGCACCCAGACAGCATCTATAGCACCAAAGATCCCTTAAGAGTCTAGGCAACAGCCTCACCCAGGGCAATGGAAACATGTTTTGAAGAAGGGACGTGTTTCAAAACTGGTTTAAGAAAATGGCAGCCCCTGGGCATCACCTCTGGTGGGTGATGACATTTAATGACCCCCCGTTCTAGCAGACACCACTCGACCTCTCCCAGAAAGGCTGTGAGTGAGGGACATGAGGGAAGAGCACTTCGAGGGATGCTCTGGGCTTGCCTAAACTTCTAGGGCTTGTCAAGATACAGCAGGACACTGCAACAGGTTGATCATCGACGTCCTTGAGAAGAATCAGATTTTACTTTGTTGTTAAACGTACAGCAGTTTGCATTCTTTGTAAGACAACACAGCAGAGACCACCGGGAGAGCCCCTCATGGCGAGGGACACACAGCACAGCAGCAACCCCTCACCAGCACTGACCCAGCTCCCCACGCGAAGGCAGCGGGACATCGCCCGGATTCCCAGCCGGCGCCACTCTCCCCATCCTCTGCCTCCAGCAGCCCTACAAGTTTAACTGGGGGCAGGACACGAAAGCACCTTTCAAACTGGAAAAGCCTGGGGAAGTTCTGCAAAGCCCAAGGGGAAGCGAGGCAAGCCCGTGAGCAGAGCCGGCCCTCGGACACCACGGGCACCACGCACGCACACACATACAGACACACGCCGCCTCCCGTCCGTCAGCCCCACACGCTGCCCCCTCGCCGCTTCCCGCCCCGCGCCACACAGCGCTAACGGCTGCGAGGAGCCCCGCGCGCCGCTCCCCCCTCACACCCCGTGCGTCCGCCATTTCGGGGCGCCCCGCCTCACCCCTCAGCGGCAGCGCGCCGGACCGCCGTGCTCCGCGCCGCCTCGCGCCCCGACCTGCCGAGCGGAGAGGGAGGGAGGGAGGGAGGGATGGGAGCACGGCAGGAAGTGGGAAGGGAGGGGAGGAGGGCGGCACGGCTCGCCCGGCCCGGCCCAGCCCCGGGACGCCCAGCGGGCGGTGCCTAGGCAGCGAGCCCTCACGTACAGCCCGCCCGGCGGCTGGCATGGGTTGTCGGCGTCCCTTCGGCTTTGAAAAATAGAATAAAATAAAATAATTTTTCTGTAAAACAAAGCACCCCGAATTCCGTCCACCTGCAGTGCCTGCGGCGCGGTCTGGGCGCGCTGTGCAAGAACGAAATCGCGCCCTGCAGCAGCGACCTCTGGCTCCCGCCGCCTTTCCCTCACCCGCCGTTCCCATCGCCGCAGGCACCACGTTGTGGAGAACACGAGCTCTTCTTTTTCCAAGCCTTTCCCTTTTTAGAGGCGTCAGAGCTGCTGGTTAAAGATCTTTCCAGGAGACATCCTGCGCATTGAGATCAAGCCCTGACTGGCGCATTGCCTCATCCTTCCATTACCTCATTTCAACTTCAGTCCAAATACCGTAGTTAGCAGCCCCGCTGGGATCTGTAGGAAGGGAGACCCACCTGTTCCCCTCAGAGACCGAGGTTTCAGTTTTTTAGGGCTGGCTGGGAAGGGATGAGAGCTGAGCAGAGTGTGAGGGAAAAGGCCAGTTGAGGGCCTAGTGGTGCTGGGCTCTACTGTGACTTAACTAGAGACCCGTGTACCCAGGCACTTCATAGAATCATTTAATTGGAAAAGACCTCTAAGATGACCAAGTTCAACCCCCAGCCCACCTCCACCGTACCCACTGACCTCATCCCTCAGTGCCACATCTACCCTTTTCTTGGACACTTCCAGGGACGGTGATTGCACCACCTCCCTGGGCAGCCTGTGCCGCTGCATCACCACTTTTTCTAAGAATTTTTTTCCTAATATCCAACCTGAACCTCCCCTGGTGCCATTCCATGTCATCCTATCACTGTTACCTGGGAGAAGAGGCTGACCGCCATCACACTACAACCTACTTTCAGGTCGGTGTAGAGAGAGATAAGGTCTCCCCTGAGCCTGCTCTTCTTGTTCATCCTTTCCAGTGAGTAAACCAATCAGTCAACTGATACCACACTTTTTAAGGCAACAGACCAAGATGGACAGCCCAAGAAGTTCTGTATGGAGTGCCAGGAGAGACTCACTTCACAGCACTTTTGTTCTGATGATGTTCATCATCATCCAGTTTGCAGTGAGTCAGAAGAAAGGGACACACTCAAAGAACAGGGGCTGTGTTAGACCAAAACCAGCAGAGAACAGCCCACTTCTCACAGAGCTGGGCAGGGCAAGAAAAAGGAAAGCCTGCAGGTAAACGTGAGCTATACCACAGTGTCCCCCTTTTCCCCCAGTCCCTCAGGAATATGCAGGAGTCCAGTAGCACGGTCACATCATGCAGGGATTTGCACTGCAGCACTTTGCTGTTTCAGTGCTTACCTGTAGGAGCCACCACCACAACCTCTGCCCAGAACTGCACAAAAGCAACCTCTGTAAACAATTAATTAGATATATCTTTACCTTGAAAAACAACTAATTTTCTGCTGTGGCCTATTCACTTCAAAAGAAGCACACAGCTAATCTTCTGTTCGCAGAATCAGGCCATATTAAACTGCTTGGCTTGAGATGTCTAAAGCGTGCCTCAGGGGCTCGAGGAATCTGGAGCCAGATTATTGTAGCTGCACCAACTGAAATTTCAGCATGGCTCATTAACAGGCAGATAAGTAATGAGCAGACTGACAGCAGCTCAACAAGCTACCAAAGTGCTGAGCTGCAGTACAGTGGATCTACTGGAGCCAAGAGATTTTCAAATAAAGTATTTAAAGGTACATAGCATGAGTTCCAAGATTCATCTATACCCAGACATGAAGTATTTGTTTTACACGTGGACCAAGTAATTAATCAGTAAAAAGAGAAAATATATGAACAGTAGAGGGTAATAGAAGAGAAAATAATCCAGGAGAGACCCAAAGGGACTGATTAAATGTGTGTGGATAGATCTCTTGGAGTTTAAGCTGCTGGAATAAAGTGGCTCTAGTGCAACTGGTGAGCCACTACGCAGTTGTGAAATTCCTATGAGCAGCACCTCAGGAACAAGCTTGCCTGGAAAGAGCAAAGGCAGTCCATAAAGCCACAGCTTTACCCCCATGTCTCACCTATCACAGTCATAGGTAAAAACAAACAAACATCCAAGGCCTTTTGTGATTCCTTCATTTGTCCCGTGGGAAAGCTTTAAACTTAGCACCACGGCTTAATGCTTTCTCTTCATCCCTATTTTGGCCTGCCAAAGAGATGCTGTCAGGCTAATCCTGTTATGTTTATCCTTAGCATATTAACATGAAAGAGATGAGTGAAACACAAGGCAAAGCAGGGTCCCCTTGCCTGCGTGCAAGAGCTTTGTGGGACCGTGGAGGCTTGTCAGAGCAGCTGTTTTTTTTCTTCCTTGCTCTTAGCCCGATTGTATACACAGCTGCACTGCTGCATGTGCCAGGATAGGCTTTGAGGCTGTAAGAAGTGTACTTTCTTGTGATACATTTCCAAAATGCTTTATAGATCATGTGCAAAAAGTCACCTGTCCACTAAGAGACTGCAGCCAATGCAGTGCAGCAATAAGCTCTCAGGCAGTTCAGTTTTTCATCCATTATCTCATACCACCTCAGGATATCCCTGTTATTTGCTTTGTGTTTATACTGGAGTTTCCAACAGTCACTTGAAGAGTGTGGCTTCTCCCAGGATCTCCATTCAGCAACAGGAGAAATTCTCACACTGTCTTAGTTTTGGCTGGAATCTCATTAATTGTCTTCACAGTAGCTGGAATGGTGCTGTGTTTTGAACTTTTTTTCATGAAAATAGCAGTGATACCACACCGATGTTTTAGTTATTACAAAGAAGTGCATACGCAGAGTCAAGGGCTCCTCTGCTTCTGTTGGTTGTGAGTATCTGGGTCTTCCAGTAGGAGATGTAAATATTGTCCAGAAAACCAACAAAACACCATTTCACCATTCAGTATAAAACACGCCCTAGTGCTTACTGCTGTCCAAGTGTGCAACCTCTGTGCCACTTTATCATAGGCAAAACAAAAGTTCACCCTGTTCCTGCTAAAAAAAGTTATAGTGCACTACTTCCCGTGTTGTTTGTTTATATCAAGGGAAATGAGTAATAATTTCTGTGGCCAGAGCTATGTATAGATAGTTCTGTAAGACACTGACATATTGAAATAAATATAGGGTACAAGGACTAAGAGCTATGAAATTCCTAACTCTGGTGAACAGGACGCATGAGTGTTTTTAAATATGTCTGGTTCTACAAGCATAGATACAAAGAGATTGCGCCATGTTTGAAAGCTCTTCACTGGCCCCAGACTCTGGGGAAGTATCTCTTTAATTCCCCCTGCTCTGCCTTCCCTGATCATCCAGACTCTGGCTGTTTTAAAGAGAAAAATAAGACAGCAGATGAAATGCTCCTGCGCTTCTCTGGAAACAAGGGTTTCTCATCCACTCTCTCCTTGCTTATTACTTACAAGTCTCCTATATGTATCACCACCAGGAACAGACTTCTCAGCCCTTCCTGAGCACTACATGCTGCAGCAGGCAACTAAATCAAGTGAGGCTGAATCTCTTGCAACTCCTGAAAAAAAACTCAGCACAAACATTTGCAAGACAGTATTTCTTTATTGCCTGCACCCTGCTTGCCCACTAAGAAAACATCTTTAAGACTGTACATTAAGAACAACTAACCACCCAAAAACAAACAAAAAACAAACACGTAGTAGTTCTTCCTGTTGCAGTATGACAGTGCTGAGGAAGGTCATTACCACATGCTGTATGGTACTTGTGTGTCAGGTATATTTTACTCCTTTATCTTTCATGTGCTTTTTACGCAGTGTGGGAGCTGCACATTCAAACCATGTTAGCAGATTAGATACCACACTCTTCTTCTGCTGCAGCTTCCAAAATCCTGCCCAGCATGCTGTTACAGGTAAGTAAATTTTGGCGTTATTGATGTGCCCATACTAAAGATGTCAATTCTTATTGCCAGTTCTTTTTAACCTACAACTGGAGCACAGTGCAAATGATTCGTTGACAGCAGCTCCTCCAAGTCAGCTAGTGCATTTTACTGACTTAACAGATGACAATGTCTGTGCTCCTTCATGGTCACATTGGTTAGAATGCACAAAATCCACATCTGCATTTGGACAGTCATCTGGTACAGGGCAGTCTAAAGGTTTGTGTTTTCCAAGAACAGAGATTTCACTTCCCAAACATCCTTTCTTGCAAACATTAGCAGTTCCACTGGAAGCACTGCTGGTGTTACCCTAAGCTCAAAACCAGCAGCCCTAGTTTCTTCAGGACCTCTTCTAATGCACTGCTTCCGGGTCAGTTTGTGCAGTTAAATTCACCAGCTGTACAACAGCAAGAACCACAGTCAGCAGTAAGGACTGAGCAGACACTTAGTACTTTTGGTTATTCCTTTAAGTCAAGAACCTGGCTCTTCCAGAGAGAAGCTTCCTGTTTCCTACTAGAAGTAAATGGCACTGGGAAGAACCACGGAAAGACTGTGTAATGCAGTAGGTGACTCAACACTTTTCCTGCATGGAATATTCCCAGAGAAATTTGTGCAGCAAACAGATATTTGGAGCCAGAGTAATCGCCTTATCCCATGAGAGGAAGGAGGAAATAAATACAGGCCTTGCCTATGCTGAAGGTTGGAGAACTGTTTCCTAGCTGCAGTATCACATATCGTGCTGAAGATTTCAAAGACATGTAAAGAAATGGGTTCAAGGAGAAACCCACAAAGCTTTAAAAACAACTGAGCTACAAAACAAAGGAAGAAAGGCTCTTCACACCCCGGCATAGTAGCAGCTGCGCAGAGCCAAGGCAGCTGAGAGATACACTTGTGGGGCCAGTTCCTACCTCAGCCATCATTTCTTCTCGTTCTGCTTTGCACCACTCCATGGTGGAAAACAAGCTCCTTCCTAACAGGAATAGGTGCAGCCCTTTTCTTGCTGAGGCCCTTCATAAGGAAATTGAGGTTATTGCACAAGGTCACTGCGAAAGCACAAATTTCACTATGTACCCGTTGCAGCTGAGGCGGCCGCCTCATGCTTCCAGCCCAAGTACATTTCAAAGCACTGCTGTCAGGCCAGCAGGGTGGGATCCGGGCACATTTCAGTACTGCGGATATGTCCACTCACTCCTAACTGCTGAAGACCTTTCAGGAAGGAATAAAAGAATGGGAGGAAACAGGCAGCATTCAGCCTTAGAACAGGCTATACATGGCTCCCAATAGATACAGCACAGGTCCCACAACAGGTTATGAAACAGCAGCACGTACCAGCACAGCGGTTGCCTGTGAGTCCCAGGGCAACTGCTCTGTGTTCTGTGAACAGTACAAGAAGGAGAGTAGCAAAGTTCATGAGGGTAACACAGTGAAAAAAGCCAGTGGGATGAATGGTTTTAGCAGTTCATGCTATATCCACATATGGAATCAGTCATCTACAATGTTGGCCAGTCAAACCAGATTTCCCACCAAGTGCAGAGCCTGATCCAGATCTTAGAAGAACAGGCAAAGGCTTCCCTATATACCACAGCAGGCTGTCAGCTGGGCTTTGCTGTTACAGAACCAAGAAAATCCTGCTCTTAGAGAGAGAAAGATTCACTACCTAGAGTTAGCCGAAATTTAAAATCATCTCTTTATTTCTTACACTAAAATAATCAATTTAACACATTACTCACTGTGTCCTCCCTCTGCTGCTAGACCACCTTTTTGCCAGAAACTAAAGGAACAAGACTTCATCATTTTACATGGAAATGATGCCTCTGGACAGAAGAGCCGGTTTGTGCCATTTGCTAAGGCCTGCCAAATTCCCCCAAGAGACCAGAAGCCTCCTATGACCAGGGCTGAACATGCAGGTGGGAAAGGGAACAGTACAGATCATATGCACATTCTGCCCTGATTCAGCGCCTTGAAATTCCCAGATGGGGAAAAGTTGCAGATTCCCTAAATCTCTGCAGACCTGATACCATCAGATTCAACTTGCTCAGAAGGAATTCCAGCTTGATGAAATGGTGCCGACACTTGGCTCTTGCTGATATACTGATGTTCCTTATGTGCAGCACCCTTTCCTCCTGACATCTTCCAGCTGCAAGGCATTCTCCCTCTGCCTGTCTTCTTGTGCTGTCAGCAACCTGGAACAAGCAGCACAGATGAAGAACAAAACTGAACTACTCAGCTCTTCCTGCAGTGGCATCTGACTGTGGCCTTTGCTCTCTCATCAGCCAGGGCTGTTTAGGATTGTAAAAAGTGACTGGGCTGTGTCTGGGAGCTGGACAAGATAAACCACACACAGAAAACGAGCATGAATTTCCAAGGAAACAGAAAGGAACTGAACATGGACAAGAGGGGGCAGTATGGTGTAGTCAGAACATGAGATTGGACACAAGTGGCCTGCAGCTTGTCTCCAAGCTCCTGCACCGATGGTAGAATCTCAGGCTGCTCACTTCACTTCTCTGGGCAGCGCCTGGCAGCAGCATGGTAATAAAACATGCTGAAAGCATGTGCTATGGGAGACTTATCTACTTACTTATGGGAGATTTATCTACTTAAATCATCACAGTTGATAAACACCTAAGTCCTGCTGTGAGCTTAACAGAGGTGATACAGCAGGAGGAGAATGGATAAAAGAAAACAAAAGGATATTTTTCTTACAAGACTTCAAAGACTTAAAAAAAAAAAACCCAAATGCAAGTTCTTTTGAAAAAACTAAAAACCTCAATGCAAACTTCCTTCAGCTTTATAATGTGTTTCATCCTCCCTTGTCCTTAGCAATAAAAATACTACTTCCAAAACATCACATTCTGTATGGATGAACCACTCCCTAGAGATGCATGCAGATTTCACATTGAAAATGCCAACTTAAAAATTTGGGATAGCACACCAAGTTAAATTTGGGATATCACACAAAGTTTTGTGATGAAATATCCAAGTTAAACTCTTGATCTTTCAGCAGCCAGCTCTGCCAGAGGAAGATCTGCATGTTATGACATCCAGTCTATGCTTGGTACTCTAGCCACAGAAGACAGAAGGGCCCTGGAGTCAGTAGGAAAGAACCTATTGTTCCACGTCTTTTTACTGACACACCAGAAAGTCAGCCTCTGACAGCATTTCTTCTTGCCCATTCCCTAGGAGAGCCCACCAGTGATCTACAGCTGGAGAAATACCCCAGAATGACTGTTCCCATCACTGACCTGGCCATGTGCAGCATGGGCTCCATGATGTTATAGCCAGTCATAGCGCTGCACTCATAGAAGACAGCCTTGTATTCCTGCCAAAGAACACAGCAAGCACCAACATCAGCTGCCAACTGCCCCAGCATTCATCCACACCTCTGGGCACTGACCCACATTGCCACCAGAAACTCTGCTGGCAGCACATGGGGCCAGCAATGTAGCTGCTACTGCTGTACCCACCTTGCCAGAACATGAGATGCATTTTCAGCAACTGAAGGCCCAGACAGAGTGTCCAGAAGGTAACAAGTGGGAGGTGTTTAGGAAGAAACACCATCCGTTTGGGATAAGTGGACTGCCTTACCTTTGTACTGCAAAGTCCAAAAGATGGGGAAAACTTCTGAAAGCCTGTCTGTCCCCTCCCAAAGGGACCCCAGGGACGAGAGGATAAAGGTAGCAGCAGGCACACAAATAGAGGCAGCAAGGGAGGAGGCAGAGCAGGTACCAGAGGAACACTGGTACATGTTTGTACGTGTACATGTTTGTATCAGAGTGAGGGCTGAGAGGGAAGGTACCATACTGGGAAATGGCTTCAAGAATACTGGGAAATGGCTCCACCAGTCCAGCTCACAGCTGGAGGGAGGCTGTAGAGCAAGTGGAGCAGGAGAGCACAGAGGCACACCTTCGCCAGCCTTTCCCCCTCCACCTTGGGTACACTCCGAGTCTCTCTCCCTGTGGTATCCATTTTATTTCCAAGCAGAAAAACCACAGCTCCATCCTCAATGCCCTCCTGCAAAAGAAACAGAGCAAAACACTCTAGAGACTCAGCTGAGGGACAGAAATATCTTGGAGCAGGTCCTGCTCCAGATCACGCAAAACAAGAGCACTACCACTGACTTCTCTGGCAGCAGGATTAGGGTCCCTGAAGGAGCTGCCAAAATATGCCTTTTAAGCTCACTAAAGGGCCATTCCTCAAGCAGCCCCAGGGATTTGTGGAAGGAAGCTTAAACCATGGGGATATATTTCAAATGGTTGGTGTGTACAGCTGGAATGCTGAGAGAGGAAAGGCAGGGAAGAAGCTCTTCTGTGGGAAATAAGAAGACAAAAGAAAAGTCCAACAGTTTCATGGGACAAACTACATTTAAGACTAGACGGGACTTCTTCAGTTAAAACTTTTTTGGAGTGTATGCGATACTATTCATCTGATGTGCTATCCTAAACTCAACCATCGCTTTCTGAAAAGCACTATAAGTGGCTAAGCAGCTTTCAGTGCTGACATAGGGTCTCTGTACTACCTGTCATTCCTAGGCAACTCCTGGAGCCCATTATCTTAGCTGAAACTCCCCCTATGTTCTACTAGAGCATCATCACAGTAAGACTCCAGAATAAGGCTGTAAGTTATCTCCAAGTTTGACTGTTCTGGAGGACTTACAGTGCCAGAACAGCTGAGGTTTCAAAGCATGAAAAATTCTAAGATGAGAGAAAGAAAAGATGAGAGATTAAAGTTACAGATTTGGGGGTGCTTTGTTTTTTTGTGTGCTCAATTTAACCCTCCTAAAAGGAGCCTGATTTCCAGAGGCTAGTTTTGAGAAACCTTAACCTTTTAAAGTCTAGAGAAACAGATAAACCTTTTTTCCTCGCCCAGCAGGCCTGTGAAATTCACAGCGCTAGAAACATCCAACCTATGCTTATTATTTCAATTTAGGATGTGTTTTTTGACACTCAACACAATCTCAAAGCAAAACCATTTTTGACATTTTCCCTACAACTCTGAGCCACCTGTACACAACGTACTTAAATTATACAGAGGTATTTTAGTCTCAGACACAAGGCACAGAGGAATGTTTTTTGTTCAGAATTTGGAAATAAAAAAAGGAGGGGAAATTACTGTAATATTGAGAGACAGTCAACAAAGGAAAACAAACAAACAAACGAAAATCAACTGTTGAAGTTACAGCAAATGAAGAAAAAAACCAAGCTATTTCTAGTATAAGCTATTTCCAGTATAAGCTATTTCTAGAGTGTCATCTAGAAAATTCAAAAGGAGTCAGGGTGTGATTGTGTGAAGTGCTGTACATGCTGCAGAACTGAGCCTAGATGCACCAGGGCCAAATATCTTCCCTGTACACAGACTAGATAGACCAAGAGATTTCCTCACCTGAGCATAGGTGCAACAGCTGCTGTTTGGAGATGCTGCCAACACATACCAGCTACTTACACATACCACTGCTTTGGGAGGTTTGCTACTTTCTGCTATAGGAACATCCCTCCTCATTTAATAGGCTGCCATCATACCCTCAACAAAACCCTGCTTCCATGCACACTACCACAGGCAGTACCCGTAACATCTGCTTTGTGCATCCATCTTCACAAGGACCTCCTGAGGCTTCCAGGAACATTGCTCCCAGACAGACCACTGGAGCAAGACCAGAGCAAGGCACGGGCAGCTCTGCCAGCAATAGAAAGATGAAGTCCCACTCTCACCTGGACGCTGCTCATCCAGTTCCGCACTGCCATGAAGGAGCACTCGGCCGTAATGTCGTACATCACCAGAATCCCATCTGCCTTCCGGAAATACTGCTTGGTGATACTCCGGAACCTGAGCCCCAACAAAACCAAAGGCACTCTCAGAACCACGACGGTGTAATGACATGAAACAGAACATGATTATCTGGCTTCTACTGCTCCCTGCAAGGCCTGGCAGCCCCTGTGCATGAGATTCATCCCTTGGAGCTGGCGTACAGACCGGTGACAATTCAGTTAAAACCCTGGGCTTTTCAGAGCCCATCTGTGCAGCAGGCCAGGCAGCCATGAGTAAGGAGTGTTTCCAAACACATGGTGCTGAGAAAGCAGGACCTTTCTAAGACAGGAGAAAAGAAGCACTGAATAGCCTGTTTAGGTGAGGTAGAAAAAGGTAATGCCTGTAAAAAAGGAAATGGATGGCAAAAAACATGAACTTTTTTCTACAGTCTGGAAAAATCTGCAGTTTAAGCTGTAGCATAGAATAAACTAGGTGCATAACGTCTGCCCCGGTGCTGCTAAAACTGCAATTAAGATCTCAGCATCAATACAGTCCACTGCCAATTTTAAATCTATAAAGCAATTCTGTCATACATAAATTCAGATGTTAGAAACAATTTCCAGGTGAAACTCCCACCAGACATCTACATTGTCCTGTGGGTTCCTGCTAGAATCACAGACTTGTATTTTGGGAATAAATTCCAATTTAAAACAAACAAAAAAATGCTTAAAGCCACTAAGCAGTTTGTCATAAGGCCACATCGTCATATTGCCTGCAAACTGATGGAAATAAATGCAGCATCAGTACCAAGATCTCACTAGACAGCTGTGAATTTCCACTCTGCATAGGCTAACAAGCTCTCCTATTAAGAGCCAAGAAAACCTGCAGCTAGCAGTGACCCTCCTGAACTCTTCAGCTGATTGCCTGAAGCGTGTACTGTCTCACTACACACAGAGCATGCCATTCTGGCAGCTACTCCAACTGAGAAAGCACAGACTGTATCTTTGGCAGTCAAGACACACCTCTGGAAATACAGGACATGCCAGATGCTCCAGAAAAGAATGTCAAATATAGCATGAACTGGACTCAGGGAAATTACTAAGGAGTTCTCCCCTGCACAAGAAGCTCCTCTATCTGTTATAGGATATTCAGCTGTACACATCCAGTTAGAAGTAATTCATATCTCTCTAGAAGTAAGAAAAGTTTTGGTTTCTTCCTGCTCAGTATCAGCACCGAGCCAAGTTCTTTCTTCCAAGTACACATCTAAGACCTGCTAGTACTTCAGAGGCATACTGTCCTTCTGCAGAGATAAATATAGTGAGTTCGGCCTCTAATGCAGTCTAGTCTCAAAGAAGTGTCTCATTTAATGTCATGAGAACTTCCTGATCAGCTACAGCACTAAAAACACAACAGAATAGTCTTTTGAAACAGAAATCGTGATTTCTTCAGCATGAACTTGGAGTTTGGAAGAGTTTGCCTTGCAATAGAAAACCCTACTTTGTGCATTTCCCAAAAGTCTGTATGATCTAGCTGACTGAGGCAGGCAGCATCCCTACTTTCTTGGCACAGTGCAGGATTTTAATATTTCCATGACTTCAGCTGCCTCCTCAAGGCTTGGTCCCATACCATATTTAGCATTAAATATCTTATACTTATTTTTGCCAGGCTCTGTGGTTAACAACCTCCTTAAAAATGCCTCTGAACCTAAGCTTCAAAGTACATTCTAAATAAAGTATAAGTTCCATGAGGCTGCGGTGGTCCTTCATTTCTAGTAGTACTGTAGATGAATGTTAAGTGTGTCCTCTGCTACTCTGATCTTCTCCAACAGTGCTGATGACAACATCTTGTGATGGCCCATGTTTTTGAAACAAGAGGATTTCGAATGAGGAGCCATCACCAAAAATTACATTGCCCCTCTGCCACGAATTATCACTTCCACAAGTCTATGAGCAGAGATATATCCAGGTGCATGCACTCCTTGCTCCGTCCTTCTCTTTTTTACACTGAGCCTAGCAGCAGGAAATCCTCACATAATTGTTTACCTTTCTTGTCCAGCTGTATCCCACAGCTGTAAAGCAACTTGGGTGTTGTCCACCATCAGACTCTTCACCTGGTAATCAATACCTGTCAGGGAGGTAACAAGAACAAGATCAACACTAGTGCAGGGAAACTGCCAGATTGACTTCAAGCTGAAAGAGGCACCACCTTAACAGAACTGCAGGAGTTGGAAGGGACCTCAAGAGATCATCAAGTAAAACCTTCTGCTAAAGTAGGTGCCCTACAATAGATCACACAGGTAGGCATCCAGACAGGTCTTGAATATTTCCATAGAAGGAGACTCCACAACCTCTCTGGGCAACCTGTTCCAGCGCTCTGTCACCCTTACTGTGAAGAAGTTCTTCCGCATGTTTGTATGAAACTTCCTCTGTTCAAGTTTTAGGCCATTACTCCTTGTCCTATTGCTACGCACCACTGAGAAGAGCCTGCACTCATCCGTTTGTCTCCCACCTCCCATCAGATATTTACAGACATTTATCAGATCTCCCATCAGTCTTCTTTTCTCCAGGCTGAACAGACCCAGGTTACCCAGCCTTCCCTTGTAAGGAAGATGCTCCAGGCCCTTTATCATCTTTGTGGCCCTCCACTGGACTCCTTCTAGGAAATCCCTGTCTTTTTTGAACTGGGGAGCCCAGAACTGGACACAGTGCTCCAAACGTGGTCTCACTAGGGTCGAGTAGAAGGGGAGGATCACCTCCTCAACCTTTATTCAGGTTGTTAAGAGCTAGAAGATGTCTGGGCTAAAGTGACAGAAAAGAAAACAAAAACAACCCCTTCCAGACCAACTTCCTCATCCTTCTCAGTCAGATTAATTTGGAACCCCATTTCTTACCGATAGTTGCATTGAGATCAGCCAAGAACCTGTCATAGCAGAAGCGATGGATGAAGGAACTCTTACCAACACCAGAGTTCCCCACAAACACAACTTTGAAGATACGATCGGGGGAACAACTGGCAGGTTCCAGCACCTGGAGCTACAATGGAAGAAAGAGATGCAGTTTATAAAAGCCCAGCCACAGACTGTGGTTTGATTTAGGTATTAAATCACAAAAAAATACACATGAAATGTACTACAAATATATGGGAAAAGCCCCCACTAGCAGGTGTTTGAGGCTAGTACTCAGACTCACCCTGCTTTCAGTGCCAACTGGCTGTCCTCTAGGAGATAGTGGAGCATCATCCAACCCATCTGCATTTTTTCTACAGTCAGTGTCACTCTTCAAAGCCATCTTCAGCCTCTCAGCATTTGCTCCCACTGACCACTTCTCTTGGTCTCTGTTCTTCTCTCCAAAGTTCGTGCTGCCTCCTTCTCCTGTCTTCAGCCACATCCCGTTCCCTGAGAAGTATTTGCAATTCTTCCTGTTGGGTTCTTCCATTGCCATATCCATTGGGAAGGTGACAGGAAGGTCCGCAGAGGCCAGTTGTCTGTATTGAAGCCCACAGGCGCCACAGTGGGGTTTAGAAGCAGGGGAAAAGGAGGAGGGGGTTGCAAATTCCCAAAACACCCGGCATGATTCAATTAGTGCATACACAACACTTGCAGGAATGTTACCTCATGCACTTGCTCCCTGTGACTAAGGTATCAACAACACCCCTGGGAGAAAAAACCTCCCTGGAGCTATGCTGTGCTCGTGTGCTGACATGTATTTCATTCATTTTAACAGCAATTTCCTGTCTTCTGGATTTTTCAAGGATTCTTTGCAACCCACTTTTCCCAGTACTGAAAAACGAGGCAGAGTATACAAAGGTGGCAACAGAAAAAAAAAAAAAAGATTTAAAAATACAATGTTAAAATAAATAACAAAGGTTTGCAGGTTAGTGAAAAAGGTTTTGGCAGCAGGAAGGAGAGTGAGGGCTGTGTGATCACCCTTAGGACGCCGCATGCAGCAAGCATGCATGTTACTGCCCTCTGCTGACGGTCTTGACTGCCACAGGTGTACAAACTGCAGTGAGCTCAGCGGGCTCGAGCAGACCACACAAACAAGGCTGCTGTACACGGTAAGTGGAGGAACAGACTTCAAAAGACAGCTAGAATGGCAAATTCAAACTACTGCAATCATTGCCAAGGAGCAAGGAATTGTCTTTGGTCTGCCTTGGCTTTCTGTGGTTGAAGAACTAGAAGAGAGTGAGAAGACTCACAACTCAAAGGTTTTACCCATCAGAGACCTCCAACACTTTTGCTGGCCACCAGATTCCATTTGGAAGGATAGACCAAAGACTTACTGCAGTCCGTCTGCACAGAGGCAGCATATCCCACCTCTCTATGCAATTTTTTTCCCTTGCTACTAGTGCAGGAATCAAGGCAGCAACTCTCCGGTGGCTTCACCTCACCAAGGCTGTGAAATTCACCTGCTGCCAAGTCTGCACTTCTTTCTGTTAGATGGTGCTCACATCCCTGGCCATCCTCCCTGCCTCTGCCCCACATGCCAGACCAGAGCTGGGCAGCTGGGACCTCGCCCTGTGCAGCACAGACAGACACATCCTCCTGGGCTCAGGCTCTGGGGATCAGTACGCATCTCCCAGGGCCAGCAGAATTAGCTGCAACGAGGGGCTGAAGCTCAAAAGCCTCTTTAGGGGAGAGAACAAAAAAAAGGGGGATACAAACACAAGACTTTCTGAAGTGATCCCATCTCTAATGCAGCTTATTCATGTGTCTCAAGCAACGTGGTATGACAGCACTGAGACAGAGAGAGAACCAACAAATACTCTCCTGCCAGACTTCTCTTCTTACTAAGCCTTTCTATTTGGTTTGTGCCAACAGCCACTAGCAGCATCTTTGCAAGAGATAGCTGGTCAGCAGCTGGAACAAGGCTTTTGGCCAATACAGGCATGCATGGCACATAGTTCACAAGGGCCAATGCTTAATGCCAGCACAGCTGAGGCAAGCATGCATAGGTGGCTGTTGAAAACACCACTGTCTGCACGTAGAGTGGCAAAAAAAGGCATAGGCCACACAGACAAGGTTGTCTGTCCTGGCTGGCCAGAAGGCCTGGTGTATCAGGTGAGCATTTGCAGAGGTATGGAGGCAGATGGGCAGGACGAAGCCACCTGGAGCTGGGCTTTCTCCTCAGGGCTTTCAGCTGCTGGAGAGAACACCAGCCTTGTGCAATTCCTGCCCTCTCACATGCCCCAGGGACACAAGGTCTGGCACAAGGTGCCAACAGACAGGGTTTCTGCCTGAGGAGGAACAGCACACTTGGGAGATGATCCAGGCATTTTAACAGAACTGCCTGGCTAGGGGCAGTCTGTTTGCCTCCTGTCCCACAGACTTTTCTAGATGAGAGCCAGCACCACAGGAAAGTTTACCAACAGCAGTATCCTTAGTTTCATGCTGAGCCCACACCACCTCGTGCCAACAGCCGAGCTTTATCTCCCCCATGTTCCCACAGACAGACAGATAGCACTGAGGCATGGAACCAGACAAGGGACACAGTTTGACTGACAGTGTTCCAGCGGGCACAGAATGACACCACGGACACAACACAGATGCCCATCTGACCGTTTGACCGGCTTGTCGTCCAGCAGGTAACTGCCTAGCACTGACCCTTTCTTCAAGAGGGGCTTTTTGCTCTGAAGTGCCTGGAAGTTGAAAAGAGAAGGGTTAAAGAATGTCAATACAGCCCAGGAATCTGGCCGGCCCCAGTTCAACTTGCATTGAGAGCACAGGGCTGGAGTCCCACAGGCAAGGCTCAAATAGAGGCAAGCACAGGATTTGCTCTTCTCAGTTCAGCTCATTTAGCTGATGCAAGAAAGCACCGCTGACGCTGCTTTCCCCTTTGCAACAAAGCCCTTCAGTAATGCCGGTGACCCAAACTGTAGCCTTCCTCTGTCAGCCAGAGCTTTTATTTCTGTGGCTTATTTGCTACTCTGATACACAGATGATACTCTTTCCCCTCTTGTTTTTTCATTATGATGATGTTATGTGAGACAGTGAATCTCTCCTCTTCTGGTACTCACCCATAGTTGCGCATACACCAAAGGGAAGAAAGGAGACTGTTCTGCAATGGGCAATGTACAGGCTTTGCTTTATACGTACATCCTCCCCCATGCCTTCCTCCTACTTACCTCCCCAGACTTCCTCCAGCCAGCGCTCACCAGCTTCCCAGAGAAGGATAGGGAGCAACAACTCCCTCACAACACTGTTCCTCTAGATACAGCAGCTTTGTCGTTCTCAGCACCAATGACAGCAAATTTGTTGAGACCATACAGAAAAGCCTGTGGCAGAGTGGCAGCTGACCCACTAGCTCTCCTAAATCCATGCCAAAGCCTAGTCCCCTCTCTCACATACAAGCTGGTTAACTGCTCCTGCCCCCCAAAAAATGCGAAGTAAGAGACAGTGTGGCAAGGTGCCCACTATCCAGCACTGGGAGAATGTAGATGTACTCACTCTGGGAGTCCAAAGATTTTTGACATGTCCACACAAGTTATTTCTAGGAGTAAAGGTGGGGAAAAATGAGGAGTCCAGCCTTCCAGGCCTGCCTCCAACAGCAGTTCTGAGCCCACCAAACAGCTTCAGGCAGCTCCTGACAGGCCTGCCTTCATGCTGCCCACAGCCCAGAGGAGGACTATGAAGATTATTTCTTAAATAACTCCAGTTTCCTTTCAAAAGGCAGAAAACTAAGAAGATGCTCTCTGGGTCAGAACCCCCACAACAGTTTTACACAATGCAATCCACCAGGAAGAGATACTCTGGACTCCACAGAGGGCCTCACTCAACTGGGAGCTTAAAGGAAAAAAATATTAAATATTAAGCTGGTATTTAAGTAAAGCTTCAGCCACAGAAGAAATCTAGCCCACAAAGCCCTTGTTCAGCAATTTCATTTCTAGAACATGGGAAAAGGAATCAATTTAAAACCAGCTGGAAAAGCCAAACACCTCAAGCATCATACAGACAACAAGCAAGTGACCTTGCTGGATGTACACAGTGCTGCCCAGGGCTGAGATTTTGTAGGAGGCTCAGAACTGCAGACCACAAATCTTCCAAAGCAAAGGAACCCCAAGTCCATAGTGACCTTTGGTCAACATCAGTATGAGGACTGTGTATGGACCAGCCAACCAATGGTTCTCTAGCAGAGATGGGAGAAGAAGCTTTCAGGGTTTGTGCTGAGACCAGCAGGTTCCCTCAAAAGGCACTCTAGACCCACAGAAACAAGGAAACGTTACAGCCCACTGGATGTTCAGCACAGTCGCAACCTTCAGGCCACCTATGGAGCAAAGGGACTCCCAGGCAATCTGCTACTGCGCCACCTACTGAGAGAGGAAGCAGCCTGCAGGGTACATACCTGGGAATAAAGGAGAAACAACGGGGTGCATTTTGCCATTGGTTCTGCCATGCTTTATTGGCCTGCCAGATTTATGGAACGTTTGACTTTTCATACCAATGGTGTAAGGACAGACATAACATTGCAGCTGTACAACACATGATGACAAGGATTCCACAGCAAGAACAGCATGTATGCAAGCATTTTGGATGGGACAGAAAATACAAGCATCTTCTGGTTTATCGGTGGAATACAAATACATGTTCAGTGTAATCAAAGTTCCCAAACACTCTTCACAATGAGCAGACACAAAATTTGCTCATCCAGGGCAAGACCTCTATCAAATTGCAGCACACAAGGATAACTCCATAGCCAGAGGGGTGCAAAATGGAACACCCAAAAGCAGTTTGCACTCAGGCAGAAATAGCCACATGTCGCTACATGTGACCGAGTCACCAGGGCAAAGGTGTGCCCCATGCCATGAGGCCAGGTCTATCCATCTAGGCAAGGCCAGAAGCTCTTACGAAGAGCAAGGCATTGAGCTGTGCACTGAGAAGTGCAAAGGAGCAGCAGCTGGCTTGCTGTCAGCCATGTGCAACCCAACTCCTCCTTCCAATCATTTCAGTCTTTGCTATGAAAGAACTGCTGTTTGTCACAACTTCATTTCACAGAAATAACACAACCCTTCCCAACATTAACAGAGGATACTAAGGCCTTAGGTTTCCTTTCAGCTTGTGAAAGCACTGATACTGTCTGCCAGACATCATGTTACCCACTAGAGATACATAGCAGAAGGCTGGACTCTCCTCTTTGCTGCTGTAAGAAGGATTGCTATTTCCTCTCCCTCTTACAGCAGGACAGTACGAACAGCAGATCTTCTGCAGGTACGTGGCAACAGTAACTCTCCTAAAGACTGAAATAAGAACAACCAATGAGATGTCCTAACTGACAAAGGAAAAAAACTTATTCCAGTGCAGGCCTCGTCTGCCCAACGCTACGCTGTCAGATCAGCAAAGGTGGTAGCAGGAGCTCAACCTGCTGCTTGATCTCTAGTGCCAGCACAGGAAAGAGAAGGGAGAAAGTGGCTCCTCTATACTACGGCTCTCTGCAAGGCCCTCTCGTAGGTCCACCTGCAGCAGACGTTTCAGAGCAGCCATGAGTGGTTTCTAGCGAGGAAACGGAGAAGAGAGGAGAAGCAGACAAACTTTGCACACAGAGGCACATACCTGAAACATGGTCTCCATGGGACACCCACCCACCCAAAAGGAACCCAAATGCTGAATGATGCACATAGAAAGAGGAGAATGCACCATTTTCTTTGCCTGCTTGCACTGGGCTCTGTGCCTGCACCCAGGGGGAGAGCTGCGGCACCCATTGGCCCCCAGCACTCATTGCTCCCCAGCAACCACTGCCTCCGACCCCCACCAGCGACCACCATCATTCCCAGGATGGGCACACTGTGTGTGTCCCTTGCCTGATGCACATGGGCCGTCAGTGCCCCACACTTACGGGATTTCTCCGGTGCCTCAGGGAGCAGTGGGTGCCGGGGACCCCGGTGCCAGCCCAGCGGCTCCGCCAGCGCCCGCCGGCTCAGCAACGCGTTCTGCAGCAGCTGTGTGGGACAGATGGGGATGTGGCAGCAGTGGGGGATGAGCAGCTGTCCCCAGGGCTGTCCTGGCTGTGATGGGATTCTACCTGGCTCGGCAGGGCGGGGGGAACGGTGCCTGCCAGCAATGGGGGGCAGCGCAGGTCCCACAGCGGGCAGTTGACGAAGATGAGTTTGCTGAAGTTGAATTTGTAGGTGAAGCGTTTGCCCTTGGTCTTGTGCAAGATGCGCTTGTTGTAGTAATACCTGGGGGGGATGGTGGGGTGTTAGCAGCATGGGCGGACGGACGGACGGACAGACGGATGGATGGATGGATGGATGGAGGGATGGAGAGATGGATGGATGGAGGGAGGGAAGGAGGGAGGGAGGAAGAGATGGACATATGGATGGAGGGATGGGTAGATGGGTGGATGGATGGATGGAGGGATGGATGGGTGGGTGGAGGG
>JAOWBP010002559.1:12411790-12422260 GCA_028571105.1 Tragopan temminckii
AATGTTACTTCTCTTCCTCAAGAGGAGACAGGCAGTTGTCTGATAAGACCACAGCTTCTAATTAGAGAATCTTATTCTTTAACTACTTGCACACCTTTCCTTCTCTGCCTGGGTTCCTGCTCTGACGGCCCACATAGCTGTTCCCTTTCCATTCCCACCTGTCCTTCTGCTCTTGCTCATTCTGGGCCTCTTTCTGCAGCTTCTGCAGTTGTCCCTTGACAGCCTCTAGCTCCCATTTGCTTTTCTCCAACTCCTCCAGCAAGTTTTCATTCAGGTGCCGGAGCCTTTCATTCTGCACACGGGTCTCCAATTGCTCTGAGTTCAGAGACTGTAGCTGATGTTCCAGCTGCAAAGGGAGAGGAGGAGTTAAATAGAGAAAGGGTTCTGAGCTACAATCGTGACTATAAAAACAGGCTGAAAGAAGGGAGGAAAACACAGCTTAGGTCTACAAGACCACCAAAGGTGTCAAGAAGGTGAACTGGAAGCAATTATTTCTCATCAGTGCTAGCACCAAGGAGCAAGCAATGCTGTTAGTCAGGCTGAGGAAGTGCTTCAGGCAGCGTAGAAATCTGAGTGCAAATGAAGGTCATAGGAGGACAGGAAAAATTTGGGTGGAAGCAGGGCTATGTCTGTTGGGAGTTATTAAGCACAGATGTTAAAATGCATCCTCAGGTTTAGGGACTTCCTGAGCCCATGGCAGTTGAAAAAGGGATGCATCAAGGTGTTGGGGTATGTCACACTATCCATATACAGAAAATTAAGTGACCTGGTGATCTTCACTCGTGTTGGAGACAGAACTTCGGGCTAGAGGGGTTGTTTAAATGCTGCTGGGGCACAGCTCCCCACAAGATAGGCACAAATAACAGGCCTAACTTCAAAAGTTTGAAGTCTGCTCCCTGTATTCAGCTAGCAATGTGATCATTTGCAAATGTCTGGCATAGGCTGGGAAAGAGACAAAGACAGATGCATCAGTCAAATTCACTTGTCTCAGATGAGTAGGGCGTTACTGGAAGGATCATACTGATATTTCAGTGTCCAGTCAACCATATTTGCTAACCGAAGCCCTCTGCTGAATTTGGTGCTACAAAGAAACGGCAGTACATACAATCTGAACTCAGTTTCCACAGTCACAGTCACTTGAGCTGAAAGTACTGTTTGTTCCCAGAAGTTCTGCACATACAAGTGTGTTTAGCCCTTTAAATTCCATGTGTGACAACTTCTTAAATGCGCAGAGAGAATGTTAGGTAAGGGCACAGGAAGAGGAGATCTCACCAAGAGCCAGGTACCCCTGTGAAAGCCAAGTATGCTTTAAGCACGCTTTTTCTGCTTCTTCAAATAGACTCTCAAAGGGAAAGTAAAAGAAACATGCTGTGACCCAAGGTGAAGTGCTTTTCTCTTTCCTGCCTTGCTCTCTGCAAACGCACATGTACAATTCATGAATAGAGCTCACCTTTCTCAGGTTCCTTGAAACACAAATCCTACATCTCTTCCCATTACAACTGCAAGTACATGTCATGCTCAGCTTTGACTCGAGAGTTCCAGTCCTTTGGGCATCATGGAAAATTTTAGCACAACCACATATGCTGAGCAGTCAAGTTCAGAGTAAGAAACAGCAACACCAGCCCGCAGCCTCTGGATCTTTCATAAGCCAAAGGATGGGATTTAAATAAAAAATGTGTCCCTCCCTGATAATTCTCAAAATCACGAAGAACTCTGGTTTTATGTTGTCTGTACACCGATAGGGCAGAGTAGCACAATCACAATGCTGAACTTCCACCACAAGAGGGACCTAGTTGCCCGTGTAACTTGGTACAAAATTCCAAGATAAAGACATCAGAAAAGACTCAGATGAGTAAGAGTGTCAATACAGTCTCATACACTGTCCTGACCCACAGCAAGAAGAGATGCTAATTAGGAAGAGCATGCCTAGATAGCCACTATGGTCTACACCCCCAGCATCGATAGTTCTTGGATTAGAGGTGATAGAATCTACATCCCTGACTTTTCCCCCTTTCAATATATTTATGAGCCTGCTATCCATTAGTTTGTCCAATCTGTTTTTGAAGTGCTGATTCACAACCTCCTGTGGCAAAATTTCTAGTTCATTAATCCACAGAAGTACAGTCTTTGAGCTCAGTCTTCTACTTGTCTTGTTGAGTGTCCTTCATCTGTGTCATTGCAAGATTTGAGGAATAATCTGTAAAGCTCTGTTATAACTTCCCTCAGTCTCCTCCACTCCAAAACGAGGGTTAGGCTTTCCTAGTTTCTGTTCCTAAGGCAAATGCTCTATTTCCTTAATTATATCAGCAATCTGTACCTTTATTTCTCACACTGGAGTTAGAGGAGACCATAACTGTGCAAACCAATTGAGAAAACAACACCCTCTATCTTATTCTCATTACCATTCCTCATGGTATCTGAAGTTTTATCAGCTTTTCCAGCTGCTACACAATGAGCTGTTGAGTTCAGAGAACTTCTGTTTCATCCTCATCACAGCTAGCTATCCAACTTGGATATCTCCAGTCATGAGAACCTTCCAGGTAACTCCCATGACTTGTTTCTGCAGCAGTCACATTTCAGTTTTCCAGAGAAGAAGGGAAAGACATCCAAAATGGACCACCATGTACAAATGTGCATGCCAGGGACAAGCCAACGGAAAATCTCTGCTTTGATCTTTTTATTGATTGATTAATCAATATGTCATTAGGTACTGAAATGCAAGTATGCAGTACATGCAGCTCCAAGCTTCAATAACCTCTGGGTTATTTTGGAGCAGCCAGAAAAAAACTGTTTGGCTCTTGCATATCGATACACAGCTTTCCTACACACTACAAAAGGCACCAAACTCACAACTTCCAAATCTTGACCTCATTTTCCTTGTCAAATTAAGTTAATGTACAAGAAAAGCCAAAGCAGATGAGAAAACGAGGGACAAAATGTTCACAGGGGGACACTGCTGTTGCAGACAAACTAACCCACTTCAACACCTTCAGAGATGGGCAAAATTAGGCTGGCTAATACTGTCAGCAGATGAAAATCACCCCCAGCCAGAAAAAGTCTTTATAGAAATACAGTAGAAGAAGGCGCACTTTAGAAAGGCTTTGGGCTCTGTTACCTTCTTTTGACGATAGAGGATTTTCTCCAGCTCTTGCTCTTTGTTGCGTAGTTCCTTTTGGAGCAGGTTACTCCTGTTGTGTCTCAGTGCTTCCTGCAAAGATGAAGGCACACAGCTATGCACACAACACCCAGCACAGTTAAGAGCTGTTCCTTAACCAGATGAGCCACCCTCCCTGCTTCAGACCACGGAAAGTTTGACTTCGGCCAAAAGAGATGAGGTACCTGGCAGATTAGCCTCTCCCTTTCTGCTTTGATCTGTTGCTCCATTTCTTCATAAAGGCACCTGACTTCCCGGTCATGGTCCGTCTCCTTTCTATGAAAGGAAAGATGCACACATATCACAAGAGAGAAAGAGAATGCAGAAAGAAAACAGGATAAAAGGGTGCAAAGAGAGTCCTACTAAGAGCTGTGTGGCATTGCCAAAAAGTTACTTCAGTGGTTTTTTTCACCAGATCAAATGTTACGGGTGAGTGCTGCTGCAAAACAAACCTCTGGCAATCAGGTCAAGATAAACAGTCATTTCATTACAGCAAGAAAAATCTCAGTGTCCTGTAACCCAGCCTCCCCTGGCACTTGAGGCAGAATATAACACTCGCAATTTCATCCAAATATCAGTTGTTTCCAGACAGTAAATAGCAATGATGTTCTCCTTACCGCTTCAATGCCTGCTCCATAGACTCCTTTTCATGATTCACCTCCCTGATGTACGATGAAACACGCAGCAGAAACTCCTCAAAATTGGCTAAGAGCTCCGGACGCTCCTTTCGTAGCCGGGCCCAAAGATCTCGAACCTCACTAGGACTGGAGCAAGCATACAGGAGAGAAAGAAAGCAAATGAGTTTGTATCACCTTCTGGATTGTTATTCTAATTCCAGCACGCACTCAGGGAAGGGCAGACTGCCCTTGTCCTGTCACCTCCTCCATTACACCATACAGCAAAGAGGTTAAAAGAAACTGCGAGGTTAAAATGGAGGAGGTCATCTGAAAGACAAAAAGAGTCACCTAGGAAGCAAATCTGGAACAATTATTTTCCAAGTATTCAGTAATAACACATTTGGTGTCTAAACTAAGATTGGAAGAGAACATTCAGGAATATCCCACAGCCCAGGGATTTTGGCACACATCACACAGGTGTCACTCTCACACCATGGCAGTACAAGTGGATGCTACTGCCATTCTCTGTCTGTTCATCTAGCAAGTTTGGAAACTAAGTCACAAACTAAAGGAGCAAATTTTTCATGGTGTTACATTATGGATAATATAACAGTCAAGATCAGATTCAGTAGCAAAACAGCGAAGATCAGATTCCTCCTACCCCTCTCATTAGCTTCTGTTTCCTGTTAATTCTTTATAACAGCTGCCTCAGCACAAAGGCATGACAGCAACCTCTGAACTCATTGTATAGAACTGCCAAAATGAGGATAAGACTCAACAACCTTAAAGACCGGATGCTTCACAAATTGTTGTAAACAGCAGAGGCTACTTAGCCAAAACAATTGTATGGCTTTCACAGTGTCACTCCATCATTCTCAGCATTCATTTTTTCTTCCAAAGTTGTTTAGCATTAAAAGAAGCGTGCAGGTGCTTTGCATCACAGTGCATGTGAGACAGCACAATCTGTTTCATGACAGATGCAACTCTGCAAACAGCAAAGTCCTTGGCTCTCAGCTTCTGTCTCCAATCCTGACTGTTTCCCACCCCTGCTTGGAGCAGGGCTGCTCGCAGCAAACTGGTGCCAACTGCTGTACTATGAAGTCTGGAGAAAAAAACAAAAACAAAAACAATACCACCAACAAAAGCCCATTGCCACACAGGCTGTTGGACCACCCCAGCTTCAACACATCTGCATCAGTAAGAAGCAACCATGGAAAATGTTTCACTAGGGAAGGCCCTAAAAAAAATCTGCAGCCCAACAGCTGGAGGACACTGAGTCTGTAGATTCTACTGGGGCCACATGTGAGGGTATTGATACCAAATTTCAAAGCTCTGGTGAGCATCTCCTGCTCATTTCAGCTTCCCACTGTTTTCAAGATCAGCTCAGTCCCACGCAATCCCTTGAGCACACATCTTTCATGCAGAGTCTTAGAGTTTAGATTTTCCAAACATATGTGAACAGTCACAGGCCCTCTTGGAACAGACAGTACACACATCCTCCTTACCTTGTCTAACCCTCACATGCTTCTTTTCATCTGTTGCATGCAGATGAGTTTCCACATCAATTGCTACATCTTACAGCTGTGGTATGAACTTAGAGTTTGGGAAACAATTTGTGAAAAGCACTGCACTGAAGGTAACTTATAACTGATGAGACAACCCAGACTTCATTGCATTTGTTACCAAGCATACAAAAAAAAAACAAAAAAGGAAGAACTAAGCAGTACTTCAGGAGCAAGCAGCTCAGTTCACCTCCTGGATGTTGGTACTTTCAAGTCTTGGTACTGCAAGATCAAAACAAAGTAGAGGTAAGGCCACAAGACACCCCTACTTACTCTTCAAACACCTGGGCTGCTCCAAGCTGCTCCATCATGGAGCAGAATCGTTTCTCTTCATCGTCTGCTGGGTCCATGTCATCTGACCAACCTGACTCAAAGGTCTCCTCGTGACTGGAGCGATCTGTCCTTCCAGCCTCTTGACACAAGTTGATTCCTATTAACTTTCCTGAGGAAGGGAAGAAGGAAAAAAAGTCAAACTGGATGTCACTTAAAAGGCTGCTATTCAAATGGCAGCCCAACGCAGCTCTGTTGAGAAGCTGCCTGCACTCTACTGTTGTAGAATACAGCTCCTAGTCAGTAAAGAGCCTCAGTTCTGACGTGCTAAGTGATGTCAGCGTCCAGTCTGCAATGCTGGGACTGAAACTGGCTTCCAGCCTGACAACAAGCTGTAATGGCTCTGCTCACATCTGTGCTAAAATGACATACCACTCCCAGCCTTGGATCCTCTGCATGTGAAACGCGGCATTTGGTCACTCCACTCCTGTGGAGCAATGCTATGGGGATTCAGTTGCCAACGATGCTACAAACCCCCTCTAAGACTGCAAGCCAGGCACTGAACATCTTCATGCCTCAGTTTCTCAGTTCACAAAAAAGTGTCAGGGAGATCATTACCCTTCCCTTCCCGGATTCTACATCTGCTCCAATTTACGTGCTACAGGACAGACTGCCTCTTGCTGGGATTGTGGAGTGTCTGAACAAAACAAACTTATCCTCTGAACAGCTCTCCAGCCCCATCCCACGTACATATGAGTTCCAGCTTTCCAAATTCTGTTTCATGTCTCAACAGTAATGCCATGAGAATTCATGCTATGCAAGGCATGTGACGGATACTGTTGTTAGGAACAAATTCTTAAAAGAAACAAATCAAGGAATTCTGCCCAAAGTGCAGGCCCCATCCTGTACACTGAGGTCAGACCTTCACTAGCAGCTACCTTTCTATTCCAAAACGCATATACCTCTGGAACCAAGCAGAAGTAACATCCCAGCCACAGGGCCAGCAGCCAAAAATGTTCAGAGCTGCTCTAAGAGGAAAATATCCAAAATCTGTATACCTCATGTCACTCAAGTCTACTGTTTCTTGCCTCCAAATGTCTTCAAATCCCTTCCATTAACTACATGCAATACTGTAAAAAATGCTAAGGTTTTGATGCAAGCTTCTTTTTCCTTTCTGTCACCCTTCCACACTCAGACAGTGTCCAACACACAGCAGTTTATCTCACTGCTCCTCTTCCTCTCAGGTGATTACAACCCCCTGCATCCTTGGCATCTGCTAGAAACCTCCCACGCACAGGCCCACTCCAATCCAGCATAAAACATGAGATCTGCAACAGATTTATCTCCATACTGGAAGTAATGTGGATGGATGCAAAAAAACCAGCTTCATTTCCACTCTTAAAATGTGTGCTGTAAAAAACCTACAGTGTGGTCAGGCAGGACCAACTCCAGCTTAAAACCTTGAACAGTTAATTAAGGAGATGGGCTTAGATGGGGCACTTGGGATGTCTACTTTAAATAAAGAGTCATTATCTCTTATAATCTCTTATAAGCTCAGAAAATTGGGGTAGAGATTGATGCTAAGATTGTTTTGACACTCTGGCAGGATCTTAGATTGCTTTAAATTGAACATTTAAAATTGCTGCTCTTCTTGATAGTTGTGGAGAAGCCTCCTTTAACCTGTCAGGGACTGTGCAATGAGCCCACTCAAGAAGCAGAGCTGACAGCAGCACAGTTCCCAGCTCCTTCTCTTCACTCCCCCCCCCTCCTCCCACTCTGACAAGAAGACATAGTATGTGCAATCTCCAGTAAGAGAGTTTGTCCTTCCTCTACTTCTGTCTAGTCCTTACCTAGTCCCATGCTGAACTCCACAGGTGTCAGGTATCCATTATTGTTCTGCTCCAAGCTGTCAAAAACAGTCTCCAGCTGCTCAAGGGTTAGGGGGAGCTCACTCTGAAGCCTCTGCAGACAAAAAAGAATGAATATGATGAAAGCATGACTCAAAGTCTTTCCTGTGACTGCTGCCTCGGCTGTTTCCAGCTTTGGCCTATGGTGCTGTGCCCTTTCAGCACTGCCTCTTGGTTAGGATGAGACAGTATGACAGTGCACTCTGTTTGAGTCCACTGATAAGGTTTTCAGTTAACAAATGATTCAACCAGGAATACAGAGAGAGAACTTCTGTCTGTCTGCTGGGACTGCACCATTATTCTCACTGCAGTTAAGGGACAGAGATTTGCTGTTGGATTACGTGTGTGGAGCACCCAGTGTGAAAGTTTTCCCAAAGAAATTTCCAAATAACTTGAAGTACAGGAAAAAAAAACATCACCGTCCACTAAAAACATAGATTTAGATAAAGCTTAATAAATATTTATTAACATAGGTATACAAAATTAGGCATCACATAACACAAAACGAATTGAGTCAGCAACTAAGCCAGCACTTGTTTACTCAACAAGACCTGCCAAATATTAACTACAGATGGAGAAAGAGATGGGAAAGGGGAAAAACACTACACACGTAATCTTCCTGATAAATAACTAAAGCAAAAAGAACAATGAAAGAGATTCTGTTAACAAACAAAAAGAAAAAAAAAAATACACATTATGCCAGTGCAAAGTAATAGTTCAGGTCTAACATACGTTTTTGAGACAAGACTTCAGCTATGACTGAGACAAAAAGAAGTTACACAGCCTTTCTGTGAAGACTGAGACTTCTTGTTGCTGTTTATAGTTGTTATTTTGTTTTTAAAATAAACAAAAAATTTTTCTCCCCCAGATTTCCCATCCATTGCATGCTTAACATTTGTACAAACTGTTGCTTTTTATCTATTTATTTATTTATGCGTTCCTTAAAAATTTGGATTTGCAGTCCCACTTTTCCCAGGAACTCCCAAGAGGCCCAAGGCCCCTCCTGGATCAGCTGGTTGGGCAGAGTCCAGCTCCCTGAAATCTGAATGAGACAGGTGTGTGTGCATCCACCTTGCCAAGACGTGCCACATTCTCCTCTTTTCTGCCACTCATGAATTCACAGCTCCTCTCTCACCTGCATGTCCAACTTGGTGATAAAGCCCTTCTCATCCTTGTCACAGAGCTGGAAGAGTTCCCTCGCTTTTTCAAGCATCTCCACCTGCACGTCCTCCAGTTCACTCATTTGGCTGGAAGGAGAAGCACCAGAAGCCACTTCATCTTCCTCGTCCCCCTCCTCTTCTGCTTCCCAGTGGACACATCCCAGGAGAGAGCTCCTCTGGTTCTCCATCTTTTTAATGCCCTTCGCCCCAGGGCAGGGGAAAATGGAAGAGCTGTGGGGCAGGAAAGAGAGAAACCACAGTCAAACATGATCCTCTGCTTCTGACCCACAACCATCTAGTTACACACCATGCTGGTCTGAAAGAACCAGACGTGCACCACAACTGCAGGGCAGGACAAAGGCAGTGAGGAGGATCTGAGCCTGAGATGGAGGAAAGAGGAACAGAAATGCCTCTCCCAGCCCTCTGCTGCCCAGACCTACAGCTGACCATCCACTTCTGATGTTTTCTCGTGAACACTTCCCAAATACTAATTCCATCCTCTTTCATGTTATTACAGCACACGCACAAAAAAGGTCAGAACATTCCTACACTGGGATATAAGATGGGAAAAAACTAATAAGCTGGGCACTCCTGCCCCTTTTGCCTCTGCTTTGAGAGCTCAAAAGCTGCCAAGCAGAATTTTAATCTGAAATGTTCACATTTGTAGGAAGGAAACCACACAATTACAGAGACATTTCAGACGCCAAAGAAAATAATTCCCATTATTTACAAGTACCCAACACAAAAGGGCTAAGCACCCCTCTAATAAGCACAATTCTGGGGCTGTAAAGATGCACACAGAACATCCCAACCCCAACCCACCTTCCGACTTACTGCTCCCACTTAACACGCTCCAGACAGCTTTTCTTCAGCACCAGTGCCACATTTCCAAGCCTTGCTGCACTGCTTTGAGCTTCTCCTCCTGCAGATCATTGCTCTGCATTGCAGGGCAGAAGTGAGCTGTGCAAGCAGGCTGTGAGCAGATTTAAACACAGCACTAGCCAAGAGAGCTTGGCTCTTTTTGTTTTTGAAATCACCAAGAAATTAAAAGCCATGTGCAGATGCCATGATAACAAGCAACTTAATTCTGTTTGTACTCGTAGTACGCTGAGATGATAAAGAACACGACGGCCTGGAAGAATGTCACATGCAAGAACTGCATGAAACTAATACAAAGGGAGAAGGTGATTATGTGCCATGCTATGTGACTCCATTCATTACTGCTGGTCCGTGAGCCAGAGGGTTGTTCTGCTTCAAAGAACGAGCAGAATGCTTCACTCCCCCTTTCAAATGGGTAATTTTGCACGGCATCCGTTTGGTGTCACTCGAAAACATATTTGTTTGAAACTCTGCAGAAGATTTCCTGTAAGTTGGTGCTATATGTCTTTCTAGTCACCCCTAGCAAGCAACAGACACAGAGCTGGGCCCATGTTTTGGGGAATACTGTAAGGGAAAGAGGAAAGAAAGAATGAAAAGTGAGGTGGTGGTGGGTAGGGGTCCTTCACTCTTTCTTCAAATAAACCCTTCTGCTTAAGCTTCCTTGTATTATTAGGCCAACAGAACTAAAGGAGGCTAAAGCCTGATTCTACTCACTTAGTGGGCAGCCACGTTGCTGCCAATGGCAAATCTGTACATGTTAGAAGTCAGAAAGAAACAGAAAGAACCTCAGCTTCCTCCTCATACTCAGGTAACACGGGCTGGTCCGGCCCGGTTCCGTGACTATCGGGGCGGAGGGATTTCGCAAAATCCACGCCTCCGGAAAAGGGAACAGGGGACCCCAAAATAATTAAAAACAGCGGC
>JAOWBP010002559.1:12486621-12498006 GCA_028571105.1 Tragopan temminckii
AGACATTGAGGCCCCTGGAGCATGTCCAGAGAAGGGCAGTGAAACTGGTGAGGGGTCTGGACCACAAGTCTTATGAGGAGCGGCTGAGGGAGCTGGGATTGCTTAGTCTGGAGAAGAGGCGGCTCAGGGGAGACGTCATTGCACTCTACAGCTTCCTGAAGGGAGGTTTGGCCTCTCCTCCTAGGCAACAAACAGGACCCCAGGAAATGGCCACAAGTTGTACCAGAGGAGGTTTAGGTTAGACATGAGGAAAAACTTTTTCTCTCAGAGGGTGGTTAGACACTGGAATGGCTGCCCAGGGAGGTGGTGGAGTTGCCGTCCCTGGCAGTGTTTAAGAGGTGTCTGGATGAGGAGCTACGAGATATAGTTTAGTAGCTTGTGGTAGCAATGGTAATGGGAGGATGGTTGGACTAGATGATTTTGTAGGTCCTTTCCAACAAGCGTGGATTCTATGATTCTAAGATTCTATGAAAATTACACTCTCTTAGCAGTGCAGCAATGCTGTTGATAAGCTGTATTATGCTAAGATGGAATCCTGTCTAGGATACTTCAGTACTTTGTAGAAGATTTCCCTCCATTACTTAAGGGGAACCTACAGGAAAGATAAGGATGGAGTCTTTATCAGGGAGTGTAGTGTTACAGCAGGATGTAACAGTTTTAAACTAGAAGAGGATAGGTTTAGATTAGAAGAAATTCTTTATTGTGAGAGTGATGAGACACTGGAACATGCTGCCCAGAGAAACTGTGGCTGCTCCATCTCTGGAACTGTCCAAGGCCAGATTGGAAGGGGAATTTGGGCAACCAGATTTAATGGGTGACAACCCCATCTAAAGCAAGGTAGTTGGAACTAGATGGCCTTTAAGATCCCTTCCAAGCCTGTTCTGTGATTCTATATTCTGTTCCAAGTTCTGTGATTCTATGAAACCACACATTTGCATTTCTAAGACACCAGAGGATGCTCTGGGTTCTGTGAAATCCAGGCTGGATGTGGCTCCTGGCAGCCTAATCTGGTGGTTGCTGACCCTGCAAATAGCAGGAGGGTTGAAACTAGACGATCATTGTGGTCCTTTACAGTCCAGCCCATTCTATGATTCTAGATCAAAGACTGTAGCTAACTTTCTGGAACAGCTTGGCACACTCCTGAGAACTTGTACAAAATCTGTGGCAGAAAGGGACAGTGAGTATAGTGTAGTAGGTTGTATCCCTTTTTCAGTATTGGAACTCCTTTAAAAAAATGTCAGGAAGTATACCATAGAACCAGGCCACTGTGGTTGCTGTTTTGGTTGCCAAGTCAGACAAGGAAAGGCCTTCATTCTAACTAACCCCAATTCACCCTGAGAATTACAGGCTGATGACTATCTGCAGAAGTTCAGGGGGTTGGACTCGATGATCTCTGAGGTCCCTTCCAACCCCTACAATTCTGTGATTCTGTGATTCATCTACCCAATTATGTGGTGTAGGGCTGTCTAGAATTTTGTCACAGTGAAGGTGCAGAGTTCTGATGAGTATGTTTCTATGATAGTCATTTTTGGCTTAGATGGGTGTCATAAATTTTTCCAGGGAGGAGAATGAAAGCTTAACTAGAAGATACAGAACATTTAAGATGCTAGCAGAGACGCTACTAGAGAGAATGCAGGACGTGCAACTGCCTCTTGGTCAGCAGCATCCTTTTTCCAACATTACCGTATAATTCCACCTCCTCCTCTTCATCCTTTCTGGGAGCTTGTTAGCAAACTTGAAGTTCCTGGCTCAACACATGTGAGGGACTCTTACTCTGATTAGGCAGCTGAAGTAAACTTGTGTAACCAGCAAGAATTTTTCCTAGTACAAAAATACCTTATAGCTGGTCTGTCCTGTAGATATGTACATGTCTTGGGAAAACAAACAAAAAAAAAAAAACCCACTTGGTTCCTCACTTCTACATTTGATTGTGGTCTCCTCCCACTTTCCAACTCCCATTCTCTTCATGAGTTGAGGAGGTAGGCTAGTCGTTTCAAATCAATATCACCTGCTTTCAGAGAGCAAACATTGCACAAGTCTTCATTAATAATGTTTGCATGAATATTGTTTGTCGAGATGAGAAATCACATGCACAGTTTGCATATGAGGTATGATGCAGCGTGGAGTTTTGCACTATTTGTGATTAGCCAGTTTTTCAGAGCTAGGGACCAGCCCACATGCAGTTATACCTTCAGCAACATGCCTGAGATAGGGAATTAAGGATATGTAATTTCACCAGGTAAATTTCACCAGTTTTCACCAAGACAGTGTTAGCACAACATTGTAGGAATGGGTTGGGCTGTGATTCTAGCAATCTGTCTTGGAGATCCCTAAAGTTCTAGAAAAGTATCTGCTTACTGTTTACTCATTATGGAACCACAAATCATCATAACTTTATAGGCATATTTCTAATACAAAATGAATTCCAGCTGAGTCTAGAACATTTTAGGCAGACCACATTAATAATGTCGTCCCTGGTAGTATGTCATAAACCCATTTCTGATTCTTTTTAGGGAACAGCATTATCTATGGCAAAACGAACAACATGTTGTTGCTGTTGTTAAGCATTGCAGATTCCAGACTTCAGTGATCAGGACTCAATGTCCTACTAAATCTATGTCCTACTAAACATAAATGTAAAGGAAACATACAGATAACAGATAAATTCTTGTACAGTAGAGACAAACCAATAGTTACTTTCAGTTACTAATTTCTAAAACACTCTTCTGCAGTAGTCAACCCGCAATATTTGAAACTGCATTGTTCACTTGGACTACTCCTGTCTACTCTCCAACATACAGGGACAGTTATTCTTAGTTTTTTCTGCTTTGTTGTCCAGGTAGTCTTCTGAATAATCCTTTCTCCCAAGGACATGGTGAAAGAATGAACCCAGCCTAAGTAACAAGGTAGCAAGCTCCACAGGATCGGGACTCTTTCCAAGTTTCATCTGAAAATCAAGCACTGTACTGTGTATGTCCAATTCCTAGGAAAAGTACACAGGTTTTGTGTGCATGTGTTTTCCCTCCTCAGACACATCTGAGTGGGGACATCAAGCCAATCAGGAGTGGACCGGATGCTACTAGTTGTTTACCTCACTGAAGATACTGGCAAGACTTTTTGGGTGAAATGAGAGTACTGGCTAAGAGGAGCATGAACTTAGAGGACCTCAAGGACTGTGGAAAGACCAAGTGACACCACATAATGCTCCACTGGCAGTCCCTGGAGCAGGAATCATGGAGAGGAAGAAGGACAGAGAGATTATTTTGGAGCATTTTGATTCTAGGCTCTTCCCATTGTCCAGTCAGCAGTCACTGAACCAGACTCTACAAATGCCGGGGGAAAGGAGGCTACCTTGGGCACCTCCTCTTCCCTTAGACTTATTCAGAAAGAGAACTAAGTCAAAAGCAGAAGAACACATTTTCACCTCTGTCTCTAGTAAGCAGTAGAGATGGATGACATAGTTTAGGAAATGCAGTGCAAAGAAAGAGAATGAAGAAATCTGCTGAGGATGGGTGCTAAGAAGGTGATACTTAGTGGAAATTTAGGTCCCAGCTCATTTTATTGATTGGCTCTGCCAAGGGAGAAATATGTTAGCCTTCATTTCCTCCAAAATATATTTTGTAACCTCTTGAGGAAATATCTTCGGCCTATATTGGCCTTGCCTTTACTGTTCTCCCTATTGCATGCTGGCATGTAATATGCCTGGGGCTTTAGATTTCAATACTGCTTGTAGGTCGAGACCGGCCATGTTTTGCAGTGTTTCTGAATGAATAAATATATTTAATATATTGAAGTTGTCTTATCTTTATTGCCTCTTTTAGCTTTTTGAGTTACTCAACATATTTCAGCACTTCCTCTCTATGGTGAGTATTTCACCATAAATGTTACACACACAGTACATTTCACAGCATATAAGCACGTGAGATTCATGAGCTACTCTCTACTAGAAAGTGACAAGTAGTGGTTCCCAAATTCTAAGCTAGGAGAAGCTGACGTTAAAGGTCTTGCTCTGACAAATATGAAACATGCTCCAGGCTACCTTAATATGCAAAATATTTAAGAGAGCTGTGATCAGTAGATCCAATTTGTCATATATAATGCTTTGAATGTTCCCTTCATAACAACCATACAGAAGCTAAAAATCTAGTGGAATGGATCTACAGGAGCCACTAAAGCCCTCTTGTCTACTGGCAATCGTACACACACAAAGTGCGCAAGATGGGCATCTTGACTTGAATATGTTCCTGTCTGCAAGCAGGACTTGTCTGTGCAAGAGCTTGACACTTAATCCTAATAGCTTGTTAATAAGACATGAAAAAAATAATGAAGATCTTGGCAATTAGTTTCTACCTCCTCTCTGCTTCCTTAAACTTTCTTAATTAACCATTTAATAACACTAGTTAATGTGCTCTCTATAACTAGTTAATTTTGCTCTCTATAACTACATGAAGGGAGGTTGTAGCATGCTGGGGTCAGCCTCTTCTCTCGTGTAAGTGGTGATAGGACTAGAGGGAATGGCTTCAAGCTGTGCCAGGGGAGATTTAAGCTGGATGTTAGGAAATACTACTTCTCTGAAGGAGTGGTCAGGCACTGGAACGAGCTGCCCAGGGAGGTGGTGGAGTCACCGACCCTGGAGGTGTTTAAGGAACATTTGGATTTTGTGTTGAGGGATATGGTTTAGTAAGAACTATTGGTGATAGGTGGATGGTTGGACTGGATGATCTTGTAGGTCTTTTCCAACCTTGGTGTTTCTGTGATTCTCTGACACTAAGAGAAGCACTCAACTGACAATGTGGAGGTGCTGGGAAATCAGAGCAACCCCCCAACTGCTCTTTTCTTCAGCTGACTTGGCATCAAATATTTGCACTGGATGAAAATCAACAAGAAACTTGTTCTTTCTAGGTACGTTACCTTTATCCTTAATCTCTTGGAGATCAGTGACTCCTTCTTAAGCCTGTAGTTGCTATGGATGAGAAATGCTGGTTACAGTTGCAGTACACGGTTGAAGGAGCGAAAAATGAAGTGGCATTTGTCTTCTGTTTCTTATTTTCTTCTCTTATTTATTTGTTTATTTATTTATGGACACTAATTCATTACAAACAGGAGTATTCTCTTTTGCTTCCCAGCTACTATTTACCTTTTCCTGATGCCTTTCAGGCACCTCACAGTATCCTCCTGATGATTTAGATTTTACTGTGCAAGATGCTGACGTGTCCAAAATTCCTCCAGACATATTTCAAAGAAACAAACATGTATTTAAAAATAAAGGCTACATATATATGCACATATCTTTTTCACCTCCTTTTTGACTATAATGTCTACACCTTTTTAACTCTCATCATTACAGCCTCTTCCACTTCATATAAACTTACAGATCCCCAGCAGAATGATGAAGTGTTCCTCCTGGGAGGTGAGCAGGGCATTTCTCACCTCCAATTCCAGCTCCTGCTAACCAGCACAGTCCTCTGACTGCCGGATAAAATGTTTCCAGCCTGCTCATGGCTTAAACCTTAATAAACAAAACAACTTAGAAATGAAAGCCTAAGTAGAGCTCAAATCAGATGATTAATTACACAACAGTACCATCAAAACCTGGCTGCTCTCAGCAGTGAGGTGGTGTATAATTCCCAGTAAAAGACCAGAAGGTAACATGCAGGCAGTGAACCCCAGAGGTCTGCATTCAGCTGATCAGCTGAGGCCAGACAACAATGCTACAAAAATCAGTGCAACCTTTGCATTGCTTTGTTTAGGGATAGGTGATACCTGCAGGGTTTTCAGGACTGGGTGGGTGGTTCAGCCGTGACCCTGCGGAGCTTGTTACAAGCTGACAGGAGCACAGATGATATCCCACCATTTGATACAATTTCCCACTGATTGGTACCCTACAATTTAAATTCGTGTCCATGCTAGACAGTGCTATTCTGCTTTTTCTTTTAAAAGGGAAAGGAATCTGGTTTCCTTTCTGACTGATACTTGTTCCAGTTCTCATCTTCCTTGAAGCGGCTCTGGAAATTAAGAAGTCAGGTAGGCGTCATGAAGATGGAGAATGTTGCCTCTTCCTTCCTTGCCCTAGGTCTGAAGGTTTAACCCATGCTGATGTTTGCTTTGGGAGAGTGAGACTGGGATCCTTCTGCACAGTTTGTTCACTGAACACCAGAGCAGCTATTGCCATTTCCAGCAGGGAGACAGCAGAACTGTAAAGTGCACAGGAAGGATGCTCAGAAAAGAGTATACAGAGCAATTTTTATTCTATTCACAGCAGAGTATTACACCTCCTGGGAAGGAACGAAGGTCGCGTAGGTGGCTGCTATCCGCTGTTTCTCAACTAGGTGGCACCAAATGAAATCATCCAACAGCACCTGCAAAAAGCAAAGGAAGGTACATTTTCCCCACTGTGCGTGGTTCTAACGCTGACTCATTGCTGTGAAATGTTTGAGGCCAAAATATAAATGTTGTGTTCAGAAAGTAATTGGATAAATTGGTGGGAAAATGATCTGTTAAAAGCCAAATGAATACACAGAGCTGAGTGCATTCCCATGTGGAGGGACTGAAAGGCTGGGGCTGCCTTTCTCAGGCAGGAGATGAGTAAGACGGCAACAATGGAGTAGGTGGAAAAATTGAAGCAGGCAGAGGAAGCAGATAAGGCATCTCTATTTGCTTCCTCTAGAAAGTCAGGGTGTTGTTGCAAGTCCTGCTCCTGCTGCCCTGTGGACATGGGGAGACTGTGCATGCATCGATCAGAAATAGCACTGGTATTTTTAGCTATTTCCAATAAAAACACAAATAGCCTGAGAAATTGTTGAGTTCTGTTCCTTCATAATCCACAAAGCAGATGTTAGAAACAGGTACCAGGATGATGCAGATCCACCCATGGGACAGACTCAGCTCCAAAGCAGCACTTCAAGACTGGGGCATGAGCATAGAATGGGAATACAAGTGCTCTGGGTAACCCCAGACTCTAATTATGCTTTGTTGTGCTGATAAAGAGAAGCTTTAGAATGCAGGGAGAAGTAGGACAGGAGAGTTGGCCAAAGGACTGGGTAACAAAATAGCTGGAGGAGAATGTGAGCTTAGGTATGAATCTTCCTCTTGCTTTTCTTCAGCCCAGCCTCTGCAGACTCACATTGCCTCTGGAAACAGCAATGTCTTTCCAGAAGAAGGACAAATATTTTGGGTTTTCTTCCCTCTAAGATGGAGAAAAAAAGAAATCTTTGTGCTTTCTGGCTTCCCCTGAGGACAGAGCTGAGATTGAACAGGTGTTGTGCTGCTGGTTGGAGCTGCTCCCTTCCAACACCACTTCCCACACAAGTTGCTTGCTTCTGGGGCCCAGTATGTCCTTCGTGTGTTTCAGTATGACTACGGTTGGGCTGAAGAAGATTCTGCTGCACCGAGAGCAGCAAGAAAATACCCTAAAAAATCCTCTAAACAGATGGTTTTGTCACAGCCCAGGCAGAAAAAAATAAGGTCCCGCTGTTTATACAAGATATTTTGTGAAAACTGCTGTGCAAGGACAATGGTTGGAAGGCAGAGGTGGAACCATCAGCTTTTTCAGGTAGGAGTTCAGGGTCCCTCAATAATACTGCCATGAAAGAGCTGAAGACAGTTCCAATATCTTATCAGTTCGTGGCAATAAGTGGATACAGCCTCCAGCTCCCTGCCAGCAGCCGTGCCCAGAGCAGGACCTGGAGGCTGATCTCGCAGCCAAGACTGTGCCATTCATTGGCACTCAATAAACAAAAGTGCCCTGCTTCTTTATGAGGGAGATAAGCACGCAGCCCAGAAGGCTGCTTTCCTTTGTGCTCTCAGTGTTGAGTGTAGGAGTCAGAGCTGGCTGCTGAGCCGGGCCGGAGGCGTCGAGGCACCACTGCTGCAGGAAACCCGATGGAGAAAAGTGTGGGAGTGGGGTCTGTAGTGTCAGGCAAGCCGGGACTGTGCCAGGCACAGAGAGGTACTGCGCTAGTCTGGGGTAGCTCTTCCTGGGCCACTGCATAGCCAGGTTGCAAGACGTTACTGGCTCTGAAGGTCACTTAATAAAGGGGAGAATATTCCATTTGTAACCCTTTTTGGTAAGCAGTGATGGAAATGTGTATTTATTTATTTACTCAGAGACTAACAATGCTGAGCCCTGATGTTTCTGTTTTCACTGAAAAAAAAGTGGCAGGAGGTTTTGCTGGCCAGCTAGTGAGGAATGCTTTTGTGACTCAAGCATCAAGGGCTTTCCTCTTGTTGTTTATTAGGAATTTGAATCAAATAGCTGCCAAAAATACAGCTCCCTCAGGACTGATGGCCAGAGTGGGCAGACAGACCATCTATGTTGGCTTACCTGCATGGTTCTGTGGTCTTGGATGGGTTTGAATCTGTGACTCAATTAATGAGTCTTTGAATCCGTTAAAACTCTTTTGCTGTACTTTTAGCAGTTGGATGCTGGATGCCTCCCATATCCCCTCTGTGCCCTTACCTTTGGCAATCCGTCCTGTAGTCTCAATGAAGATTGGGCTTATTTGAGACTGATTTTTCTTTGAAATTATGTTGATTTTTGTTAATAGTACCTTAATGCCTCTTCAAACTTTGTCAATTAAATTGTTTACCACAACCATTCTCTTGTCTGGTATGGCCACCGGATGAAGACATCAGCGACCGAGCTGATCAGATTTGTCTTTTTTAAGCCTTGGTTTAGTACCCACACTCATCATGCGCTGGAAACTTTACCAGCACTCCATAACATACTGAAATAGAAAGCAATGCAAATGGGGAAGGAAGCTGAAAAATGAAACCTCTGGAAAGCTTCTTCCTGTCGGCAGACTGAATTTGATGCGCTTCCTTGGCAGTGTAAAAACAGCTCATATCCTCTTTGTCAGCCAGGCTGACGTTTTCCCCACTTTTTCCTCTGGCAAGGGATGTGGGATTTTGAGATTTCAATTCTGCATGGGGAAAGACACGGAGCAGAGAAACACAGAACTCTCGCTGACCCTCTCCGGGTGTTGGAATCACACTGTGCAGCAGTATCTCTGTATAGGAGGGTCTGAGCTCTGCTCCCTGCTGTGCACAGGAGGGTAGGGATGTGAGCCATGGCTGGGGTCCTGCCTGGAAACACCGTCAGATCAAACCTCGCAGGTTGTTACTGCTTTTGAAGCTGCTCTTTGGACACGACAGTATTAAATTTATTTTGTCAGGAGAAAAAAATTATGTCTGAGAGCACAGGAAACCTTGACAACCTGGCACTTGCTGAATGCGAATTCTGTTCCTCTGCTTTTTTTTTAATTCCCTCTCTTAAAGGCTGCCAGAGGAAACGGGTCTTTTGCTCTGTGCAGGTTACAAAGGGCAGTTGTTATGCAGCAGAACCAAAAATAAAAGCGGGTGATTCTGCAGTCCTATTGAAACTCAGATTAAAGCAGGGCAGCGTTAACCTCTTCCTTGCCAGGGGACAACACAGTCCAACCAGCCCATCTAAGGGATGGCAAATTATGATAAAAAGCGTAATTGTTCCCCTCTATCCACAGTGAGCTCAGCTCAGCTTTTGTCTCATTGTGTACAGCCAAATGAAACCCACTGATGCCTTTGCAAATCTGGTGGAATGGGGACCCAAAGAAGGTCCTAAAGCATCAGATGCTCGGATCTTCTTTGCCTGGCTCTCCAGCCCCTTATGGGGAACGCTGGTAGGATCTGTCCTTTCTGAAACTGAAAGCTTTGTGGAGGTCTGGAGAGAGGCAGGAGGGGAAAGGAGAGAAGAACAAGGAGGGTTGTGCCTGGCTTTTCCAGGAAGGTAGAAAAGCTTCGTCTGCAATGACTGTCCTTGCCTCCAGAAGGAAACAGTCCACATCTCTCCATCAGGTGATGAGCTCCCTCTAGTCTCATTGTGAGTGGGTGAGTGGCTGTGTCCACTTGCCCCAACATGTCCGCACATGGGGAAGTTGGTCTTGGCATGATGCTCAGCCAAAAAAATCCCACAGTGCACAGAGTCTCCTTCCAGATAGCTGCTGAATGATCAGGAACCAGCTTTCTGGGCAGAGCTTCACCTCCATGTGTTTTGCTGAATTTCCCGGCTGAAAAGAGTGCAAGCTTCTCCCCTTTCCATCTACATCCATCTCATTAGCATTAGCTAATATTTTACTGACCTCTGGTTGGCATCTTCTTCTCACTTTGGGTAACAGGTCTGGCTGTGATAACAAGCTCCTCTCATTTTCAGACACATGCACACCTCAGACATGTCTGGGCATTTTCTCACAACTCCATTTCATTGCCATTTCTGTATACACAGTGTGCTTGTTAGCCTTGTGCTTGTTAGCCTTGTGCTCTATTGTCCTTTCCTCAGCAATGTGATGTCAGTGACCATTATCCCAAGAGCCGCACAGCTCTGACTGGCTGCTGCTGTCCTCCTCATGTCTGTTATTTTCCAAAGCTTGCTGAAATGGTCTCAGTGGATCTTTTGGTAAAAGGAGTCAGGCCTGAGGGCCCCATCTAGTATTAATTCATCCCCTGAAGACCATGGACCCACTGCTATCACACCCAGCCTGACCCTGAAGCATGCAACTCTCCTTGCTCCTTGCATACCGGCTGGTCTGCAACCCTGGCTGCATGTGTGTGAGGCTGGAATTGATTCTGAGGCAACCCAGAGCCTGATTCTCGCTTCTGAGTCCTTGATATAAATCAGAGCGTTCTCTGAAATCCTTGGAATAGCACAGAGCAGTCTAGCACAGAGATACTGCTATCAGACGCCACACTAAAAGCCCACTGCGTCCTTCCTCTGTTTTGCTACCCTTTAAACTGTTTTAAAAAGCGGTTCCCCTTGCCTCTCCTTCCCAGACTCCCTGTTTTCAGCCGGCCAGCTGCAGACCCGCACCAGGAGGTCTGATCAAGGTATGGGCTCCCCACCGCATTGCACGTGTGTGCCTGTGTGATGGTGCCACAGCCCTGTCCGCCTCCTCCGTGCTCATCGGAGGTGTCGTTCTCAATCTGCAGCAGAAGTGAGAAAAACAGAATCCATCTGTTCCAGTACAAAATTGGGCAAAAACAAAAAAGTGCCGTCGTGCTGTCAGAGCTGGTAATTGAGGAGCTGCTGCTGTGGCCTGGAGATGGTAAAGCCGGGCAGCCGCGGTCAGGGCCCAGCTCACGACAACCAGCTTTGTCTTTATCGTGAGGATAACGGCACTTTTGTTGGCCACCTTTGTTTATTCTGTCATTTTACCCGTGCCGCGAGGGAGCTCGCCAGGGAGCCGGCTGATGGGAGGGTTGGGTTGGTGGAGGCACCGCTGCCCGTTATCAGGGCGAGGACTGCCCGGAGGCTTTGCACATCCCGCCTGTATGACAGAGCACGGGTTCAGCCTATGGGCGCTGCCGGGTCCGGAGCCGTGCGGCGCGGCGCGGCGCAGGCCCCGCTCCCCGTTG
>JAOWBP010002559.1:12518261-12532159 GCA_028571105.1 Tragopan temminckii
TACCAATAAGGGATAGTAGTCAGATGGGCGAATAAGCCCAGGAAGCTTTCTAGAGATATCCCTGACCCGTGCCCTAGGGAGGCAGCACACTTCCCTCCGGGTGGGGTCAGGCTGACATATTGGGCCCTCAGTTCCTTTAAGGAGGGAATCACCTATGACTATCACCCTCCTTTCTTTACTGAAGAAGGCAGTCTTTAAGTGTGGAGCTGACCGCCTTTCCTTAGAAAAGCTTGGAGGTTGTCGCTCCACCTCATTCTCAGCCACCTCACCCTCCAGTTTCAGGGCTTCAAACCTATTACACAGAGGCATCTGAGGAACCGAGGTAGGTCGGGATGGGCACTGCCTGTGTCGCTGAGGTGGGACCTCCTGCCATTCCTCCTCTCTTCTCAAGTTGGCTCTCTCGATTTGACCACGGCAAGGGAAAGGGAGAAGGAGAGCAGGATGGAGGATTTGCAGGCACCAACCCTGGGAGCATATGGCAGCATGCCTTAGCTCTGGAGGGGCTCGGGAGAAGAGAGACTTTTAATCCTCAGCAGCCAACTGCAGATCTGCTCTGTAACCGTGGTCGGCTGGGGGATGAAACACTGTTAAGGAATACAGTGGATTTACCTCGTGTATCTGAGCTGACTCCTTTCAAGACAAAGCCTGAATGTGAATGAGTAATGTGGAAGACATTGCTCTGACATATGGAAAGTGAGCTTGAACCAGTGGAGGATAAGAGTCTTTTGGGGGCCCAGAGGCCAGCAGGGACAAGGAACCAGCAGGGATAACACATCCAGATAACATCAGGCTGTCCAGTGTACTGCCTTGACAAACAAGTGAATGGCACTGAGAGGATGCCATTCCCAAGCATGTAGCGTGTCCTCAGCAGTACCCTTAAGATAGGTGGGTATTGGGAGGGCTTATCTATGCTCCCCAGCTGCAGGGGCTTGTTTTTCAGGAAATACTGCATGCCTTTTGATACCAGATCTCAGAGGTGTCTCCTGAGCCCCCAGGAATTCATTTAAAACTTTAACTTTTTTATTTTAAGACAGTGTCTTGCTTCTGCTCTGCTCAAGAGACCTTTAGCATCAGGGAAGCGTAGGATGGTTTGATTGGAAAAATTACATAAATCTTCCCTTGAGAGAGAAAGATGCTTTGGAGCAGGCCTGGATTATGGAAAGAGCTGAGCTTTTGACTGTGTGCCCCATGTGCTGTTCTGTATAATTTTAGCTGTGGCTCCTGGCACCCTTTTTCAGAGCAGAGGAAGTAAGGCAGGCATGGCCTTGGCTTCATTGCCCTTTGCAGCAGCTCGAGGTGTGGGGAGCGAGATGCATGGCTCACAGTGATGCAGCAGGGCTGTATGAGCATGGTGTGGAGGCAGCTCTTCCCACTCCCCTCTGCCGTGGCTTGTTCAAAGCAGCGCTGCTGGCTCGGGGAGGGTGCCTTGTCTCCAGCATCACATTAGAAGAGCTTGATGAGGATATGGAAGAAGGGTGTCAAGAGGGGTGGAGGAGTCATGGCACAGGGGCATAGTAAAGCAGAGAGGCTCACTGCCTTGGCTTGGCTGCACTGCAGGTGGGCTCTTTGCAAGTGTATTACCCTAAAAACCACCTTGGCCAAAGAAGGCAAAAAGACCTCAAGGGAAGCCTGCATTTCCTTCTCTCCCACCTCAACACTACTGCAGAGCAGACATGAAGCTTCCTCTTTATGTTGCCCAGTCTCTCAGAAACATATTCCCGTTTTCAGCTACATTTTCCTTATAACTGCTTTAAAGAGCCTTTTGCTCCTTAATGATGTACACGTGCATGCACACTTCTCCCTTCCAGTACAGCCACAATGAGCACCTGCTCCTTCCGAGAGACTTCAGAGCAACCTTCAGCCAGCAGCTGAATTTTGTGCTGCCGAGGCTTCCTGGGCTGTGCGTGCTTGTGTTCAAAAGGCTCCAAGCAATTCCGGCACTCTGCAGAGCTTTTAGATCTAAAGGAAATGCAGCGAAAACAAAGGAGGTGACAGCTTTCTGTCAGGAGCTGACCTCGGTGGCACCCAATGCTCCCTCCCCAGGCGTGAGCGCTGCTGCTGCTGGGGGAGGCAGAGTGTTAAAAGTCAGCGCTGGGAGCTGAGTGGGAGGCCACAGATGACTGAGCGCTCAGGTCACCTCGTGTTCGTGTGCCTTGTGTCGAATTTCATGGAGTAAGTCGAGCGTTGGGCGGGTTAGACCCCCCTCCTTCCTTCCCTTTCCAGAGCTGGATTTAAAAGCGTGTGCACGGGGAGCTGATTGTTGGAGCATTGCATGCGCATTCTCCACTGGGGACCTTGGATAAACAGCCCTCGCAGTGACATTTTTTCCTTTTGTGTTTCTAGAAAGCAGACAGCGTGCGCGGGGCGAGCCGGGGGTTTCAAAGCCCCTGTGAATTAGGGGCTGAAGTCGGACTCAGCCGGAACAATGGCGCATTCAGCGGCTGACGTTGTTCCCCTCCCGGCTCGGGGTTTTGCTGACATTGTAAATGAAAACCACTCCAAGAGATTAGTTTTGTTTCCTCTGCTCCCACCCACCTTTGAACTGTTGTGGTTTATCTCTCTCTGTTTTGTTCGCAGGTCTGACTGCCTCATTAAAACTATTCGTTCAGAAGGCTACTTTGGCATGTACAGAGGTAAGAAGGGCTGAGGCGGGCTCCTCTAGCTCTGTATGGCTTTGCTCTGCAAGCACTGGTGTGTAAGCGTGGGAGGAGAAGCCTGTATTCTCTGGCTTGTAGTGCAATACCTTAGCAATACCCACAGATGTTGACGGCTGCAGCTGCGTGTGAAAGTAAACTGCTCCATGCCAGGTGTCTGCTCAGCAATCCACCATCTGGGACTTGAGTCCTCCCCACAGCTATTATGGTGTTAAACCATTCACCAAAGGTCAATGGTTACTTGCAGTTTTACATGGAGCTGCTGTCCCAGGACTGTAGGTGTGCACTTCCCACCTTGGGCACCGTAACTTTCATCAGAGGGATAGTTGCAAAGGTCTCAAAGTGTCTTACTTTGTCTCTGCTAATTGAATTTATGTCAGAGCCCATGCCAGTGCGATCAGGCCTGTTTGGAGCTGTAAAAAAAAAATAGGTTGGTTCATGATGGAACTCCAGCTGTTCCAACACTGTGTGCTAACCTGCTAGAAATCTCCTGGCTCCGGAGTTTAGGCTGTCCATTGTAGCAGTGAGTTCTTCTGTTGATATTTTTTCTAGTTTTAATGCAGAATTCTTGAAAGTTTTTAAACATTTCAGAGAGAGAATTGCAGGCCAAATTCTGATTTCAATCACAGTAAAGGAAAACATGGAATTACAGCCTTGGCTGTCAACACAGTCCAGCTGGCATAGTTGATGCTGAACTCTAGTTCATGTTATATACTGGTAATCAATTGCCTGAATGTGCAGTTTTTATCTCTGAGATAAATAGCGTGTTCAGATAGCGTTCTCTGTGGCACTCATTCATTGATAAAGCCTGATTAAAGGACAGCATTGTTTAAATGAGTCCTTGCTTCTTTCTCAAGCAAGAGTCTGGAGATGCTGGCTCCATGCTGTTGGCAGGAGCAGCAGCTCCTGCCGATCCCTCCATAGTTCCTAAGGAAGCACAGTCTCTGTGGCCATCCACTGTTGGAACAACAGCTGGCTGCCAAGGCGGTGTCTCTTGCCCAACTTGCTGGTGGGCGTTTTGGGGGAGTGAAGTGGATACTGGGGATGGATTGGCTGCTTTATTTCAGCTCTTCTGGGAGCAGGCAACAGGGCAAATAACCCTGAGGAATCCTGGCGAGTTCCATGCTCAGTGCTAGCAGCAACGTGTTCCCCTTGCCTTTTTCCAGAAGCTGCTCCTGTATTCCTAGCCAGGAATGATGCATGCCTTAACTTTGGCCATAAATACCCATTGGCAGGCAGCTTCCTGGGGAGCAGAGGGAAGAAGTCGTTCGTGGGAACTCACACAGGCAATTGTAGGGCTGTCAGGGCCCTTGAGAGAGACTCCACAATCCTGGAAAGGACAAGGATATGCACCTCCAGGCCACATTTCATTCCCAAGCAGAAATCTCAAAGAAGACAGAGGGTTTTAGATAGTTCTTTCTTTTCCCACCTGTTGTGTAGGAGCAGTGATGAGTCCAGATGACTTGGTCTGTTTCCCACTAACCTCATTACCTCCATTTGAGAGCTGATAGTGGTTTGAACTTGGCCCCTTCAATTACTGAATGAGGAGCTGGGTTTGGATAAAGGTTATATGAACAGCTGCAACCCCTTCCTGAAATTCATAGATGTGTCAGTATGGCCAGGATGCTAAAATGAGTCTTCCAAGTACAGCGGTCATTTTCTCTGTACCTCAGTTGTGGGAGCTGATATTAGAGGCCCTTTCCTCTTTCTCAGTGAGAGATGAGACGGTAAAATACATCCAAGACTTGTAAAAAGCATACGTACTTTTCTGGGAAGAAGGTAAAAAATATGGCTCAGAGTTGCAGCCAGTGGGAGATGGAAATCAGATGGTAGGGCGGGTTCTTGCCCCTTCCATCTGTCCCGGCTCCCCAGCAGAGGTTGTTCTATGACTCACAAGCGCTTATTTTCAGATGTTAAGCTGAAATTAGGAGGATTGTTTGTTAAGAAGCTAGAGTGGCAGCTGCTGTGTCCCATCGTGGTCACAAGCACATTGATCATCCCTGCAGGGCACTTGTCCTCTGTCAGAGGACAGAAAGGGTCTGCTTGGTCCCAGCCTTCCCTACTGTATGACTTCAGGCCTTTCTCATGTGTGAACCGAAGCTCACTGGTGCAGACAGAAGAGAGGCTTGAGCCTGCAGGCTACTTTTCTGCAAGTCATCGTGTTAGGTCTTATGGGCAGCACGTAGCATGCTCCCAGCTCCGTATGGATAGTCCACAGTGAAAATTCTGTGCGTGTGACAATCTCAATGTTTCTTTCAAATTCTTCCCTGAAACCTACAGGTGTTCTTGACCTTGTTTGGCTGAGAAATAAGAGGATTTTCTCAAGTTCTTTCTCCATAATATCTAGGTAGCAGCAGTGCCTCATAGCTGGGTGGTGCTGTGTCTCCCTGCCTGTGCTAAGGGATGTCTGTGTGCTGCCTTCAGATGTGATGTCAAACAAATGAATTCATAATTCATAGTGCCCTGGCTTCTGGACTGTCTGGACACCAATGGAAGGAGATTCTGGGCAGAAGCCCTTTCCAATCCCTGGTACAAGCCATCCAGAAGTCACCTACAGATCCTAGCACGTGTCCTGGAAAGTCCCACTGCTATTTGTAGAGCAGACATTTAACCTAGCTGGCAGGAGCCACAGGCCCTTTGCTGCTGATGACGTTTGGAGTATAGCTGCACCTTGTTTGATGTATATTCTTAGCACAGTGTTACAGTAGCGTGTCAGCCTTCCCTGGCCTCTGTTAATAATATCTCCCACGTCACCCCCCATTCACACGCTGCCTGCCAAAATTACCCCACACTGCCAGGGCCGTGCCAAGTTTTCCGGACTTCAGTGTACCCTATTAGTGTTTGAGATAGTTACGTTTATGTTGCCCTGGTTCTACCTATTCACTGCCCAGCTTCCTCAGCCTTGGTTTGTTTCTGATGTCTTTGGTGAGGATCTGCCTCCATTTTCTGGCATGAGAAAACACCAGCTTATTTTTCCATGAGATAACCCAACAAAGTGGGATATGCCCTCCTTCCCTTTTTGTAAATCAGCTTGGTTGCTTAGGGTTCATAAGCAAGAGTGCTAATGCTGCACTGGGGTCAGAAGTAGAGTGACTCAGTCCTCTGTTATGTAGGCTGTTGTTGGTATAGAAGAGCTTCTATGAAAAATGTGTTTAATAACAAAACCTAGGGCTCAGCGAGAAAAGGCACTTAACAATTTCAGCTGGCAAACAACTAACTGTTTCTGCCTCTAACAACTTGATTTCAATCTTTGTGGTTCTTCCCTACTTTTCCGAATACATTTTTTTAATTCAATGATTACAATTTATTTTGCATTCTAGTTGCCTGCCATTGCTTCAGGTACACGCAGCATTGCCTATAGGCCACAATTAGCTTTAATTAGGGAAATACAGTCGTTGGCATAGCTAGAATTGAAGAGCTGCAAGGTTTTTGTGACAAGGTAGAAAACACCATGGAAAGCATCCAGCCAGCAGCTGAAGTATCTCATTTCTCCTCCTCCAGTGATTTGAAGCTGTTATGGATTATTGAGGACAGGGATTATCCGTTCTCTGCTAAGCAGCTTTGCTGAAAATATCAAACATGTAGGAAAAAAACAGACTGGTTAACTTTCCCCTATCTTTTGCATGTTTTATTTCTCTCCGTTTTATTTGCAGCTGGAGGAAACATTGATGTGAAAGCCTCCATGGTTCCTGGAGGATGTCAGGACATGTCAACGCTTATATTTTTCCTTGATGTTTTGGGTTTATATTTCTTTCTTTCGAGGAACCCTTTGTGCATCTATTAGAATAGCAAATACATTCTTTCTTCTTCTCTTGTTTTTTTTTTTTTTTTTTTTCCCAAGGAAAGGGTGATTTATGCTGTCTCAGTACTCTACAGGTAATTACTTCCTTACTGTTAGGAGCAATGCTGAGGTTGTCTTCAACTTGGCACTTGATGAAATGTTTTGCAAGTAGCCACTTCACTTGAAAATCAGGCTGTGTGGATTCACGAAACGTGAATGTTGCTGACAAAGAGAGAAAAATGTGTCAGGCTGTCCTGCCAAGGCTGTCTATTTCTGATGGGGACTTCCCATGTGATGGAGATGCGTCCTTGAGCAGGGGAAGCAGATTCAAGGATTCCCGTGTCCCAGTCCCAGCTGTGTTGCCACTCCACTTCCTAATGTGCAGAACGTCCCCCCAAGCCTGTGTTTTTCCACATCTTATTTATGGGTTCTGTAATCGTGTTTGGAAGGAGGGAGGCAGAAGCTCATCCTCAGGAACAGAGAGTTGAGTTGACTTTCCTTAGGTCTATTGAGCCCTTACACTTCCTGTTAATTTGAGCTCACCCCTGCTGAAAACAAGGCCCCCGAATCTTCAAAGCTTAGTGTGAGTACGAGCTTGTCTTCTCTTTGGAAACCTGAGTTTTGGGACGGGTTGTTTTAATCTCCGCAGCAGGCCTAAATGCAAAAGTGTATCCTGTCAAAGGCAAGTTTGTATTTAGTCTTGCAAAAGTGTTTAGACTGTTGGCAGGTGTCAAGTTAAGCTCCCTGGGAAGGCTTGGAGCTCAAGGTAGAGGCTGAGAAATCCTAAGGCTATCTACTGGAGGACCTTCTGAGCTGTAACGTTGAAAGGGAAGAGAATATTCTGGAGCACTGATCTAATGGTGCCCAACCCAAAGTGGTCAGATGGGACCAGCCATCCTTTCAGCCTGTTAGCTCCAGGGCAGCTTGAAAGCTGCCTGCCAGCTGTTGTGCTGTGCTAATGCTGATCCCGAGGCCCTCCAGGCCCTGCAGGCTGCTCATTGTGGCAGGCACAATGCAGGGATTTGCTGCTTGTTGCTCCTGACAAAAGAAAGTTCAGTGGGTAGTGGGAGCGAGGGTTGTTTACAGCCCTGGTCCATGGTAAGCAGGCCAGCCTAGCCATGCCATGGCTTGCAATGGACAGAAAGCCTGCTCAGCTGTCCTACTGAGCGACTGCTCAGAGGGTGACACCCAGTGGTGATATATAAGAGCAACCATCTAACCCCAGGAGTTTGTGCAGCGCTGGCTGAAGTCCCTGCAGAGGTACTGGCTGCTGTCAGCCAACCTCCAGCTCTTCTGTCCTCGGTTTTGAGCTGCAATGCGTTTCTAAATAATTTAGTTAACTGCTCCTTCTTTCGTTCTCATTCTCCAGTGGGTTTTTCCTCTCTTCCTTTCTAGGCGCTGCAGTGAACCTGACTCTAGTGACACCAGAAAAAGCTATCAAGCTGGCAGCCAATGACTTCTTCCGGCATCACCTCTCCAAAGATGGGTGAGTAGAGGATTCAGACCTTAAGCATTTAACCTAAAAGACACTAGCTTTTGGGACGAGGCTACTGGGGTGTCTGGGTAAAGGTGTAATGTGGTGATGTGATGACTGAAACAGTAGTTGACCTTGAACAGCTCAGCCAGTGATTGCATTTGAGCTAAAGAAGTAACGTCTAAAACTGGAAGTGAAAAGCTCTTCACTGGATGACTGGTTTTTATCCAAGCTTCTAAAAATAGTCCTAGCTCTTGGCCAAGGTTAACAGATCCAGACTTTGTAAGCAGCGTATTTGAGAGGAACCCAACAGTGCTGATGGCTGCTCAGACAGCTGCTGGGAGGAGCCTCGTCCTCAGCATCCCATTGGATGCTGCTGTCTTCTTTCTGGCTTTTCAGTGACTATGGCTTGAACAGATGGTGACTCAAGTTGTGTAGACCCCAAACTTTAGCACCCTGTTGTCCTTTCCTAGCTTGAAAATAATTTCGGAGAGCTGAGAAGAGGTAATGAATGAACCTCTGTTTGACAAAGGGCACTGGCAATGTAAATGCCAAATGAAGAAGATTATCTGTTTAGTTTGAGAGGTTGAGTTAATGTGGACTCGATGCCGGTAAAAAGCACTGGTATGTCAGTTGTATGGAGGCAGACCTTGGATATTTAATGCTATTTTCACCAGAATATTTCTCTTGTAATTCAGAGGATGTTCGTGTCTCCCTTCAAGATCAAGACATCTCTCCAGAGACGGACAGTGAAGGGTCTAGCAAGGGCACTGTTTTCAGTAGTTAGAAAGCAACCTGCCTACACTAAAATCCCAGTTCTTAACTCTTACCCCAGCAGTTCACCTTGCTGCAAACACAAAGTTCTGCCACAATTACTTGGTTTAACAGCTTCCTGTAACATGCCGTGCCAGAACACAGTGGCTCAACAACGTCAGTGGAGTCTGCAGATTTACACAGGTTGTGGATCTGAGCCTTTCCTGCACCTATTTTTTTGTTCTGGAGTCTTTTTAAGTAGCACTTAATGTACGTCTGTGTGACTCATCGGCTTGCAGCTGTTTGCAATCGTCTGTCTCTTCAAATAGTGTCTCTCTGTACTCTGCACAGAAGGTGGGAGGTGATGATGTCCTCATTGCTTCTTCCAAGTGGTGGGTCTCATCCCTGCAGCATACAGCACAGCGAGCCCTGGTGTACTGCTGTAGCCTAGCTCTTTGCCACCATCTATGAAGTGAAGACTTAATATGTTGAGTCTCAGTATGAAGCATTTTTTTCTCCTTTAGAGGAAAAGAAAAGTTGGGCCTTGGTTAGGTGGCAAGTGAACTAGACATCACATGGTGTTGAGGTCAACTACTGTGGAGGACTTGAATGAACAAAATCTGGTCAGCTCTGCTTGTAGAGATAGCTGGAATGAGTTGGACAGGACCTTGATACTGTGGTTACAGACAGTTTAAGATATTTCTATCTAGAGGTGTCATTCTAAGATGCAGTGGGAAAGGTGGTGTCTTGCAGGTTGGCTGTGGTTGGTATAGGCCCTGAAACTGGGATCTAACTGGAAGGTATTGTACATGCTGTGACCTTGCTTAGGGGCGGTGGGGAGCAGGGAGTTACTGAAAAGGCCAAAGATTACCAGGAAGCTTGAGGACCCTTAGAAACTGTGGATGGTTGCTTATTTTGAGATCCTTCTTCTGCTTGCAAGAAATTGCAGGCATGGGGATGGTGAAAGTAACCTGTTGGAGAGGTGGTGCCCAGCCATGCTCTGGTGGCTGTGTGCCACCTTCCTGCTGGCAGTTCCCAGGATCTCTTCCCATGTGCAGCACACATGACAAAATTATTTCACTGGGTGATGGAGCTGGAGGTCTGCCAGGAGGTTGCCTTGCTCTTGGTCCCACTTTTAAGTTGTTAGCAGGCTTCTCTCTTGAGATGCTTCTGTCCCCTTCTCCCTGGCTATTTTTGATAGAAGATAGGGCAGGAGTCTTCTAGACTTCTAGTCTCTATTTAACATTGAATGCCTTCACTGCTAAGCTGCTGGCACTTATCTTGCTTGAAATGTGTTTTTTATCAGTTCCTTGTTTTACAAAACGTGCATATTTTATCAGTATTTGTTGACCAAAGTTGCTGAATCTGGCTTCCACTTGAACTTCGGAGAAGCATTTTGTGGACAGGAGAAAATGTGGCAAATGGCCCAGAATAGCTTCAAGATAGTCAGCAACTTCTAGTGAGCTGCTTCCCCCCACCCTTTGAAAACACTTGATATTGAAATGAACCTGCTTTTAAACTGCTAGAACAAGAATGTGGCATAAAGCCTGTTTCCAAAAGGCCAGATGGAGAACAACACAAATGATGTAGGAAGTTCCTGGCTGCAAATTGCTGGAAGACTATTTTGGGGCTGTATCACTGCAGGTTTGTGCTAGACTCTTTTTTTTTTTTTTTCTTTCTTTTTTTTTTTCCTTTCCTGGCTGCGCTCATGGATGCTTCCGGAGTTGACACTGGGGCTGTAGGAGCTCAGGTGGGACTTTATGCCTCTGTTGGTGCTCCTGTCCCCCTGAGCCTGGAGAATCCTGCTCCTGCAGGTCTCTCCACCCTGGGGCCAACTCGAGTGGGCACTCCCCTCCTACAGTGCTTTCCCACTCCCTTTTGTTACAAGAGAAATGTGCTCACAGGATAGGAGGCTTGATTTCTGCTTCTTTTCCTGTTTCTGTTTTCACATTGACACCAGTGTGGCAGCCTGCTGATAACACTTCTTGTTTCCAGAGGAAACAAAACTTACTGTGCTGGTCTTCACATGCCACCTCATTTAGGAACAAGGAGGCCTATGAGTACTGGAAACCCCCTTGAAAACGTGGCATTGTCCTGTGATTATTTTGCCTTTAGAGTCCCTGCAGTTTCCAGGCCAACAAGCAGAAGTGGGGATCTGCAGAAGCATCTTCTTGCAGGTCTTCATTGCTATGCCTCTGGGAAAGCAGGATGTGAGAAGGGAAACTTCTTCCCTTTAGGCTACAGGGAACTGATGAGATTTTTCTCTGAATTTCTGAAGCTGGATGGATTAAGAAACCCATACACTCAGAGCTACTGTTAAAACAGCAGCAGCTTTATCATCCGGAGCAGAGAACATAGGAGCAAGAGTCACTGGAGCTAAGTAAAGCACTTAGGTATGAAGCACACGGGCATGAAGCTAAGAAAGCAATGTAAATTGGTAGTACACCTGCATGCATTTAAAGTACAATGATGTTTTTTAGGTGCTCAGTATGTGTGGTCTCTTTTATAGGTGCAAGTGTTGCCTATAACGCTTTTTGTCCTCTTTGAATTTGGGTGATAAGCCCTTCCTAAAAGCTGGTCCCTCTAAAGTGTCTTCATGTTTATCTCCAGAACATTTAGTGCCAGATAGCTGCTGTTTGCCACGTGCTTGCCAGGTTTGGTTCTTGGCTAAGTGCTCTGCCTGGGCTCCAGTAAAAAGTGTCTCATATCTTCTTATAAAAGATATTTCTTAATCTTAAAAACTCTGCAGTGTCCCTGGATGAGTTTCCTGTTGCTCGTCCTCCTCCTCGAAGCCTGTCATTATGTTATTCTCTTACCACTCCCATCATCTTTACCTGCATTTTATTTGCTGTTCTGGAGCAAAGGCTGGCGATGTGCTGACTGAGCAGCTCAGGTTCCTACTTAAACCAGTGTGGTTGCATTAATTGTTCCTTTGCTGATGCCAGCAAATTTTCTTCCTTTCTGCCCCCCTTCTTTTCTAGCTTTGCATGGAGAAGAGAAATAGCTGTAATCCTAGAGGCAAACACGGCACTTTTCTTGCTCTCCCACGTAGATGTGGAGACTGGAGCTTGTTCTCCATTGTCTTGCTGGATGGACTCTTCCCTTCATCCTCTCCTCTTTCAAGGTGTCCTAAAATACTCGGACTGCCTCTTTTGTGGCACCTGGTTAAGCAGCATTTGTATGGCCTGGGTGATCCTTAAGCTGCAAGATGCACATAGACTGTGAAGAGAGGCTTTTGGTTTAGGAAGGAGGGATGCTGCCATTAGTTGTGCTGCTGAGCTTCTGTGTCACCTTGCACATACTCATACAATCATAGAATTATTAAGGTTGGAAACAACCTCCAAGATCACCAAGTCCAACCACAACCCACTCCCACTGGCCACATCCCTCAGTGCCACATCTTCATGGTTCTTGAACACCTCCAGGGATGGTGACTCCACCACCCCCTGGGCAGCCTGCGCCACTGCATCACCTCTTTCTGACAAGAAATTTAATGGACCAGTTCTCTCCTGCTGTTATCCGTTGGTTGTCCAGATACTTCCTTAATGCAGATAACCTGCATCCAACCCACTGAGACTTGTGGGTGGGAGAAAGAGCAAGTTCAGAGTTGATAATCTCACTGTGTCTATTCAGGAATTACTGTCTTTGAGGTTCTTTTGTTTAGCATACAGCAGCACAGAGAGTTATGGTGGATTGAAGTCATAGTCACCAAAGGTCAGCCAGAAGGTAAGGTCACCTTCGGCTGTTAATCCAGAGGGAGCTGGAGGTGGATTGTTTAATCACAGCAGGAGCCTCTGGAAGGAACATGGCCCTTGTTGTTTCTGTTCCTGCTATTTACGTTGTTAGAAACCAACTGACTGTCTTTGATTTGAACTCTTAGGGAGCTTTGTGCAACCTGTTGGGCAGACAGACCAAAGGCAGAGGTTATTTTATGAGTGAGGAAGATGATGTCCAAGCTGGGAAGAGGAACATCTTGGTTCCTACAACATGGTTTTGTTACGGATGTTTCCTTAGGTCAGACTTTTCCTGCCTTTAGGAATCTTGTCACACTTACTGTGGAATGGTTGGGTCCTTCCCCCAGCACTGGCATCTCCTACACAGCCAAGATTTTTGAAGAAGATCAATTTGACGTCAGTATACCAGTGCTTTCAGAGGCTGTAACTGTGGGCTGCTGCATGGCTCTAAAAAAGCCCTTTGTAAATCTTTAGTTCCTGCTTTTCGACTTTGCTTTATTGTTCAGCTTTACTTTGAAACTCCATTTTATGTAGAACGTGAAACTTCTTCCTTACTCCCTTTTAACATTGTTGATTTGTCACTGATTATGTGTACATCAGTTACTAAGAAAGAAAGGAAATAAAAAAAGGAGTAACTGATTTCCATCAGTGCAGAATTTGGGATATTTGTTATATTTAACACACTCTTGCTGTGATGAAAGATTGTTCTGACACTTGTTGGACCACGTCCTTGTAGGGACTGTGGCTTTTGAAGTTAGTTGGGATGTTCCAGTGTTCAGACCACTGAGGATAAGGCCTGTGGTGCCTTGAAGTTGAAACCCCTGTTGTCATCTAAAGATGATCCATTTTCCAACTTATTTTATGTGCAGACTAGCAAAGTTTTGTGATGGAAGTTTGACCTTTGGATGGTAAATTTTAAGCCTCCCGACGAAAGATTTGCTTGTCTTGGTGTGCTTTTATTTCCTGGACTCCCCTCAGGTTCCCAAGAGATGCAAACCAAAAGCCCTCATTCTACATGCTTTTGATGTGCCTGTTTAACATCTCTCTAAAATATACCCACGCACATAAACCTTCACTGAGTCGCACTGCTGGGGCTCCATGGAACTCAATCAGGGCGGGCTGATTTGTGTGTGCTGGGGTAATGGCCCACAGATGAACACACAAGGCATCTCCCTGAGCTTTTGAACTGGGCATCAAAGCAATCTTGCTGGGTGAAAGCCAAGTGTGTGCTTTAGGGTTGCTGCAGGGCTCTTGCTGAGGCGGGAGATGCTCTGCCAGGTTGTGGGGGGACTGGTAGCTGGCTTCTGTGTGTGTCTGAGTCCTCCCACTGCTGGCCTAAGGGCTGTGCAGCCATGCTTCTGCCCACGTTTCATCCACAGGGGAATCTGGAAAGGTAATACTATGCAGTGTTTCTTCCTTCTGTCTCAGTGGAGAGCTCTATATTTAGCCATCATAATCTCTGTTGTGGCTTTGTGCCTCTAATCCCTGCCTGCTCTGATACC
>JAOWBP010002559.1:12532259-12544071 GCA_028571105.1 Tragopan temminckii
TTCATCCACAGGGGAATTTGGAAAGGTAATACTATGCAGTGTTTCTTCCTTCAGTCTCAGTGGAGAGCTCTATATTTAGCCATCATAATCTCTGTTGTGGCTTTGTGCCTCTAATCCCGCCTGCTCTGATACCCAGCCTGGAGAAGATGAGAGGTGGAGAAATGGGCGTGCTGACGTGGCAGGCAAGCAGGATTAGGGCAGTCCCACTGTGACCCGGGGTGCCCTGTGGCCAGTGGGCAAGTGGGGAGTGGGCAGAGTGATGTGCCCAGCTGGGGGATGCCCAGCTGGGGGAAGCTGAGCAAATCCCCAGCACTGCCTGCTGCTCAGCATGTGCTGTGATGGCTCCCAGCAGCAATTAATGCTCCATTCATTGCACTCAGACTTGCAATTGCCTATTGCTGCAGGAGCTGGGCTGTGGGAAGGTGAAATCACAGAATCACAGAATCACAGAATGGCCAGGGTTGGAAGGGACCACAAGGATCATGAATCTCCAGCCCCCCTGCCACGTGCAGGGCCACCAACCTCCCCATTTAATACTAGACCAGTTAATACTGGACCAGGCTGCCCAGGGCCCCATCCAATCCGGCCTTGAACACCTCCAGGGACGGGGCATCCACAACCTCTCTGGGCAGCCTGTTCCAGCACCTCACCACCCTCTCTGTAAAGAATTTCCCCCTGACATTCAACCTAAATCTTCCCTCCCTCAACTTAAAACCATTTCCGCTTGTCCTGTTGTTATCAACCCTTTCAAAGAGTTGATTCCCCTTCTGTTTGTAGGCTCCCTTTAGGTATTGAAAGGCTGCAATTAGGTCACCCTACGCCTTGAAAGTACTCCTTGTGTTTAAAACAACAAAAAAAGAGGCTGTTTCCCCTTGGCTGTATGATCTCTCTTTACCTTTTTTTTTTTTTTCCCTTTTAAAAACGGAACAGATCAAAAGCACTTTTTTTTTTTTTTTTCTTTTTTCAATGATTTCTGGTGCCATTGTGGTGTGAGATTTTTACAGAGTGAGAACTCATCAGTTTCTGAAAATTGAGCCTTTCTGCATCCTAAGTTCCTCTTTTCAGTCCTAACTGGGTGGTTTTGTGGCTTTGAGAGGGAGGAAGCTGTGTTTTGTAAGACAAGAGCATGCCCCCAGTGACTCCAGCCCTCTGGCACACAAAATGCACAGAGCTGCAGAACTGGGGGTCTGTCGCGCCCTTCATTTCTCAGCAGGACCAGTTGGGTGTAAAAGCTGCTTTTTCTGCCTTCAGAAAGTAGGTTTGAAAAGGCTGATGAGTTGAAGAAGTTCCTAATCATAAGGGAGCTGCTTCTTGACTCTCACATTCACTTTTTACGTATTGTTGCTTTTGTCAGAGAAGTTGAAAGCGGCAACTAGAATTGTTTCTTTCTGCTCCTTGCCCGGTGGCCTCTGCTGGGGATATCGTCAGTGTTTAAAGGACTAGGCTGGCAGGAGGGAAACTGCTGCAGCTCTTGGTCCAGCGACACAAAGGGCTGTGTGTTCCCCTCTTGCCCACTGCTGAACTGAGGCACGTGGCACCTCTGAAACAGAGCCAGGTTAGTGTGTCCGTAGGGACACCTGGTGGTATGACATGGGTCACCCTTTGGGACCACGTGGTATGACAGCGAGCAGCCAGCCTTCCTGGGTAGGGGTCTGGGACTGTGCTGGGTGGGCTTGTGGCTTCTTCTGAATGTTGACCACCTCCTCTATCTCTCTCTTAATTTGGGCAGGAAGAAGCTGACACTGCTGAGGGAGATGCTGGCAGGCTGCGGTGCGGGTACCTGCCAGGTGATCGTCACCACTCCCATGGAGATGCTCAAAATCCAGCTGCAGGATGCAGGACGGATTGGTACGTCTGCATGTTCCTGTGCACCAGGCAGGGAGAGGGAATGAGCCATAAAAACCCTTTTCCTTCCTCCCACCTTCTTGAGTCAGAGGTACCTCAGTTTGTAGCAGAAGTTTCTCCTCTTTCCAACTTATTTCCTCCCAGCCTTTGCTCACCTGGCCTTGCAAAAGCCCTTTTGGTTAGAAAAAGTGTTTTTGCTCAGAGCTTGGCAGGTGAAACAGCAAATGCTGGTGGTGGATGGAGAGAGATAGGAGAGATGGCTGGGTTGAGCACCTTGTGAGCGATTACAACTTGCTAGTTCTCTACAATCAAGAAAGGGTTAGCATCCTGCAGTGCTTTTACTGTGGTACTTCCTCCATCTCCTTGTTTCCTGGTGTCCTTCCTCTCTTCCCCACAATAGCACCATCCTAACAGCTTCCAGACATCCTTCTCTGATCAGAATTGAGACCAGAAGTGGCTCAGTGAATCTGGAGGAAGAGCTGTCACTATTAACCTCTGTCAGAAGTCAGCCCAGCATATGGCCCTGTTCCTGAGAATGCCTGGTGACACCCACTAGGTACCTTCTGAAACTGCCTGGAAAATGGGCCAAATTGTCCTCTAATCTCTCCTTTGATGTGGCATTCCTGACATAAATCATGGATTTATTTTTCTTTCATCTGTTTGCTGCTTTTAATGCAGACCTTATCTTCCTTGTGTGTAGTATTTTAAAGTGTTTGAAGGATTTAAGCCATAGTTGAAAGGGTTCACAAGAGGTTTGTGCTGCTGCAAACAGCTCGTTCTCTGTGCAGCACGGACCTGTGGTGCGCCGGTGACAGCCACAGCATTGCCTACAGGTTGGTGTGCTCCCCATCTTCTGGCCAAAGAGCAGAAATGCATTAGAATTCAAAAAGGCTCCTGGAAAGAACCACATTGCCTGTGTAAATGTGGTCTACCTGCTCAGAGTTAATGACTGCTGTACCTCTAATTAGCTCTACTGAGAAATCCTTCTGTCCCGTGGCACCAGGCAGCAAGAGGCTGCTGTCGAGCATCTTGCAGTCTCACACTCTCTGTTTCTCCGCAGCGGCACAGAAGAAGCTGATGGCAGCACAGGCCCAGCTCTCCTCTTCCTCTGCGGCCGGGGCAGCAGAGCCGGTGGTGGAAGCGCGCACCACAGCAACGCAGATAACCAGGGAGCTGCTGCGCAGCAAAGGCATCGCGGGACTCTACAAGGGCCTGGGAGCCACGCTGCTGAGGTAGGACACAGAGCAGAACTGTCAGCCTTAGCCTCCAGAGAGTGACACAGGAGTTTCAGCTCTTGTCCTTGTGCAGTCGCAGAGCTGGGATGATGTCTGCACTGCACTCGTGGCTGCACTGCCAGCACACCATGCGTGCAGCCCTTCCTTTGATGCTGGGTTTGTTGGTGTCCCACCCTGACTTTGCTCATCCTTGTCCTCTTTCTTTCTTCCCCTTCCTCCCTTCCCTCCACAGAGATGTCCCGTTCTCCATTGTTTACTTCCCGCTGTTTGCAAACCTGAACAAGCTGGGCCAGAAAGACCCCAATGTCAAGGCCCCGTTCTATGTGTCCTTTCTCTCTGGATGCGTGGCCGGTAGTACAGCTGCAGTGGCTGTCAATCCTTGTGATGGTGAGTCCCCAGCAGCTTGTTCTGGCAGCCTGGTGCTGTGTGACAGCACTCCGAGGCCATCGGGTGGGCTGGGTGAGGGGCAGTGAAGAGGCCATGCTTGCCTCTTCACTGCATGAGCACTGGGGGCAGTATAGGAAGCGAGCTCTGCTGTTGGAGCTGCCTCCAGGAGCTGAAGGTGTTTCCTTCAGCTGAGCTGGAACCTTGGCTGTTTTTTTCACAGAGGTTTGCAGTACTCACTAGATAAGTCAGGAAGATGTAATTAATTTCAGCCCTTCTTTACAGGACTTGCCCCTGTAAAGGCACATTTCCATCTGAAGTATTGTCCCCCAGCCAATGATACATGTGCCAAAGGGCCGAGACAAGTGGGGGCTTTTTCTTCTGCTCCACAGCAGCTGCCTCAAATACCTTCAAATGTCACTTTAAAGTAACTCCTTTCTTGTCAACATTACACACACACTTCGAGAGGGGAAGAAATGTAAGAGCAGTGCTGCATATTTTAGATATTTTGACCTACTCTTCCAGAAGGAGTTCAGCATTTGGAGATAGCTCAGAGTATTTGGAAATCAGATCCCATTTTATAGAAAGATACTGAGTTTGGAAGTATTTAAAGCTAGGTCAGCCTTGGAAGCCTTGGTCACATTGAGTGGAGGGAGCTGGTTAATTTTTGGGTGGTTGTGTTTCTTTTGTCCATTTGTAAAGGAGTGGGCTTGCTTTCTCCTGTTTTGATGGCACATATATGCAAATGGTCTTTGCTCCTCTTGGCTGTCGCAGAGTGCTCTCAGGTTTGGCTCTTGCCTGCTGCACAGTCAGAGGCTGTGGGGGGAGGCCAGCCCTCCGCTCAGCGCTGTCTCTCCTCTTTCTCCCCAGTGATCAAAACACGGCTGCAGTCCTTGCAGAGAGGAGTCAACGAAGACACGTACTCAGGAATCCTGGACTGCACCAAGTAAGACTCCTGGGTTTAGTACTAGGGAAAGGCAGAAAGCCAGGGCATGGCCAGAGGTTCTCCTGGCACAGTGGAGGGATGGGATGGACACTGACCAACCTGTGCTGTCTTTTCCCAGGAAGATTTGGCAGAAGGAAGGACCCATGGCCTTCCTGAAAGGAGCGTACTGCCGAGCCCTGGTCATCGCTCCTCTCTTTGGCATCGCACAAGTCGTCTACTTCATTGGCATTGCGGAGTTCCTCCTGGACATACTCCCCAAGCACCGGGCCTAGCCCTGGCATGCCTGCCTGTGCCCGCCCGTCCTCTGCCACGCCGGATTCATCCCTGTGTTCGTCGTCCATGTCGAGTGGTGTGAGAGCAACAGCACAGAGGGTTCGCATGGGAACATGGGGAATATGGTCTCCAGATGAGCAAACATGGGGAGGGAAAGTCTCTTTTCTATCTTGATCTGGAGCCTGTTCCCTCCCCCTCCTTCCACGGACAATACCCAATTATGCATATCTCTTTTTTTTTTCCCCCTTTTTTTTTTTTCTTTTCTTTTTTAATCATAATTCTTAAGGACACTGGTAAGCACAGACTGGGCTTGTGCATCCAGAATTCTCTTCCCAGCATTTAGAAGGAAGAGGGAAGGGGAAAAAGATAACCTGAGCCCTCATTCACCTCCGCCCTTCCCAGGGCTCCTGGCTGCCCACAGAGGGGCTGCAGGGGCAGCTGTGTCCCTCAGCCACCTCTCCGGGTGCTGGGTCCCAGGAGGAGAGCAGGTGTCCTGCAAAGGGATGCAAAGGGGACACTGGGTCTGGCAAGTTCCTTGGCTTGGAAACCTTTGCCTCTTTCCCTTGCTCAAAAATGAGTTGGACTAGGATGAATTTCTTAGAGATCAAAGAAAGGGAAAGGGGATTATTGCTTTTTTTTTTTGTAATTATTTTTGTTGTAAAGCAAAGGGACTTCCCTCTTGGTGAGGTGCAGAGGCGAGGTGGCTGCTCTGTAGGGAACATGTCTGTGGGATCATGTGAATGTCGAAGGTCCTTCCCTGTTTGACTGCAGGCAGGGGAAGGAGAGAAACTTGGGATCAACTTTATTTTATTTTATTTTTTAATGCAGGGATTGTGGGGAGGGAAAAGAACCAAACAAAAAGAAACCACTTACATTCCTTCAGCCTGCCCGCCCCGAGGTGATGCCTGCAGCAGGTGTATGGTTAGTTGTGTACACAATTGGCTCTGTGTTTCCTGGCTTGGCCCCAGGACGTGAAAGGAGGAGCCTGGTCTGTTTCCATAGGGTCCAAGGTACAGCAGCTGTGCTATGAAGCCTGTGTGTTTGCTCTTACCTTCCAAGGTGAAAGCACAAGGTCTGGTTTTGTGCTGTTGTTCGACTGGGTGTGCCTGCAGCCAGCTGCTGTCAAGGAGGTTTCACGCCCTGAGCAAGGAGCTGTTGTGCAGGTGGGACTGCAGGATTGCAATCCCAGAAACTCATCATCCCTCTCGCCCTTGGGGTAGTGTTCGTTGTTGGGTGGTGGGGGCACATCCCTGCTCCACAACCCACTCTGCCAAAGGGACGCTGCCCAACTGCAACCACTTGTCAGAGGGCTTCTCATTAAGTACTCTCTTGGGCTGTGCTGTTAATCCTTGGTAAATTATCTTAAGTACAAGATCAACAACCTCACCGTGATCCTCTCCATTATTTATTCCATGTGGTGCAATCCACCCAACCTCGATGTTTAAATTAAACGAGTCAAATTCACCTTCCATTCCTTCTTTTCGTTTGTTTCTCCAGGCGCTTGCTTGGTGTTTGTGTTTTGATTGTATATTTAAGTTAATTTAAAAAAAAAGAATCCATGTTTTTAATGTTTGAAAAAAAAAACACCTCTGTTTCAGCATTCCTGGGTTAGGGCATTTCTCAAAACCCATATGTTGAGTGCTTTCTTCCTCGATGCGTCCTTTTTCTCTTAGAAGAAGTTGTTCTGTAGCTGATTTGTTCCTTGTCACTTTGCTTACGTGAATCACTTTCCTTTTTTTTAATGAGTTTTTCCTTGTATCTGGGAAGGAATCTGTGCAAAGATGGTCTCCGAGTCCGGTAGATGTCTGTGATGTGTGTAGTGCTGTGATGCTGCTCTTGCTCTGGATTTCTCTTGGGTGGATTAAAAGAGAAAGATTTGTGGTTTTTCTAAGGTGCTCCCTCTTCCTCCCGAAACCTTCAGCTGCGAATCTTAATTGCGGGGAGGATTCTAATATGTATGGTTTTCTAAATGCAGGTGCAAGTTTGTGTGAGTTTGGAGCAGCCTCCCTCCCTGCTTTCCTCATCCCAGCATTTTAGAGAAGGTGGGGTTGGGGCCACCCATGGGGCTGTAGGAGTGGGGGTCGGGCTTTGGGGGTGACTTTTCCTTATCCCCAGGTGCTTCTGGACTCTGTGACCTTACTGGGGCTGGGTTTAGCTGCTTGGACCTGAGGTTGGAGGGTGTCAGGAGGTGGCTGTGACCTGGCCCTGCAGGCTGGCACCAAAACAAAGATGAATTTCAACTGGGGGGAATTCCAATCCATCACCAGTGAGCAGAAACCTCCAAGTGTGAATTCCAGTATTGTGAAGTAGAGGCAAACAGACACACCTCTGCTCACCCTGGCCAGCTGTCTGCTTCCTTGCTGCAGGTGCCATGTGTCCCCAGGGCAGGGGATGATGACTGCAGCATGAAGTTGGCACCTGGTGCATCCTACCCCATTACTTCTGCATTGGGTCCTCTGCTGGGCTCTTCTCCCTTATGCCCTGTGTGGTGTCACCTTGTCCCTGCCCAGGCCTTGGCTCTGGTGGCTCCAGGTGCTTAATGCCCCTCCATAAGCATGGTTTTTCACGTTCTTCCTTGGAGGAAAAGAGAAAAGCGTACCAGGAAGTGGTAAGGAAGTGTCCTAAAGCATCACGGGGAAATTCCTACAAAGCAAAATGGAAAAATCCAAGAAAATGATAGGGAAATCCTGAAAAGGCACAGTCAAATGTCCTGGAGGGCGATGGGGAAATTTCCTGTGAGGCAATGTGGGAATTTTCTGGAGAGCAGTAAGGGGAATTCCTCAAAAGCAAAGGAGCAAATATCCTGAAATATCCTGGGAATCTGTGGGGGAACTTTTTGTGGATAGCAATGGTTGATGTTCATAGAAAATAATGGGGGATCTAACCATGAAACGTCCTTGAAACCAATGGAGGGGATTGCTGGAGTGCAAATAGGAGAAATGCCTGGCAGACAGAGATCTCCATGAAAGGAACAGCGATGCTTCCTTGGCAGTGGAGGGGAAACTTCCTAGAGCACCACAGGTGGGTTTGCAGGCGAGCAATGGAGGAACCTCCTCGAAAGGTGAGGAGCAGCTGAACAGCGCCAAGGAAATGCCCCAGAAGGCAAGGGAGGGATTTCCTAAAAAGCAGTGGGAAAATCTCCTGGGAAACGACGGAAGAGTCCCTGGGGAGTAAGAGGTGGATTTCCTATGATGCAATACGGGGATTTCTTAGCAAGGAAAGAGAGGATTTTGTGGGGGGGAGTGAAGGGAGGGGGGGCTCACCCCCAGGGCTGGCAGCGGCCCCCAGCCCCATTTCTTTTCGCGCACGAAACCCAGGAGCAGCGCTGCCCTCTGGGCCCGGTTCCCCGCACAGTCCTTAGCGCGCCCCCAGGCCCAGAAGAAGAAGAGTTAAATCTTAAAAATAACTTTAAAGCCTGCTGGACTTTCCAGCCCCGAGGCTGCACGCTGAGGTCAGGGCGGGAAAGCCCCGCCGGCAGCGTTTCGAGCCGCCCTTCGACCCGCGCCGCGCAGTCCGGATATCCCCACCGCTTCCGAAGGGCCGCGGCGGACGTCGAGGCGCAGCGCCGAAGCGGCATCCCCGCACCACGCAGCTGCGCGCCCGCAGCCTCCCTGCCGCTCCCTCTCACCGCGGCGCTTTCAGTTTCGTTTCCCCACGTGATTTCCAGGAAAGCCTCCGCCGCTCTATAAAAGCCCGGCCCTCGGGGCGGACCCGTCCGGTCCCCGTCCCGTCCGTGCGGAGCCATGGCAGCGCTGGACAGCGAGGGGTAAGCGGCGCGGCCCTGTGCCCCGCCGGCTGTCCGCGCGGCCCGGGAGCTGACCGTGCCGCCCCGCCCCGCAGGGAAGTCCAGAAGCTGCGCTTCGGGCCCTGGCTGCTGAACGCCGTCAGCAGCGGGCTGTACCACGGCCTCTGCTGGATCGACCCGGCCCGCCGTATCTTCCGCATCCCCTGGAAACACAACGCCAGGAAGGATGTCACCAGCAGCGACGTGGAGATCTTCAAGGTGGGGGACTTAGAGATGGGCTGACTTCAGGGTGGTTGGCGTATCACCAGCAGTAACGTGGGGGGTGTTGAGGTCAGCGACCGCCGGCAGCCCAGTGGTCTGTGCCTAAGGTGGGCAGCGGTGACCCGAGGGTGGGTGAGATTTGGGGGGGCAACGGCAGCAACTCGAGGTCTGCAAGCTGGATGGTCAACAGTGGTGATTCCGAGGTCTTTGAAGCGGCACAAGAAGTCTGTGGTCTTCGAGATGGGTGGATGAGGTGCTGGCACAGGGGTGGTGGTGAGGTCACATCCCTGGAGGTGTGTAAGAACTGTGTGGATGTGGCAGTGAGGGATATGGTCAGTGGGCATGGCGGGGATGCGTTGGTGGGCGGACGTGGTGATCTTAGTGGTCCTTTCCAACCTTAATGGTTCTACGGTTCCAGTCCTGTGGTCTTTGAGGTGGATGGGAATGGGGTGGTCACCAATGGTGACTGCAAGGTCTTTGAAGTAGGATAGGTGTGACTGGAGGACTGTAGTCTTCAAAGCAGGTGAGAATGGCAGTGCTCAATGCTGGATGTTCCTGCTTTTGCAAGGGCTGGGCCAGATGGATCCAGAGGGTCCTGCCGCCTCGACAATCCTGCCACTCTGCAATTCCATTGGAGGGTGACTAGCAGTGACTCCAGGGTCTTCAAGGGGGGGTGGGACGAGGGGTGACCAGCAGTGACCTCAAGGCCTTCAATGTGGATGAGATGGGATAATCAGGGCCACATTTCTGGGGTCCCTGTGCTCACCTCTCCATGCCCACCAGGCCTGGGCAAAGGCCAGTGGAAGGTACGAGGGGAACGCTGAGGATCCAGCCAAATGGAAGACCAACTTCCGCTGCGCCCTGAGGAGCACCCACATGTTCACACTGCTGGAGGACCGCTCCAAGTGCAACAACGACCCGCACAAGGTCTATGAAGTTGCCTCAGGTGAGCCCAGGCTTGGAGGAAGCAACGAAATGGGGATTGAGCTTGGGGCACCCCGCTTACCCTGCTCTCTTTCCAGCCATCCACAATGATAGAAATTTTGGGGGCCCTGTGTCAGATGCCCCGCTGCAGCAGCCCCAGCCACAGGTAATGGGATGGGCATAGCAGAAGGGGAGGGGGCCTGGTGCTGCTGCTCGAGCATTGCAGCCCTCATCCTTGGCCTGGGCCCACAGCACCAGTGCCACAGCCCTGTCCTGCTTTCCTTTGCAGCTGTTGCTCAATCACCATGACTTGACCTCGGAAAACACTCCCACAGGTAGGCTTCAGTCCCCTGTTTGTGTGTGGGAGCACCTCAGGCTCAGCCTGGCGTTGGGATCGTGGTGGATTTGTCCCAGGACCGAGCCACTCTGGGGGCTGGGTTTGGGGTTGCTGATGGCTGGTGACCCCCCTGCTGTGCCCCACAGACGGTGCTGAAGGTGCTGCTGCACCAGTCCTGATGCAGGAGGATTTGGACACGCTGCAGTCCATACTGCAGCACTGCAACATCTCTGCCCTCGGCTCCCAGACAGCCCTCTGGGCACACGCAGGTGAGACCAGGCCCACTTGTATTGGGGGGGGCGCAGAGTGAGATAAACCCCCACCGCCTACAATGCCTCTGTAGGGGATGCCTTGCCCGAGGATGCTCTGCTGCTTTCTGGCCCAGGTGGCTGCCTCCCTGTGCCACCGTTCCAGGATTGGAGGCACCTGGAGGAGCAGGGCACCTGCAGCCCCCCAGAGTCCCTGCTGCTGGCAGACCAGCCCCTCCCACGTGGGGGCTGCGGGCAGGACGGGGCCGGGGGCCTCTCTGTGAGTGAGGAATGTGTCATCCCCGCACCATCCCCGGGTGAGCAGCTACTCTTCCAGCCTGCCAACCCCGCGCCTCCGCCAGTGGCAGGTGACACAGGTGAGGGTTCCTCTGTGGCGACACAGCTGAGGGCCCATCTGTGGGGACGAGGGGTTTTTGGGGCCACCACCACTGACAGCTGCTTCGTGCAGGAGAGCTGCCCCCCATCCTGGACATCACTATCTACTACCGAGGAAAGGTGGTCTACCAGGAGCAGGTGGGCGACAGCCGGTGGGTGCTGGCCTACCAGCCTCTGGACCCGGCAGTGGCCGAGCAGCGGCTGGTGCTGTTCCCCAGCCCCGAGAGCCTGGTCGACCCCAGGCAGCGGCACTACACTGAGGATTTGCTGGGAGTGGCGGGGCTGCGGCTGGAGCAGCGTGCCGGCCAGCTCCTGGCCACTCGCCTGAAGAAGTGCAAGGTCTTCTGGGCCTTGTCACAGCAGCTCGAGGGTGGGGAACCCCCTCTCAACCTGCTCCACCGGGACCAGGAAACCACCATCTTTGACTTCAGTGTGTTTTGCACAGGTGAGTAGGGCCCTTTCCCATCCCGATTTGGGGTTGAGGTGGTGGGGAGCACCCAACCAAAGTACCCACTGCCCTCGCAGGGGCCTGCCCTAAGTCCAAGCCCTGCTTCTCCTTGCAGAGCTCCGGGACTTCCGTGACAGCCGCAGGGAGCGCTCCCCTGACTTCACCATCTTCCTCTGCTTCGGGCAGTGCTTCTCCAGCACAAAGCCCAAAGAATCCAAGCTGATCCTGGTGAAGGTGAGTGGCCCTGAAGTGGCCTCAGAGGCAGAGGGAGATGGATACTGCGGACTGGGACTCTCAGGCCGGGGGAAGATGGATTGTCCTGTGCACCCCCTTCTTTTTCTCATGGAGGGACAGGGCTGCATGGAGAAGCAACTGCCCCAAACCCCATCTACAGCTGTGCCCATGTGTTGTTGCAGCTGGTGCCCAAGTTCTGCGAGTACTGGTATGAGCAGGTGCAGCGGGAAGGAGCCTCCTCCCTCAACAGTGGCAATGTCAGCCTGCAGCTCTCTGACTCCTTCAACCTCTTTGAGCTTATCGAGCAATACCACATGCAGACAGATTGACACTCCCTTCCTGTGTTCCTCCCCCGGCCTCTGCTGTCTTGTAAAGAGCTTTCTGACTCCACGTGGTCAGCATTGGGCTGGTTTCACCATTACAAAGGGGAAAAGAGCAGCATTTGCATCCACTCCCCGGGCACATCTTGCTACCCTGCTCTGGCCATGAGTGCTGGCTGAGGGCCAACACACCACAGGAGCAGCCCTAGAAACCAG
>JAOWBP010002559.1:12544998-12566566 GCA_028571105.1 Tragopan temminckii
ATTGCTTGCCTCAGTTGATCAATCAGAGGTTCAGGCTGTGATTCAGCAGTTCCCATACACAGCTCTTAAGCAACTCAGCTCCAGTATACCCAGCAGTTGAGCTGTTATCCCCTAAGAGTAAGCAGGAAGCCCTGCTGCTGACAGGACAGCCAATGTTAACCATTTTGGCCCATGGAGAGGAACTGCTTGGAGTACCTGTTTCCAGAAGGGGAGCCAGCATTTTCCACTGGACACAAAACTCCTCACCACTAGAGGAGTCACTAGATATGCCCCTTCATCTCTGTGCGGCCCATTTAATTCCCCACTAGCGGTCAGATTGCTCTGGGGCTCTGCCTTCCCATGTAGCCCAAGACAGGGCACCACCATCACACACCTCCTTCTGGCTAAAGCTCTGCTCCACCGCCACCAGCCTCACCTTTGGGTAAGAGCAGCTCTGCACCAAACCGATGCCCACATGTTCCACAGGTTTTAACATCTTCCTTTGTCCTGTGAAGGAAAAAGCCCCAGTTGACATTGCAACAGCACCCATCAGGTTTCAGCCCTCTGTGCTGAGCAAGCACATACATACATGGGGGTTTTGCCATCCATGTCTGGCCAGATGAGCTCTGCGGGACAGCCGGCCGTGCGACAAGGGGTCTTCACACACACGTGCAGCCCTGGCCACTCTTCAGAGAGCTTCTGGATGATAAACACAACCGCCATGAGGAAGTCCCAAGCAACCTGGAATGCTTCCAGACAAAAGGAGAGAGGCACAGTTACCCACAGCTGCAACACAAGGGCCTGGGAGCCACACAACTTGCTTCCAGCCTCGTGGCCAACCACCACCAGATCAAGCGTACCAGCACAGCTTGTCATCCTAACCAAGGCATGACAACCTTCAAGGGCAACTTACAAAGGCACCGAGAGAGTTACTTCCCTCAGACGGCCCTTTGCCTATTCCTTGGTGCTCCCCACCTGTTGCTCCTGCTGGCTTCCTGCACCTCAGCTCCAGGTAGCTGTATGCCCGCTGGTTGTTCTCTTTAATCAGCAGAGGTTTGCCATTGCATACGAGCAGGCAGGTTGCCTTGGCCACCCAATGCGTGGAGTAGAAGGAGCAAGTTTTCACAAGGAACCTGCAAAGAGATTGCCTGTGGCTTTAACCACCCTCCTCCCCATTTATATCCCACAGTGGGAGAAAATGTGGCAGTGGGTTGTGACAATGAAAAATATGAAACCAGTTTCAGCCAAAATAGAGCTAGAAGCTGAATGAGGACCATGGCTCAAGCAGCAGGAGCAGCCTGTTAAGGCAAGAGCTGCTTCCAGGTTTGATTGTCTCATAAAACCCCAGATACGAGTCAAGAACCATACAATGACAGGAGGCCTTCCAGAAACTGGAAGAGTCCCAGTGGTAAGTGGTGCAGTCCCAGAGGAAAGCAGGCCTTTCTCCACACTCTATTGTAGTGGGACTGTGAGACCTGGAGGCATTCAAGACCAGATTGGAGGGGGCCCTGGGCAACCTGATCTGGCGGATAGCAGTACTGCCCATGACAGGAGGTTAGAACCGGGTGGGCTTTAAGGTCCCCTCCTACCCAATCCATTCTGTGATTCTATAATACTTGGATTGGCACAAACTAGCTCTTTGGACTGCAAAAACCCACCCCAGATGGCAGGTGAAACAGAAGGATCATTATCCTTGCTTGCATCTGGACAAGGGACATCACAGTGATTCATCCAGGGCTCCACAAATCCAGGGCAGGGCTAAGACTGTACCCTGATCTCCTGAGTCCTGGCTTCATGCCTCGGCTGTTACGTTCTCAACAGCTGAGGGCTTGCTGATGATCATACCTGCTCTGCACCCAACCAACCCCAGTGAGTGGCCTGCCAACAGCCTCGTCAGGGGGCTGGACAACACTGCACACCTGTGGAAGAAGCCCTCAGGTATCTCAGGTGAGAAGTAGGTACGGATGTGGAGGTCCTCATGGTGATCTCCTCCCCACACCTCAGCGACCTCTTCAGTCTGGTTTAGGTAGGTTGGGAACAAGTACCAGGACTCGCCTTGGTTCTTTGTTGTCTCCCATGTCTTCCCGGGCACAAACTCACTGGCCTGAGGATTGAGTGCTTTGGCTTGCCTCACCTCCAGGCAAAGCTCAAAGTGCTCCAGGAGGCTGAAGAGCTTCCCTTTCCCCCTGTGGGTCTTGTCCCCCATGATCTCCTCAAAGATGTCCTGCATCCCTTCCGAACAGAGCTGGTGCTTCACCAAAGCACGCACTGCCTGGTGGCACAGCATTGCCTTTGACTTGAAGGCCCACACCCAGTTGGACCTGTCCCTGATGGTGGCATGTTCTGCAATCAGCGTGTCCACAGAGATGCTCTCCAGCTGCTGGACCAGGCGGTCTCTCACAAGGAGCTGGGCAGGAAGAGAGGGAAACGAGAGGCTGCGATGAGAGGAGCATGGCAAAGCTTGGGCCCTGCAGAGTCCTATTCCCCATGCTCACCTTGAACGTAGTTATTAGGAAGGTGGGCTGCAGAAAGACAGTGCTTTCCAGGTGCTTGATTTCTTCGTACCACACGAGAAGGCCAATGCGGTGGAGGTAGCGCAAGATATCCTGGAGAAGCTCTCTGTCCAGGTTGGCCAGGCGCTCTTGCTGGGAGAGTTCGCTGAGCAGGTACTGGAGGTCCATCATGCCTAGAGGGAGATGTAGGTGCTCAGCATGCCCATCTTGGAGTTCAGCAGCCAAGCCAGCAGTCAAAGGCTGCTTTACAGGGCCAACAAGCATCAGCAGGACCCAGTGTCACACAGTCCCTAGGTAGCAGTTGAGATCAGAGATATGCATTAAATACAACTTGCAAGACATAGGTTTGGAAGCCAAATAGAAACATTAAAGCTGTCCATCTCCTTCCTGCAAGGTACCATGAATTTTAAGTGTTTATATAGGGCAAAGGGGAGAAAGAACAACATTACAGACTATGCCACCAGCTGAAAGCTCGTCCATCCACAGGATGACGCATGCTGGCAGAGCTTTCATGTGAAGAAGAACTTGCCCTTTTTCCTTGCTTTTCCCTAGGCCTTGGAGTCAGATGCTTGCAATACATTAGATAATAGGAATTCCTTCCTTCCTTTGAGGATTCAGGGCACTGGAACAGGCTGACCATAGAAGCTGCAGATGTCCCATCCCTGGAAGTGTTCATGGTCAGGTTGATCTGGCCTTGGAAGTGTCTCTGCCTATGGCAGGGGGTTGGAACTAGGTGATCTTTGAGGTCCCTTCCAACCCAAACCATTCTACATCAGACAAAGCCAGGCAATGACAATGACTGCTCCTGCAAGATCTTCAGCAGCAATCCCACCACCACACAAAGAAGGACCTCAGAGAGCCTGTCCCTCTCAGAAAAGCAGTAAGGTGAGGGATGAGGAAGCACTCACTGTGGTCTGCTATCTCCTCACTCTGGGTAATGTTCACAATGGCAGCTTCTACCTCCCGGTAGACGGGTGGCAGCACACGGACAACCTCAGGGAATAGCTCCTCATTCTTCACGTGTTCCAGAATTGTGGCTTCAAGCTTTTTGATATCACGGTGATCTGTGCAGTTGACAGCAACCAGGTCTAAGATCTGAAAGAGAGAAAGCACATCTGCCAAAAGCAAAGCCAGCAGAGACCGCTGTGCTAGTAGCCAGTGAGGTGACAGGGGGATCTCATGCTTCAGAGGGCACCAAGGAGGTGGAGCAAGGTGCTTGCCAGTAGGCATTTAGCAAAATGCTGGATACCCAACTGAGGAAAGCCAAGCAGCTATCTGTTTGCCCAGTGATGCTGGGTATCTTTGGATGGTTGCCACAGTATATAGACAGCATGCTGAGCAATCACCTGGCTCAGCTTCAGTAAGAGTATGGCTTCAGACACATCCCAAAGTCCTTTGCAACCTGGCCTCCCCTGTCAGTCTACAACGACAGGACAGCCTGCATAGCCGGGCACGGCATCCCTTCCATGTAAAGGGCACCTCCATCACCTTTGCCATGAGGGCAGTGAGACCCTGGCACAGGCTGCCTGGAGCAGCCGTGGATGCCCCATCCCTGGAGCTGCTCAAGGCCAGGATGGATGGGGCCATGGGCAGCCTGAGTTGGTGCGTGGCAGCCCTGCCCATGGCAGGGGGTTGGAACTGAATGGACTTTAAGGTTTTCTACTACCCAGTCCATTCTGTGATCCTATGATTATACTTCTGTCTCTGTTTTGCAGTGGTCCCCAGAAAACCATCCACCTGCACCACGGTATTTGAAAAATAAATTTCTTTTTACTATTTCTCCCCTACTGAAGGAGTGATGGACTAGGCTGAAAAAAACAAAGTGGATATGTCTCCATGCAACATGTAGTTGCCTCACACTTCTCCCCAGGCCCTTCCTACAAGCCATTAGCAGAGATATCCATCAGAGAGCAGCGGGAAGGAACCAGCAGGTCACAGCCAGCAGTTACAGCAGTATGCAATGTTGCCACTTCCATCCCAAACCCACGGAGCTGCTGTAGTAACTAGGTGCCTGATTTGTCAGCAATGGGTAACCATCACCACCGACACACTGTGTGAGGTGAAGGCAGACCACAAGGTGCCACCTCCTCATCTGCTACCCTACTAAACCTGCCCACGTGAGCAAGCCCAAATCCTGCAAGCTTGCCTAGTTTCCCTTTCAATTGCAGTAAATCCACAATAATCTCAGCCCTACAGTTAACGTGCAACTCTCCATCTCCTTCAGCCTCTCCCACTGGTCCACGTAAACCTCAGGTTCCTCACTGTCCTCCAGATTGTTGATGAAGTGAGTGAGGTTGCTCTTCCTCTCCGCCAGCATGGCCGCGATCTTGGCCATGATGTTGGACCTCTTCTCCTCCACCTCTTGCTTCTGACAGCAGTCCACATGGGTTCCCACAGGAAGCACCACAGAGTTTGGGACTCGCATGAACAGGTTGTTGATCCAGAAGCCAACAAGGTCCTTGAAAGCATCATCATTACTTTGGTACCTGGAGAGGAAAAGAAAGAAAATCCCAGGTTCGCATCTAATGCTTTTCTATAAGTGCAGGCTTAACCACACACCCTGTGCTGTCCCAGGGACTACCTGAAAAAGAACTCACATGTCGTAAGTTGTCATGGACCATACCCACGGCCATGCTTAAGTTGCCCATCCTTAGTCTAAGCCACTTAAAGCTGGGGGCTGTAGCAGAGCCCTCCCCTGTTGTGGATGGGAGCAGGATTCCTCTGTACCAAAAAGCCCAACCCTGATGCTCTTTCAATTTTCATGGTGCAGCAGAAGCCATGTAGAGGTATTGCCAAGGCAGAAAGCAAAGCTAACAACCACGTAGATTAGCTTGTCACAAATTAAGATACATCTAATGACTCAAAAGGGAGGAATTTTGTAAGGTGGCTTAATAAAGTGTGTGATCTACCAAAAGGAGAAGACAGAGAGCTAGTTCGAGCTTTTGAGAAAAGAGCACTTATCTATCGCAATGGATGTGGCATTAACAATGGAAAATGAAGGGGAAAGGTTACCCAATTCAGATACATTTTCCTTCTCCCATTCTCCCCTGAATTCAGTTCTTACATGTGCAGGTTGATGACAAGGATGACGAGTGCCTGTGGAGTGATGAACACGTGGTGCGTCATGTAATACTCCAGCTGGCCAGCAAAGTCCCAGAAGAGAAAGGTGAAGTCTTCAATCTGGAACTCACTGATCTCTATCCCAACTGTTCGTTCTTCCTTGGGCACCAGTTTGGCTTGCCTCTGCTTCAGGCTTTTGCAGATGGTAGATTTCCCAGCCAGCGAGGCCCCCAGGAACATGGTCTTGATCCTCTTGTCCTCCTGCCCTGAACCGTGTTGAAGCTGGTTGAAATAATTCAGGATCTGCTGGATGCCACCAGCGCAGACCTCACTGGGTGGCTCCCTGAGCGGGTTCCCATTGGCCTTGAACATTTTCAAGGATTGTCCCTGGAAGAGCTCCCTGGGGAGCTGGCGAAGGGCATTGTTCTGCACGTGGAGCTCCTGTAGGTTTGCCAGCTGCAGGACAGGCTGGGGGAAGGTTCGGAACAGGTTGTTGGAGATGTTGAGGTACTGGAGGCTTCCTCGACAAGCTGCCAGGTCCCTGGGAAGAGCACCAAGACGGTTGTTGTTCAGCCGCAAGTGTTTAAGCCTGGGGAGATGGCAGAAGATGCCCTCTGGGATGACGCGGATTTGGTTCTGATTCAGTTCAAGCTTCTCTAAATAGATCAGGTTCCGGATTTCACTGGGAAAGTCCACAATCTCGTTCTTGGATACGATGAGCTTCTTCAGGTTGCCAAGTTTAGAAATGCCGGTGATGCTCCTCAGTTTGTTCCTGTCGAGGTCAAGGCTTTCTAGAGCAGGGTTACCGAGGACTGCTGGAGGCAGCACCCGCAGCCTTTGGGTGGAGAGCGTCACCTCTCGCAAACAGTCCTGCTCCTGACCTGGCATGTGGGACAGGAAGGGTAGTTAAGGACTGGTTGGAAGAGAGACTTTCACTCCTATGGCTACGGGTCATCCGGTCCCTTGAGACCTTGAGCTTGGAAAAACTTTGAGACAGAAAAGCAGAAGTAAAACACAAGAGCCGTCTGCACAGCACGACCGCAGCAAGAGGATCTTGTCTGGGCCTGAAAGCACACACAGTGGTAGAAGAAATGGTGCCCACCAGACTTGGACCAGAAAGAGGACCCAAGAGCCACACTAACAGCTTTGCTCTCACTATGAGAACATCAGCAGCAGATTCATCTATTCTAATCTCAGCTGTGGGCCAGCAGGATGGAGGATTGTTGCTTTCCAAATAACTCACCCTCGCACTGCCACTCAGCCCCGATCCAGCCTGCAGCTGGGTGATGTGCTGAGGCCAGGGCTCGTGAGCGCAGACGCTTCCTCTCTCACATCCTCACCCTCCAGATGGGTGCTGCAATTCCCCTCATTGCTGCTGCTGCCAGCCTGACGCTGGGGAATAACGCAGGGACAGTGAGGGTTTTTCAGAGAACAGGGAACAGGTGAAGGGAGCTGCAGATGGGCTGCAGGCAGCCCCAGAATGGGCTACTTGGAGTAAAAGGATTTGCACGTGGGAAGAGAGTTAGGGCGAGGGGATGAGGATGTCAAAACACTAGAACAAAACACGACTGAACTTGCTCTCCTCTCCCTTGTTTCACTTCCTTGCTAGATGATGCCAAGCACAGAACTCCCTTGTGCAAGATGCCCTGCTCAGGAATGACACGCCAGCTTTCATCACCACCAGCTAAACCTAGAGCGTACAACCAGCCCGCCTGGAAAGCAAGCTCTGACCCTCTTCCAAGTCCCTCTCTTCTGTTTCCTCCAGAAAGATAAACCCAAGAATCCCCACCACCACCACCTGACTCAGGCCCTGTGAGCAGCACAAAGCTCTGAGCAGCTACTCACAGGCTCTGGGCTGGGCCATGGCCCCGTAGTGTGGCACCGGCTGGATCCTCCGTTTGCTCACCCTCCCTCTTTCGTTTCCTCCTCTTGCCTGGCTCCCCTCCTCCCCGTGTTCTGCCTGGCAACCCCACCCTCTCTTTCTCCATCCATCCCCAGGGCAGCTCCTAACAACCCAAGCACCCCTGGGCAGAAACCAAGCCCTTGTTCACCATGCTCAAGTAGCAAGAGGAAGGGATCCCAGTCTCCTATTTCCAAGTGCCTGGATTTTGGAGGACTTGGGAGCCGATCCCTTCTCAGGCCCTCCGCTATTTGCATTCTCTTTTCCTACGCTCAGACAGAAAAACAGCAAAACTGCATAGCAACTAGTTTCAATACTACTACACAAAAACCCAGAGAGCTTATTCCTATTAAGATCTCCTCCTCCAAAGTCACTCTAGAGGTCATCTGTGTGATGCAGATCACGTGGGAGCAGGTCTCAAGTCAACCTCCGTTGGTGTTACCACAGTCGACGAGCAGGGAAAGGACAGCAACAGGTTACATTACTACCCAACTGTGGCATGCATTCAATAAACGGAACTTCTTCCACTAAGTAGGTGGAAGCACCCAATCCAAGGAAGTCAACCAGAAAACAAAAAGTGCCAACAGAACATCCAGTATACTAAAAAATGATTTGTATAACATGTTGGAAAAGGCATTTTTAGGTGTGTTTCTCAGCATAAGCCAGCCCCTGGGAGAGGCAATTTCATGAATTTATTTTCAACAGTAGATAGAAAGAAAGAATCAGCATTCTTCCTCATGTAACTTAAGGGTAAGCACTTGCAGTATGGGTTTTTCAGCTTCAGTGCTCTTCTAGGCAATGGAGGTGCAGATGTAATTAAAATATAACAGCACTAACAGTATATACGCTGCTGATATATCTTTGTGGCAGGCTGTAATCTTTACTGCTAATTCAAGGCTACGATCAACCAAACATTTAATGCAGAAAATCAGTCTGAGGAGAAACCAGAGCATTTGTTATGGTCTCTCTCGTCAACAGCATAGTTGTTTCCATTATTTAATTACACTTTATTTTGCAAACTAGCTACCCTTCTTCGTGTATGTGGGTTACTCCAGAATCATTCCTACGACAACCCAGAGGCTTTTCATTTGCAGCTTAAGTACATTCACAATGTAGATCACGCTCTCCTCTTGTATCAACAATGCCACAAAGGTTTCTGAACTTTATTTTGTCAAGAATTCTATAAGCAGCATTTCTATTTACAATCCCATACCTACCAGTTAGGTATATATTGGAGCAAAAAGTTTAGCTTTAAAACTAAGACTTCTCTTCCAGATATTCTCTTGAGGTATTAAGGAGAATAGTATGCCAAAAAAGAGGATTCATTCCAAAACTTTCAAAGGAACCCAGAACTTACCAATTCTTTGTTCATATTCCATTTATACTTTCATCTGAAGAACAGAGCAGGGAAAACAACTCCAAAATGCTCTGGGCTTGTCAACAGCACATCTCTAGGATGCTGAAACGTGGCAGTGAGGTGTTTTGCTAAGCCAGATTGGGGGAAAAAACAAAAGGCCCAAACCCAGCCACAGTCAAAATTATACTATGCAAGTATGCAGATAGAAACCACTCAGAAACCTCACGATAGAGGTCAGAAGATCAGAGCTCACTGAAAAGTCAGGTATGTCAGCAACAGATGAGGGGTCTTGCTATTTTTTTGTGAATTAATCCCATGCTAATCAGGAAAAATACAGGTTGAAAAAGTGCTTGATAAAACAATCATCCCAGAGAGCCTGTTTTCTCTGTAAGATGAGCAGCAAAAAGAAGGTAGTACCCCCAAAGAAGGTAGTTTCCATGAGCACTCAGGATTACTGCTAACTGTTCCAACAGACCAGCTATATTCAGGTCCCTTTGAAAGAAACGGGCAATTCTTCTCTTCAGCTTCCTTGTTTAACGCCTTCCCTCTTCCTAACACAGGCAAAAGCAGAAAGGTGTTTTTGTCAGGTTCAAAAGGTGCTGAATGTATTTCTAAGTATTTCAAAGGATCACTTAGACACTGGTTGCTCTGCAGTACACGTGAACAAGGGGTGCTTTTAAAGAAAGCAAGATGAAGTCATTACACATGCAAGACCCCCTGCTTCTTGAGAAGAAAAGCAGTTCTCCTCCTTCCTAGGAGGAACAATCACTTATCCAACTCCAACCCTCTAGAAACAGAGTATTCCTTATGTGTGCATGTTTATACAGAATGGCCAGAGAAAGAGGCAAACAAATGACACCTGCTATAGGACTAAAACCATTCAAAATAACTTTATAAATTCTGTCACATTTCTGCTTTGTACATCAGTTTACTCTTGTTCCTCAAGCTTGTTACTGAAAATTCACAACGTTTGCTTTTTGTTTCATTTTTTCCTGAAAGGCAGACACAAAACTAGCCGTCAGTGCATTATTTACAGAAGTGCAACATAATCTCCCTCCCCAAAATTAAACTTTTCACTAACGAGATACTTCCAACAGAATGAAAATAAACACCACATCTCGAGCAGTGTTTCTGAAGTCAATTTATAAAGGTTAGCTCATTTTTGCAATCCCCAGACGACAGAGCGAGTAAAGCTTCGCTCACCATCGAGCAGGCTAAAAATACCACATTTCAAGTATTAAATCAGAAATTCCTAAAGACAATCCATATTTCGATAAATAAACACAAGGGAAACAGTATATAACTCTCAATATACTGTATATGAAAAGTGGTGTCCAGTTTCAAACTTTTAGCAAGACAGGTGCACAGCCCAAAAAATGTGATCAAAGTAACCCTGAAAACTGTAGCAATCCGGGAGTCCTAAACACAAATCTCTTCTTTGTTTCTCCTGGAATTACTCTGCTGGTCTGAGGCATTTGATTGTTATTGAGTTCTACATCTATAAGTAATAAAAAAAACAAAACTCCAAGCTCATTCCCATATGGAAACAATTCAAAAGCAGGTTCAGCAGATAAATCCTATTATAAACTTGCTTCTCTGCAATTGGTTTTTGATGAGATGTTACTGCAGATCTGTTTTTCCTTCTGGAACAAAGTTCTCAGCCAAAATAAGTTCAAGTCAAGTCACGCTGGCTGCAAGCTTGCTCTCAGTTTTCCACTTCACGAGCATCTTCAACATCGGACTTCTTATGCTTCCTCATATGTTTATATTTTTCCACGTATGCCTTCACCAGGTTAGCTACCTTCACAGGGTTGATCTCTCCACTTTTGCTGTGGCAGATCTACAAGGGATTAGAAAAGACATTCAGTCAGGGAAAGGTATCAACAGTTCAGGAAGACAACAAATAATCAGGAAACCCTACGCTTCCCAGAAGAACCAACTCCTGCAAAGGCTCTAGAACCTCATACCAGGGCACATAAAGCAGACAACAAGGATAATAAATTTCTCAGCCAATATCAGGGTAGGTCTATCCTCTATAGTTATTTGTAAAATGTACAACATATCTTGGTCTAAATGCACTCGAGCACGTCATATCAAACTCCTATCCATGATAACTGCTGCAATTCATGGTCTGTCTTAAAGAGTTCAGCCTCTGCTCCGTTACAATGAAACTTACTGAGCAGATTTATCCAAGTGTCAGAACAACCTGGCACAACAGCCTAAGCTAATGACTTCAACACAGACATGTATCACTGCACCCACAAGAACTGTGTTAGAACACCAGCACAGTCGTTATGCTTGGTCAATGACTGGGTAAGAAGTACTCAAAATCAGAGCTGCCTTGTAACCCTAGCTTGCCTCTTCTACACAAGTAATATCCAGCCCCAAGAGCTGAACGCTGTCGTGCTTTCACACCTCTGCCACTGCAATAGTTGGAGCAGTGCTCACTGGCAATGTTTTACTTTAAGCACTCCAGAAATTGCCCTAGCACTTATCTACTGAGCACTAACTGAATGCAGGAGTGTCTCCAATAGGTAGAATCAGTCCTCTCTATTGCAGGGCTTTCCTGTGGTTTCTATTTAACATACCAAACTGCACTGCCATTGTCCAGCAAATTCCACACAATACACAGTAAATAAATGTTAATTTCCCTTTTTTTTTTTTGGGGGGGGGAAGGGGGGTGTGTGTCATAATTTAGAGGGAGGAATGCTCAGACAAAGAATGTGTCAGTTTTGAGGACCTATTCTAAGGCATGTAGCATCTGCTCCCTTTCTCCTAAAGAACTAAAAACTTAACCATTGTTCAGAGAAGCATTCAGTGACTTTGTCAGCAACTGGTTTTGCTCAGTTTTTCTGCAAACTGGATCTGTGTTTCATACACGTCATGCAGGAGAAAATGCAGAACTGCAGTCATTATCTCAGGAATTTTGATTTATGACAGAATTTTCCAGCGATATCAGGAAGGCAGGGCAGAGAGAAAACAGTTCTCCAGGGTATCATTTAACTACCTCAACATTAATTGCTTTCACAAGACAACATGCATTTTTCTAGTGATAAGGTACTTTTTTTTCAGCCACAATCTGGTCAGCACTAAGTTTTGAGGCAAAAGTCAACGTCAGCCAAATAGCAAAGCCCTCTTCTAAAGTTCAGGGACATCACAGATGCCCAAGGAATCAACAAACTATTTCTTAACTTTAGGAGAAGCAGCTTGACAAATTTGGATGAAGTTTTTAATGAAGGAGATTTAACTTTTTCCACTCAAAACACGTGCCATGTAACATTTCAGCCAAGGCAGCTGAAGCCACCTGATCCATGCCACTGAAAACAACTTATAAAAGGAATAGTCTGGTAACTCTCAATGGCACTGCTCAGTCTTGCTGAAAGCAACTAATGTGTTACCACAAGACCACGGAGACCATGTCAGAGCCCAAAGATCTGCTATTTTAATCACACACATTAATTAAGCACAATCACTGAAGCTTGAAAGTGTAATTGATAGTCCAACCACCTGTTTCATTAACTGCACAGCTCCTCCCCTTTGCTGTCACCTTACCTTCTGCACGGCTTTTCGAAGAATGTTCTTGTACTCCTCCTTTGTAATCTCCCTCTTCTGGTAAAAGGGTTTGATAGCAAGTTTCACTTCTTCTACAGCCCTTTCCTGCATGTGAAGCTTCTTCATGTACTGCACAGCAAAGAAAAGTTTGTTACCATGTGTTAGCATGCAAGCACTTTCTGAATCTATTTTTCTCAGAAGTGCATGAATAATGAAAATACTCATTTCACCTTTCAAAAAACCACGTAAGAATCAGTCTCAAAGGATCTGCTTTAACAATCTTGAAACAAAGCACACTTCATGCTATGAGGAATCCTTGCTTTGTGTAACACTATTCTGTCTTAGAAAGGGTGTTTTTAACAAGTGAACATAGCATCCACTTACTAATCTTCATCTCCTTCCCTTCCAGAAGCTCTGAAGTAAACATCTGTCCATCAAAATAGTGACAGAATCTAAAAGCAGCAAGTCACAGCCACACAGAGAAAGCCTCAGGTATCTCTGCACATACTCTAAAAATTACAGAGTTGCTTACAAATTAAGGATAAGAGATGGCATCAAAACTTACACTGTAAGATCAAATTCCTAAAAACTGCTGCTCAGAAATGAAGGTTCAGTGGGGGACATCATTTCACCAGTTTAACTTTATAGTAGAAAATAAAACATCTGGCAAAGTAACTGTTTTTATGTTAGCATCTACTGAGAGCTTAGAGCAGATGGTCTGTACAGCAAATCCACAACTCGGCAGCAAAGGCACTTGCAAAATCTCCAGAGTATTTTACTATCTCTGCATTTTTAGTGCTGATTACCAGCAGCAGGATACAGTCCTACCTCTCCATATTGATGTTTACTTCAAAACTGAGGGAGAGAAAGAAAAAAAACCAAACAAATAAACAGGTGTTTGGAAAAGCCTGGACATTCTGGTTTTCTGAGAAGGACTTCCAAACATTCACGCAAGAAAGTTTCAGCACCGTGAGAACGTATGAGATACTTTAAAATCACGATTTTATAAGAGTTATGAAATAAGTTCAAGTAAACAACTCATTAGTGTACTGCTTCTAATTTCTAAATAATGGCTAATGCTTCAATTAACAGGACTGCAGGTTGCACAGGCAACTCTAGTTATGCATTTGTCACTTGATAGCATTCACTTACTTCCTCATTCTTCGTTTTATCCACTTCAGGTTTTGGTGCTTTGATTTTTTCTTCTTCATTTCCAACAGAAGCAGCTTGAATTCCTGGTTCAGATGCAGTAGCCAGGCTGCCTGGCTCCGGAGTCAGGCTCTGGCCTGCCACACAGCCCAGTGCAGGGAGACTGCCCTGCATGATGAACTGAACTGTGGGCTGGCTGACAGGTGCGTAGGGGGGAAGGCTTGAGGGCAGAGGTGGCGTCAAAGGTATATTTTGACAGTACACCTGTGAACCAGATACAATTTCATTAATGCACGTACTCACAAGAGGGAGCAACAGATGAGGATTTTCAGAGTACCTTTCATCCACTGAAATAGGCAGGAAAATATTAGTTTAAATCAGGAAAGCTACAGTCCACCCCTCTGTGCACGAGGAACTAGCAAGAGCCCCAGTCAGAGTGTCATTGATGGAGAGTGTAGAGGCAAAGACTGATGGCACAGACTAATGCCAACAGGCCAATTCTACAGCCTGATTACGATCAGTGAAATGCCGACAGCTTCTCAAACAAGATAACCGTTGATCAAGTAAGTGCTGAAAACACAAGTTGCACATATAGTGCGGAATGAAAGGAAAACTTGCTTCTTCAACTGTAAGAGCTACCTAAAAGATAAAGCCATTAGAGGATTGCTGAGGAGTATGGGCTTTATGAAATGAACTATGCACAGAGGAGGGCCAACTCTGCCATGAGTGGAGGGTGTTGCACAACGAGGGCACAGATGAGGTGGGATGCCTTCCATGACACTTGGCTGTCAGAATAGGAACCAACCTGAGAGGAATCTAGATCAGGAAACATAGGCTCAGGAATCATATAATTGGTTGGAGGAGGCTCATTTAACTGCACCTGATTTAATGTTTGGTTCAAGTCCTCTGCTTTCCAGGCCCCTTCTTTTGCTCGCTGAAGTTTGTAAAACGGCATCCCTGGGTTCCCAAGAGAAGGGGAAAATAAAAAATAATGAAGAGAGAACAAAATAAACCTCATGGGTCAAAGATTCAAAACAACTGTACATTAAACAAAAAACACCCCCAAACACCACCAAAACCAATGAAGGATCTAACAACAAGGCTGTCTATAAAGGACTTTGTTTAGCAATCATTAACATTTTAAAGCTTCTGATAATAGAGGACTTATCATCCACTTGTGCAATTGCTTTTTAGTGGGTTTCCATGAGAACCACACAGCTCTGTCAATACACTCAGCACAGGCAGCCAAGTCAGACTGTTCTTAGCAGCTTTAGCTTATCACAGCTCACAGGAGCGAGCTAGAAATGTGCAACACTACTCAGTTTTGAAAAGTCTTAAATTCCGAAGGAAAATCATTCCAATTATCTATAAAAAGCATAGAATGCAGGCCATCAGTTCAGAGATCAGGTTGCAGTATGTGCTTCAAAGCCAACCTAGTTGCCACTGGCTAGACGAGCTCTGAAAGCGACAGCATGTCCTCTCCAATTCATAAACATGATTCACTTTGTTATTTGAACAAGTATAAAATACAAGGCTTTCAGGATTGAGAACCACAGGATCATCCCAGTTCAGACAACAGGCACCCCCACCCTAAGCCTTACACAACCTGCTTCAACTGCTGTTTGCTTTCTCGAAGAGACTTACTTGGAGCTCTTCCAGCAGACAACACACCGCTTTCTTCTTCTTGAAGATTCCAGGTAACTCTCTTCACAGGTGCTTTAGATTTCAACACAGGACCCTGAGATACCACCTCCAGTTCAGGCTGACTGAAATTACTGGTCTTCTCATTGGACACAAGGCACTCATCTTTAACTTCTCTCACACAATCTGCTGTTTGAGAGGAGCTTTGAACTGGTACAGCCTCGGTCTGAGCATGCATCGTAACCTCTTTCTTTGGAGGTGGTTCCATCAGAGGTGGACATAACGCAGTATTTTCTATTTTAACTGTAATCTCAAGGTTTGTATTACTACAGCTACCAAGCAGTCCTGGATCACTCCTATTCATTAATTCTGTTTCAGCGAAAGAATCCACATTACCAATAGGAACACAAACGTTTGTGATCTCTGGCACAGGGAATGCAGTTTCACTTGCCACCACCTCACAGGTGGCCTCTGCCTTTGCAGTTTCTTGGGCCTCTCTCTGTTGAACTGGGGTCTCAGTCTGCATTTCTTCAAGTTTGACATTTGGTTGGATGGTTACGAAAAGCTGTTCTAGTACCAGCTCATCCTTCGGCTCTTGTTTGAAGGAATGGGATTGCTCTGGACAGCTGGGTACATCTTCAGCTGGAGGCCTTTGCTCTTTTTCTGGTGGAGGAGGAAGCGAGGTTTCCTTCGATTTACGTTTTCTTTCTTTAGAACGTGATCTCGATCGTGGTCTTTTTTCTTTTGATTTGCTGCTTTTGTGCTCTTGCGATCGAGATGCAGACCGAGACCGAGACCTCCACTTTCTCTTCTCCCGAGACCTGGATCTTGATCTCTTTCTGTCTCTTGACTTCGAGCTACTATCTTTATCATACCTCTCGTAGCTTTTGTCTCTCCTGTGTTTCCGCCTCTTTGTCCTCTCAATACTATTTGATCGGGAACGACCCCTCCGTCTTGACCTTGATCGAGACCGTCTTTTCTTTTTCCTATTTTCATAAAACTCAGAATTACTTCCAGGACTACCTGAACGTGACCTAGATTTCCTTCTCTCCCTAGACCAAGAAGATTTTGCCTTTTTATCCTTAGTTTTATCCTTCATTTTCTTTTTTTTAGATCGTTCGTGACTGCTGGAACGGTCAGTAGAAGACCTCCTGCTCTTGGATTTCAATGTGTGCACTTTACTGCTCTCTTCTCCACCTGACCAAGAGGTAGATCTGGAGCTTCGGTCCCTTGAGTGTGCTCTGCCCCTAGACCCTGATCGGGATCTCTTCCGCTCTTTGACAAGTGCCTTTTTCCTTTTAGCCTTCTTCCTGCTTCGGGAGCTGGAGTTTGAACAGGATCTGGAACGTGATCGCCGCTCTGTTTGCTCTGTCTTCTGGACTTTCTGCTGCCCATCATTCTTTGATGAACTATCTGGTTCTAGTTTCACATTAATGTTAGGTCTAATTAATTCTTCAGCATTGAAGAACACATCGGGGCCCTCTCTACCTTCCTCCTTTAAGTGCTCTGCATTAGAAACTTGCTTAACAACAGATGAAGTGCAAGGACTGCTCAGAAAGTCTTCCTCATCCATGTTGTCTCGTTCCTCTGTATCAGAAATCTGTTCTACAATCCTACTTTCTACTGGCACATCATCATGAGATTCTGTATTACTAGATGGTACATCAGATTCAGCCCCAGAACCAAAGATATTTTCTACTGTGTAAGGGGTGAAACGACGAACAGTTTGAAATGTTTGAACTTTTGGATTTTCAATGGAAATAGTCCTGGTAATATTCGTTAGCGGGATCCCTGAGCCAAGCCTTTCTGGACTGCTGCTTGCTGAACTTGAGTCTGACCCTGTTGGCTCAAAGGGATCATATATTTCACTTTTGACTTGTTTCTTCTTAACTGAGAAAAGAGCTGAAGGACTCTCTTTCTGTTGCACCTTGTCATCCACAGGGCGGAAGGTGTTACAGAATCCTGGGTTAGACAGTCTGCTGGAATGCCCTGTGTTCCCAGGAATATTAATTTTAAAACTCTCAAAAGAACTCGAGCCTTTGCTTCTTGAAGTGCCCAGTAGTGAAGAACTGCTATACATGCCTGCATTGGTAGAAAAAGATACCCCACTTGTACGTGTCTGTTGCTGAGTTTCCCTGGCATTTGTCTTCTGACTTTCCATCTTGCTACCCTTTCCCAGCTGATTAGTGCTCTCTTTGCCAGTCAGCTGGGTTATACAGGAGCTGGGAATGTCACAGCTTTGGCTTCCTGTGGGTTCTGAATCCACCTGCTTACTGCTGGTTTCCTTTTTAATCTTTGGTATCCTGGGAAGCTCAAATATGTCAATTCTTCTCGGAGGTGGTTTCAATGGTTGCCTCACAGTTACAGCTTTTGAATCAGAATTCAAGTTACAGCACAGGGGCTTTGAAGATGAATCGGTACGTGCAAAGTTTTTAGAGTTTCCATTAAATCTGGGCATTTCATCTGACTTGGAGCCATGCCTGTTCAGACTAGCTACGCTGTGAGTCTGAACAACCTTGGGTGTCACTGAATACTCTGATTTTACAGTTGCTTTTTCTGATGTAGTCTGTGCTGGGTTTGCTGCAGGCTCAGTCCTGTTCGGTGACGGTGATGAAAATAAGCTTGATGAGGTGGGTCTAGAGTGAATGTTCAGCCCCGAAGAAACAGAAGGTCCGGCAATGGAGCCGCCTGTCATGGTCCCTGAGTGCACCGTACTCAGCTGGGGGTTATGTCCTGAACCATCATCCACTCGTGAGTCTTTTAGTGACTTTCTGTGAAGTGGAGCTATGGCATACAAGCAAACAATTAAGTTTTTCAGGACACATTTCACAATATTTCCCTGACATGAAAATAAATATGAAGCTAATTATTTTAAGTTCCACTTTAGCTTGTAGGCATATCACGTAGAAAAAAGGCAGTCTGACTAGGTCAGATGACTAAGGTTTCATGTCAGACAATGGCATCCTTGAGGTAACAGCTAATATTTAAGAAATAAATTATTCTGCTCTGCAGATGTAACTAGATCTGTGTTTATCATCCTGTAACTGCTGATTGATAAAAATGACTGTAGCAGAGGATGCTATCAGTAGTAATTTTAAGAATAATGCTCTCAGATTCAATTTGTATGGTATTTCTAAAGAATAGCAAGACAATGAAAAACACAGCTGCAGATCATATATTCTATACTTCTGAAAATAAACTTCTTGCAAATGCCCTCATCATGCTCTTTAAACTGAAGGGTAGTTTGCAGGCATGGCAGCAATGCATCACAAACGACAGAAGATCAGGGTACTAAGACTGCTCTGCTCTACCCAATTCTTTACTTTTTATTACAAAGCATAAGACTACACAGCATGTACTTTTGAAATAAGACCAGGGCAGACATGGATAAAACAAACAGGCTAATTACAATATCAAGTGCCAAACCCTTACCTGCTTTCTTTGCTGTCAGAGAACCATCTCTGTTGATAACCACATCGGAACTACTCATCATGAGGATGCTCTGTCCAGACAGGATACTACCCAACAGATCAGGCACAGGAGCAGCTTCTGCTTCTTGATCAGGACTCAAGGCAGGTACACTGCTTCTGCATGTTTCAGAGGGGTTACATTTCCTTTACTCTTACAGCACTTGTTCTATACACACACATTACATTAAAAAGAAACCAAAATCAAGGGCATAAACAGAGGTCAGCCAGAGAAGTTCACTTAAAGCTTTGGCTTCACTAGAGTAATTCAGCTCCCATCTCTATGACAAAGAGGAGCATCCCCACAGGAATATCACCAGATAGGAAGCATGTAATCGTAACACAGACCTCTGGTAAGCAAATACTTCTAATCTTATTTAAGGATGATGCTCTTTACATGTTTTGTATCATGATTTAATTTTTAGAGCATTTAAGATGTATTTGTGAAGCATAAGCCACTGTTCAGCACTTCACAGAGATACTTCCATTCCACCTGTCTCTCTTCCCACCAAAACAGGATCAGAAGCATACTCCTCAAACCTACACTACCATGTAAAAAAAAAAAAACAAAAAAACTTTCTGCAGCTTAAATCGGTGTCTCCCATCGGTTGTTAAAATACACATAATGCCTACTGGTAGGGTAGCTAGGAGCATAGCAAAGAATTACACTGAAAACCAGCTCTGCTCCCACACATGGGATAACACTACTCTTTGTGCACTACACCATCTTAAGAATATAGTTTTAACTGTAACTCCTCTGGATTTGAAACATGATTTTACTAATTTTTATTGGATTCATTTTATTTTATTTAGGCCTGTCTTCAAGGACTTAAAAGGTTTGAGTGCTTATAGTGGTTTGCTTGTATGTTTGGTTTGCTGTTTGTTTATTATTTAAGATTAAAAAAAGAAAAAAGACAAAAAAGAAACTCACTGTAATTCAGGCAAATCAAACCTTTGGAGAAACTGGATTTCAGCTAAACATTTTTACCTTCTAAACAATGTGCTACTTAAACTATCTCAGAGGACATGCAAGGCTTCCTGGAAGGCTTTCTGCAGGACAGAGATGGGAAAGAGAAGTACTTCAAGCTATCACAGAAATATACAATCTTAATCCCAAGGAACAAATCTTTGCCTTAAGTCAGATGCATTAGAAGACAGCCATGTAAACCTCTTATAACATATAACCATTTAGGATGAGCTTCCTTTCCTCCTAATCTTCAGCTCCCCCAGATTTGCAGTTTTCTGTGACTCAGCTGATATGTGTTCCAGCTGTTTTCCTCAACCCTTTTCTTCTTGTCATGCTCCTGCTCCCTTTGCCCTACCCTTCTGCACCGCATTCCGTGCCCCAGTCTTGAAACCCCTTTGGGGCTAGTAGTGGGAGACTCATGCACATGTGTGCACGCACGTACACACGTACAGGAAATAAAACACCAGTCAGACAGCAAAGCAGAGCAGAACAATTTAATAGAACCTGTTAAATTGCGGGTTCAAACAGGTTCTTCCAGTTTTCTGAGTTCCAACAAACAGCATAGGAAACGGGTGATGCAAGTACATCCCTCACTCTCTCCTATTCTCTCCTTTGGATGTGCAACTAATTTCCTCTGTCCTCTTAAATAAGGGAGCAATTGTTTTAAATCTAAACTTTAAAGTAAGAGAGAGACCAGCATGAAAATATCAATTTGAAATTTCAGTGGGAAAGTTAAGAGCCGTAAGTGCTATTATACAAAAATACATGCGGGGCCTTCGATATATAAAGAGTAATTTTTTGTGTAAAATGCTGTGGTTATTTATTTACCCACGTGTACATGCGTATGCATTTTCAAAATACACATGGTAAGAAAAATGTCAGATCAGAGTGATCACTTGTTGACAGAGTCATTGCACAATTAAAAAGAACAAAACAAAAGAAACACTTGATGGAATTTTACCTGGGAAGTCCCACAGAAACAGGTCTAGCTACAGGACGGTGAGACCTCAATGCTGACTGGGAGAGAACTCTCCTTTTGGCACTCAGTGGTGAATCTGGATTTGCTGGAATCTCTTCGTTACTGTGGGTAGATTGAACATATACAAAACCCCAAATTACTGCCAAATGGATGAATTAGATAACACCATTAGAACATATATGCCTAGACAGTATTAGTCGGTTTACTATGATACATAAAGACCTGTGCCATATATCCATTTTCTGTTGCTAAGCAGAACTGCGTAACAAAAGAAAGATTCAAACGTAGGTTTTTATTTTTAAAGTATTAGATGTGTAGTTTCTTTCCAAAAGACTGTCAAAAAGGTTTGCTCAGTAGGAAATTCAATAACTTCCAAAATCCAGAGCTTAAGACTGATACAGATTATGGTACACTAAGATTTCTCCAGAATTTAAAGCATCTGGAGAAAGGAACAGGAAAGAAGCAGCATCGAAAAATTTCACAGGTCCACCTAATTCTACGTGAATTTACTGTTCACTGTATAACAAAAATGCTGCTATCTTTGAATAAACAAAGAATTATTAGCACCTGACTCCTATGATATTACTCAAAGGCTGGAATCTGAAGATCTTATGAAAGATTTTCACGAGGCTTACCATTTCAGCAAACCTGTTTTAAGAAGGCTGATTCTTTAAGAGCTCAGCAACTTGGCCAAGGAGGGAAGAAAGAACAAGTACAGCATTACATTATTGTAAACTGTGTATCCCAAGCTATTTTCAGATGTGACATTTACACTCTTTGCACAAAGTCACAAGCTCTTTTCCAAAATATAACCTAGTACTCGAACTGTTAAAGTCTCAAAATATCCCAGGTTTCAAATATTCATGAAGATACAAATACATCCATGCATATGTACAAGCAATTCAAGACTTGTAAAATTATCTTTGGATTAAAGTCTTGTACACTCATGATGTCTTACCCTTCATAAGGATCCAATTCATATGGGTCTCCAAACACAGACAGAG
>JAOWBP010002559.1:12617674-12628731 GCA_028571105.1 Tragopan temminckii
ATCAACAGTTCCTCCCAACTTGGTTGGATGTTAGGAGAAAATCCTTTGCTCAGAGAGTGGTGAGGCATTGGTACAGCTGCCCAGAGAGCTGTGGGTGCCCCATTCCTGGAGGTGCTCAAGGCCAGGCTGGATGGGGCCCTGGGCAGCCTGAGCTGGTGGGTGGCAGCTCTGCCCATGGAACTGGATGGGCTGTAAGGTTCCTTGCAACCTAAAACATTCTACGATTCTGTTGCACAGGACCCCCAAGCTCATGGAGAAATAGATCTCTTGGAGAAACTCACCGCACAAGAATCGGGAGGAGATGTGACAGAACTGGTGGGTTCAGGGCTGGAATGGGAGCTTGGGGACAGGAGGCACAGAGAGCTCTGCCAGTGATTGTCAAGAACAACTGGGTCAAAATGGAGGTGCATCTAAAGAGGAGCTACCTACTGGCTTCTCCCTTTGCAAATCTCTTCCATGGCCTGAGCCTTGTGCTGCATCACTGAGGCCTGGGGACAAAGCATGTGGCACCTCTGACCCACTGTGGGCACCCACTTCCTCCCAAGGGATATTTCCTGATTCTCCAGCTGACTTGCACAACAAGTTTTTCCTCTGCCCCGGTGGTGTCGGTGTCAGACATTCTCCAGCCAAGAGGATGCTATGCTGGGACAGGAGCAGGTGATGAGCCTTGCAATTAGGGGTGGGTACCACCCACCACCTCGTCCCTCATTTAGCACACAAGATTTATAGCCAAGTCTGTTTAAATTGCCCATACAACTTATCATTTGCACATACGGCTTTTCATCTTCAAAGCACTTCAGCAGGTGTTTTGCAAGCTTCTCCCATGCCCTCACGTGACAAAGGTAGTATATTCCTGTACTGTAAAGAGAATGGAAAGGGGTGAAGAGAAGCTAAATAGTTTTGGACACTCAGCCTTTCAGTCCTGTGCTCAGGCCTTCACCTGCACCTTGCTGCTTCCAAGGCTTGAAAATAGCATTGAGGAGCTTCGTCCTGTCATTTCGAGAACCTTGCTGCAGCTTGGCACTAGTTAACCAGCCCAAAAAATTGGCGTGCAAATACGTACACCATTTTATTTTTCATTAATGTAGAAAGTAGCACACATTCACCTTAACAGCAACATATAGAAGAGAGGAAGGGTTCCGTCCATGACCTGGGAGCCATCTTGTGCCAACATAGGGTGTGGGGGTGAGAACAGCTTAAACTACTTATCCCATCTATAAGCGTTGCGGTGGAGCAGCTCTGGACGTGTCAATGGAGCCACATCAACCTGTGCCAGCACTTCTGTTTGTATTGATTTAAACTCAGGGATATCTGTTGCATAAAATTCGTATAACTTTACGGTTGGCACTCCCAGCTTGCCAAAAGCCCGATCTCATCGTTGGGTTGCAAGTTCTCCCCATTGCCAGGACAACCTTGTACTAAAGATTGCCGTGCTATTTTTTTGCTGCAGTTTTTCTCTCTCACTAAACAGGGAGAGGAGAGCTCATTAAAAAGGAGAGAAGGACACACTGCACGTCTTTGTCTCTTAATAATGAAGCCAAATGAAAAGGCCCTAGCAGATGGATAATGAGCCACTTAAGCAGGGCATTCCCAGCCCCAGCAAGGAGGACCAGGGCTGGGTGAGGCCTCCCAACTCCACGTCCATTCAGTGAGCAATGTCCCGCAGAGCCCAAACACGTGTGGAGATGGCTGGCACCTGGGAAATCTCGCCGAAGGGCCACCAGGGCTCCAATAGGTGACCACGCCAACTCCCTCAGATCCCACATTCATTAAAAGGAAAATGAATGCCTGCTTTTAATTACCTCATTAATGATGTCTGCTCTTGTAGAAAGCAGGACTGGTGCTGCTGGTGCCCATGAAGAAAGTAGAAGCTTCTACTGAGTGTTTCTGTGGGTGAGCTCAGTCAGAGCACCTCCCCTGGGCCCCACTAGCGTCCAGCAGAGCTTGGGTAGTGCTGTCTGGAGGGCACAATGTCAGCCTCTGCTTCCCCTTCCTCCCCTCAGGAACTCTTCTCAGTACGCTTGAAGGTGCCCTGGAGCTGAATATATCTTCTTATTTTTGTAAGAGTTTGAGTAGAAGGAAAAGAAGACTATGAAGAGAAGGCACAGGCTGACAGACGCACAGCTCTTACCGCAAGTGCATCTCTCCTCTAAGAAAGCAAGAGGAAAACAAACAGATTAAGCGTTATTTTTCTTAGTAAGGAGAAGGGGTAATTTCCTGGCCCTGATTCAGCACTGCCATGTAGAGACAATGACTCCCCTGTCATCACCTCCCAGCTTTGCCTTTGTAACGCTCTAATGGCAGCACACCTCTGGGGAAGGTGCAATTACCTGGGAGTTCACTGCCTCATCGCTAGCAATTACCCAGTTGTCCTGCGTCCAATTAACTCACCCTAATCACCACATCATCACCACAGACCTAAAACAGCTACTTTCTGCAGTCACCAGTAAATACCATCATTAAGCACCTGGGAGTGAATTTGCTATTAGCCCCGGAGTGATTACTTGCTGCAAACGTGCAAACTGAGCCGGGCTGTTATAAAACATGATCCCAGTCAAATAAAATCCCATGCTGTTAGTGAGCAGCAGGCAGTGCTTGTTCCATATGACACCAGGAAGGACAAGTTGTTTAAAGGTGAAGTCCTGTCTTGCTGAGGCAGACTTTTAGCCCATCTGCTGGTTCATCAGCACTGCTGGGAGATGTGGAGAGCTGTGTTTATTCTTGCTTATAGCAGAGTCTTACAGGCAAAGCCTGTAAGGTTGTAAGGTAACCTACGGAACTGTAAACTTCAGCAACACTGCACGATGCATGACTTTGGTGTTTGTTTCTTTTTTTTTAACTGACAACCTGTGCTAGACATTCCCATTTAAAGAGTGAAAAATGATCAGTGTAACAGGCGTGACCCTTCCCCTCACTCTAACCCCCAGCCCATGAAAGGATCACCAGGTCAGAGGGCTGCTGTGATAATCCTACGCCTCCAGGTCACCTCCTCAGCCCCAGGTCAGAACTAACCAGGGCTTTGTTTCCCATCATGAGGCTGCTTGATGTTTGCGACATTGATTTGGGGTCTCTGCGTGAGAAATCCTTGTGACAAAGGGTGTGACAATAATCAGTGTCATTATCAGTGGGTGTCCTGTTCCTTACAGACACCCAAGGTCAGGCTGGATGGTGCTCTGAGCACCTGATCTAGTGTAGGTCTCCCTGTTCATTCCAGGGGATTTGGACTAGATGATCTCTAAAGGTCCTTTCCAACTCAAATGAGTCGATGATCAAGGCATGGACCTGAGATGGAGCAGATGCCCTGAGCTCTTGGCATCAGCCCGATGGCTGCAAGCTGTGGTGCTGCTCACGTGTCCTCCCCGCAGAAGCCAGGGGAAGTTTTCCAGCTCCCAGGAGAAGAGCTGAGGTATGGGCTGAGTGCAGTGGAGGGAGGAACCATGGGATCAGCGTTGTGTAGGGCTGTGCCTGACTCACCCCTCCATTATACCATCTCCAAACACTCATTTCACTCCATTAATTAGCTGTGCCAGTGTAGCTATTAATGAGATGTTGCTCAGACGTTCCAGTGCTCCTCTGCTTTCCATTGGCATCAGCTTTTACAAGAGCCCCAGTGCTGCTGGTAGGACCATGACTGTGATCTTGCACACAGATTTCTCCATTGAGTGAATGGAGGGAAAGAAGGGACATGACATTCATGGAAAGCTGTGGGGTGTTTTCTGTCTCCAGAAAGAAAACATCCAGGCCTCCATTAGGTGCATCATCCCAATTACAGGGCAGGGGGCAGTTATGAGGCAGAGCCGCAGCCCTACAGGAGCTTGGGGGGGAAGCAGGTTTGCAGCCACCATTTATCCCTTCTTGCTTTTTCAGGTCTACTCTTCCAGTTTTTGTCAGTGCTGATGTCTCATCCTCAGCCATGCAACACCCCACACACTGATAAGGCTGTGTCTGGATGACTGATTTCTCTTGGTTTCTTCTCTGGGAGCAGCCCCAAATCCCCAGCCAGCCATTACCAGAGCTGGGAGTCAGAAATAAATCAACTATTCCAGGAGGGCCTGGTTTCCCTCTGGGTCTGGAAAAAGGCCCAGCATGTATTGATTCAATTCCTCATTTAATGCATGTTTATGTGGAGCAATTCAGAACCACTCCATCCATTCAAACTTACATAGTACCATGAGCCACAAAATGCAGGAACTCGCTCAGTCCTTCTTAGAAGATCCATTATTCTGAGTCAGTTTCTAAGGAGCAGCAATAAAATCACCTTGGCCTGATGTGCCATGAGTCTGAGGGCAGAAATTGTTGGCATCATGTTTAATGCCTCCAACAAACTCATGCCCATCCCTGTACACTCCCCACATCACCCACTCCTGGCCGACACAATCACAGAATCATTAAGGTTGGAAAATACCACTAAGATCAGCAAGTCCACTCCTCAACCACCCCCACCACGTCCAATGACCACGTCCCTCAGTGCCACATCTACCCTATTCTTGGACACCTCCAGGGGAGGTGACTCCACCACCTCTCCAGGCAGTTTGTTTCAATGCATCACCACTCCTTCGGAGAATAAATTTTTCCTAATATCCAACCTGAACCTCCCCTGGTGCATCTTAAGGCCATTACCTCTCACCCTAGGTCTCTGGTTGGTATAATCCCTTCTTCCACATACTTTTCTTTCCCATACTTCTTCCTCAGACACCCAGGCCTTGGTTGAAAGGCCAGGTGGTGAGGAACTTGGTACCAGATCTCCACCTTTTTCTCCTTTTGTGCTCACATCTCAGCATCCTGCTGAGATCATATTCCACCGCCTATGCCACCACCAGGCTTGATTTTGGGTAGAAAACATCCAGCTTTAGGATGCCTTCAGCTGTGACACCTCAAGTCAGTACATTCTGCTGGAAATGTTGGTCCAGACCTGGTCAGGTTTAGAGGAAGAAAGAAGAGGGAAATCAGGTGGCCCTACATCTCCTAGAGGAGAACAGAATTGGCTTTAGGCTTGCTGAAGGGTTGTCAGATGCCAGCTCAGTTATTTACAGTGGGGAATGCAAGATGCTGCCAAGAGGGAGTGAAATGGAAGCATTCGGGTGCAATGAATTAGCAAGGCAGAGGGGTGCTGAAGGGTTAAAGGGTTTTATAGAAGCACAGAAGAGACTAAAGGGATTGGAAAGCAAAAATCCAATTAGGAGATCTAACAGGAAGAAGCCCAGCCCTGAAACAATAAAGATAATAGGTTTAGCTGCCAAAGGAAAGATGAGAATGGAGTGGGGAGAGCAGACTTGTGGCGGGGCCAAGAGGAAGGAAAAGTTGTTGCAAAACGATTGGTTTTTGAATTAAGAATTATTTGTCAAAGCAGAGTCGCATTACAGCCTCACCTGCAGCAAAGTTCATCTCAGGACCCAAACTCTGCCATCAATCCTTGCTATTATAGCAGGCTGAATGTCCTCAAAGAAGTCTGAGCCCACCACTCACTTAATTCTATGCACTGTGCTATGAGAGAACTGACCTCAGCAAGATTTGTTTGCTTGCTATTCTATGTTATCTTGCCAATGCATTTTGCCCGGGAACAAAGCAAAGGAAAGGAGCTGTGGGGTAGATGTGCTCTGCAGGCATCCCACGTCCCTAAAGGCCCCTCTCTGCAGCCTCAAAGCCAAACGTAACAGAACAACACAGAGAGAGAGCGAGGAGCTGTCAAAGGTCTGGAACAGTTTCCCTACAAGTATGGGTTGTGCGTGTCAGCATGGAAAAGACATGACTTATGACTGTGAAGTCATGCATGGCCTAGAGAAGGCTGGTGGGGATTGGCCTGCTTCTATGATTGTCTTGCCAGTGCAAGAAGTGAGGTCAGCTTCAAGAGGACAGAGGACAGACCTGGGTTGCTCCTTGCTAAAGGATGCTGCTATTTGCAGACATTTAGAGAGGTTCAAGGAAAGCTCGTGGGGCAACAGTCATCAGAGTAAATAGAGACACGTTGGGTTAGGAAGAATTTGGGGCTGTGCTCTTGGCTTGTATTAGTGAGGAGCGATGGGAAGCACTTGGGGCACACTCTGCCCAGGTGGAGCTCAAACCAGGGAGAGATGAGAAATGAGAAATATGAAGGAGGCAAGGTCCATGGATGAGAAATGTGTGGGAAATTATGGGCTGCCAAACAATGTGCCCTTGGAAGCACCTGCTGTTCTTTGAACGCTCTCCAGGACACTGGTTGGCCAGCCCTATGAGACTTCAGGAACTGCGACTGAAGGAACTGGGGTTGTTTAGTCTGGGGAAGAGGAATCTGAGGGGAGACCTTATTGCTCTCCTCCAATACCTGAAAGGTGCTTACAGCGAGAGTGGGGTTGGTCTCTTCTCACTGGTGACAGGTGACAGGATGAGGGGAAATGGCCTCAAGTTGCGCCAGGGTAAGTTTAGGTTGGATATCAGGAAACATTACTTTACAGAAAGGGTTGTGAAGCACTGGAATAGGCTCCCCAGGGAGGTGGTTGAGTCACCATCCCTGGATGTGTTTAAAAACCATTTGGACATGGTGCTCAGGGACATGATTTAGCAGAAGGTTGTTAGTTAGGGTAGTTTGGTTAGGCTGTGGTTGGACTTGATGATCTTCAAGGCCTTTTCCAACCTGAGCAATTCTGTGATTCTATGCTCTAACCCAGTACTGGAGTTTCTCTGCACGCAGCTAGGTCTCCATGCAGATCCCAGTCTATTCCTATTAGGTCCCCCCGGATCTGTCCTACGCAACCTGACACTGAGTGATTTCTCCCTGCGACACGCATCCTCAACCACTCATCTACATCAAAGAAATCATGCTGTGATTTCAATGGAGGAATAGCAAGCCAGGTGTGGGCTTTTCAGGCCTTTTGGGACCTCAGACTCCAACGAGAGGTACAGGTCCCTACTTAGAGCCATGGAGCAGTTAAACCCATGTGTAGTCTGCATTTTGTGCCTGTTGGGAACCATGTACTCTTGGCCAAGAGCAAGCCTAACAAAGAGATCTTTTCGGGCTCTCAAAGCCAAAAACTACCAATAGCCCTGGCTTGCATCTGGCTAGCTAATGATCACTTTAGAGAGCCCAGGCTCAATGCACAAACCCAAGCAGAAGGTGGGATAAACCCATGACATCATTGGTGGGATAGCCTCTCCCCAGGAACTGCTTGTGGTTTAACAGCCAGCTTGGATGCTCCCATGACATCCCACAGCCACGATGCTCCAGGAGCCTTGCTGAGATGCACCCTATGTCACAGCTGAGATCCAGGCTCTTCCAGCAAAGGAAAGGTCGTCACCTCAGCTCAAGCCTTGTTAGCACTCAGCATTGCACTGATTTAAATCTGTCAGAGTAATTAAAGTGGAACAACGCTCCTGGAAAATGAAAGCAGTACCCTTTGCATTGGCATGGCTTATTCTTCCACGAGGAAGAGAATAACGCATACGGGGAGCCTAAAGGATGTGTTTATATCAAGAGCGCAGCCTGCAGAATAAAAATATTTCCCTTTCAAAGCACCTGTCACACGCCTAGCTGATGTTTGCACTAATGAAAGAGTTGTGTGCGCCCTTGAAAAATTAATCCAAAATAATTAAGAGGAAAAATTTAGATTAGATTAGTGGAACCACATGAAATCTTCTTGTACACACTCTCATTTGGAATAAATGCTCCTTTAATTCAGGTTCATTTATAATTCATAAAAAAGAATAATCCTTAATTAAATGGAAGGGAGCACTGTATTCCAAATGAGAACATCAGTGCAGCTCGTGGCTGTTTTTATTGCACCCGATGTGATGGTAGTGGAGCAGAGACATCTGAGAGCTGCACTGTCCACGTCCCTCGGTGCCACATCTCCACTGTTCTTGAACACCTCTGGGCAGTGACACCATCACCTCTCTGGGCAGCCTATGCCAGCGTATCACCACTCTTTAGGAGAAGAAATTTTTCCTAATATCCAACCTGAGAAAGAGTTACCATTCAAAACAGCCGCGAGAAAGCGGAGATATAATTTGCCAAACCACCCAGAACAAAATTCAGCAGAACTGAAGGTGAGGTGTGATGCCCTTGCTGGAAGAGCCGGTTGAATGCATAGAGGATGGAGAACAGCTGTTGAACAAAGAAGTCCTATAGAAAAGGTGCTTTTGATCACAGTGTGTGATATGAGTCAATCATATCATGTTGGACCAAGTCAGAAGAGTTACTTGCAGATGTAATCCCCAAGGTGACCCCTCTCCATATCCCCTCTGCTCACCTCCTCCCACTGGCCCATAAAACTTCACCTCCTTGACCAGGGCGAGGAAGCAGCTGGGCTGGCTGCCGGTACCGTGACGTGGCCCGGGTCCCACTGCTTCCATTTGTCCCTTAGCCTTGTTTCTGCTGTTGGCTGCATTAGGCTTTTCCTGGAGCTCCCAGCCTAGACATGAGACTGCAAAATTCTTCCTTCCCTTCATGCCAAAGGCGCAGATGATTACAATTTCATTTCTGACTCCTACTTATCCCGCCTCTGAGGGATCAGATTAATTGTGGCACACGATCAAAAAGATTGAAACTAGGAAACCAATAAGCAGCTCACTGCAGTCAGCCTGCTGCAAAGCTCAGCTGCAGATAAGCACTGCAATTTTGCTGCACATTACCCAGGGCTCAACTCGGCAAGAGACCAGGAGCCAACACATGTGCTTGCAATGCAGCAAGTGCTCTGGCTGCCCTTCCTCAGTGACACCTCTGCTGGGAGAGCTTCATGGAGAGTCAAAGCAAAGTGTGAGACCTGTGAAAGTGAGCAGAGCTGTGAGGAAGCACGCCGTATGGTGAAGGGTTGTGGCTGAGCGCTCGGATGCAGAAGGTGCAGGGTGTCTTCATGTGCCACGGGTGGGCTAACATAAGACCTTGCACCTTCTCCCCCTCCAAGCACCAGCAATGGACTCCCAACCCCACTATCCCTTTTATGATGCTTCAGGGAGGGGCTGGTGCTCTCTGGATCCTGACCTTGCTGCTGCAAAGCCTCCCAGGTTCAGCCCAGGCTAGCACAAGACACAATCACCAGCCCAATCTGCAGCTGTGTTGCTCACCACCAAGTAGCAGCACACAAGCTTCCCAGCCCTGCTTTGAGCAGCTACAAAACAGCTGAACCCAGGGAGCTTTTCCAGTGCAACCCCTTTAGCACTGGTGCTGCTGCATGGATTCACCCTCAGCGTCAGCTCTGAGGGATGGGGAAAGCCCAGCTGTGACGGTGGCATCTGCTACGCATGCCTGAGGCAGCAAAAGGGCTGGAGGGTGCCACGCATGGCACCCATCTGCTGCTTCAGGTTTGGACATCTCAGAAGTCGTGCCACCACCAGACACCTCCTTGTCCCCTAGGCAGCTCGCAGGGCTCTAACTCAGAGATGCCCATCCAGAGGCACTGCGGGGCCGCATCCTGCCCACTCCGTCCCTCTCCATGGTAACAGATGGATGCTGCAGTCCCAGCCCCCTCGGCGCTGGCAGGGCGGGCGGGAGACAGATGGCGATGGAAAGGAATCAGGCCCAGATTCTCTGGAGTCAAAGAAATCGCAGGAATCCCTGATTGCCGGAGCCAAGATGCTGACCTGGCTCCGTGGGAGGGAGGGAAGGCGGAGGCGCGTGGCTCTGCCGAGCCTGGAATAGCAGAGCAGCTGTTGAGTTATCGCTTGTAATTATTACGGCATATGGGAGGTAAAGAATAGCTCCAAAGGGGAGAAAAACAAACAAGGAAAAGGCGGGATGCTGCAGGGCTGAGCTGGGGTCATGGGGCTCTTTTCTCCACCAGATCCAGCGGGAATTGGGGCGGGAGGGGTGGCACAGCGCAGGTGAACATCGTGTTCATTTCAAATATTTAATTCAAAAATTGAATTAAAAGCCTCTGAAGTAGCAGTTGCAGGAGGCTGGATGAACATTTAGGGCAAGTTTTGATAGTTGCTCATCCTGTGCAACAGGTACGTATCAGCAGAGATAACGAGATAAGGAGACATTATTCATCCTGGCTCACTGTTGCCGGGGCACCTGCTGATGGATGTAACTGGACACGACACAGGGCCAGGAGTTGGTGTTAGGGTGACAGGGTTAGGGTGACAGGGTTGTTGTTAGGGTCTGCTCTGCAGGGAGCCAACATAGTGAGCACAGGGCCAGCTCCTGCTCTCCCTACCCAAAGCAGAACCTGCTCAAAGCAGGCAGCCAACATGAGGCTCCTGTAAGCTTTCTTCAGCCATCTGAGTGTGCTAATTGCGCACCCAGTGACTGACTCCCTTCCCAGCTTCTGTCTTGAAGAGCAGCAGTGCAGCCAGCACGAAGTCTGCCCCAGCCAGCAGCACGGTACTGCTTGCAGCAGGATGCAGGGTGATGGGAGCAGGACCCAATGCTTCTTGTGCCCATCATGACAGCGGCAGTTCTGTGGTTTCTTTTAATGCTGGTTAGATCAGGACATCCTGGGTCTCTCACCCCAAATCAACCTGATCCTCACCCCGTGAATCACCCTGCAAATGAGGCTGCAGATGAGGTGCTGGAAATCCGAAAGACTATTCAAGCTCTGTGATCCAGAACATGAATAAATTCTATGTGGCAGGGAACGGCCCCAGTGCCCATTAAAAGCAACCAAGCAAATCCCATCGGCATCCTGGGATCCCTGCCGAGACACGTGCAGGGCTCAGAGAGCAAAGGAGCAGCTCTGCAGAATCACAGGATATCCCCAAGTAGGAAGGGACCCCAAAGGATCATCAAGTTCAACTCCTGGCTCCACAGAGGACCACCCAAAATTCAAACCATGTTTCTGAGAGTGTTGTTCAAATGCTGCCCCAGCAGGGCATCAACCACTGACACCTGAGAGAAGAGAGAGGCAGGCTGGCTGCAGAGCCAGCTGTGCTAAGAGAGAACTGCAGTGCCTTCGGGAAAGGTGGTTGCAGCATTCAGTGTGAATTAGCTGTAGCTGATCCCAAAGGACAGGTGCCTTCACAGTATTCTATTCTCCTGTAATTATCTCATTGCAAAAACGTAGTAATTGCAAGTGACAGAATGTATTAACCGATGGGACGGTGTTTTCTTAAGAGGTACTACAAGGTGATGCACTGGCACAGGCTGC
>JAOWBP010002559.1:12628831-12676521 GCA_028571105.1 Tragopan temminckii
CTGCCCAGGGAGGTGGGGAAGTCACCATCCTGGGGGTGTTCAAGAACAGTGGAGATGTGGCAGTGGGTGACATGGTCTAGAGTGGCCACAGCCATAGGTTGACGGCTGGACTAGCTATCTTTCCAACCTTCATCACAGTTCCTGCCTTCTCCACTCTCTCTAATTCCACCTCACTGAAGTTGCAAAAGAAACCAAGAGCTGCGAGACCTTTGAACACCATCAGCACAAACAGAGGGGGTATCCATAGTCCAACACAGGTACTGTCCAAATGTAAATAGCTGAGACCTCCCAGAATGTTCCCTCCTCTCCTTATCTTCCTCTGCAAATCACACAAGTCGTCTTGGCTGCCAGCAGCTCCTTGTCCGAGAGCTATCTGCCCTGCTCACCTCTTCTCCCCTCAGGTCTGACACATTGGAAAGCCCTTATCGCCACCCATGTGTTTATTCTGCTCAAACTGCAAACTAAAAAAAGACAAGCTAACCATTCTTTGCAAAGTCTGCTTGATCTTAAGGTAAAGTTGTCACTTTTTCCATAGCAACAATGGCCTCTCCTTTGTTTTTCCATTCCGCTAATCTAATCCAAAGATCTGTGTTTGGATTCCAGCTCCCCCTGGACTGTGCATAATCCAAAAAAATCAGTATTGTGCAACGGCAGTTGAATGGGGAAAATAACACCTCTCTTTTTTTCTTCAAAACCACAAAGCTGTCACACGATACAAGGAAAGAGATAGGGTGGTCTCTGGGCAACCTGTCCCAGCGCCTCACCACCTTGGTGCTGAGCCCATGGCAGATCTGGCAGAGCTTGTATCTGTGACCTACAGCAAAAATAATCTCTTCAGGATGTGCTGGGATTGTGCATAGCACTGCTGGATGCCATACAGCACAAGCACTGAAGTAGGGTTGGGGTGTTCTGCCTGTCTTGTGCAGTGCAGATTTCGTATGAAAATAGCCCCAAAGAAATCAAGGTAGGTGGTGCATGAAGACACAGACTATGGGGCACTGCATGAACCAGCACATGGGACACAGAAGGATGTGACAAAGGACAGGCTGAGCCCACTGCGTGCTGAATGCCTCCCAAGTGATCCAAACTTGCTTGCATTTGATTTCCCAGTCATTTCACTTTTAAAACTTAACTTGTGAGACTCTCTTCTTCCCTCTAGTGTCCATTTCAAGATATTCATTCCTCCTGCTCACCAAATCCAGCAAAAGCTGCGGGTTGCCTCAGTACAGGGGCATCCACACTTCTCCTCAGACAGAAGGAGAACTGACACTCCATTTTTTTTCCTTACAGATGGAAAATAAATGAATATGCACCACTTCTCAGACAGACCAAGCAATTTGTTCAAGGGCCCCACAGAAAACCATTGTGGAGCAGAAAACTGTTCCCGTTGCCTCTAGGGTGTGACTGAGGCTGTCACCACAAGGTTATCTTTTGGTGGCACCATGACGTCATTTTCCAGCTAGTTGCCAGTCCCACTGGCAACTCCCTCTTCTGGGACAGAGAAGTGCCATATCCACACCCTGAGCTCCAGGAAGTTCTTCTGGCCTCCAGCCCTGCTGAGGAAAACTGAGTGCAAAGCCTCTGGTGGGACAGAAGGCCACCAGCCTTGCAACATGTCCTCCTATTGCAGCAACCATCCTTCCAGGGATGTCCAGTGCTCCAAATACTGCTGGGAACAGCAGGCACTAAAAGGAGACTCTCTTCCAGCCTGACAAGGAGATGTACAAGATGGCATATTCCCCGCTCCTGTGTCCATGCCATGTGAGCTAATCTCAGAATCATGGCACAGACATAAAAGTGGCATGAGGCTGGAGATCACCTGGTTCAACCCCCTGATGGGAAAAATTGCTTGGCTTCCCAGGAGCAGCTGCTGCGTGTGTGGCACTGAGGGGCACCAGGGCACTGTGGAGCTGTCTTGATGGCTTCCTCCATCTGCCAAGCTCATTTGCCATCAGACAGCTCAGTAATTACAGACAACAGCCTCTGCAGCCTTGTAGAGCAGCTGAGCAGCCTCTTCTCATCTTGTCGCCAATTAATCACGTATGACAACTTGTGCACGGCAGCATCATCCTCTCAAAGTCCCCAGCCTGGGTACCACTTACACCTCAGAAAAAGAACGCTTATTCCCTGCATTAACCAAACATCAGTCACTGCCAGGGAACAGACCAGGCTGCACTGTGAGCCACCTCAAATCCCATTACACAACAGAGAGACTGACACTACCCAAGCATGAGGCACTCAAGCCATCACCCCAGAAGCATCCATGCCTTACCATGGGTGCACTGTGCACAGCACTGAGAACAAACATTCAGGCTCTGAACACAGTGCCTGCCCAAGAAACTACCCTAGAAATTATCCTGGGCTGACCCGTAGTCTGTGTTTAAATGAGATGTGTATGTAAGACTTTCTTCCCTAAATGTCTCCTGGGCTTCCTCCTCCTTGGCAGCTGAAGACAGTATCTCCTCTTCATCTGGCAATGGAGATGAACATGTTCCAAATGCAAAGCAGCTCATTTCTACAAAGCCTTCAACACAAGTGAGCACAGCAGCCACGAGCAATCTGTAAGAGCTGTGCTACGTACAAAGCTGTGATGAGGACACTGGACAGGCTGGCATCCCTGTGACATTTTGCTTACCCTGGAAGCAGTGACAGACAGCAGCGTGGCAGCCTAGCAGCCGGTGGAAACATCCCTACCCCTGGCAGGGGTTGGAACTGGATGGGCTGTAAGGTCCCTTCCAACTCAAGCCACTCTATGATCAATAGGTAGAGCAGACACCTTGTCCTGATCTATAATTAAGCAATGTAAGGACAAAGCCCTCCCCCCACTACAGCGATGCTCCTTGCCACAAACATGCACAGAGCCAAGTAGTGCTCGTTGAGAGAAGAGCTCCCAGGCACTCCTGAGAGCAGTTTCCAAATCTGTACCCAGAGTTCTGCACCCGCACAACAAGTGCAGCCCAGTCCAGCCGCCCCATTTTCCAAGCACAAAAACCCACTTATGCTTTTTTTCCTGCCCTCTTGAAACCAAAGACGCAAACTGAGAAGGAGGCTCAGAATACCCAAAGAGCGTGCTCCTACCCATCACCCACTGTTACAGCCCTGTACAAGAAGAGCCCGATTGTTACCCTGCTGCAGACTATTTCTGAAAACTGTGCTGCCACTTTCTCGGGTCACGTTCTTTTTGGCCATGGTCACGGTCAGTGACACAGGCAGAGAGTCAATCTGAGGAGCCAGTTTAATGACGCAAGCATTGGTATTGGGCAACATCTGCCTCATCCACAGCGTTTGATAGATCACACACCAAGTTGTTTTTGATGCTTTTTGATGGATAATTTCCTCTAGTGCCCACAAAAACTAGGCAAACTAGCTATCAGCTGCAGGCTATTTTGTAAGAGAAAACAGCACACCACAACAAGCTGAAGATTTTGGGCTTTCTCTACCATTCCGTTCCTTCGCTTTTAGCTGACTGGTAGAAAGAAGTCATAAAACAATTAACTAACTCATCACATAATTACTGTTTCATCAAGTGATTTTAAAATATATATCTAACACAGTAACTGAAACTGTAAAAAAATTGATGATGCTCAGTTTAAGACTGCAACATCAATAAAGTCATAAGGCACAGCCACTGGGATCAGCACCTCAGTCTGCAGCCACTAAAACCAGCTCTTTTGAATCTCAACCAACTATAAAGCAAATGCCCCACTGTAAAACAAGAGATCATTTTCTTACTTCCCCTGCCTCATCTTTGCCTCTGCATTATTTAAAATGACTCAGTCATATGATATGCAAACACGGTCAGGTCAATGCTGCCTTGAACCCTTGGCTTTGTCCCTGAATGCTGAGTTCTGCAAAAGACACACACAGCAGGGATGCTTGTAGGCCAGGCTGCTGAGCATGAGGGGAAATGCTGCACGTCTCCCATTTCCTCCAGCCCATCCTGCAACTGGCAGGCACTGAGCCCTGCTGGTTTACTGCCACTGTCTCACCCACAGAGTGGGGCACGAGGCAGGAGAGAGGAAATACATTAAGAGTCATTCTGCTTTAGTGCATGAAGGTTGCAAAAAATAACCACGTTGGCAGTACAAAAGGTTGATTAGCTCTTCTGTTGATCAGCAGGTGCTCTTTAAAGAAAGTACTTCTGGACCAGCTGTAGCCTTAATTGAGGCAAATCACGGCATTTGTTTGAACTGCTCTACTTGCACAGTTCTGCTTTTATCTTGCAGAGGCAGCTGAAAGATGGCACTGATCCTCCAAGTGTCAGGACTGCATCCAGTGCGTGGAGATGGCACAGTGTCAATGGGTCTGATACACACGGGCTATGAACGGGGACTCCTGCTTTGAGACGTTGATGAGACAGAGGGTCTGGCTGGCAGCTTCTGCAGCACTGCCCCAGCAGCTGGGGGGCAAACAGCATTCAGCAGCCCAACCCTCCCTGAGGGTCTTGGGGGTGAGAGGACAACCGGCTGGGGATGGCTGGTCACTCTGCAGGGACTCCTGTCCAGGGTGGGGCTGAGGAAAAGAGAGAAAAACACCACAGTGACATTATACTCTGGATCTGGATACCTGCATTCAAAGAAGCAATGCAATGTCAACTTCACAGTAGGAAGATTTAGAAACAGCCATGTTTTGGTGCATGTGACACTTATCTGATGCCTACATTATTTTTCTGAGTGTTTTCTAACATGGGTTCATGAAAATCTCAAGGTAAAAAAGCCACAGTGGAATGTCAAGAACTCACCCTGGGATTTACTCAAGGAGTCTCAAATGAGTACCACTAAAATCCTCTGCAACAGAGGATTTATGTGTTCAGAGAGGGAAATGAAGCCGTGAAGGATCTGGAGCACAAGCCTTATGGAAGAGGAGACTCATGGGAGGCCTTATCACTCTCTACAATGATCGGAAAGGAGACTGTGGTGAGGTGGGGGTCAGCCTCTTTTCAGTAACTGCCAGAGGATGAGAGGGAATGGCCTCAAGTTGCACCAGGGGAGATTCAGGTTGAGATATCAGGAAAAATTTCTTAGAAAGAACAGTGAGGCATTAAAAGAGGCTGCCGAAGAAGGAGGTGGAGTCACCATCCCCAGAGGTATAGAAGAAAAGTGTAGTGCCAGTTGTACACATACCTGATGCCTGCTGATCCAACAGCTGCAGGTCCTGAGATAGGCCTCTGCCTGGCAATGCTGCCATCGGGCTGGCACTGCCCTTGGGAGCTGAAGGGCAGAGACTCCTGTGCTGCTGGTTCACTGTGCAGGCTGAGCAGTGCAAGGCCCTTGCCCAGCAGCTGAGCTGAAGTCTCTTGAGTTGCCCGTGCCTGGCATTGCTGGGGCTGCCTGCCCTCCTCTGGGCTGGTTAGCTTCAGGCGCCTCGCCCTGTGCTTCCTCAGCTCCCGGGGTCTTGCTGCAAAACCCATCAGAGTCGCAGGTGAAGGGCTTTTTGGAGGATATGGAATTAGACAGTGGTTTTGGCTTTCCTGAGCATATAATGAATCTGAAACATGGGCAGAAGCACAGCAATTTATTGCTTCGTCATACTAAATGTGCTAAATGATTGACCATCTTGTCCAACAGTCAACCCATCATCACCACCACCACGCCCACTACCAGAAGTTCCCTAACCTCCTGTCCCAAGGCAGGACCAAGCACACCTGCACCGTTCCTGGCCAGTGCTCACCCTGACCTGTTTTAACCACCTGAGTTCCCCATCCATCTCTCTGAAGTTCAATGCGCAAAGATCACAGATGAGTTTTTCCTAGCCCATGTAATCCTCAGGTGCAACACACACAAGAAAATCCATATTGGTGACTTACAAATATAACAAGCATGTGTACATGCTTCAAAACCATTCTATATATAGCAGGGATCCAGTTGCTTGTCTATTAAAAGACCCAACTGCACCTAACTGCCTGATGTGCAGAATCCGTGGCAGGGACACTATCTAAAGAACATGCCACCCAAATCTAGGCACAGAAAATTCGTGTTTATATCTCCTAATGCATTTTACTGTGCAGATAACCACATAAATTTTCCTACCACAGCATGTGCTTTAAAAATGACTAAATCTGATGTTTGTTCTTTTGTTTGGTTTAAAGATACACTGAAAGAATGGCATGCCTGACTCCAGAGCCTGAAATATCACTGAAAGACTCCAAAGCATGCAGATTATATAGACCTGATGCTTCGTGCACTTTTAAATAGGAGCAGTTTAGCTCCAATGACTCGTCCTTTCCTGGTCAGGATTATTTCCAGCAATGAGCTCTGCTCCCAGAAAATCACACCAAGTAGGACAAACTTGTACAGTTAAATGCTCTCCAAATCTTCAAACAAAGTCTCAACTCAGAAGTAAAGTTTATTTTTAAGTACCTTATTGAATAAAGTCAATCAGTTGTCAAACTTCTATCAGGTAGTTGCTCTGCGAAACATGTATGTCTGTTAGGGACAGTGACCAAAGGCTCCTGTTTTGTGTTTGTTCTATATGAACCTTGGTCATGAGGGCCAGTTATTTATGATTTGGGATCTGGGTCATCCATTCCATCCCTAAGTGACACCAGATTTCAAACCATTCAGTCAACCTTGTTGACTTGTCAATCTCATTGACAGATCTCAACAACTACACTTACGCCCATCCACTTCTGTGAGGTATGGCATTGGCACACTGAGATGTTTGGAGATCACAGCAAATCATACTCAATCTAAAGAAATCATATTAAATCTAAAAATCATTTTAAATCTAAATAGATCACTAGATCATGGTCTAAGATTTTTGTGGTCACTGGACAATAGGCCATTGCTTTAGATTTTTCCAATCTGTTTCTGTCCTTGTGAAGGAGATATCATTTACTTTACATTTTATACAGACGAGACTTTGAATTACTCAATTATTTTTTCCAATTAGGATGCTTACATTTTTTGTTACAAATATATTTGGAAAAAAAATATTATATATCTTCCCAAATTTTAATAGCTTCATTTAGCCCTTGAAATAAATGTAAAATCACATCTCACACACTACTACCTACTGAAGCAAAAAATGTGACTATTAACAGTGAAAATAGATTTAAGTCATACTTTTTTAATCTCCTCTACTTGATACATACTTGGAATAACCATTATTAATGTTTCTAATAACCTTAAATACGATATTCAACAACTCTGCTCTCATTCATGTAAGTGCAATTCCAGAGAGGTCTTTGGCTTTCTTCCTGAGCAAAAGAGCACATTTCATTTTTAAACACTCTACTGAATGTCTTCCCAGAATTCCCAGCAGCCCACTTGCACCTTAATCATCAGCTCAGACATTACCTGCATCAGTGCCAACTGGGGTAAAACAGCTCGGTTGGAACAACAGTATTTTACACTCATCTGACACCACCACAAATCACTGACACAAGATGAAAGACAAAGGCACATCCTTCATCTAGCCAGAACACAAAGGTGGTGTAAGATCAGCTTTATTTCCCTTAATTCTACAGATCTGTGTTGAAATACACCAACTGATGGCCAACACAATTGGTCACTATGTCCTGAGCAGACACTAGATGCCAGACCCCATGAATCAATGCAGTTCCTGAATAATGTATCACTCAACAGTCAGTAGCATTTGTCCCTACACAGTGTCAACCCTTCTCTGGAGGTTTGGGTCCAATACCTGAGGAGGACTGTGAGAGACAGGAGCGGCAAGAAGAATCAGGTGAAATCCCTTCAGTGAGATCCTCATCTGAGGTGTCCCTCAGCTCACTCTCACCGCTGTTGGCTGGGCTGCAGCCTTCATCCTCTTCCTCATCATCTGCAGCTAGCTTTGCTGCTGGGATGACACTTTCTTGCTGAGCTGTGTGCAGGCACCTGGACAACGGGAAGCGTTTCACCATTGAGTATAGCCTTGAGTTGGGAATATGCAGTAAGTGAAGTGCAGGCAAACAATGAGTCTGCGGATTTAGCCACTCACAGTGCTTTGCCACTTACCTGCTGATATGCAGAATCATCCTAAATGCATCAGACATTATGCCTGATCATCTGAAAGCGTTCTTTTCCCTATCCCACTGGCTTCCCAGCAGGGATGAGCCATCCCAATCTGCAGGGTGAGAAGGCAGTAAGGCTATCCCACGGAACTGCCACCAGGTGGCCAAAGAGTTTGTTTTATTTTACAGCAGAAAACGAATCCCTGCTCTATTGCATAACAAGAATTCTCCCACACTCTCACCGCCGCTTATGCTGCTCTCTCCACACTCTTGGCGCAGAGAAGACGTCTTCCTGGCTCACATCTCCTCCTCCTACAGAGATGTCAGGGTTTTCTATCTTCAGACTGCGCAGTTCCAAGGAGCTTGCTGCAGGTGGCTGAAAAATGACAAGTAGCCTTGACGACCTCAGGAACTTCCGCCACGCTGAACCTCAGGGATCATAGGAACTAACCCTATAAGCCAGACTGCACACCCTATGGGTGTTCTCTCACTCAGTTACTGGCCTGCTGACATGAACAAGCTGACCTGTATGGCCACAGGACCGCATCACTGTTGAGAACAACGCACTTTGTATTTACTTAATCAACAGCAACCACCTCACAGACCTGATACGCCAACATCAAACTGCTGAAAAATCTTCTGCTAAGCAGTTATTGTAGAAATGCCACCAAATATTGTCATTTTGACTTGGGCTTTGATTAGTCAGGTTGATAAGAATGTGGGGCTTTGGGTCCATAGAAGAGAGTGAGCCACTCAAACCACACTGGAAACTCAGTTTATCATAAGATTTATGTGGGTGACCAGGCAGGAACATGAAGTATACAGGAAAAACATACACCTAGCTTTAGCCTCCTTGCACGAAGGGCCTTGACGGGGTTCCCACATATAACTTGGCTGAGTCCTAAGAGAAAAGAAAAAAAATAAATAAATCATTCCAGCATTCAGTGAATTGTGCTGTCTTTGAAATCAGTCAGCATCATTTCCTGCATACAAAGGGATATAATATTTTATGGTGTAGGCTCACTGTGTAGCTCACATGGCTGACACTGATGCTAAGAGGCAGTTTCTCTGTTCCTCCCAGAATCTCTCTCTTCCTGCTCCTGCCCTGCCTCCCCCACTATGTTGGTACACACATCTGTGGGGCTAGGTGGCGAATAAGAGCAGGGAACAGATCCAGATTAAAACAGAATATGGATTTTTTTTGTTTTGTTTTGTCTTGCTGGGTCACTTTTCAGCTGATCTTGAGCAGAATCAGGTTCTCCATATGCCTGTGCAGATGCTCTTGTCAAAACAAGAGACAAGGCAGCAAAGGAGAAGAAAGAAGCAGTGAGCACTGGGTGAAACAGTCACTATCAGTAGAGCCAGCACCTAAGAAGTGAAATTACGGTCTCATTCTCTGGCAAGCTGTACTCAGTTTCCATGCACTTTTCTGAATGTACACTCAGCTGTTAATGCCATACTGCTTCATCCCAATCATCTTCCTAACTCCTACCTACAGTCAGGAACTGAGGTGGGATTGGTGCCTGGGAGAGGCAACCACTGCTTCTTCCTATCTAGTCTGCCCCTTCAGAGATACTGGAATTGCAGAATCTAAGTCTCTCCAGGGAAACAAGGTAAGGATGCTTCGGGAAGTCCTATGAAAAGGACTATGAAAAGTTCCTATGAAAAGTGAATTCCTTTTCTAACCAGCTGTCCCCAAGAGTCTAGTCAGCAGGTCTCAGAGACATCTTTGTTCTCCAGTTTGCTTTCCTTGACCTATGTCATGTCCATGCTGTCACCTGCCCCCAGAAGAACAAGGATGCAGCTGAGGAAGTATGAATGTCATTCATTCTGAACGAGCCCAGGAAGCACAGGGCCCTCCATCCTCACTTCCATTTATGCTAACATGGTGGTGCTAACATGGTGGTGCTCCCATGTGGCAAAGCCAGGCTGCAAGGGCACTGCAAGGCATTGGCACAACTGAAGTTTGAGCTTGCCTACAGATCAGGTAGGATCAATAAAAGGAACTGAATCCTTTTATTGATCCAGCCCTGGAAACCCAAAAGGACGGAGTCATTGATCACAGAATGGTTTAGGTTGGAATGGACTCTAAAGATCACTGAGCTCCAACCTCAGCGCCATGGGCAGAGCTGCCACCCATCAAAGTAGGCCACCCAGGGCCCCCCATTCAACTTGGCCTTGAATGCCTCCAGGGATGGGGCATCCAAAGCTTCTCTAGGCAAGCAGAAATGATATATCAAGTGGTTTTTGATGGTAGTTATCCTGCTGCAGTGTGAGTCTGCAGAACACACACTGCACCTTCCAGTGCATAATCCACTGGGGAGCCAGTGTGCATCAGCATGCCTGTCTAGAGAACTAGGCTGTACAGATCATATTACAAAGATTGAACAAGATGTGCCCAGGTTTCTTCATGTAAGCTGAGCCTGATGTAGCATTGGCATAGTTGGGTGTTATTCAAAGCATCCAGGTTTTCATCAGCAATAATAACATCCAGGTGGAGGTGAGGGAAAGAACAAGATTAAAAAATTACATTACCATGTGTCAAATCACTGGAGTCATCTGGAAACAGGTCTTCAGAAACAGTGGGATGTGGAAGGGAAGAGCTGTTGTACAACAGACGGGAATTGCTACACCTTCCTGCACTAGCAGACCACTGTGCAGTTCCAGGTCTGGAAGTTGTAGGAGGCCTTGGGCTGGATCCAGGCTGCCTTGCCATTGCACATGGACCTAAGAGAGAAGTTTTACTAGTGTAAGCACAGTGGCTGTAAACCACACCATCACAATGCTGGTGGTGACAGCCACTTTACCAGTTATCAACTAGGGCAAACCACATACACGAGTTATGGAAACCTGGAAATTGCAGTAATAGATTTTTCCAGACAGATAATTCTCACATCAGAGAGAAATGTGATAATTGAATTTCATAGTGGTACAGGAGAGGATGGATTATACAAAAGCTAGTGGAGGCAGACAGAGCCTTGAACTCCTACCTGCTCAAATGCCTGCTGTCCAGGGAGCAGAGCAAGGCTGTGCCAGTAGCATGTGCAGCTACCAATTTGTAGGAGGGCAAATTTCATTTCAATGCCTAGATGAATAGCTTGCACTTTAAAGTATTGAGCATCTAGCAGCTCTACAGTGGAGCAATTGGCACTGTAATAACATGGTCATTTCATTAAGAGCTGAGTGTTAGAGACCTTCAAGTTATCTTGGCTGTAGCTGTTCCTAAAGAACCATAAAACACACAGTAGATGCAGAGTATGTATTGCAATAGGAAAGAAGAAAACATGGGGATGCCTAAACCTGACCATATGAACTTACCAGTTTATAGCCAAAGGCAAAAACGTAACTCTAGCTACACTAGACAACAAAGCAAACTCTAATTTTGTGCCCATTCCACACAGTTTCTCTCAGTTCACACTGTTAACTAGTCTTCTGAACTGCAGCTGATCCTGCCAAATGGGGATCACTGAGGGATCAGATTTTAATGGATTTTTTCACTACCATACCTTCTACTACATCTAATGATCTGGATCCGCAGGGATTAAATAAATGACAAATGTGTGTATTTATTCCAAAACAAACTAAATTTTTAATGGAGTACAGTTGGCAGGCAAATTGCAGCGGTGGGGGTCAGGAAGCCAACGACATTGCCCGCATTAATGGGAAGCAATAGGAGCAGTTATAGGAAATACTTTGTAATATTTAATGGGATGTGGTAAAGTGCATGTAGCACGATATGTAAGAGCACAGACATTTGAACTATAACCAAGGCTATGAGCAAGGGGACAAAAGATTTATTTTCCACCCATTTACACTATCCTAATGAATGTAATGGACTTAATCATAGAGAAAAAGAAAGTGGACTTGAGGTATTTCAAGATTGTGCAAGCTCAGTCGCTAGGAATCTGCTGCCATTAGGAAGTGGTGACCAAACTGCCTTTGCTATTATTACACTGGAGTAGAAAATCCTGCTACTTCCATGCAATGTGGGATTGATTTCTACCATAGAAAGAAAGGGCTGAGAGCAGCTGCTGTTGAAACAGTTTCCAAACTTTGCTTCTTCTAATCACACAGAAAGAATACTAAGCACAGGCTCCCAGCTACTGCTGGATTTACTTGATGCTTTACAAGTCGTTTGCATTTCTCTGATCTTGGTGGCCAGCACTGAACAGCTTTCATTTAAATCTGCAGCATGCTGAATTCCAGCTTCCCCATTTCCCATGTGAAGACGACCAAGTCCTTTGTCACTTCCCTGCAATTAAGCTTTGGCTCTGAAGAGCCCAGCTAGCTCTTTGGCTTTCCTTTTCACACTTCATAACCTGAAAAATGAACCCTGATGGGAAATCTGACGTACCTAACCATGAAATGTCTCTGGGCAAACCACCCTCCTTGATGGATTCCTTGATGATTAGCCAGTCCTCATTCATCTTACTGGAAGGAAGGACAGCAGTCTGGCTTGCTGGTATTCCATCCAAATACTCCAGGTGGGGAATGAGTTTTTTCACTTCAGCTCTGTAATTGTAATCTAGTTCCTGGAGAAATAGAGAAAGTGATCACTTGAACTGTTTGCTTAACAGACTGTGGACTTCCATCAGCAGCAAAACAGTGTTCAATTTCTATTACTGCCATATACTTTGAAATGCCTCTATGAAGTAAACCCATTTGCCTTATCCAACAGAAATAAATAACATCAGGAGTTACCTTTCACTGTGTTTTCTATTCATATAATTTCTACTGAAATTAATCACAAGCACATTCTGAATGCAAACACATTCCCCCCCGTCTATGGCCCCTCTGCTGTTCATCTGCTGATGACTTAGAATTTGATCTTCATTATACTACGTATACTATACAGAAGTGAAGGCATCCACCTGATGTCCACAGAAAGCCCGAGCATCCTCAGCATTTGCCCAACCTCTCCCCCTGGTTTTGTGATTCTCTGGTTGCCGCATCAACAGTAAGGTGATAGCAAGACTGAAAATACATTACGAGTGCAGCTATGCTTGGTGATGGATGAAGGCACAGCTATAAACAAGCTGCTGTGAATGAGCTGCATTGATTTTCTGGGGCAGTCTTCAGGGTATTCGCGTGTGATTTTACACATCATTAGAAGAGATGACTTATTTCAAACTATGCTATCTTCTGCAGGAGGTTGCATGCCAACAGCAGGTGCACAAGAGACTAAAATTGACTGCTTTGGGATTTCATTTCCATGCGCTGGAACAACAACACTATCACTCCTGACATACATGGTCTCACTGACAAGCAATGGGGAAAGCATTGATGCAGCCCCCTTCTGTACATGCGGGTGGAGCTGACCATGAATAAAATCATTCGTGAACCCATGCCAAGGTATGGGACCTCTAGGCAACAAAACAATCCAGAACAGTTACAACTGTACACTGTGAATTGGGCCATTTTGGTGGATTCCAGCAGTAGAAAGACATTTCCACGTAGCACTTTCATCTTTGGGAAAGTTTAGCAATATCTCAGGGCAGTGGGGCATTCAGCTTTGCAATCATAGAACGGCTTGGGTTGGAAGGGACCTCAAGGATCATCAAGCTCCAACCTCCCTGCTGCATGGAGAGCCACCAACTTCCATTTCTAATACTAGACCAGGCTGCCCAGGAATGTAACAGAAATACTGCAATGGGAAGTAGTCTTGGATAACAAATGGCAATAAAAAGTGGTGGTGGTCTCATACGCTTCCTTTGACTTCAATAAGTATAAAACAAGAGCGTATTGCTAGTGGCAGAAAATGCACAGGTGGTTTCCCTGAGACATATCAGCCACCTATAAATGAATTGCTTGATGCAGATTGATGTCGTGCTTTTCAGGACATTACAAGCAGGGTTAGAAAACCTCACAGAGCTGTCATGAACAGAACCCTTTTGGCGATAGCTGGATGGCTGTACACTCCCTCCCTCCACACAGCACAGCAGCAAGGCTGGCAGAGGGAGCTCACCAAATAAAGCGTGTAATTGTTGTTGTTAAGGGGCAGACATCACACTCCTCCAACTGAGCCTTTCATCTTAATTTAGAAAATGAGTCAACCAATCACCATGCTACCACGTACCGCATGTGCTCTGAGCAGAGCCTGGGCTGCAGCCAATCTGCAGCCATGTCCTGCTTAAGCAGAGCATCATGTTACGCTCATGGTACATTACTGCAAGAGAGGCTGCAACATTTATCATTGGGTTGTTGCTGTTGGTTTAGATAACAGAGGAAGATGAGCTCATCTGAAAATCAAATTACAGAGAGCGAGCAGGCAGCATGAACAAAGAGCAGTAAATCTAGCTGGGCCATTCCATACGTTGGAAACAAATAAATGGGAGAGCTTTTGCACAGCTACAGCAAAGCCACACAACAAGAAGATTGAGGAATCAGAACCCATATCTAACTCTTTTCTGTATTTCAGGTGATTGTCCATCAGAAGCAGGCAGTGCTTCCTTACTGTCAGAATATTTGGGTTTTTTTCTCTCACGGTTACATCCTCAACAAGAGAGGAATGTTGATAGAGAAATCACTGTGAATATAAACAGCTGCAAGAGTGGTCTCTGAAGTACACTCCTAACAGCTCAAAACAGAAAATGAGCATGTAATACTGTGTTTTGGATTCCAGAGAGGAAAATCATGATAACTAAAGCACTACCTTTTGCTGCTGCTTTAATTGAGGGATACAATCAAACCAATAATTTCATCTCAGAAGCTCTTGCATCTTAAAAATGTGGAGATGCAAAATATCCACTACATTACTGAGTTTCACTGATAACACCTCAGTTTTCAGGACTAAGCCCAGGACAAGTATCAAATCCAGCCTTTCATGAAAATTAGTGGTATGGGTATGACCCCTTTGAAACACACAGGGAAACTATGGAACGTGGCACAGTGGATACGTAGCCCCAGCTCCTGCTTTCTTACTCCTGCATTATTGGCTCCTTATGGCACCACTGTGGGATGTGTCATCCTTAGTGAGTACTGTCTATTATGTACCTACATATATGTGGATGACAGTACACAGCGTGCCAGCTGCAAGCTGTCCTTTGGCATGTACTAGACCTCATGTGACCAAAATGAAGAACAGTCTTTTCTGACTAATTTCTTAAACTCCAATTTTCTTCCAGCTACCTTCTGAGCAGATGCCAATATGCTTTTTGTTATACCTCAAGAATGCTAATATTTTGAAGAAGAGTAAAGTAAAAGAGAGCAGTACAGCTTTAAGACTGTTCACATAAAATTAGATCTTCCTTACTTTTCTAGCGGACCACCCTGAAGCCCAAGGCAGATCATGTATTGCTTTGTTATCATCTCTGCGACACAAAGAATCTCCTGCACTTACCAAAGTACCTTTTCAGAACTGATTTTATCATTTCAGTATGTAAGGGATGTACCTCCAACTTTTACAAAGGTCTTTCTGGTCATTGCATTTTACCCGTTTTAGGGAAAGGACAACAAGCAATTCCTACAATACAGCTTTTGCTAGTTACTTCAAGTAACTCCAACTTTCGAGAATGGTGATTCTGAAGAAACTGCTGTTGGACAGGTGATCCCCCAAAAGAATACAAAAGCCTAAAGAATGCTATCTAACTGAGAAATTTCAGTTGGCACATCCCATAAGAGAAACATTAGCTACTTTCTAACTGGCTGTAAAAAACCCTAACAAGCTGGAAGGATCCATGCAGCTGAGGTCCATGCTCTCATTGGTCCTCCTTTAAGACTTCATATCACACAGCCGAGTCCTAAAATGATTTCTAGTTTAATCCCATTCTCACAGGTAAGAAGCCCCACACTGACAGGGAACAGGCCTGACTCCTGACCAGAACTCCCTGTATGTCATTTGTGCTTATGTGAGAGACAACATCCACAAGAGGACAAAATCTACACAAATAAAACATGGGAAATGTGTCCCATGTCATCACTCATATTAATACAATTGAAAGACTTATTTCTCATTTGCAACACACATTTTAAAAGCACTACAAAAAATTAACATCATCTGTAGAAACCATGCTCTCACCTCTGCAGATTCTGCATTTGGCTTTAGACAAATAACGTTGCCCTGCACTGTCAGGCTGCTCAGTTTGCAGCAAAGCCCCAGGTATTGCATCTGGTTGATGTCCTCAATATTGTTTCCTTCCAGGTCCAAAACCTCAAGGTGATCCAAAAAGCTCAGTGGGCACAGGTCTGAGATTTTGTTGTAGGCTATGTAGAGTTCCTCAGCAGAAGGAAACAGAAGTATTAACAGGTTCACATTAGTAACACTCAGTATTTGCAAAATAAAGACTACAATTAAAGAGAAAATATCAAGCAAAGATAGATATCAAATCCTTGTTTGGCAGGACACACTGATACTTACTTTTAGGGAGCTGCAGGCAGAGATTCCATCTAAATCCAAGAGCCCACAACAAGCCATCCACAGCACGTGAAGATGGGACAACGTGGTTCCGAGATCCCTTAAGAAAGAAATAATGGAAGCTCTATTTGAATGGACAAAGGAATTCAGGACTTGCTTTCTTTTCCCTAGAATTAGGTCACTGCTACTTTCTTCAAAACACATTTTTTACAAGAAATGTCATTAAAAATGTTAAAGATGGAAATGCAATTATAATGCAAGCTTTTCCTCCACAGAGATCCTTGCTCTTGTGTGTCAACATGCCTCTCCAGTTCTGCTTGAAAAAGATTCTTCCAAGAGCTGTGTCATGGTAGTTCTTTCACAAATTGCACCTACGTGCTAAGAACTGAGTGAGGATTATTTATGCTGGCACCATTTACTCTACACATATAAACCCAAACTAACATATTTAGACTGACTCACAGTCATCTTACTCTGTAATTCCATTGAGTTACCTCTTCTGTGTTTTTGCAATTAAAAGGAATGGCACTCTCACCAGATAACATTTTTTTTCCAATCCGCAGAAAATTAGAATTTGTTCCATCCAATTTGCTCACTTTGTAGCTTCAGCAAAATGTAGAAAATGAATGATTTGTATGAACTTCAAACTTTCCAGTCCTAATCCAGAGAATCATACACCGACCTGCTTACCTCCACGTATGTGGAATGTCCATACTGTATCACAATAGTGTCAGCGTAGAAAAAAAACATCACAAAATGCAAAAGAAGTGGGAAATCAAATTGGGAAACTGGGATCACCTTCTATCTTTGGTAACATTAAGTTGCATGAAGCCATTACTAAATTAAAAAAAAAAAACAAAAAAAAACACAACAAAATGCATTGCCTTATTAAACTGCAAGCCAGCCCAAAGAAGCCCAGAATTCTTTCCCATAGCTGTGATACCAGACTATCTGCATTATAAAGAACAAATTAATTGAAGTGGGCAACTAAACACAGAGGCAGATAAACTCATCAGAAGAGACAGAGGCTTAACTGGAGTTCCTACAGAGAGGCTCTTGGACTTCAAAATTGTGGATTAGTGATCTTTTATAATGTATACATTAATGTATTTTCTAGGAAAAATTGCAGAAGATAAAAGAAAATGGTCACAGGGTCTCTTCTCATCTTGGAGTACACGTAACAGCTTGCTTATTTGTGCCTTATCTCTGCGGGTCATGGGGAAGAAGAACAGCTTTGCCCTGCCCTCAGAGAACTTTGTGCAGCTTTGATGCAGATTTGCAGCAAAAGAGATCACAGCAAATTGCATGCTCCAGGGCTGCTGCACACCCAGTCAGCCCACTGGCTCAGGAGTGCTTTCACAAGTGGGACTGAGGTATCATTGTCTGTGCTTTTTGTTATTTTTCCACTCCCTGAACACATGGGACAAGCCACAGCAAGAGAAAATGGTCAAAGCCAAGCAAGTCAGAAAGACCTCTGTCAACTGACATATCTCTCTGTCAAAGGCTGTTCCTTGTGTGTCACCGCGTCTCCAGACCTTATAAAAGAGCTTCCAGAGACTATCTGCACTGTGCTTATTTCATAAATAGAGCAAACAGTCGTCCCAAGGCTTCCTTAAGGAACAGATGCCTTCCAAAGCAATAGTTACAGAAATTTGTTATTAGATTTGTAAGCTGCGTGCCCATAATAAGAAAGAAATTAAATTAAATGTAAAAGCAGAACCTACCATCAGCCAAGGCCAATACACCAGTAAGCTCAAATATAGCAGGCACCAGTAATGCAAAGGAAATATATTGCTCACTTCATGGCCCACTTAGAGTGCCAATCAGTTTTTCAATTTTCAGGCTAATTTTGGTGCAGAATCACGTTTTCTGTAAGCCAATGGACACAAGTCAATGAGAGTGGTCACCCCTGTTGTCACACTGCTGAAGCAAGTGCTTCTGATGAACACTGTTTATTGGCCTAGAGAAAGCAAGGACAACCCTAATGTGATTCCCTTAGATGTGGCATGGTATGATTCATGATTTCAATTGTCTTGTACTTCTTACCTAATGGTGTATTACCACAAAAGGAGTTTCTGATAGTATGTTTGTTATTATTGTTTTTCTTTCTGTTAATACACAGGATGGTGAAACAAAGTCATTCGTTCATTCCCAAGTGGCTTTACACAAAGCCCTGAGAAGAAACAGCCATCCTTTCTCCTGCTAAAATACATTTGGAAGAAGCAGTCCTTGCTCCTACCCAGAGGTCAAATGGTCCCAGAGTTAAATCATATTTTCCCGTGTGTGAATTGGACAGTTACGGTTTTCAATTCCAGTGCTGGCTTCGGCTGAATCAAGTGCACATGAACGTGACCAGCTCCTGCTCACACTGCCTACAGAGTCATGCACAGCTCTGTATTCACTGTGAATTATGAGCTAATGTATCTTCAGGAATCCTCCTGGCTGCTGGAGGGGTGAACTTTTTGGGTCACAGTCAAATATTGGCCCTGCAGCTCTTTACTCCCGCATCCACAGTGAGTGATCTTCAGTCTGAGACATTACTGCAGCAACGTGCACCTGCAAATATTTTTTTTGGTAACTAACAAAAGGCTCATCTGGAAGCTGTGTCAATCTCACTGCAATATCAGAAGAACTTCCTCATTAATTACTGCACAGATGATCCCTCCTGAGAGTACGACTGCTGTAAGGCTGCAGGGTTAAACAGCAGCGTAGCTCGGAGCAAGCAGCTCCCAGCAGACAACTGCATGCACCTGCACTTCTGAAAACACTTCTGAAATATCCTGGCTGGTGGGAGGAGAACTTCAGAGCATGCAAGAGAAGGGAGTGCCTCCTCTGGGCCTAGCCCTGCTGCATCTGGCACGTACAGCTTCCAAGGGTCAGGGCAACGTGGGTTTGTAAGCATGCATAGAATCATAAAGGTTGGAAAAGACCTTTAAAATCATCTAGTCCAACCATCAGTCCAACCCCACTGTTCCCACTGGCCACATCCCTCAGTGCCACATCTTCACAGCTCTTCAACGCTTTCAGGGTGGTCTTCCACCACTCCCCTGGGCAGCCTGTGCCACTGCATCACCTCTCTTTCCGAGAAGAAATGTTTCCCAATAGCCAACCTGAACATCCTCTGGCACAACTTCAGGCCATTACCTCACTGCGTGCATGCAAGGGTGCTGTGCAAACAACTAACAGATAGAAGGAACCAGAGGACACTACAGAGGAAACATAGCTCCATTAATATACACATCAGCTAATTCAGTTCTGGTAGACAAGTGTCCTATCCTGAGTGACGTGGAAGCTGGTAACTTCACAGGAAGGGCAAGGAATTAATGGGCAAAGCAGCTATAAATTTTGCAGTGGTTTGCATGGGTCAGGTCTGATGCAGAAAGACAGAGCACAAGGTGACGATGCGTGAAACATCACTCTGATTGTGAGAAACAGGATTACAGCCTCTGAGGTCACAAAAAAAGGGTCCACTGGACTAATTATCCCACAAACGTAACTGCACATTTGCCTACAGAACATATGCTGAACACTCAATCACATTTTTAGCACCTAAAAGTGCTAGGAAACAAACACAGACTTTCCTAGTTCCATTGTAATGCCACAAACTTACATATACTCATACATAACTTTTTTCTCTCCCCATGAAAATGAATAAACAGAAGGGTTTGAAAGCTCCAGACACTGCTGCAGGGAATGGAACTCACTGAACAGCTCTGTATTCTATGAGGGTCTTGGCAGCACCCTCTCACTTGTGCACAACCATTCAAGATTTTTCCCATGAAATGCAATGCTCCCATCTTGTCATCACTCCCCAAAGCTTGGGGAAGAGCGCAGGGGCAAGGAACAGTTTGGCTCACAACACCTAATAATAGTTTGAGAAATAATAACATGTTCTTCCATTAATCCAGCCTCCTTGTTCTTCAGGGATTGACTCGTTTGAGCCAAAATTCTGCTGGATGAAGAACAGACCTACAGAGCCAAACCCTGTTCTTGGTTTCACTACAATAAATCTCGGGTAGCTTCACTGAGCTCAAGCTACCCAGTAAACACAACAGCACAGCCCTAACAGAGCCCAATCCTGCACATCCATCAGCTTCAAGATCATCGTTTCTTTTGGAAATTGCTTTAGAATCATCCACCTATAAATAAAACACTAAATCCACTGAACTTGCAAACAGTACTTGAAAGCACACACACATCTGTGAAATAAATCTGCAGTAGCAATATATCTGAAATTGGGCTTGATGCTGGTATTTATTTTTAAAGGTCACTTAAAGTGAACATGCCGGTGATTGGAGGGAACCTGAATTTAGGAGTGACTGAGCTAATGTCTTACAAAGTAAAGAAAGAAAACCACTGATCTACAGAGATCAAGCTGAACTTATCAAGCCATACAGTGACGACAACGATCCAGTCCATATATTAGTACACAATGATTCTGTTGTACTGATAATTCTGACATCAGAAGCAAAAACTTTTAAGGCCTGAATGTTATTTAAATCAGTAACACATGTTCCAATAGGAAGCTTACAAATAGTTTCATTGTACTCTCAAATAGCTGTAAAGCGTTCAGAATTATAAAACTGATTGTATGCACGTGTTGCCCTTGATCAAATCCATGACACACCCCAACCCTGCAAGCAATGCTAAGGCAATGTCCTCATGTCCCTGCAGTGTCCTTTTGCTATCAAGTCCAACTTTGCATTTGAATGCAAAGAGCTGGCTGCAGAGAGATGCTTCACAGTACTGCAGCCTTGCATGGTTATGTACCTACTCTTCAAAATTCAAGTAGCAAGATGCTGCAGCTGTTGGCTTGGATGCTCTATCTTGCACCTTGCAGCCACTGCACTCAGGTGGCAGTAGGGTGCCTCTGTTGTCCCGCTTTGGGGGGCAGCCTGGCAGCATTTCAGAGCTTTATTTCAAATTTTTGTTTGTTTACTTGCTTGTAAAAAAAATAACTTAAACTCTCAGGTGAGAGACAGGAGACGACAACAGAGGGCAACCCAGCTGCTGAGCCACATCGCCAGCCCATTGCCGTCACGCTGCTTGGGACACTTCGTACATTATTGCCTCTTCTCACTGGCTCATTGAACTCACCATAGCAACTTGAAAGCCCTTTGTTCTCCATGTCAGATTGCACCTCATTTTAACCAAAAGTGCTTGTAGAGACCAAGAGGACAGAGGTCTTCGTAAATGAAATGGAGAACTGATCTGCGCCGTAACTACTTGCTGTTCTGCACAAACTAACCCAGACATTTAATCCTGTTCAAGTTAATAGCATTGCAAAGTGACCTGAAGCTTTAGTTTCAAATGCTCTCATTTTTTGCTGCTGTCACAAAAGCTAGAGGAGAATTACAGGCTTGATCAAAGTTGATGTACTGGCAGCCATGAACAGTGATTCTCTAAACACACAAGTACATACCATATGTGGGAAGGATAATGAATTTTTTTCTTAATTTTCTTTTGATCTTTAAAATTGCTTGTCAGCTTAGCTACCTAGTAGCATTTTATGAGGTAGTGTAATGGTAACAGTGACCTCTCAGTTGTTGTAACTCAGCTCCTGCAGCATGAAAGTAGTAGGGGTTGCCAGTATGATGCTGCAGGTCAACACTTGCCCTTGACCTTTTTTACTCACCATGAAGCTGTGCCACAGTGATGCTGCAGAACCCAGCACAGTGCTGCAACATACACACTCCATGACAGCAAGGGAATTTTCAAACAAAGAGCAAAGTTCAGGCAATAAAACTGTCACACCCATGTATCAATTGTCCCTCAGTAGAGCCCTAGAGCTACTGCCATTTCCTACAGATCTGGCAGTCCTTCACTCTCACTGTTGAAAGTTTACACATAAAAAGTAAAGGATAACGAAAACGTGGTTAAAGAATGAGTTATTTACAATGTAGGAGCAAATCCCACAGCACTTTGAATTTCCTGCATGAATACCTTCTAAGACTCCCACATGTTGTGTGCCTGCTTTACAGGATGTCCCAGGTGTGAGCTTTGGCAGAACGTGACAGATATATTGCAACTTCGATTGAGTGCAGATCTTGTCTTTCAAAATCAACGCCTGAAACCTCTAATGCAGCAGATTAAGCAGAGGGAATATTTCATAAAAGTTCCAAATGAGCCGACAAGATTCTCCGGTGTTAAAAGTCTTAAAACAAAACACGCAGCCCTTCACAAGATTTCTGTTACTGAAAGTGATGGTAGGTTTCATTATGGAACCTTAATCTCCGGGTTCTCCATATGAAGAACACATAAGGCAGCTTAAGGCAAAGAGTGAAGAATGGGCGCACGTGATACTCGCTGACTGAATCCCAAATCTCACTTCCTAAAACATCAAGGCATTTTGGTATTTCTTTTTGCAAGTATTGATCCATCCCACAGAGACCCGATGCAGTCTGTAACAACCTCAGGGCAGAGGGATAAAACTTCGCCAAAGAGCAAATCAGAAATAAATCCACAGAAAAAGAAGTGTGCAAGTGGGAAAATAGCAACACGTCCTCAGCGTACAGTAACGTGTCCACAGAAAATGAGAACAACTAAATCAAATCCCATATGGAGAATGTTTTATAGAAATTAGATTATTAAAACTGGTTGTGCAATGAAATCCTATTTACTCCTTCATTGCATATTCATATTGCTTGCAGTTACCAACCAATTAATAGAATTGAAAAACTTCATTCCCTTCCCCCATCCTTCCTTTTTCCGAATCAGCACTTACCTTGCACTCCAAGGCAACTTAATTTCCAAGACTTTTCCAAATTTCCAAAACATAAACTCCAAGTAACATAATTTCCCACTGAACGTTATAATTTTCCAAAAAAAAGCAATAAAACAATTACACAATAAACCACGAGGCAGACAAGCAACTCTCAGAGGACAGAATCAAAGCAACCTGCAAACACAGCACTTGATGCTACCATTACTTTCCTGCCTGTTTCTGCAAGGCCAGTTCCTGCTGATTGCTGCTTGGACCACAGCTGTTGAGGAAATGAAGGAAGGTGGATAACTTCACCAGCAATGGCCTAATGACTATTGCTTTCCAACCCAAATCTTTGGGTTTTCTCAGATGACAACTGTAACCATTCTGTCTTACCACTGGCTAAAGCATATATTTTCATATATTTTCATTAGCCATATTTTCATTCTCCAGCTCTGACATCTGAAACACAGCAGCTGCAAACCCGGATAGCTGGGTATACAAAGCATTTATTTGCTGCCAGGTATCTGCTAGTTGCCACTAACATTGCTATTTATCATATTATAGTAGTATCCACAGCATGTAACTGAGATCACGACCCCACAAAGAAAAGCCTTGCATACAACTCATAAAAAGACCACATCTGCCCCTGGGTAATACATAAAGCAAACACCAGAGATTGAAGAGATGGCAAATTTCTGCAGCTAGCCCATTTCTACAAGAAGCTGAAGAGACCACAGCTAATCCCAAAACAGAGTTGTATTTTTGAAGTCTTGCTCCAGTGGCTCAGCCACAAAGCCACTGAATTCCTGTAATCTGTGAACTGCTGCCATTGCATCTCCAGGTGGTACAAAGAGTGAGGATGCCCCTGTAATCCCACAGATTGGAGTCAGGTGAGCACGAGATCCCCCACAAGGCTTCTCAACCACTAAAAGCAACTGGCAGTAGTTTAGCCAGCTACTACTTTTAAACAAGCAGTACTTGTAAAACTAAAGCAGAGGCTAATATGGAATTTCAGAGGTGCCTCTTGGAAATATATGTATTTTGTTGATGAAGGAAAGGGAAATAGTATACAAGGAGTGAGAGTCAAGTTGTGGCTTTTAAAAATGTGGATACACGTACTTGTCTCTGCTCGCTGAACTTGAAAGAAGAAGGGCTGTATTCTTCCCTTGGGAGCAAACTGTACCTTCAGAAGGCAGAGGAGGAAGGCAGGATGCCTCTGTCCTCAGACTTTCTCAAGAGAAGGGAAAAGCTGAACAACATTTTCTGCCTCTTCTCTAGTCTCCCACTCTCCCAGAACATGCAGTCCTGATGGTATATCCCCCATATTTTTTCCAAATATTTGAAAAGTGCTGTGTCTACTTAAATGGTGGGCAGAGAAGGGGCATGACAATTCATTAAACGATGGACTTACCTTACTTGCAGGCAGTTGCTGAGAGACTTGTTGCAAACGTTATCTATTATTTACCTAATTTGCTATTTCACTAGCCACATTCACACTGCAAAAAGTGTTGTGTTATGCTTACTATCCCACCAGAAAGAACAATACATGAGAGAAGTATGTGGGGAAAGAGCCCCCTGCACATCACTGGGTTGCAAGGGAGCTTCAACTGGGGAAGACAACATAGAATGTAGGGTGCTGGAGATGAGAATCAGGTTTTCCTAAGGTCTAAAGCAGACTGGCTAAAGGTGCTTTACTGAAAATAATCCAGTCAACTAAAAATAGTTGTGTTTCTATCCCCAAATCGTTACTCTTTTTTTTTTTTTGTAATCAATAATATGCGTGTCCTTAAAACCATCACTGCTAAATAAAACTTGAGGTCACAGCAATTTTGCCAAGGTTTATGATATTCCCAGGGATGTGCAGGCATTAATGCGGAGATTAAGTTTCAGCTCAGATGCTTTCTTTCCTAGCTCCTGGAAAGCACCCAAAGTCCTCAAAGAATATCTTAAGATAGACTTCACAGCAACCTTATTTGCTGAAAGGCTTTCAGGCTGCCTACATACAAGAAGCAGTAGAAGTGCTTTCTAAAGAAACCAACTTGCATTGGAAAATAAATGCTTTCCCCACACAGAAAAAACAAGTGTAAAAGCAAGAAGCGTTGCTCTGGGCGCTGAAATATGGACACAAAGAGATTCAGATAGACCAAGTGAGATCAGCAGTTCTGTGTATGTGTCAGTACAGTGTAATGCAGCGGGACCCTGATCTCTCATTAAGGGCTGTAAGCACTACTGTAATACGAAGAGATCACCTGCTGACAAACACCTGTGTCTTTAAAACAAGTTCTGATGTGAGTATAGAAAATAGTTTGGAATTTTATCTATTGTAAAAGATCTGCTGCACAAAACAGGTTGTATTTATATATCAGACAAAGAAATTCTCTAATTGAAAGAAAAAAAGAATAGAAATGGCTGAAAGATGAAAAAGCAAACCAAAAAGAACAATAGTGAGGAAAGGAAAAAGGAAAAAAATTAATAAAAACAGATTAAAAGGAATGGTGCCCCTCTACACCTTCTGTTTGAAAGGACTGCCCAGCAAACAGTAGGTTCACAGACACTCCATCAGCAGCACTTCCAGTTTTGGGGTCATTTGTGTTATGGCTCAGTCCTATACAGGACGGTGCCACTTGGTCCAGATCCAAGAAAGCACTTGGACTAATGTTCAGTTTTCAGTTTGTAAGCAGTCCCACTGAATCAAACTTCTCGTGACTTTAAAAGGTGAGCATTTGCCTAACCTCTTTGTTGGATGAGTACCAGGGAATAATACCGCTTATTACAAATTCCTAAAATCTCCATTCAGGTTGCAAAGGTATTTTTAAACACTTGTTTAAAGCCCTTGCTCCTAATTAAGAAAGAATTAGTTTGGATCTGCTTTCTTAAAGTAATTAAATCATCAGCAAAACCCTCGCTCAAGCTGCTTTTTTCCCACATTTTCAGTCATCTTTTCACTGTCAAGAGAGCCTGAAGCCTTTCAGAAGGTGAATACACAGACACTGATGCAGCCAGTCTTGGCCCTAGGAGTGGTGTTAAAAAAAAAACAATAATAATATCTATCCTAAGGCTCAAAATAAAAGCATGAGTAGCGTCAAATTTCCATGTGCTCTGCATCTCCAGGTCTCTCATTTCCACTCTCCCATGATGACTTTACTGGATTGCCATCCTCTCGTTCTGGAGGACTCCTACTGCAGTAAGGTAAGAGCAATATGAGAATTGGATGCAATGCAATGTGGACTGCAGCAAAGAAATCTAAACTCTGGATGAAAGAAATCTGCTCCCCTTTCACTACATCCCTCATACTTACATTGGCCCCACACTCTAAAGCCTCTGGTTTTCATCTCTCTTAATGTATAAGAACTTCTCCATATTATAAGCAGTTCCTTAAGTAGCCCTGGGAGCAGATCAGACTTCTGCTAGCTCAGCTAGAGCTGAATTGGAGGGAATGCACTTGAGCTCACGAAACAGCTTCTGCTATAAGCTTATGGGAACCAATTCCTGAGATTCCATATCTGATACAAAAGCCCTTTCATAAAGATTTTTATCTAACACGTCTAAACAGATCTCTTCATTCATCCTTGAATTAAGAATAAAAGCAATCTGATAAAAAATATATAGGCAATATGCCAAAGCAGAAGCAATAATTCATTGGCCTTGAAATATAGCTCTTTTACTGGAAATATTACCAAGAGAAGGAGCGTGTGTCATCACAAAATGAAGTCAGGTTTTAAGACACTTTTCAGAACAGGCTCCGTGTTTTGTTCTTTATTACCAATTTGTAAATCTAGAATTTCTTGGCTGCCAGTAGATGGGCAAAGATCACTGAATGAGGACCTTATAAAATTACTGTGACTTAGAAAACGAACAAAGATCAGAAATAATTTATTTCCACAGTACAATGGGCATTCCTAGCTGTTCCCCTTTAGCAAGGGACTGGTAGAAAATCGAAACTAAAACCCAGAAACAGCCATATCTGAAATGCCCTCAATCTTTTTGTCCTTACCTTTGTTTTGATAAACCAACCAACATTCTACAGCCTGTCCTTAATAGACATTTCATCTTATTTGCTGCCCATTTTCAAACTATAGTCACAATGATTCTGACCTTATCCCTGAGAAAGTTTATGGGAGTTACTTTTATCAAGTAAGCAAGTGGTCACCTTTTGGACAGAATTCAAGCATCCAAAATTTTAATTCATAAAAAAACAGCATAACCATTTTTGAATAACTGGAATCAGCCTGGTAGAATGGCAGTATAGCTATATTACACCAGCTGTAGCAAATATCATTACTGCTCTGAAGGCAATTTTGCATTAAGGGGTATTATGTTGACTTGATGCAGACGTCCAAAGCCAAAGTTCTAGTCCCAGACCGTGCTTGCATTGTGGGTTGTGCCCTGGTGTGAGCTATATTAACCAATGACAGACTGCAAAAAATTGGAATTCAAAAATGAAAACCATTCCTGTCCCTCACCGAGTGCTCTGGGAGAGCAGATTTCTTGCTCCTCCTTTACATATACCCCTACTACTGCATTTGATTGGCACATAAAAAGCATGCTTAAAGTTGAGAGTGTGGAGTCTCTTGTAGGGTGTGTATGCCTGGGAATTGTCACAAGGTTGGCATCCAAGCCAAAACATATTTGCATTATAGTTGATCAAATCAAAACTCAACAAGAGACCAAGTATTATCTGCATGAAGGGCAAGAAGGATGTCATGTCACAGAAAACGCATTGTAAAAACTTTTCTTGACAATACAAAAGAAAGTGTAGAACCTTGCTAAAGCCCTTAGTCAAATAAGCCAGACAGTGCTATTCAGAAGTTTTTTTTGAATTTCACTCTGCATAACAGAAATGGCTGTGCAACATTTTAGGAGAATATGGATTTTTAGACCAACCAAAACTCACTTCTTGCTCTTTTTTTTTTTTTAAATAGTAAAACGTGTTCGGAGATTATAAAAAAATAGAATTCGTTTTCACTCAATATTTACTCCACAGAAATGAAGAAAACTCCATGACAAGTGTTGGCTGCCATTAAAACATTTGCAGCAATGTAGATTCACCACTTTCCCATGTTGTGGTTTGTAAAATGAATTTAAAAAAAAAAAAAACAACCTCTAGAGAGCAAATACCTCAACTTATCATCAGAACAAGGGAAAATGTGATTGAAGTGTAACAACTGAATGATGAAGTAGCATTTTTAAACACTATTATCTAAAGACTTTTTTTTCCCCTAACTCAAAGCCCCGCTTTACAAGGTCCTGTATGATTGAGAAGCAGCTTGCGTTCTGACACAGAACAAATGACAGTTCAGGTAATCCATTCTCATAATGGCTGTCAGATCGAATCTGCACAATTCTCTTTTACATTTTTTATCCTTCTAGCAATTAGTATAAGCTCAGTCAAGGGCCTTAATAAAGAGATGGTGTTCAGATCACCAGTCATAAAACTGAAAGTTTGTTAGCTACTTCAGCAACAATGCATGGGAGAGTGAAGAATTTATTGCTGCTGCAATCCATTAGAGAATGTCACAGAAACACAGAATCATTTGAGCTGGAAGGGACCCTTAAAGACCATCTGGTTCAACTCCCCTGCAATGAACAGGGACACCTACACTAGGTCAGGTGCTCAGTGTCCCTCCAGCCTGACCTTGGGTGTCTCCAGCGTTGTGGCATCCGCCACCTCTCTGGACAACTCGTGCTCTGCTTCGCCACCCCTTTCTTAAAGAACTTTTTCCTTCTATCCAGTCTAAATCTCCCCATCTTTAATTTGAACCTTTCCAATGCTATGATACGACATTTTCCTTCTCCTCAATTACCTTTTTTTTGCACAACCTTAACTCCCAAGAGTCAGTGCAATTCCACCAATAGCTGCTTGCTCCAACTGTGCAAGGAGAGATCCTGTGTTAATGTGATGGAGAGCATATGTGGATGCTATAGGCAATAAGTGGAGTGGGTCTTGTGCTTCTGAAAAGCTGTATTCTCAAAATTGAGTGTCAGAGATCAGTAATTTTTGATTTTGTTTTCTGTCCAAAATAAATGTCTACGAGGGGACTGGGAAAGTTGTCACTTAACCGTCACCTGCTTTTTTTTTTTTTCCTCCTGTTTAGAGATGACGGGACTGAAAACGAAGCCTCTGTTTCCAACAAGTTTGTCAATGATGGCAGTTTCCTCCAGCAGTTTCTCAAGCTGCAGAAGGAAAAGTCGAGTACTGGTAGGTCGACCTCTGAGCAACAGGAGGCCTTCCTTCTCCTGATGATACCAGCTTTGTGTGAGCTGCCTCCATGTATATTCACTGTAGAAAGCTTGCTATGAGCTGTTACCAGTATGAGTAAGTTCTAAAGCAGCGGTGACCCCTTTAGACTTGGATTGAAGTCTTCCTTCAGGATGCAGTAGGAACGTTTCCACTTCTTTCCATCTGTAGGTGCTGTAAAGACAAGCATCTTTTTCTTTTTTTTCTTTTTTAGCTTGGATCTCACTTTGTAGCAATCAGCATAGTTTTCACTTAGCTATGACGTTTTTGCCAGACAATGTCTTTAATTTACTCTGAGAATGACGGCCTATTGCAGATGTATTACTGCCTGAGTTGTTGTTTATAACCTGCTGAGATTAAAACAGTAAGAATGCACAGGAATTATTTTCCCCCTCATTCTTTCCTAAGAACCTCCCCCAAGTTCTACTAATAACTCCGCAAACGCTTCTGCACCAAATGTTGGGAAGAAACCTTTGCTGTTTGGGAAGCGCCCTGGTCAGGTCCTGAGCAGCATGCTGCAGCAAGCGAAGAACTACTCCCATTCCAAACAGACCCCAGTCGTTAACCGCCTCAGTGTGTTTCAGTCGCCAGATGAAGATGAGGAGGAAGATTATGAGCAGTGGTTGGAAATTAAAGGTAAATGACGCTTTGTGCTGCTACGTTGTTCATTTGGTGGGTCGGGTTTGCTTACCGTAGAGATACAAGTTGAACCTTAGAAGGTTGATTGGGCTTTTTCCTTATGCTGTGAATTGTTAGTAAGGTTTTTGTCTTTGTGGGAGCACTGAGGGTTGAGTGCTGTGAGGTACCAGCTGACCGGGATTATTTGTCTGGCCTGAGCTCAGTGCTGGGAGGTGGTCATTCACTGTAGTTAGGCTGGATCTGTTTTACATCTAGGAAGGCTGTTTTCTCTGAGATAGCAAGGCAAACAATTGAGGAGTGGGGGAAAAATTGCACGTATAAATGAATAAAATTACTTACAAGTCACAGAAGTAGAAGCAGGTGAATTCCAAGTTCCTGCCTCTCTCTGAAGCCTCAATAGAAAAACACACTTTAGAGGTCTTAACTGCTTGAAGAGGATATAAAACCAAGGAAGAAAATAGCAGCACTTAAATAAGCAATAGGCTAAGGAGCCAGAGGGCAGATTTGGTTAATAATCTGAATTTCACACGGGTGTACTAATCAAGTATAAAATTAGATTGGTGTTGCTAAGTAAGTCACGCTCAGATTTGTGTCACAATTCGTTTTGTTATGTTTACAAAACATGTCTAGCTGTTGCTGTGGGATTTATTGAAACGTAATCCTGGCAGGTCTGAACGCGGGCATGAAATGTACTGCAGGAATGTGAGAAGTAGCTGCTGTCTGCAGGGAGTGAAGACGGGACATGGACCCTTAATGCAAAGGCCATGGGTTCAAAACTAGCCTAGATCAGAGTGAACACCTCTGCTCCTGGACGCAGTGCTCTGTGTTCAGCACCATACCCAAAATATCACTGTTGAGACAAATGTGTGTTTAGTTTCCATTGAATATGTCCTGTCAGCTCTCCAGCCACTGTTAGTGGGTTCCTTCTTTGGCACAGAAGGAAATACAGCTTTTTGGAGGCTTTGCTCTCCCCCTATCTCTGGTGGGATTCCCTCCCAGTGAGGGCTGGGACACAGGTATATGTCAGTAGGAAGAGCTATATGCTCCAGCTGCACGAGAGGTCTCTGCTGTCCTGTTACAGAACAGTGCTTTGGGAACTGGGATTTGTAATGTTTAGTTGGTAACGTGGCTGTCCTATTCCTCCCCACCATGTGTTTTGTGTGGAGTAGAGTCATCAGAACCAAATTACATTCCAGTAGTACTCTTAACTGTTCTGATCACATTTTTAGGCTTTTTCTTGTGCTCAGAATACTGACCTCCTGGTAGGGGAGGGAGGGGGGCTGACTGTGACATAAGGATTGTGATTTGTACAGCTGTGTAAGACCAGATCCCCCATTTCATCCTTTTTCTTCCCGTTCCCGTTCTACTTTTGTCTGTCGCCGTGGTTCTTAGAAGTAATGTGCCTGTTACCTGTTTGGTGTGTGAGTTGAACCCCAGTACTGACAGCCTGCTTAAAGTTTTACCCCCAGAGGATGCGGAGACTCGCCAGGTGGTGGAAAAGCTGGCTAGGTTCGTGGCTGAAGGGGGACCAGAGTTAGAGAAGGTCGCTATGGAAGACTACAAGGATAACCCAGCTTTTTCGTAAGTCTGGAGCTAACCCATCTACCAAAGCAGGGCGCTGTGTCTTTGTAGGAGGGAAAATATCAGCCTTGTACATGTAGTTCTCACAGGGGAGGGAGGGAGGGGGTTTGGTTTAATTACTGTTGCGTGGATTTGAGCTTTGTTGCTCAAATTTTGGGAAACAGAGGCAGAAAGTGATACAGTGGTGGTGCTGTGGACGCAGATCAGTTAGTTAGGAATATAGCCTGGGAGTTCACCTGGCCCGTGGGGCTGCTGGGCTGCACCTTGGGCTTGTGTCTGTCTTCTCTGCCATTGCTGCGTGGCTGAGGACAGAGGATTCCCCTGTATGTGGGAAGGACAGATTGTTATTTATTTTTCTTTGTGAAATAAGACAAAACGTTTGGGTACAAGTCCTTGGATTAGAGCTGTGTGTGTTTATACATGCTCAAGGCATTGTAACCCACGGTTTGAGTGCGTTCTGAGTAATTTATCTATCTTGTTCTTTGTAGTTCAGGCTGTTTACATCTCCAGGGGATTGGTGTTGGTTTTTTTTATAGCTGTTGCTGATGCATATTTTTTGCCTTTTTTTTTTTTTCCTTCATCTCCACCTTAGGTTTTTACATGATAAGAACAGCAGAGAATTCCTTTACTACAGAAAGAAAGTGGCAGAGATAAGAAAAGAGAATCAAAGTTCTCAGGCATCCTCTTCTCAAAAAGGTAATTAAGACTGTGATCTGAAGAATATAAGTTACGGAATTTGTTTGCCTTCTTCACTCTCACTGTGACTGTAAGGGTGTCTGGGAACAGTGGGAATGGATATTTGGCTGTCTGTTCCTTAAATGAAACTTCAGAATGTATGGAGATGGTGACCTCTGGCATCAGATTCCTTTGCCAAGGTGGTTGTTGTCCAAGCCCACAATGTATTTAAGCACACTTTATGGAAGGGGCTTGTTTCAGTCCTGAAAATGCACTGAGGAAAAGTGCTTATTCTCACGTGTTCTTGTTGAATTTGTTATCAATGAGAAAGGTTTATTTGAACATAATCCTCATTTCTGCTGCTATTTCCCTACCTGAAGCCTTTATTTCCTTCTTGGGACATAATCTTTTGCAAATAAGGGACTGATTTCAGGTGGGAGAGCAGCAGAAGCGGGTGATCTGCCAACAGACAGGTGCTGTGGGCAGTGGAACAAGGTTAACTGCATTAGAAGACCAAAATTGTTGTGGGTGAGTTGTGGTCTGCAGGCTGGGCATCCATCGCTTCCCTTCCAGCCTCTCTTTCAGGCCTGCTGTCAGATTCCCTTTCTGTGGAAAGGAATATCAATGCAATTTAGCTGTCATGCTGATGAGCTAACAGCCCAAACAAATGGTGGCTTAACAGACTGTGGGCTGAAGGAGCTCGTTACCAATATGCAGCTGATAGTGCAGCCTGAAAGCTGTAAGCAGTATTATCCATACTTTACAAGTGTGCAGTACTGAAGCAAGGAAAGGTTATGACTTACCCACGACTTATAATCATGTCTTCTGCCTCCTGGTCCTGTGCCAGCACGCTGGTACTGTGCAGGTAGCAAATTCATATAAGGCTGTCATGGCTAAATAACCTGTTTGCCTGGCTCCTTATAAACATCAAATATGCTTGAAATACTAAAGCTCTGAGACCTCTGTGCCTTTGGACTGAGGCTACTGTAGTTGCCTCTCCCATGTGAGGGCTGGGACTGTTCCATGGTGGATTTCTTCTGTCCTGCAACCCTCCCCAAAGTGGCCATTGGTTTGCAGTGACACTGCATACACGTGGGATTGTGTGTTCCTACTTGGCTGCTTTTTCCTCCCATTTACACCTCTGGACTTCAGTGGCAAAACCTTTAATGAGAGTTAATTGTGAGTACTGAGACGTGATATTATGGAGAAGTGCCTGACACGAGGAAGAAGGACTTCCTTTGCTGTACAGAGAAATGAGTGCCCCCCTTTGAGCACAAAAGCTGGCTTGTCCCTTAATCTGCTCTCATCTAGCTGCTGGCACAGAGGATGGTGATGTGTAAATGAGTGCTCCTCTGGTTACAAAACTGATGTACAACTGTAATGCAATGTCGTGTTTCTGTGATGTAAACTCTGTTTGTGTGTAATATTTCTCAAAATTAAACTCGACCTTTTGCCCTTATTCTGCTCTTGGGGTTCTTAGAACAGATAGGCTTTGACTGTTGCTTGTGTGAGTTGGGCCCAGTACTGACAGCCTGCTTAAAGTTTCACCCCCAGAGGATGAAGAGACAAAGAACTTTGCTGAGAAACTCGCCCGGTTCATAGCAGACGGGGGTCCTGAGGTGGAAGCTATTGCCTTGCAGAACAACCGTGAGAACCATGCTTTCAGGTAAAGGAAGAAGCCTGCTGCTGGGGGTAAGGTGGGGCCTTGGGGGGGTCCTTTTCTTTATAAAGGGATAATGGTGGACATAAATCTGAAGTTACAAGGACATTACAGCTGTATAGTGCTGATACATTCACATTCTGAAGCTTTACAATTCAAGGCATAGAGAGAGAGAGGAATCGATTTGCTTTCTCCAAAATTAATTTATGACTTCCACCCCTCCCACCTGCTTTCTGTTGCAATCCGGTGGCATAATTCTGACCTTTAAGCTCTTCCCTATAACTGAGTCCTGTTGTGGGCCCCCATCCGCCCCTCATACTGCTGCTGTCCAATTAATTTCCTGGGTTGCTCTTTACACAGCATCTTTAATGTACAGGTAGCATTCCTCCACCATTAGATCCCCCTTTGGAATATCTTTTTCAGTGCATCAGATGTGAATTGTTCTCTTCGGTGCTTACTGACAGCTGCTTAATGTCTCCCTTTAGTGCCGTACGTGTTTCGTTGTTCTGCTCTTGCAGACGACGTGGTGTGTTCTCTGGGAGCAGCCTTGTGTTCAGCAGGCCTTATTTTGCTGCTGGTATTTTAGCTTTTTATTTGTTGCCTCCTGGCCCTCTTGGCTCGTCTCCTTGTGTTGTGAATTGCATTCAACAGATGTGCCGATAGCTGAGCTGCTCCCTTACGTGCTTGAAAACACCACTGTGGTCCCACCTGACCCAGCTGAACCGTACCTCCTCTGTTGGGATTCCATCGGATGGATGTCCCATCCTGCCCTCTGCTCCCTCCTGCAGCAATTCCCAACCCTGTTACTCAAATGGAGGAATGCGAGATTTAATTCGGTGCATTTGAGGGTGTCACAGATCTGCTTGTGTTGCCTGTGGCTGTTGTGCAGCTGTAGATGGGAAGGCCTGTTGGCTGCTATGTCTCTGTAGGAGCAGGCACTGTCACAAGGAGGGGTTAGGTCAGATTTTAAAGTCTTCCTCTCTGAAGCAGGGAGGTTGCAGAGGCATTGGGAATAGACAGAGTTTCTGCATGAAGTATTTAAATTGGAGGGAGCCCAAAAAGAGAGTGTTTATAAGAAACAAAGTGTATCGGTTTTTTTGCATAGCTGCTAGACTGAGGATTGTTCATGCTCTTCCTACAGAGACTAAGGAGTTTTATTTTACCCAAAAGGTCAGAGATGCCTATTTCTGGAAGGAGTAACAACTAAAGAAGTATTTTTGTTGAGTATGAAGGAACAGAAGGAGGAATCGTGGTATAATTAAGCAGACTGTTAATATCTATTCAAGCTAGAAGCATAGAGGGCTGGGAGGAGCTTCTTTAGGCAGTGGTTTGGCATTCTCTTTGGTAAAGCTGTGAATGTTTTCTTCTGTGAACTGAAATCCAACATGTTGTGGTGCCCTTGCAGTTTTTTCCCAGGCGTGTTCTGGGGGATGCCTTTGCATTCCCGCAACGCGGCGTGATCCTTGTAGCACACTGTAAATGGCTGTGTTTCACCCATGAATGGGAAGCACGCTTCCTGGTCCCGAAGACTTGCAGTTCACCTTGCAGCAGCACGCAGAGCCCTGCGTTACACGCACGGGCACACAGGGTGGTGCTGGAGAGCAGCAAGATGAGTGGGAAGGCTCCTTGTGCAAGAGCGTTGTAGGAAGGGGAAGCGCTGAGCAAACTGCTGTACCCATCCCCTGGGTATCACTGCTAGTCCAGACTTCTTATTTTTCCCTATAGGTTTTTATATGAGCCAAACAGCAAAGGCTACAAGTACTACCGGCAGAAACTGGAGGAGTTCCGTAAGGCCAAAACCAGTGCTGCAAGTGCTCCTGTGCCTGCAGAGCCCAGTCTGAAAAGGAAGACCAGTCCTGAGGCATCTCCGTCACCCCTGTGCTTACCGTCTCTGCCATTACCTGCACCCACCACACCTTTGCCTTTACCCCTACCCATCCCCGTGCCCTCACCTTTGCCCTTGCCCGTCCCCTCGCCCTTGCCCATGCCCTTACCCGTCCCCACACCACTGTCCGTGCCCTTACCTGTACCTCCACCGTTGCCCTCACCTTCACCATCATCCTCTTCAACTCCACCTAATCAGACGGCTGCAACTACTGCTGCAACAACAACTGCAGCTGCAGCAGGCACTACTAAAAAGAAGCGGAAGAGCAGGTGGGGGCCAGAGGAAGACAAGGTTGAACTGCCCCTCCCGCAGCTCATCCAGCAGCTGGATTCTCCCTCTCCTCTGTCAGGTGAGTGGCTCTGTCGTTTGGGTTGCATAACTGTTTGTTCCTAGGGAGTGCTTTCTGCCTCAACTCAGCTGGCTGCATAAACAGAAAGCCCAGCAAGTCTTTATCTCTTGTTGTAATCTCCTTGGTCGCCAGCCCCCTGTCTTTCAGCTGGGTCCAGCAGCTAACTCTCCCTGTGTGGAAACCCAGATAAACCACTTTATCTCGCTGACACCAGGGATTGGATCTTATCGTTCTTCAGCTATCTCTAAAACCCTGCTGTGCTATAGCTCATTAGAGCCTCAGCCTCCACGCTATTTAGGGCTATTTCACTTCAGGAAGAGTCTTCAGAAAACAAATATCAAAGCTGAACTGTACTTATTCCCCATGGTAGGATAAAATCCCTGGGCAGCACTTCCATCTCACTCTAACTGATCAGAAGGCTAAATAGGAATAGCTGTTCCCCAGGTGCTGGTGGGCACAAGTATAACTCCCAGTTCCAATTTATACCCATTTCAGTTCATTTGATTACAAGTAGGCGTCACGGCCCTCATCCGGCGCTGAGGCTGATGCCTCTGCTTCACCTGCCAAGTTCACCAGGGGGTGCAGCCCTGCTGGAGTGCTGGCAGGTAGTTCTTCCAGCCCAGGCACTTGCAGTGAACTTGCAGAGGTTGAACTCCTGAGGCCCATCTGTGCATGTGCAGGTAGGTAATTAGGCAGGCAGCTAGAGGTGCATACAGAAGCTGAGTCACTCAAAGACAAGAGATAGGTGCAGATGTTTTAGATGACGTTTTTGAATCCTTTGTTCAGCTGTGGGGAAGGGATGGCAAAAGGAGCGAGTAAAGATGCAGGATAGGCAGCCAGTGTTGGCAAACAGAGAATTCAAGGTGTGAGGCTAGAGTCATGGGAAGAGTAATAAGTACCTGTTTAAACAGGAACTTTCCCAAAAACCAATAGCAAAATGGATGAAATGGGACAAGTAGCAGAAAACAAGGTGTAATTTCCTGAGCTGCAGGGTGACATCACATGATTCTCAGCACACGGTCAGCCTGTAGAATTCGTTGCTCCGTCAAGTCCGTGGGTCTTCTGCTTAGGCTGGGTTTCAGAGGATGTAATTGCTCAGCCATTAATAGCTTTGATTGTTAGGCTTGGGTGAGATGTTGGGTTGGCAATGTGTGTCATGATGAGTTGATTCTGCAGAGATCAGGAAGGAAGGGCTCAGTCTCTCCATCCAGCCCTTCGAATGGAGAGGAGGAGGAGTTCCTATGCAATCTGCTTTTCTGATCACTGTCCAGTACAGAATTCTTGTGTGTGCATGTCATACGTGCAGGACAAGTTACCAGTCTGGATGGCTTATTCATTTGACCTTGAATTGCTGCTTGTAGTAAGCCAGAAATCAGATACTAAAGTCTTATTCTGTGCCTCTAGAGTATCTTTTTTTTTTTCTTGCAGACTGTAATGAAGCTTAGATGAAGCTCTGATAGCTGGGCAGGCGCTATCAAAACAAGCATCAGATTCCATCTTAATACCTCCTGCTGCAGTGGGGGCCTGCAAGAGTATCCATGTGCTCATTGCAGTGTGCTTCCTGCTGAAATCTCGCCTGGCTCTTTAGCCTCCCCTTAATTAGACAGGGACATGCTAGCTGTGTTCATGCTCACTTTCTACAGGGCTTTGTGTCAAGTAGAAGAAAAGGACAGCAAACAATTTGCTAGGCATAACAAATCAACCATTAATGCTCTGTTAATGCTCTGCAGGGGGAAGGGTTTTTTTATTTATTGCTTGAGATGGACTAATCTCTTTCTAGAATTAACATCTTCAACCTGACAGGTGGAGAGAATTCCAAATTGAACTGGCTCTGTGCAAGGCAGGTTGCACAAGGTGCTCTGGTCCCTAAATGTGTCTCAGACCTTTATCCTTAGCAGTTGTTCTGAATGTGGTGGAGGACTGTTGTGATCCTTTTTCTGTCTACTCGTAGTAATAAATCAGTATTGCAGAGTGGAGAAAAAGTAGCTCTTTTGGGCAGAAACAAGGTTCCTCTTCAATATATTGATGTCAAAGCACTTAACTGCATAGGTGCTGCAGGGACTAATACATCTGAGAAGCTGAACAGAACAGAGATACTGCTGTTAGTGAACTCTGCGGGCTAATGGGATACTGCAGGCTGCTGTTAGAATATTCTGAAACCCAGTACTGGGTTGGTTTGGGTCTGATTCGTTTTAATTGAGTACCATCTTCAGGCTGTAAAGCAAAAGTTCAGGCGCTTCTGTGCTGGGATTTCTTCTGCTCTCTTTAAAGGATGTTTGGCTCAGTTCTAACAAGCTCTTCTTTGGGCGTGTGGGGAAGGGATGAACCTTCAGGTAGTCTTCTGCCAGTGCTGCAGATAGACTGCACCATTAACCCTGTAGACAAAGCTGATGTCATTCAAGGGAAAAATGCCCTTTTCCCAAGCCTGCTGGACGTGAGGCTGAGCGCAGCTTCTCTCTTGCTTTGTGTTTGCCTGATCCTAGCCTGGTGTAAGGCACCTATAAATCTTATTATCTGTTTTTATGCAAATATGTTGACTGATCTCGCTTAATAATAGATTTTTCTGTCTTCAGATGTAGACTTTGGGCAGAGCTTTGCTTTTCTGTCAACTTTTCTGTATTGTGATGCTTCGGGCCAAGACTACAAAAATAGCCCTCCGAGCTGAATTTCTGCAGTGACTCTTTCAGCCTCATCTCAGCACCAACTCTGCAAGGTGCCACAGAGCAGGCAGACGAACCAGATGTAGCTTTAGCACAGGAAGCAGCAGTGGCATATGCTTTCTGGGATGTGAAAGAAGATGCTACGGTCTTACCTTTCTCCTTTAAGGTGGTTATATATGCTGGCAAGCCACCAGCTCGTGGGGCCTCTGGAGCCACGCCTGGCTCTTAGCCTGAGTGTTTATGCAATTCAGAACGAAGCCAGAGAGCTGCTGACCTCTGTGAAGGGCAGAGTCTTCCTCGGTGCATTCAGAGAAAGCTTTCCCATGCCCTGAGACAGGAGGTGAATCCTTGGCGAGGGCTGGTGCTGGAGTGCCTCGGTCTCACATCACATTTGGAGCCAGATTCTTATTTATAGCCAGTTCTACATGGAATGGCATATCGTGTTCATTAAAACAGCCTCCAAATCTCACTGCTCTCCGAGACAGGAATCGGGCTCTTTGTCAATAGCAGACAGGTTCATTTTTCTATTTGCTCTTATTTCTTGGGAGCTGGAAGTGCTTATCCTAATGCCAGGCCCAGGGCAACGCTGCTGATTGCTTCCTGCTCTCAGGAAAGCTCTTGCAGTCTTTTACATAACTCTTCCTGCAGAGTTGACTCCCATTGCTGGTGCAGAGGCTCTCGCTGAGCGAGGCAGGCTGGGTGTGCTGTTTCATGTTCTCCTTGGGAGGCTGGAGTTGAGGAAGCTGCTTCCCAATCGTGGCACGCTTGGCCAAAAGCAAGTGGGAAAGGAGGGAGATAAGAGGGCTCGGATCAGTTGCCCTGGGTGAGAACAAGGGAAAGGCAGAAGCCAACTCCTGGGGCCTAATTAGCATGCTGTGTAGACGTTTGGTGTCACGAACAACGATCCTATTATTATTGGGCTTCATAATTAATAGATGATGAATAATTAATGAAGCGTCATTTAACTGTAGCCTGGACGTCCATTCGAATTGAGGGTTTTGCAGTCATTGAAAAGAAAATATTTTTTCCCTTGCGTTGAAAAATGCAACGTGCCTTCAAGTGTGGTTGTGAGTCTTCTTTTAATCCCTTAAATATTTACGTGCTGGGATCTCAGTTCTGAGGTGTTGTAGAGGGAGAGGAGCTGCCAGTTCTGCTAGAGATGCAGACCTTGTTTGTAAGGCATTCTCTGCTGCAAATCTGCTTCTGCAGCTCCAGCAGTGTTTCTAGTACTCTTTCTCACGGTGCAGCAGTGACACAGAGGCATCCCCACTCCTTTAATGTGTGCTTTGAACTCAGAGCTGTGTGGGCACTTTAAATCAGTGCGTTCCCTGCCCACATAATCTTAGTATCTAATTTCAGAGCTTACCTGATACAACAGTGAGAGTCATTCCAGAGGAGGAGCTTCCAAATGGGATGCTGCAGGAAAAGGAGGATGCATCGGTGGGGCTGTCAGGCTTAGAATCTCCCCTCTTTGAAACCCAAGCAGTGCTCTTCTTCAGCCTGCAGGAACTCACATTCCTTGGGGAATGGTACCTTCCAAAGCAGCACAGTGCTGGTGTCTTTATTCTAACATGGTCATTTGCTTTTCGTTGTGAATGAAGCTGCTGTTTACACAGTAATCAGCAGACACTCAGTGCACAGGCTGGGCAATATGGTGACAGGCTCAGATCTGCGTGGGATACAGTCAGAATAATTATCACTCCTTGCAGTGGCTGGGGTTCACAAGGAAGCCTTATGGGGGGAATTAGGATTAAAGGAGCGATGATTTTTCAAGCATGCCGTAAGAAATTGCCACGCAGAGTGACCTCTGGGGCTGTGAGATGTTGGTTCCCACTCTGCTAATGTGATCTGGGCTCTGGGCCGGCAGAGCCACTGCGAGCTGCTGGCTTTCCTGCCTCTGCCTTCAAGTGGTTGCTCTGCAGTTCAGAGTCTGGATGCAGCAGTCGTGAAATGGGTCTGAAGCTTCACAGGGGGTTCTGGAGACACGGCTTCGCCGCCTCGACAGCTGTCTCTGATTTATGAAAGTCTTTTACATGTGCTTCTTTCAGTTCAGGACCTCAAGGGCCTCGGGTATGAAAAAGGGAAACCAGTTGGTTTGGTGGGTGTGACGGAGCTCTCTGAAGCCCAGAAGAAACAGCTGAAGGAGCAGCAGGAGGTAATGACCTGAAATGGTTTCCTCATTCATTTGTGCGCCTGCATCTCGTGCTGCAGCGTGGCAGCATTAGGTGGGAGAACAGAGGGGCTGATAGCAAAGAAAGTTTTCCACATAAATCTCTGGGATTTGTGCTGAATGCCTGAGAATCGTGTGGTGCTGCAGTCAGCAGAATTATCGTAGAGGGCTTTGGGGAATACAAACTAAGCCAGTCAATTGCTGTGCTACCAAACTAAAACCCAAAATCTATAAGGTCTGTGGTGTCTCATCTGCAGCTGGTTATGCATTGCTTTAGCAGTGGGGAGGCGAGGGCATGCGTGCAAGCTGTGGTGGAGTGAGAGCAGGATTTGCTTTTGCTGGAACGTGAGGGTGATGTTCAAACTGTGTGGGGATGATGAGGTGGCAGCAGTCCTCAGTGCTGAAATCAAGGTGCATCTCTTGGAGGAGCCAGCACGCCTTGCTCCTGTTTGATCTGAGGAATGAGTAGATCAGATCAAGCAGCTGTGCTGCCCCTTGGGATCTGAGGTTGTCATCCCTGCGTTCTGGGAGGCAGCTGGGGTGGGGGCTGTGCTGCCTCTGTGTTGTTTTGTGTCGCTGAGTGCACCGTTGCATCTCTTCTAGATGCAGCAGATGTATGACATGATTATGAAGCACAAGCAAGCCATGCAGGAAATGCAGATGATGTGGGAAAAGGCAATTCAGCAGCACCAGCACGGCTACGACAGCGATGAAGAAGTGGACAGTGAGCTGGGAACGTGGGAGCATCAGCTTCGGCGCATGGAGATGGACAAGACACGAGGTGTGTGGGGAGCTGCCGTGCAAGCACCTTGCTTGCTCTGCAGTTGTCAGAGGCCTCCAGAGGGAGATGTTTGAGGTCATGTTCTCAGCATGGCAGTCACAGGGTTGCTGGTCACTGGTCTGCGCTGTGATTTCCCTCCTTGTTGGGTGGAGGTGATAGCAGTTTGTTCCTGTGAGGTGTTATGCTTCACAAACCATCTGAAATTCCAAGGCAAAGAGTGCTGCATAACTGCTGTTTTCACTTCCGTATCTTGGGCAGAGTGGGCTGAGCAGCTGACCCAGATGGGCAGAGGGAAACATTTCATTGGAGACTTCCTTCCACCAGACGAGCTGGAAAAATTCATGGAGACATTCAAGGCTCTAAAGGTAAATAGCAGAGATTTCCCAGGGCAGTGGCAGTGCTTCAGATTTGTCCTGCAGCAGTGAGGGTGGGACCTCAGGCACACTTAGCCCTTTGTCACAGCGGTTTGCTACCATGCAGCTTTGAAGTACTTCTGCCCTCACCTCTGGGGGGGCTGTGTTCCTTCTGTAGGTTTTCACTCTTTGCAGTGGTAGCAAACTGGAAAGCAAACTGTTTGGATGGTGTTTGTGGGTTAGCTGGAATTAGAGACAAACCTCTCCGGTTCCCCACTGTTTGTCTGCAGTTCCTGTTTAAGACAAGTGGTGGCTGATGCCAAGCAAGGAAAATTCAAGTTTTTATCCAGACAATTGCAGTAGGTAAAAGCATAAAGCACACAAAAAGCTTATGAAAAATACTTCATAGCTGTCGATTCTTCCTAAACTGTAGAACTTCTTGATGCCGGCATCCTTGATAATGTTTTCTTGCAACCAGCATGGGTTCTTCTGTTCCCTGGAGATCCTTGTTTATATAGGAACTGTACCTGAAACTTGATTCAGTGAGCAACTTGAAATTCAGAAGCTGAATATGTCTCAGCCTAATCTCGCAGTAGCATTCCCTGCTTCTTGCAGGTTGTTACAGGGCTTGCGTGACTGTGCAGTGCTTTATCATTTACCTGTTTTCTTCTCTGTGTTTGTGCAGAAATGGAGTCCCAGGAGATTGTGCTGGTTATTAACTGTTTGTCAGAACAGTCTTGACTTCCAGTAGCTGAAGCTGATTCTTCTCTCCTTTGACCCACAAATGTAGGTCTGTCTGTGCATACACAAACCAAACAGCTCTGCCTTTTGTCTTCCTGCAGGAAGGACGTGAACCAGATTATTCTGAGTACAAAGAGTTCAAACTGACTGTGGAAAACATAGGTTATCAAATGCTAATGAAGATGGGCTGGAAGGAAGGCGAGGGGCTTGGTTCGGATGGACAGGGGATTAAAAACCCAGTCAGCAAGTAAGCAGAGTTCTTCTTCTATTGATTTAGTCCTTTCCTCTTAGGCTGATAATTGATGCTCCTGCTCTAGCCTACTGGAAGCAGCTGCAATGAATGTGGCTGTAATTCATCACTTGCACAGAATATGGAATCCTCTCAGTAGAGGAGGAAAATTGTTTCTGATTTCTTTGGGGTTCTCTCTCTGCCAGGACTGAATTTGTTACTGTTATCTCAGGCAGGAGGTGTGATCTGAGCCCAGGAGCGTTTTGTTTCCAATCTCAATTTGCCTAGTGTGTTTTTTCTGAGGTGCCTGCTCTTCAGTTTCCCCCTCTATAAGGCAGAGATAACACCATGTATGCACCTCATCTCTCCCAGGACATGCCTCCACATTGATTTAAATCCTCAAGAGGATCTGAAGCACTCTTGGTGCCTGCTGGCCGTCCTCTGGCATACTATGGGTGGAAGGCAGTTAACAATATGTGTTCCTTGTGCACCCATTTGAAAAAACATTTAGGTTCATAGCAGTGAGCGTTTTATGTGATTGTGCAGCTCTTTTTTTGCACAGGAGTTTACTGACTCCATCACATTTTGTAGATGATAAAGCTTCAGTGCAGTTCCATCCAAAAATAGATGAACATATCTTTTTGTATGGATCATCTGTTGGTGGCATATGCTGAACTTCAGAAGCAGCTATTGATGATAGGAAATGCTCTGAATTATTTTTTAGCATTAGATCCTTTTATAAATAACAATTGTTTGTTTACTGCATAATACAAAGTGTCTCTACAAAGCACTCTGCTTATTGCAGGAAGATCTCTCTGGCAACGTGCTTATTTGTTCAGAGGAGACCTGTGATGAAAGATCCCTGTGTTCAGAGCAGCGAGGCTTTAAAACAGCAGAAGGAAGACACTTCTGCCTGTCACAGGGTTGAACCAGGGTTGTGCTTTGCTTGGGTTTGCCATCTCAGAATTGCTAAGAAGGTGGTAATGGAGGTAGAAATGAGCTGGTGTCACTTCTGGATTGTTGTGGAGTGAAGGATGTTGAGCAGTTGCCTGCCTCCATCAGTGAGGCACAAACCAGCAGCTTTGGCTGCCTAAGGTTGGTCTGCTTGTCCCAGCATTGTTGGGCAGGGGGGCCTACAGCACAGACAGTGTTTCTGCTCCAGCTCCGAAAGGGTAAGCAAATATATATTCACAATACTGCTTCCAACTAACGACAGCAGACATCATTTGAGAGGACAACGTGGAAACGTGGCAGAGGCAACGATGAGCTCGGTCCTACCTGTCACCTTGGTGTGGGTATTTCTGGTGAACTGCCCACTTGCTTCCCTCAGCAGCTTTGTTACGCCCTTCTGAACAGGGGGACCACTGCTGTGGATGGTGCTGGCTTTGGCATTGATCGTCCTGCAGAGCTGACCAAGGAGGATGACGAGTACGAGGCGTTCCGTAAGCGCATGATGCTCGCCTACCGCTTCCGACCAAACCCTCTGGTAAGGTGTCCCAGCACCAGAGCAGGCAGTGACAAAAGCATTGAGGTATCTCGTAAAAGACGGGAGAGAGAGGAGTGTTTCCAGTGACTTTAACCAAGAGATCAAATTCTGTGAACGTTCCTTTGATTCATTCTCATTCTGAATCAAATTCCCATTACCCAGTGATGCCTGCATGCGCGCATCTCCTCGCTGTGCTTTTCTGATGCAAAGGATGCTGGCTTTAGTTTGCTGTGGTACATACCAAGTGTAGGTGCTGCACACAAAGGAGGCAGATGGGTTGTCCGTGAATCCGTGGCTTATTTTGAATAATTGTTTTCCTGACTGTGAAAGGCTTGTAAGCTTGCAGTTGCCTGTTACATTCAGCGTGCCAGCGCATCTAGAGAGCTGCCTTTGTGATTTGTGATGGGAAACCTCAGGTTTTGCTGTCAGAAATGTCACGTTTCAGTGGCTTTTTCAGATAATTAAGCTCAAATGCTCATTGTTCTGTGAAGGCGGCGATTCTGATTAATTTTCCTTTGTTACTCCTTGCAGAACAATCCACGACGACCTTACTACTGAGAATGTTTTTGGGACGACGTGTTTTCCAAACAATTGTAATTTTACTGTGAAATGTTACGAAATCGCATTATCATTCTCTTATTTGCTGATATTGACAACTTCCTGAAGTCACGACGCCGTCTCTCAGCCAGGAGAAAGGCTGCAGGCCCACTCACCACACACGTCAGTGTCGTGATGGCCGTTGTAACGAGGCCTGGGTGGTGTTCAGAGGGGTAACGGAGCGGGTGAGGATGGAGATGTGAGCACGGTGCCCTGCTGAGTGCGAGGGCAGCTCCAAAGATACCCGTAGGAATAGTTCAGGGACTCCATTCGGATATAGCTCAGCGTTGTGTTACTGACAAAGAATGCATTTTTCACCTAGTGATAGATCCTTTGTTTTTCAGATATGCAGCCTGTGCTGCTCCTTTTTAATTGCAGAGATAAACAGGGACTGTCCGACCCCGCTTTGGGGGCTCCTGGTTGCTCTTTATTCCCTGACAAACTGAGTTCCTATGCTGTCATGAAGCCAGAAGTACAGCCTGACCTCCAAGTGACGTTGCACAACCAGTGCCTACTCATTTCACCTCTGCCCTCTAGAAGAGGAGGTTGGGAGCAGCGCATGGAGTGTGACTGCAAGGGCTGAGGTGCACAGGGGATCTCATTCAGCTTCAGAGCCAACAGCCTCGTGCTTTGAACACTAAATTCACCCACAGCTTCTGAGCAAAACGATCCACCTGCAAACTGTGCGTCTGGACGTGGGTGACCAAGAGCCAAACCTTCCACCACAGTTGTTCAGAGGCCGTTGGGATTTGGTTGTCACAAGGAGAAACCGCTGCAAGTACAAATTTTCCTCATTCGTTCATTCTGTAAATAAAATAAAGCTCATTTGTTCCTTAGTTTTAATCACTGACTTACTGGACAGAGCAGTCTTACGGTGGCTTTTTGTGGCCTGAGCTGCCTCTGGATCCATTTCCTCCCCAGCATCTCCAAGCAAACAAAGTTTCTGCTTGTTTATTTGTTTTGCATTTCTTTTCCCTCAATCCAAACATTTGAGGTGCGATTCTCTTTTGTTGATTTCTCTTCAGATTCCCCAAGCCCAGGGCTTGACTTTCAATAAAAACATCTGAAACTGTAAATTCCATAGGAGTTCCTTCTGAGCAGGGGGGGGCATGTGGCACCGTGCAGACACCGAGCTGCCCCTGGGGAGCTCACACAGCCCTCAGCACCACGCACCCCCTGCTGCTCGTGCACGGAGGCTGTGCTTGGGGCAGCTCATCAGCACGAGAAATGAGCGTGGGAGGTGGGGAAACAAAGATAGGGAATCTGGCAGGAATTCTGCCCGAATGGGGAAGGTCAGGGCGACATCAGTGTGACATCTGGGCTCGCTGCTGTGTTGGGAAAGCAGTCCCCCTCCCTTTGAGGCTGAAGCAGGGGTGTCTGTGATTTTGGCTTGCCTGCGTAGCGTTGGATGAAGAGGATTCATCTTGGGCTGCGATTAACATTTATAGTTAATGCAGACAAGCAACAAGACTTCTTCCAACATTTATTTATTAAAAAGAGGGCAGCAAAACCATGAAACCAACACGCTGGGCGGCGCATAAAGATTGAAGCCATCCCTCCTTGTGCTGTGGTCATCCCTTCCCACCGCTGTCAGTGCCCACCTTCCTCCTCCTCCCGTGTGCTGCTTTCTGTGGGGCTGGGCTGCGTCGTGCCCCCCCAGACGCAGAGCTGAGGCCCACGGTGAGCTGTGCAGCCCGCAGTGCTGACGAGGCAGTGCTGCGTGCCCCGTCCCAGCCCAGGGCAAAGTGCAGAGCTCTTCCATCGCTCCCCGGAGTCCGAAGCAAAAGGGCAAAAGAGTGACACAGTGGCACATTTGTGAAGGCGTTGGGAGAGAGGGGAAAGGTTGAACCTTCGGGTTCTGCTAAGCAGCGTGGAAGTTCAGCACTGCTGCTGAAGCAGAGGGAAGAGCTTTAGCTGGAGCAGGGCTGAGAGGAGGAGGTCAGGGCGCTGCTGGGCTCACAGCAGGGCTCAGCGCAGGGCTGCAGCGTTCTGCTCAGCCCCGTTCGTTGCAGACCCGCTCATCGCCTTTCGTGCACTTTCCTCTCCCCTGTACGCTGTGAAGAGCCGTGCCCTCCTGGCTCCATTAAGCGCTTAAGAGCTCCAGAATGAGTTGGCTAAAATATACACACATATATCACACAAACCGATCCCCATTTCCGGAACGAATTGGAAAGGGGAAGAAAAAAAAACAAAAACAATAAACACAAAACCGCCCCAATTCTCAAAGCCCCCGGGTTCCCCTCTCCCCGCACTGCAGCTCTCACATCGCAGCCCCGTACCGGGGGGGCTCTGAGCCCCCTCCCCTCTGCGCCCCGTGCTCCCCGCTGCCGCTTTAAGGGCGCAGTCCTCGCCCGGCCCGGGGCCGAAGTCCGTCGGGGCCGCGGCGGTGCTCCGGGGATGCAGCTCCGCTCCGGGCCGGGCGCTCTCGCCCCCCCTCTGCTCGCCCTCCCCGCGGCTCTCGGCCTGAGCGGCGCTGCGGCGTTGGCGGAGTGAGTTCGGTGCGGGATGCGGGGCTGCCCCGCTCCGGGCCGGGACGGAGCGGCGGGCGGTGCGGGGAGACGTCGGGGTCGGGACGACGCTGAGGACGCGGGGCGGTTTGGGGCACCGGGGCGACGCCGAGGGGGTTCGGTGCT
>JAOWBP010002559.1:12676621-12692979 GCA_028571105.1 Tragopan temminckii
TTTAGTGTATAGAACTTCTTCCTTAGATCCAGTCCAAATCTCCCCTCTTTTAGTTTGAAACCAGGGAGACAAAGCTTCAGAGCAGCTCTCAGTAAGCACAACTTACTGACTTCAATCAAGTCAAGGAGATTTTCATCTGCTGAAGAACTGGTCTGACCTGTATAATAAAGACTGCTGTGCACAATAAAAGTTCAAGGGCCGAAGCACTCTGAAATCCAAGCATCCAGACATACACACGAGGTAAAATTCTAACTCCAAAATTTCTGCAGATTTCCATGGATGTCAGCATAGCAGGAACTTTCCTGGTGGCAGACTGTAGGGTAACCCATTGGCATCACTGCAGCTACACTGATTTATTCCAGTTTAGGTCCTGTCCTTAAACTTAGGAGGTTGTGGAGTACACGTTTGTGACCCAATCCATTATCATGGCATGTGGAAATGATAGGAATAAAAGCAGCTTAAATGAAGATTTTATCATTTAAATAAAATGGAGGGCTGTTACTCTTTATGTTTGCTTCAGTTATCATTCATTTCTTACCTCACAGATACGAGCAAGCTATTGTTCAACTTCAGCTCTCTCAGATTAGGTAGATAGGCACCTACGGGATCAGAATAAAGAATCATCTTGCACACCTGGTGGTAGGATAAAAGAAACTTCTGACAATTACAAGTTGAAGCATCTTATTTTACCTACATCTGTTCCTGTCAGATCTGTGCTGGACCCCTTCTAAGAAAATTAATGAAGTTATTTCACTTAGAAAATATTACATCCTTTGCATTTTTGCAACGTATACGTAGTGTCTGCTTGACAGACTAATTATATTTTTGAAAACCCTCTCTGACAACTCTGATAGAGCACGTTTCCAAAAAGACAACAAAACCTGGCTTCACGGTGACTGTTTTCTTTGTTCTGATTGATAATCCATATTGACTATCAACTGAGTGATAACTCAAACAGCTGAAGATCAAGAACACTTTAGATCATACCAGTCCATGGGTATAAGCTCCTGGCACAGGAAACATTCGCTACTGACAACAGCAAACTTGCCCATTCCCACCAGCAGAGTTTACCCATGGCAAGAATCCTCATTGCCACTACCTGTGGCAAGTATAATGTATCACCATGGAGAGGCAGCACGAATTTTAGGCAGAGTGGATCAGTACTAAGACACTAAAACCTGTTCTCAACAGTCATCTCTCTCGCAAAGGACAATTTAGCATGACATTCTAGCTATCCAGCTCTTTGCAAAGGATCAAAAATGGAATTTGAATTAAAAAAAGAAAGAAAGAAAAAAAAGGGAGTGGAATCTCACAAGCAAACAAAGAAAATCATGCTGTTCATTCCATTTCCCCAAACAGTGTTTATGGCAAAAACGTTTTAATAAATCATGTTTCAGAAGAAGCATTATCTTCATCTAATATTGTTTGGGAGTGATTATAATCCACATATTGAATTTCATGCTATACTGCAAATCTTTAATGTCATTTGTTTGCAAAGCTCTTTAGAAAGTACTAAAAGCTCATTGTGCATTTTTTTAGTCTTATTTTTAATAATTTTCCATAGCACATAAAAATTATAGCACAAATTATAAACACACCATCCTCATCCTGCAAGGCACACATTTTCATGTCAAATTTTAAGAAGTATGGCAAAAAAAATACTTCAGAGTCCCAACAGAGGAGATACCACTATCTGTTCATTATTCACAGCAGCCATAAGTGCTACTGAGCAAAGACTTCTGTAGACACAATCCATGTGCTAAGAAAGACCCCAAAGGAAAAAAAAAACAAAATGTAGATGCTTAAAAAAACGCTATTTTGTTACTGATAAGAAACCTGAGGCATTAAGAAGCAAACAGGCTTTAAAAGTCAAAGTCTGAGAAGTTAAGAAGATGAGCTGAAGAGAAATGAGTCTTGTTCAAAAGAAAACTTTCTACTGAATACATTTGGGGTTGGTTCAGGAAAAATATGCTATTAAAGGATTCAAGGAGGCCATGGGGTGTGGCAGCCAGTGTTACAGGCTGAAGACATAATTTTCACATCTGGTTATTTCATTACTGTAACACAATCCCCCATCTCGAACATTTTATTGTACTTTGGCACCATTGACCCCTGGGCTCTGTAGTAAGTTAAAAAGAAGCAAATGCTACGTGCAGTAGTGTGATAATCTGCCTGGAGGGCTTTAATGAAGTATTTCTCTAAAAAGCTTATGATCACAGTACTGGTCTGACTGAGAACTGAGAGCAGCATGCAGTGTTATCTCTTCTGTCTTCGATTCCCTTTCACTAAGTAGCCTTTTTGTAGAATCACAGGTTGGAAAAGACCACTAAGATCATCTAGCCCAACCATCAACCCATCCCATCATGGCCACTGACCCACGAGTCTCAGTGCCATTCCTTGCAAAGTGCATGAGTGTTAAATTCTTCTGCTGTACTACTCCAGTGGAACAAAAAAGCTAAATGAATAGTAGAAAGAAATAAAAATGTAAGGTAGGTGCTTGATACCTGATTTTTTTTTAATAAACTTTAAATCAAAATACGACCCAGAATGAAAATATTTTCACGTAAATGTTAGTTTGGCCCTCCAACGCAATGTGCGTTTGTAGGGAAAATCCTATGCTATGCTATAAAATGAGCATTCCCCTGCAAGCACCTACCTTGGAGCTGCTTTCTTTAGAGCAACAGACTGCATTTTTCAGATTACTAGCTCCATTTCTGGATAAAAAAAGATACATATACATTCAGCTACATTGCCTTAAGTGCTGAACTTCATGAGCAGAGTAGCAACGCAGATCTCATTCTGAGCTGCCTTGGCATAGCAGGTGACATTTACATACCTCACTAGCACAAAAGAGAAAGCAGGCAAGGTGCCGGCTTTATTATATTCTAAAAGCCACAAAATCTGTATTAATTACATTCATTGTTTATATAGCAATGTAGTATCTGCAGACAAACCCAAGCTAGCTGTCATCTAGCTACCCGAAGTCATATCTCACAAAAAAAGACACACCACTGTAAGGCTTAACATAAATCCCCTGCTGAAGTATTTCTGATGGCTGGTGAGGTTGCCCAAGCCCTGCTGCAGCCCTTGCTGTTGTATCTTCTCAGCAAAGCTTGTTCATACCAGCTAAATTACCAGGCTGCCCAGAGAGGTGGTGGATGTCCCTGGAGACACTCGAGGTCAGGCTGCCAGCACCTGATCTAGTCTAAGTGTCCCTGTTCATGCATGAAAGTTGGACCAGATGGCCTTCAGAAGTCCCTTCCAAACCACTCTATGATTCTATGAATTAAAGGCAGCCTGGTTAGGAAGGCACGCGTTGGAGAGTAAATGTCCTTTGCCTTTGCTTCTCACAAAGAAATACTGACAAACAGAGCAGAAGCAAACAGATAAGACAAACCAGTATGAAAAATAACATATGCTGAACGTTTGGCAGAGCTCGATAAAACGCTTTCTGCTGAGCAGCAGTGCAGTGTTGCACAGTCCCCATGCAGCAAACAGCTGCCTCACCAAAGAGAAGCAACAGTCTCTAGACACATAATCAACTTAGACTGGCTGCCAGAAGGCAACAATTGAATAAGAACCAGTGAACAGCATTGTGGGTAACTTGATTTGTAGCTATTAAAATCACTTAGAAATAAGAGAACTATGTAGTGTCTTAAATGACTATATCCAACCATTACTTTCAGCAGGGATTTCTACGAACCGGTCATCAAAATGGTCCCAGATCTGTCAGCAATCAAAACTGAAGGGATAAGCTAATAAAAAGGAAATGGTCCATCTGCTCAAATATAAACTGAAGCCTACACACAGTAATAGAGAACAAAAGTAAATCCAAATTCCACAGAGCTGGATATAAGACTTGCCAGTGAGGTTCAGTGCTTTGCCTGTCATTCAGCAAGGTGCAGTGAAAACAAACAGCTACAGATTTCAGCAGCCATCCTGAATCCCACAAAGATACTCAAACTCAAGTTCTGGCACGAAGCTTTTCATTATTCTAATACTGATCACAGGAAAACATTTTTAACATTGGTTTTCTAGTGTTTAAGCCTCCACCCTGTCCCTAAGAAATACAACCGTTCCTTCCCCCTATATCACACCTCTGTGTAAAGGCTGTCCTGGAAAAGGGTGAAACACAATGCTTCCAAGTTCACCACAGCCCAAAGTAGAATGCTAATAAAAAACCCCTCAAAGTGTTTAAAACCACTCTGGAAATTTTGCTAGGAAGATGCAGGATCTCAATGCCTGTGATACACTTGCAACCTTTCTGGGTATCTCTATTGCTCATCACAGTAGAAAAGCTTTCCCTTCTGTCAGGCTTGAACTTCTCTCACTGCGGTTGGTCTGTTCCTTCCTCTACTCACTCCATTTATCTAGCTCCCTGTGAACAGGAACCAGTTTGGCAGTGCACTGATTCAGGGGAGACAGCTGGCACGCAGTCAGCCTTGCTTACACCACTCATATTGAAGGTGCAAACTGTCCTGCCATACCTCTTGATGTTTCATTACTCTCAAAAGCAGTGGGGACCTTCAGCTGCTGTTTTTTACAGCCCCTAGAGTCCAACTCCTGGTTCAAAGTGGGACATAATATGAAAATTGTTTGCAATGGGGGAACAGTGCTCTGCATTTTGTAAAAGCTGCAAAAACTTATTCAAAGGAAGCAGAAGGGATTTATTCCAGTAATGGGAAGGAAAGGGAAGTACAGAGGAAACATGAGAAAAGAGATCAGTGACATGCAAATTAACTTGTTCTGCTCTTCTGCTCTAACAATACTTGAAGAATACTACAAAATTAAGTGCAGCATTTCTGTACGAGCATGTGAGGAATAATGGACAATGAGGTAAAGTTCAAAAGAGGAAATGGAAGGGACTACATATTTAAGATAATACCACAACACAGAAGTTACAGATAAGGTAAGACATTTTGCTAGCTTGTCACAGCTAATGCATAATGACATGGGAATGGGAGCACCACTTTGGAGCACTGATAGAAATGGTGTAATAAGATTTTCTTATCAACCGGAGGAAACGAGACTGAATAGATTACAAACTCTGAAAGAAACAGATGCAATTTGACTTAAATTACCAAATGCCTATCAAAAATAAACCTGTCTGCAAAATAAACTGAATAATCGATACACATCATAGAATCACCGAATCATTCAGGTTGGAAAAGATCTCTAAGATCATCTAGTCCAACTGTCCACCTACTACCAGTGTTGCCCACTAAATAATATTCCTTAGTACTACATCTGCATGTTTATTGAGCACCTACAGGGATGGTGACTCCACCACCTTCCTGGGCAGCCTGTGCCAGTGCCCAACCACTCCTTTGGAGAATTATTTCCTAACACCCAGCCTGCACCTTCCTTGGTGCAACTTGAGGCCATCCATAAAATGGCTGTGCAGCTCAAAACAAAAGCCCCCTTTGCTGTACTTTCTTTAACTATTCTTGATATCAGAAGGCCCAAAGTGGATTGGCTGTTATATTATTGTCACTTGCACACCTTGGTGCTCTGCATGGGAAAATGAACTGCTTGTCTGAAAATACCAGCACCAGCTTTTGGAGGTGCAACTCCCTTTGGTCATAAGATATTGTCCTGCAATAGTTACTCAGCTTCAGTGCAGGCGAAGATGGACTTTGCTGTGACAGGAGTACACAGGTTGCCTACAGTGCCTTCAAGCACTGGAAGAAAGGAACATTCCACACTCTCGGTGTTGACTGCTATTGAAGAAATTCGTCCACTACTTCCTTACTTTTCTTAATCAGAGATGATGACACAGAGGTGAATTACAAGCATTCAGAGCCTCCCGGGGCTCATCAAATGATGTATCTGGAGGAACTTCCTCAAGCGCATTCTCCAGCACAGCTTGATGAGGTAGCACAGGAAACAAATGCAGGAGACTGGCAGCATTGGCAGCTTGATACCACTACTGATTTCCCAGCCACAGGGGAATCTTTCAGCAGAGACAGACTGAACTTTGGCTACTCTGTCTCACTAGAATAGCATCAAATACTCTAGAGGGCAACTTAATCAGTAAATGCTCATTTAAGTCCTTGAGGCATGTCATGAGGAATTTGTTCAAATTAATTGGCATTAGACAGAAATCATAGATTGGTTTAGGTTGGGGGGGCCTTAATGATCATCAAGCTATATCTCTCTGCCATTGGCAGGGCTGCCACCCACCAGATCAGGCTTCCCAGGGCATCACCCAACCTGGCTTTCAATTCCTCCAGGGACGGGGCATCCACAGCTTCTCTGGGCAATCTGTTTCAGTGCCTCACCACTATTTCCCTTTGTACTATCACTTATCACATCAGGTAAGAAGTCAGCACCCTCCCGCTTGTAGGCTCCCTTCAAGTATTGGAAGGCCACAGTGAGGTCTATCCAGAGCCTTCCCTTCTCCAGGCTAAACAAGCCCAACTCCATCAACCTTTCTTCGTAGGAGAGGTGCTCCAGCCCTTTGAGCATCTTTGTAGCCCTAAATGGTGTCACCCATCCATTGCTGTAGTGTTCAGTCTTAGAGTCTTCACAGAAGAAAACAGTGATCAAGAAATGAGAGGTACCAGGAAGAACATGTTTCAAGAGCTCTCAAGCACAACAGTGCTTTACATTCACATAGTTTCCAAGTCCCCAGTCCTGATAAAATACAATAAAGGAAAATTTGAGAAAGAATTGTTTTCTTACCAAAGTTCCCCAAGCTGCTCTCTCTTGTATCTACTCGCATCTCCAGGGCCTTTACTTGCTGCAGATCATCCATCCCTGTCAAAGCTTTCTGTAAAAATAAGCAGGGATATATATGTATTCTCACACAACGAGCCAGATGATGCAGGAACAAAAAGGTGTAGCACTGGTTGAAAACCTTTCTATGTCAGCACGTAATCCAGGTCAAAACAGCTAGACATATGATAACATTAAAATAAATCTACTATTCAAAGAGCTTTCTTTCTAGCAGCTCTGAATTAGTTCAGCTTCATATAACTTCTACAGTGCTCACGAGGTCAAGGCGGGGCACTACATTCAAGTTGCAAATCAACAAAAGATTACATGCCAATTAACTTCATTTAAACTACATGTCCACACTGTAAGATTTGTGTAATATTTTATTAATCCTCAGAAGATAAGAAATGGTACCCTTGGTGTCACCAGTAATCAAAAAGGTGCTAGACTGTAAAACTCAATAAAACACTACGCTTAGCTTTTTAATCCAAAACTATCAAAAAGAAAACAAGATTTCAGCTGTAGACAGTCATAAAATGATTGCATTTCTGAAGGAACACAACACTAATTACAAGAATTACAAATTTCTTAGAAAAGAACTAATCAATGCCAAAGGAAGTCTCCAAAATCTTTCATTGTTTCTGCAAAATCTCTGTGATAGGGCCAACCACTGTATTAAGCAGGGGTATGTGTGTGCATGCAGCTAGCACAGATTCTTTCCTTAAATATCTAGAAATTGGCATTGATACATTCACACAGATTTTGCTCTGCCTTTTGTCACTCTAATTAACATGAAGGAACAAAGTCACTCAATGACATCTACATGTAGGAAATAAGTTTTCTTACAACTAGAAAGTCAGAACATACTTTAGTTTGTTTTCATTTGGAGGTTAACACTAATAAAGGGAAAATGATTCATTAGAAGGGAATTTGTGTAGGACCACCTCTGTTTATGAGTTTTTGGTGGGAAAAATAACCACAAGAACACCTAATTCATTTCTGTAGGGAGAAACAGCAGTGGCAACATTCCCACTCATCGAGTAGAATTCACATTGCTCACAATTTATCAGTTTCATTCACTCTAATGGCTCTACATTCTCTAACAAACAAAGGACCAAAACACTCTGAGTGAAACTGAGATGACAACTTACAAGGGCATCATATCAGGACTAGGATGGATGAAATAGCTGAGCATCACTCCTTAAAAAAAACCTCACACGCTGTGTAAGGCTTTGAGTTAGACTCCTCAGAAACAGAATCATCCAAAGTCTTCACCTGCTTTCCAAACAGCTTTCAGAAACTGTGTTTAAAGTTATTGTTACTCCGAATTTTTAACTGATTTTAATCTTCTGGCTTTCCTTGCCTTTACAGTAGGGCACAACAAACAAAGATTTAAGGCAAAAACACCCCAGACCTCAGCGGCATCCAGGAGTATGCTTTCTATCCCCAGACACAGACCCCAGAAGAACTGTTTTGCTCCTTCAAAGGCAACAAGCATGCCTACTACAGATGGCTTTCTCCCCCAAGTAAACACAAGGTCCTTTACTGCAATTCATATTTTGCAGTCATCCTTTTCAGCAGACAACACTATTTGTCATGTAGCATGAGAGCATGCAAGAAATGAGAGCTAGCTGACATCCTGGCACACATCCACACACTCAAATTGCTGGGCTTGGACGCAAGCTCATTGAAAGGCAACTCCTCCTGACAAATACCTCCCTCATCCATGTCAAAATAGCCTCAGTAGCCCACTTTATTAAAAGACTGAATAGAAAGTGGTCCCAGAACAATAAGCTTTGGGACATGTTCTTTGTCAGTATAGCAGCAGAAGACCCTGGCACCATGCGGGGCCTTTGCCTTTCTCCATCACTCCCTCCAAACTATCCTTCCCCTTGCCATATCCCAGACAGCCTCCTTTCACTACTCTGACCACAAGAGATGCACTTCTGCTCCTTGTCCTCTTCTTTCAGAATCAAAGAATAAAAGCCACGCAAGGTTATATTTTCCTCTTCTAGATTTCCCTATGCTTTCTCTTCCCATGTGGGGCTACCAGACTTTGTTTTCCTTTTCCTCTTCCAGAGCCACCATTTGTTCTTTTCCCCCCTGGCTGAGAGATGAGCCACTTCATTCACCAATATTTTGTGCTGCAACAAGCAGAGTTGTGACCCCGGCACTGTAAAAGGTTGTTAACTGCCACCACTGGCTCTTTGAACTACAGACAGCTGCTTGAAGCATGTGTTAAACAAATGCACCAGACTCCATCTGTTCACAGTTCCCACTTCCCTGTGCCACTTTTCCAACAATCACCAGGAAAAGCACACTTTTTCCTGCTGATGCTGAGGGAGTTCTTAGAGAGTTTGAAACTGACAGGCTGTGGGATGCAAAAGCCATCATACTATGTGAAAGTAACACGAAATGAGGATATGAGCTCATTACAAAGGCTCCAGAAGCACAAGGAGTCCAGGTGTGGCTGAGAGCTGGTTAGCAAGCAAAGGGTTGGGGCAGAAGAAGGCTCCTGGGGAGGACAGCTGGGACACTCCTACTCCCTAGGTACCCTTCCTGACATAGTGGTGCAGATGGAGGGGGTCTCAGAAGTCACAGCCACAATTCTGGCACCAAGAAAGGAGGGAGTAAAGGAAGGATGTGGAAGCATTTAAAATAAGAAGATAATAAGGACCTTCCTTTTATGCTGCTGTTTGATGTCAATGCACAGGAACCTTCAGCAAAGTTTAAAAGGAAGGGTACACAAAAGGAATTTGACTGCTGTTAGGTTGTAAAAAAAATCAGAGTGAAACACACCGCCAGGGATGATCAGATTGGACAGAGGGACATCTGGCACCGCGTGGGTGACAAGCTGTGCTAAGGAGCTATGCAGCCCTTCACTCCAAGGTTGTGCCAGCTCTAGGACAAGCTCCTGCCCTAATTCAGGAGTCCCACTGTGGTGTCAAGTAATGGCTGTCTGCCCAAAACTCAAAAGGTTGTGCTGGCAGCCAGAGACAGGACTCCTGCCCGTGTCCCAGGAACGCTTACAGCCATGAAGGTGCTGTGCCATCTAGGGTTTCCTTCTGTTGTTTACAGCTGTAAAGCATCCAAAAAGGGACCAAGGATCTCCTCTAGGCAGAGTTGGATTTACATCAGAAAGATGACCTGAAAAAACTAATTATAATTCCAGGTTGACTGCTGGTTTCCAGAGAGTTCTGCCTGCCGCCTATCCACTGAGGTGGGTACTGGTTAGGTAGTGGAGGCAGATGTTTTCTGAAGAATCAAACAGCAAAATCTTTCTTGCACACAACGTTCAAGAACGTGGTCTGAAAACTTGTGCAGCACTATACCCCATCTTAAACCTTCTTATTTGGAAGAATAAATTCCTATGGAAAAACACTGCACAATTCCTTGAAGAACCAATGATAAGCAAAACAAAGACAGCCAAAGTTCATTTTATGTTTTTACACCTCCTTTGAACCAAGAGTAAAACTATTTTTTCACGAGATCATGCAAAAGCTATTGGCAGCTAGTTTAGCCAGTAGTTTAAGAAGCAACTCCAAAACAGCTCACAAAGCACTCCCATCATGCAAAACGTCTGGCCAACACCTAACTGGAGAGCATGTGCCCATTTGGAAAGCTTCTCTTCTGACTGACAAGAAAAGTCAAAAGCATTCTATAAAAAAAAAACAAACAAGTTTTTCTGTGAAAAACTGAAATGTTTTTCTGTGTTTGTAGAGCTTCCCTATCTGGGAATGCTGGGAAAATCACCTGGGGATACTGGGAAATCCGGTTCGAGTCCCACTTGCAACTCCCCGTAAATTCCTTAATTGGAAATAGTATCTGTGCAATTAAAGCTGGTGCGTACAACTGATTTCTTTGCTCCTCACTAGATTTTTCACATGCTCCAAGAAAAGCAGAGATGTTGCTGAAAAGCATGTTGCACACAGCTGCCTGAGAAGCGTTTCCAGCTGTGCGCTCATTTTGCTGCTGCTGGTTAATTTGGCTAGCACAGGAATTCCTGAGCAGTGAGCTTATTTTCTTCTAATACCACACCTGTATGCAAATATCATTTTCATGTCTATTCATGCGTTCATTGCTTTTCACGGGGATTTTATTTCAAATTCCCAACCCAAGAATCATCTCCCCCTGCACAGGAAAATAACGTTGCTGCAAGTATGACAACTCCTATTTTTTTTCTAAGAAGAAAATTACTAGAACACTAATAAGGTTTTAAGTACTGGGATCTTCTTGGTTGGTATGAAAACAACAGTGAAGAAACGACTGAAGTTTAAATGGAAATGGATACTTCAGCAAAGATGTCTTTTTTCTCATGCTAAAGCTCCAAGTCACACTAACAGTTCTACATGCACAGGTCCCAGCCTTGTCTTGCCATCACCGGCTCAGCTCCTCACTGACCCATCCTGGGGATTCACAGCACTGACGCTTTTCCTTTCTCAATTGCTAACCAGGACCTGATGCTACAGGCTGCTAAGAGCTCTCTCTTACTATCATAAGCTTCAAAGGAAACGTGGGGCTTGGAACTATATGGGAGGTTTGGTGATTTCTCAGAAATAGCCTGTATCATTCCTACAGGAAGAAACACAAGCTCAGGTCCAACTCTCCTGAATTAACATGCACAATATCATAGATAACCAATTTTTGCTTCAGATTTAAGGATTTACATTCCCACACACAGATATACAAAAATATACCACAGTATGAATTCCTGTTTTTAATCTAACAACTAGGTGCATAGTAAGTGGCTGCATTTCAACATTGTGTCACTAAACACTCACAATTCAAGAGTATTAAGTTAGTTAAGCAGCTGTTACTATATGCAAATGAAAATCTGTTTTTAATAAAAGGCATGCATGTGTGTATAAGTATACGCATATAAATATATTCCTGACATGAAAATTTGAACATAAAACATCAGATGTTTATGTAGCAGGATATATACAAGCCTTCGCTGGAGTAAAGGTTTTAATATTAGGATAAGAACATATGAAAGGAAAGCTCTGAAAGTAAATGAGGCTTTGTAACTACTTTCCTATTCACAGTATGCTTGCTACTATCATCTCGAGCAATCTGATCTAATGCAGAAACTAGCTGTGCTTTCAATAGAAGATTGAACTAAAAGACCTCCAGAAGTCCCTTTGAATTTTTTTTTGTTTTGAATCATCATAAATGGTTACCCAATTCTAAGGAAGGAATCAGAAGATCCAAATTAAATCAGTTATGCCCATCTCCTGACTCCATATATCACAAATTATCAAGATTTTGCACCTGCTCCCTTGATCTCCTGTTTCTTCTCAGATTTATACAACTCACAACTGTGAGGAAAACTTTCTGCCAAGCAAAAAAGGAAGTGACTGAGTCATTTCAGTGTGAATCCAATCTGTTGTTCCAGGACCCTCCAAGATTTTCTTCTCCCCACGACAACAAGTGCATACCAGATGAAATATACCCTACAACAAAACTAAACACCACTTCCGAACATGTGTTCCCAAGTTTAGAAAGCATGATTAATTGGAGCAGGATCAATAAATAGCGCAGTAAGAAGAACGTTGCCTTTTTTCTCTGTAGACCACATACAAATCATGGCGATAACAAAAGCTGAGGAACTGATTAGTTTTGAGAACATGACAGTGTCTGGAAGATCATCTGTCAAATTAGTTTGTTCCGTGAATTTGATTGCTTGTTGTGGAAGTCAGAAAGAGGTTTTGTTTCCAGAATGCAAGCAGGAGGAAGGGGGGGGGTCAATAAGTAAAAATTGGATTCAAGAAAGGCGAAACTCCGAATTTCAGTTCCACCATATTTAACAGTAAATCTGTGTATTCCCCATTAAAAACTAGTTTTCAGAATAAAGGGAGAATGGGGAAGAATTTGTTCATGCTAACACTCTATAGCATATGACAACACATAAGCACAACACAAGCAAAGGCAGAGAATAGAGCTGTAAACATTAAACAAGACATGTACAAATGGAAAAGCAAAGAATACCTATTGATACAGATGAAGATTAAACAGAACAGAAAATTGCTATCGACACTAGTGGAAAGAATAAAAAGAACAGCAAATGATATCAGCCCTAGCATCAAACACTTTCAACCTGTAGCTTAAGTGAAGAGTAATCAGATGCAAAAGGACAAAGTGTGACATTACAGCAGGAGAGATTCTAGCAAGCAAAGAAAAAAATACTGAAGATGTTATTAACCTGAGCAGAATATGGAATCAAAGGAATTCAAAATGAACATTATACTGGAATGAGGTAATAGAAAACCACAAAGCCCATAGAGAAACAAACATAAGATTTAAGCAAGGTGATGGTCTGCTGTGAAGAAGAGAATAGCAAGGGAGAGTTTTGGAGTAGTTGTCTGTTTCTTGTGCTATGGAGTTCAATAAGGCAAAAAAAAAAAAAAAAAAGGCAGGGAAAAAGAATAATAATAAAAAGGAAATCATTTTTAGGCCAAATTCTCCTCTCTTTTGAAGGAAAACAACCTGACTGGAGAAAACATGATGGAATACAAACATCATATCTTTTTGAGACCTTTTTAATGGAGACTGCTAATGGAGAGTAATGATTTCATTAGTGAATGGAGACTATGATCCCTCTGGAAAAAGGACAAATGCACAGACTCAGACAAGCTTGCAGGCTGTGATGCAAGGCACCCAATCTTTAAAGGTTCTGTACAGCTAAACCTTCAAGGCTTCCTCACACAAAACCAAAAAACACAACAGAAAAAAACTGCAAGGGCAAGGAGTAAAACTGAGTATATATGTTGGAACAACAAAAAAATATATCTTTGAAACATTCTCCTCAGGAATCTCCATCAGGTGTCAGAAATCTGCCTGTACAACACTGCAGAACTGGGGCCTATGTCCTTACCTTTATAGTATAACTTTAATAAGCGTGTATTTTAAAAACCTGTTCGTTCCTTCTTAGAGCCCTTCAGTGAATACAATCAATAACTTCTAAAATATTCACAACCAAGAAGACATTGCAAGTGTGTTGATTCAAGCGGAAAAACCTTTCAAACCACTTGCTTATCAATGGCATGTGGTTCCTATACAAATAGGCACGTGGTTGTTCTTAAAAATGAAGTGGTTGGACAGTATACCTATTTTTACATTTGAAAATGCAGAAGAAGTAAATCCACGGAAGCAGCAGTTTCAATTTGATCAGTGTAAAGGTCAAAGAATAAATAAATTGGATATGTTATTAAAACAAGCCATAAACACTGTTAATGTTTCCTTGACAATGTCAGATAGTTTTTCTTCTCAACAGGAAGTATCTCAGCTATGCCAACACAAATGTCAGGTTCCAGGGCCAGGAGATAACTGTGTCCAGAAAAATTAGTAGGACAGCATGCATCCATATAAAAGAGTGTATTCCTTACAAATGTTAGTGCACATGATCTTAAAGTGGCAAGAGTCGATTAAGATCAAGAGTTCATGTATTATATGAATAATAAAGCTTTTCTTCCGTTATTAAGAAAAATCTGGAACTGCTGGAGAATTTAACTTCTGATCTATATAAAAAAATAAAATACAACAAAACAATGAAATGCAGTTTCTTGGGATATGGGTAACATTGCCTTAGCATATGCTTTTCTGCTTATAATTGATCATGAACTAAAGGGATCAGAAAAAGGAAAAAAACATACCAACTAAAGCGCTTTCTAGGGGTTTCATTCAGAGTTTATTGAAATCAAAGGGCAGCTGTTTTGATTGCTCTAATGGGCTTCATTTCACATCCTAAGATAACAGACTAATCCGCGAGCTTCTCATTGGGCTTATAAAGGGTACAGTAGGCCACAAACATATTACTCTGGTCAAACTCCATATCAGGTTTTTTAAAAAGACCAGTAAGTTGTCAGCGGTTGACATGAGCCAAAGGAAAGTGAATGGGGTAGATCACAAGGCCACATACCAAATTTTATTTCCAGAAAGTTTAAAATATACACTCTACAGAAAGCGATGTTCTTAGGAGAAGACTTGGGTACCACTGGAAGAGACATTCTGAGAACAACTAGCTACCTAGGCTCCAGTGCATGGTCAAAACAGTGGTTGGCATATATTGAGGAAATCATGTAAACCTGCAGTCAGATGTGAGCTGGAACACAGCCCCTGCAGAACGTGAATGCACAGAGGATTATTGGTGTGGAACACTGTCCTGCTCTCTGGGAGCATCTGCAGCACAGCCTTGCCCCCATCTGTCTTTCACAGACTCCTACCCAGCTCTGCAACACAGAAAGCTGCAGCTTCCTCCTTCTAACTTCTGCTTCTAGCTCTCTTTCCCTCCAGCAGGAATAAGCAAGCTTATTTTCCCAGCTCTTAGATCCCAAGGGATTTTACTCTTAATTAGTATTGAGCAAATATAGCACAATATACAACCAAGATCTCCTTTACTGGAGATTTCAGAGTGTTACTCTCATTCAAGAAGCTGCAAGCCAAAAATCGCTTCCCTCTGGGCAAAAAGGGACACGGCTTTCAAATGTGCTTTGAAAACTTACACTTTGATAAATAGAGGAAGTATTTGTAACACTTGCAGAATATTTTAATTGGCTTCTTAGGAAGACAGAAGATTTCACTAATTCAGAACAAAAGTTAAGCTTTTTAAGTTATACTTTCAATCCGTAGAAAAGGTTCATGTAAAAAGCTTTTTCTAATGCTAAGATTCAAGGTACTTCAGAAAGCTTTAATGAGATTTCTTTTAAACTATAATTACATTACCCCATACTTCACGCTGTTTCAAGAAAGTTGACAATGAAGACAGCAGCATTCACGCTGGCCATATTTTTTATATGAAACAAGGTGAAAGGACAAACATTTGATAAACTTCCATAAGACAGAATTCATTTTATGCAGAAGCCTAGCTGTCATATTCAAAGCAACAATCTGCAATCATCACAAAGGCTGCTGGAAGGTTAAGCTAATACAGCACTTTATATGCCAGTTTCCTTCTTCTACTTCATTAAAAAGTTGGATGTCAACTCACCAGTTTCCTGGGGGAAAGGTATTCATCCATAAGTAGTTCTCCATCATCTTTAATCAGCGGACTGGGATTTAGGTTACCTCGCCAACTCAAGTCAGTCACCCGGACTGCAGCTGAGGCTGGACGAGAAGCTCTGCCAGGATTCCACTTCAGGTCCTTCTTCATATGCTTTGGACAAAAGAATAATAAATAGCCTGATTTTTTCCCTGTGTTTATTATTTTCCCTTTAGCAAAAACTATTTTGACTCCTGTTGCAAGCTAGCAAGTAGCTATAGAGACAGAGGTTTCTCTAACCAGAAAAAACTCAGTGCAATGCATCACGTAACATGCATTCTTTCTTTTCTTCATCCTCTAGAGCTAATCATAGAATCATAATAGTTGGAAAAGATCTCTAAGATCATCTAGTCCAACTGTCCACTAACCACCAAGACTGCCTACTACACCACATCCTTAAGTACCACATCTCCATGGTTCCTGAACACCTCCAGGGACAGTGACTACACTACCTCCCCGTGGAGCCTACTCCAACACTTCACCACTCTTTCTGAGAAGTCTTCCTAATATCCAGCCTGAACATCTGCCAGTACAACTTGAGGCCATTCACTCTCATTCTCTTGATGCTATCTGGGAGAAGAGGCCAATCCCAACCTTGCCACAA
>JAOWBP010002559.1:12696032-12706260 GCA_028571105.1 Tragopan temminckii
GAACGGTTCACAGGGGACTGGAAAGATTTCATTGTTATTGAAGAGGTCTGAAAAGTCATGAACCTGAAGATTCACTCCACAGAACAGATGGCTGCATTGGATAAACTTTGAATATATATATGCAGAATGGTAACGCAGAACATTCCTGCAAGACTCTGCGGGACTTAGAAGGATGAAAGTTGATAGCACCAAACAAAAACCTTCAAAGAAATCAATGGTAAAGTAAAGCAATGCCTACAAGCAGTAGGGAGAGTCAGGGAAAGATTCAATCGTTGAAACAGAATGGAGTTTGTCCTGCATGTGAACACTGATAATAAGAGATTGAAAGAAATCAGCAGATTAATGTTTTAAGGATTTACATCGGGGCTCTTGATTTAGCAGTCTCTTCCTTGCAGATAACTAGAAGCAGACAATTGGCGAGTGCAGGAGAAATCAGTGACTACAGCAATGAGATGGGAGATCTCAACTTTCTCTCTCCCAAAGCAAGTGTGATAATACTGAACATAACGTTTACAGGTGTGTTGTGAAGCTTCATTAAAATTTGTATGACGCTTTCAACACGCTTAGATTAACACAGCAACCAACATTCCCAAGTTTGAAAGAATATTAAACATATTCAGTTTACCACTTGAAAGCCCCCAACAACAGTGTTGCAAGTTGTCACTCCTCTTGTACCTTGGCACGTTGCACTGAAGCCATCAGACAAGCCACCCAGCCCTTTTGCAATACCAAGCCATCCGTAAACCAAAAACAAATCAATCTTTCACCATCTCTCAGAGCTCCCAAGAGTACCTCACAGCCCACGTGATTTCAGGCTGTAGACTAGAAGTCCAGGAGAGTGGGTTTCTACCTGTCTTTTCTCTGCTTTGGTTTCCATAGTTCCTCTTCCCCAACTCCTAGCAAGATCCTGCTATTGATTTTAAGCTCTTCTAGCCCCGAACAAAGGAGGATGACATCCCATACAAAAACTGATCTCTACTCCCTTAGGCCAGCTTCTAAGTCAGTATCCTCTTTTGGTCCTTGGCTCCCATGATGTCCCAATGCTCCTCTGTACAGAGAACGTCACATCAGGTAGGGTACTGCAATCTGTATATCCTTATCATTATATCATCAGCCAAAAATTTCTCTGCAAGAAAAACATTTCAGAACCATTTTGTCCCTCCTTAATGAGAGGAAACTCATACTGAAGACTTTGCTTTCAGTTGCTTTGTATTATGTAATTCTTGTTTAATCCAGAACTAGAGATTACAGTAGTGCCCATACTGTTACCACAAAGGATTTGTTGTTTACTAAGGATTTGACAAAGGTCTGGCTTATAAGGGCCACTCATGGTTCCCTTTGGTCTTATAAGTTTAACTCTGTGCAAGTGCACTACAGATAACCTCTTCTGGAAAATAACTATTTGGGCAGCTGGAATTTGCTATGATGTCATCAGGAAACTACTGTTACAATAATCTACTCCTGATGGTAAAAACAGTTCCTGCTACTTTTATGCAATATAAAGCATCCTGCAACAAACCACTCTATTTTAGCAGGTGTGACTTTAAAAAGTTGAAAAATAAAGCATCTGACCTGATATTAACGGGAGTCTTTCATTTTTAAATGGGTGATACTGTATTAATCTTCTGTTTTCCTTAAACAGGAGGTGGTAAAATGCACTTCAATGCTGCTATAATAACAGGGGATCACAAAAACACTATAAAGAGCATTTATAAACATTCCACTTGTATGGGCCTTTATAAAAAAAAAAAAAAAAGCTTTTATGAGAATGCTGAAATATCAAGAAGGATTCTCCTTCCATTTAACATAATTAAAAATTCACTGAGTTCTATGACATTGAATGACTCAAATGTGTACAATAGCAGTTTTGTTTAACTCTTTGAGAAATTTGAGGCTTTGGGTCACAGAATGACTCGGGTTGGAAGGGACCTCAAGGATCATGAATCTCCAAACTCCTACCACATGCAGGGCCACCAACCTTCCCATTTAATACTAAGACCAGGCTGCCCAGGGCCCCATCCAATCTGGCGTTGAACACCTCCAAGGACGGGGCATCCACAACCTCTCTGGGCAGCCTGTTCCAGCACCTCACCACTCTCATAGGAAAGAGCTTCCCCCTGACATCCAACCTAAACCTTCCTTCCCTCAACTTAAAAACATTTCCCCTTGTCCTGTTGCTATCTACCCTTTCAAAGAGTTGATTCCCCTCCTCTTTGTAAGCTCCCTTTAGGTACTGAAAGGCTGCAATGAGGTCACCCCGCAGCCTTCTTTTCTCCAGGCTGAACAAGCCCAGCTCCCTCAGCCTGTCTTCGCAGGGGAGGTGCTCCAGTCCCCTGATCATCTTTGTGACTCTCCTCTGGACTCCAACAGCTGTCTTTCTTGTACTGAGAGCTCCAGACCTGGACACAAACAAACTCTCACATACAGCAAGTGTATAAATTTTCCTCACTGTTTATCTTCTTTATAGAGTCACAGGTTGTAAGAGTGCCCGGTAGTCCTTTGGTATTACATGTAAATTCTGCCCTGGAGTTTCCATGACCATGGTGGAGAAGCCTTAGGATCTGCGTCCCTCTCAATCTCCAGGAAAAGCTCTTAGGAACTTCCTGATATTCATACTATTCCATGCACAGAGCTGAGTTCAAACTTTGTTATTCTCCAGAGATGCTGTGGTCCTACAGAAGAAAGCCCACGCTGCAAATCTAGCCTAGGCTTGAGACAACATTCTAGAGGCAAGAGGTGTTTCATGTTCTTACAAAACAGAGCAGTAATAAATAAAAAGGCAATGCATTTAAATGCCACCAATTTCTCTTTTATACATCTATAAATTGCACGTATTAAAAGAGCAAGCTAGGTAATACTTTCCCACGCCCTGCCAAGGAGGTTGTAAGGTGATGAGAAATGTTTATCATATGTGCTGGAAATACCTCTATATTAAATCACTCTGAAACCAGCTTGACAAACGCTGTTCTGATAGCAGGATAAAAAGCAGACTGCTCCTTACTATACGTGCTGTTACGCGTCAGAGAAACAATAAACCGAAGTCCATTCAATTGTTTTTATTTTTAGAGCACTGTGGTGGGAAGGGATCAGTGGTAACTTCTACCAAGCTATAAACATTCATTGATACCTTCTGTGGTGAAGGTGCTACGAACTTCGAATGAACATGGATTATCTAAATCCTCGGCTGAAATTGTAAGATGCCAGAGAGAGAGTTTTTTCCTGCTGCAAGAAAATGTCTTAGGAGGCTTCCTTCTGATTTCTGCCCTCACCCTTCTCCACCATGAGCATAAGACAAGAAAAACAGGCAGTAGAATGTGACAATACTATATGAGCAATGGAAGCTATAGGAAAACACAGCTCCGGGATGCCTGTGACTTTGCTGCCCAAAGGTCTTCTATGATACTACCTTAAACATAACATATCTCTGGAGCCAAAGATGGGAGAAAATATATTTTTAAGCTGTCCTCACCATTACAGTCTCAGCTTTGTTAAAATAAAAAGTATTCAACTGTAACATTATTCTTTTTGACTATTCCCAAGGCATAGATATTAATTTAAACTATAGCACCAGCTTAATGAAGTCTTCTGTGAGAAAACACTTAATATTCTTCTCCTCGGATCTTACTTCCAATATTCTCTTTATTTCAGAAGACAGAATACGTAGGTAAGTACATCCTCTCTGAATGAATTAAGGTTTGATCTCATGTTTAATTCTCCATTGGTTGTCCTAATATCTACTGCATATTCTGTAATCTTTAAAGGACAATTAACCCAAGCAATTACTTTTTCTAAGATGTCAGCCAGGTCATTTACCTTTCTAGCACTTAAAAGGACCAGCATTCTCCCATTACAAGTAAGTATTCAACAGTTTAAAAAAAACCTGCAGATACTAGTCATATTATATAGCCATGACGCTCTGAGGACATAAAACCCAGCAAGGTTTTGTAAAGACAGCAGTATTTTAAGATCAGTGCATGCAGTTGAGAATCCTAACAAGATAAACTCTCTACATGTCACAGGCACCCATTCATGTGCTTACATGCTCTCTAAGCTCAGAAAGGAAAATCTAACTCAGCACCATAGTTTTAAGGCTCTAATCCTGAAAAGACTTATTCACATAAATAACTTACCATATAGCGAACAGGAGGATTACACAAGTACAAAGTTCGTCACTTGGCTAATTCAAGATAGAATCAAAGAATCATTAAGGTTAGAAAAGACCACCAAGATCCTCTAGTCCAACCATCAACCCATCCCACCATGCTTGCTAAGCATGTCCCTCAGAGCCACATCTACCTTTTCCTTGAACAGCTTTTCTTGAAGAGTAGAAGCATCCGCTGATATCATTTAAAATATTAATATAGGCATTTTCAAGAGGACCCCAAAGCAAGTATTTCCTCTTCACGATACCTCTACAAGTCATGGTCTACAACCACGCTAAAGATTTCTGCTCTTCGTAGCCACATCTCATTATTAAGTGTTTAGTTAACATCAAGGCCCATAGGTAAGGGCGCATATCAAAGTACCTGCTGTCCAAGTTGTTTCTTCTTTAGTTCCTGATTTGACTAAGACGACTTAAAAATACAAATCCCAGCATACTCTGTCTGAGCTGGGCTGAAGAAAGGCAGCCAGCTAGTTCTCAGAGCCTGAGAACAGCACTGCACATCCTTCAGCCAGTCTGTATTCAAGTCTGAGTACACTGGAAGAAAGATGACCTTCAGGAAACACTCCTCTTATGATGTTTATTTACGTGAGGCCAACACTGTCTGCGCGTAGCCTGCAACATATAGTCAAAAAGTCAGAAGCAGGATGAAACCCTATTTTAGGGGAAGGAATAAAAAAGAATAAACAAAATCTGAGTGTCTCATTAAAAATTCATCACCCAAGGATCAGTCTCACTGGGTCAGTGCCAATGGATGAGGTCTTCGGTCATACTCTATTATTGTAAAGTTACCTTCTTAGTAAATAAAACTTTTGTCAGCGATTGAATGAACATTTCTCAATTGATTTGTCTCAATCCTACCACATTCTGCTGGAAGTCATGTTGCATAGAAAGTCTGAGATCAGCTCTCAGCAGCTGCAAAAGATTAAAGCATCAATTTTTATGCCCTGTATAGACATAAAATTTCACTCAATTAAAAAACCATATACAAGGTGGTGTCAGTTGCTGCAAAGGCAGAGAACACTATTTAAATAGAAGTATCCCCTGTCATTGCAAACTTAGTTTTTGCTTTAGGAGTTGCCCTAATTATCCTTTCCTGTTACACGCATGCTCCAAAAACAAAAAACCAAACAACAAACCAACCTTCTCATCTTACATAAACACTGCTCTTAAACTAGCCTTGCTGCCTTTGTCTGGGCCTTAAAGCAAGAGATAGTCACACTGGTTCATCCTCTCCCACTGATTTTTCTCTAACACATTCTCCATTTTCCCCTGTATGTCCAAAGGCCTTGCAGGCTTTCTCCATTTGTTAGAATAAAAATGCCACAGTGCTGCTATGTTTTCTGTGATAAAGATCTCAGAGATGCATCCCCCAGTGTCTGCCTACACAGATGAATGCAGTACCAGGGACCAAGCTTATAACATTGCTGCTCATTCTCAGACTGTTCTAACTTACAGACCCAGAACTATGTGACAGCCTAAAGCTGCAGAAAAGAAAAGCTCAGCATTTTTGATTTCAAGGCATTTCAGCATCCACCATTCAGAAGCGTTCCCAGATTCCGTCTAAGAAATGGACTACTGCTGCACCACATTTATGAGCCCTTTGAAATCCAGACTTCTACGCAGAATGAAAACGCATCACATAAAGCATTTCTGTGTTTCAAAGTGATCTGTTGTCCCCAAATAATTTTCAGTCCATTCTACTAGATAATTAAGTCATTTGAACCAAGAGATTCTGTGGCCTGCAAAGCCATTTGAAAAGTCATTTTCAGTGCTGGGATGTTCCTAACTTCCAGAGTGGTGCTCACATGGGATATATAATAAATAAAAATAGACCAGTTCTGGTTTAACTCATAGGAAAATACCAAACAGTGCACAGGAGCTTATTTAGTAACAAACACCCCCAAGATTTTAGCAAGGCCTGACAACTTACAGTGAAAAGAAGTTTATGAAATCACTTCACACAACCTATTCAGTAGTGTAATAACTGTCATGCTGGGTCAAGGCAGAGGGCCAGCTCGCTACTGCAGACAAAAACAGATGCTTAAAAAACACAATCAGAAACAGAATAGTTCAAAGCAATCCTTCCTCTGACATGTTGTCCTCATTTCTGGCAATCTGCTACTTAGTTATATCCTGAGGAAAAGGTGTGTTGTATTCGACAGCCACGGTTGATAAATAAGGAATCAATTATTTGTCATGTCAAGCAGTGGCATTACCCAATAGAAAAGGATTATCAGGAAGCAATTTTTAAAAAGGCGATGTACTTTGGCAAGGTATTTGGTTAAATCGTAAAAGGCACTGCCATAGCTTGCTGTGAAGGCTAAAATTATAAATGAAGTGAAAATGGTTAGATGCAATTATGGATGATCCATCCATCCATAGCATTCATTAATTTATACCTTTTTTTTTTTTTTCCCATCATCTCTTTTCCATCTCTTCTTCTAGCTGAAGAATCTCATTTTATTTCGTCTCTTTTCCATTTCTCATCTTTGTTCCATTTCACGGAAACAATTTCAGTTCTGACATTTACTTTCCAGGACAGTCAGAACTGCGTATAAGATTCAAGATACGGGCACAGAGAAAGTAAATGAATTTATACTGTTTTCAATTTTTTATTTTTTTATTTTTTTATTTTTTAGAGTTTTAACATTTTCTGATCAGCTATGAGATGATATTTTCAGAGAACTACCACAGCAGCTTGTCTTTCCCAGGAAGCAATAATTTATTTAAAGCCCTTCATTCTATATACTTCCCCCCCCATGTTCACTGCTTTGAACTTGGATGGATTCTCTACTAAAATAAAACAAAATCACACCCAAACATTACTTATGCTAGTCACATTAAAAAAAAGAGAAATGAAAGTAATGTTAGAACTCAATACTAAAAAAATTAAATGAAAACTCATGATGCAAAAACTGTAGGATAAACAGAGTTACATTTCAAATACTTCACTATGTGAGATACTGCAATGAAAGAAGAAAGGCTCTTGGAATTTATTTTTATTGTTTAAATCAGATAATGCTGCTTTTGAATGGCCAGCATCAACCATCTTTTACTTCAAATACAGATAAATTAGCCTTTATTACATCCATCATGGCAAATCTGACATTCTAGTTGGTACTACAGCAAGTACTTGTGGCCAACTGTTGTGCTCACAGCTTAGAAATCTACAGAAGGGATACAAACACCACTTCAGTGGCAAATTAAAGTTACATATTCATTTCTGTGAGAAGCTCATGAGTTTTCCAACTTAAAAATAACTTATTCATAATTCATCCCAAGTATTATACTATTCACAGTGGTAACAAACCTGTCAATTCCAAGTGTGTGATACATTAAAAAAAATGATACTATTTAGCAGAATTAAATTTTGTACTACTTCAAACTTGGAAAGCAAGTACATTTCCTTTACCGTGACCCTGAGGATCTTCAGTTAAATAAGCACGCACAGACACTAATAATAAGATGAAATCAGTCTAGTTTGGTGTTAACTCACATTTGGTCTCATATCACATCTGAATCCTGTTTTCACATAGAACCAGGTCCCTAGAGCTGAGGTAAAGCAAGCTGCTGACATCACAGGCCACAGACAGAGCCCGACGTTCTCTCTTCCACTGACAGTAGCACACAACTGAACTAGCAAACTGCTATAGATGGATGTATCCATTTATCAAATCTCCTGAGATAAGAGCTCTAGGAATATAGCATGACAGAACAGACACAAGTTCCCACTCTTCACTATGCAGCCAGCTGAGAAGCCTGGGGCACCCATGGCTCTTGTACTGCTTTGCACAAGTAATGTCATACACTGTCTGAACCTCCATCTCCCTGCCCACGTTCTCAGTATTAAAGCCAAGAGAGAGAACACATAGGCCAGAAAAAGCATAGTAAAAAACCAATTAATGACAGCAACTCCAAGCTCTGACATGTCTGAATGCTGCATTTTTTTTAGCTCAAGTTCTTTACGCAAATTCTTTAAATTGGACCAAACCACATCAAATAGAAATCTGAAACATTTTAGTCACTTGTGCCTTTTCAATTACTTTACCTTTTCTTCCAGCAGTGCTGCTGTTCTGCCCCTTCTGCTTTCCATCCCTCTGCTATAGAGATTTTCATTTACCAGTCATTCACCTCCATTTATCTTCAATGATGCATTTGTCCACAGTGCAATTTCTTGTTTGATTCCTCCATAACCTACTTAAAAAAAACAGTAAGAACAAAGCCTTCAAACGAAACCTCCACAGACTCTAAGCATTCCACAATTAGAAAGTACTTCTTCATCAGCTGTAACAACACAAGTTCATGATCAATAGGTCTTAAAGACGTAACAGTACACGTAGAATCACAGAACTGTTGCTGCTGGAAAAGATTCTAAGCTTGCCAAGTCCAACCCCCAACCCAACCCCACCATGACCCTCAGTGCCACATCCACCCTTTCCTTGTACACCTGCAGGGATGGTGACTGCACCACCTCCCTGGGCAGCCTGTGCTGCTGCATCACCACTCTTTTGGAGAAGAAACGTTCCCTAATACCCAACCTGAACCTCTTCTGGCACAGCTTGAGGCCATTCCCTCTCATCCGACTGCTGTTACCTGGGAGAAGAGCCCCCCATCTGGCAACAGTTGCTCCTTTCAAGCAGTTGAAGAGAGGCAGTACAGCCTAGCAGAGCTGAACAGTTTCCAAAGGGAAACGTGAGTGTGTGAAAGACTGATATAGAAGAATCTACACATATGCAAAAATAAGGTATTTGCTGAACAATTATTTACTCAGTAGTCATTTCACGGGCTGTAAAAATTAGCTGAGGCCACGTTACAAGGGTAAAAGGTTAAAAACACATTTAATTAATACATTTTCATACTCACCAGAAAATTTTGGTCGGGATGGAAAACTCTGAGTTGAACAGGAGCATTCACACAGTGAAATAATGGAGAGCTTTCCAGGAGAACGGCGCAGGCTAGGCGCATGACCACCAGACGGGCTGCCGGGACTGCTCGGGACAGGCTAACGCGGCGCCCACGGCTCCCACAAACACGAGCCTCCGGGCTGCCACCAGCCGCTCCCTACGAGGGACCGGGGCGCGAAGAGAGGCTCCCAGCGACAGAAACCGGCCGCCGCAGGCCCCGAACGGCTCCCACCTGCGGCCGGGGAGGCCCCAGTTACCCGGCAACGGCCGCCGCCACGGCCACGAAAGGTAGAAACGGCCGTAGGCACCGCCGAGAACGGGGGGGGAACCCCAAAACCGATCCGGGGACCCCCACCGGCACCGCGCCCGGACCGGGACCCGAACCCGCGGCCCCGCGGGAGCGGCGAGACCCCCCGGAGCCCTTCCGCATGGCGCGGGGGGCGGGGCCCGAAAGGGGCGTGGTTTACGGAGTGGGCGGGGTCACGGTTGACGAGAGAGGCGCTGATTGGGCGAGGGGCGGGGCTTGATGTAGGAGGGGGGAAGGAAGAGGAGCGCATGCGTGGTGGTGCGGGGAGCGGGCAGCCGTGAGCGCATGCGCACAGGGGATGTCACCGTGTTGAGGCGTCACCCAACGGGATGTCAGCGTTGTCACCTCTATGGGATGTCACCCCTACAGGATGGCACCCTGTTGAGATGTTACCTGCATGGGATGTCACCCTTGTGGGATGTCACCTCCGCAGGATGTCACTCTTATGGGACGTCACTCTTATGGGATGTCACCTTGGTGGGATGTCATCCCAATGGGATGGATGTCACCTCTGTAGGATGTCACCTTGGTGGGATGTCACCTCTATGGGATGTCACCTTGGTGAGATGTCAGCCCAATGGGATGGATGTCACCTCTGTAGGATGTCACCCTTATGGAATGTCACCTCTGTAGGATGCCATTCTTATGGGATGTCACTCTTATGGGATGTCACCCTTATGGGATGTCACCTCTGTAGGATGTCACCCTTACAGGATGTCACTTTTATGGGATGTCACCTTGGTGGGATGTCACTCTTACGGGATGTCACCTCTATGGGATGTCACCTCTATGGGATGTCACCTTGATGAGATGTCACCCCAATGGGATGGATGTCACCTCTGTAGGATGTCG
>JAOWBP010002559.1:12706360-12723455 GCA_028571105.1 Tragopan temminckii
GCTAGCGACCGGCTACGGCACGGTGGGCGCTGCGGGCGGGAGAGCTCTGCGTGGAGCAAGGGATCCTAGCTGAACGGAGCCCTGGGGATGGTTGCAGGGCAAGGGGAGAGCCGTGCAGGAAACAGTTTGAGGCAGAGGCGATGCAGCTTTGTTAGCAGCAGTATCGGAACTTGCACTGTTGGCTCGCCGCTTGGATGTACGGGCAGCAGCGCGCCGTGCTTGCCCCGTTCGCCATCTCCTGTTGGAGAGCACTATGGCATCATCCCAGTTCTTCTTCGCCGTTCAAACCCCGGCATGAATAAAGAACACCTAGTGATTTCGGGAGGTTGGGATCTTCTGGGACATCCCCAAGTCATCTGGGTGTTCTACTGACCTCCTGTTACAGTTGGAAAGATTAACGTGGTGGAAGGGCGATACAGAAGAGTAACAGCAAAGGGACTAGTGCAGATGGGATGGTATTTCAAAAAAAAAAAAAGTAAAGGTGCTCACCCATCTTCAAAGAGCTAGGCTTACAGAAAAGACTCCACAAGGAAGAGATCCCCAACCAGAGATCCTTCCCCCGTGGCAGTCAGCCCTTAAATGAGGTCTAAGAGAGGTCACACAGCTGAATTGCCTTCACCTGTGCTCCCACGGCTGACCCGGTCTTCCCCAGGTGCTCAATCAGTGGTTCAGGCTGTGACCCAACAGTTCCCATACACTTCCTGAAGCAAATCTTCATCTCATCTATGTTAGGCAAGGTGGTTTGTTTCTGCTGAACTAAGAGCTTGGGCATGAGGACATGGAGCCATCGCTGCTACGTACACCCCCAGCACAGACAGGCCAGCATACAGGATTCACTTTCTGGAGCTCAATAGCTCACTGGGCATCTGCAGAGCCATATAAACTAAGCACATAACAGCCCTTCCATTCTCGAAACCAAACTTGTTTACTTTCCCTTAATGTGATTGATTTTAAAAACTAAAAGACTGAAGCACGCTACAGTCAGTTTTCGCAGCTCTACCAAGAGGGAGTAATTAATTAAACCAGGTTAATTCCATCATCAGACTCATGCATTCATCAATTAGATTTACCTATTCAAAGACACGCGTCCCCTGATCTTTCAAACTCATCACAATATATTCATTCAGAACATTGCTCTTGCCATTTCACTTGTAGTTATGAAGAACCTTTCCATATTTAAGGTACAGGACTCATAGATCTGGCACGTAGAAAATGAGATCACGTCCCGGGTAGTCTCACATAAAAGCTTGATTTTTCAGGAGCTCACTTTCAAGGTGATCGCTTCAGTTTTGCTGGGAGCAACCCTTGGCAGTGTTTCTTTTGGGGATAGGAAGGCGGGTCTGGAGGGGAGACCCAAAGGCCTGCCTGCTGTTAGAAAAAATAGGGGTTTTGGATATGCAGCTTGCATACACACATACACCCACAAAATATGTACTGTACCTTTGCAAGGACATGGAGCACAGCAGCTGCTGGAGGATTGCATCATCACTTCCTTTGCATCAACATGAAATTCACTCCAGAGTCTGGAAAACACTACCTTAAACAACAGATCAGGAAATGTGTTCCCTCCCCTCTTGCAAGGTCCGACAGTCAATTAACGTCAGAGAAGACCACCGGGGGCCTGGGTTTCCCAAGTGATGAGCATGCTCAGCTTCACCTGGTGTCATTGCCTTCCAGCTGCCCTACCTTTGCAGGAAGGAAGGAGGTGGGCCTCAGTGTGCTCCATGAAGACAGCATGATTCAGTGAAAACAACACCAAGTGAAGCATATTCCCCTTGAATTTCATTTCCAACTCTGCCACTTACTTTCTGGATAACAAGTCACCTTGACTTGCTTTCTCCCTTCTTAGCTTGCATTTCCTTAATGTTATCTATGCAGCAAGTATATAGTGTATGCACACCTCTGCATGGTAGCTTATTTCTCCTCCATTTTTTTTTGATGAAATAACCTTGTTATAGCCAACCCAGGCTGAACTATTTGAAACTAATCAAAGAAGAAATGCATCTTTCCATCACTGAGCCAGAGAAAACCTGGCACAATTTCAGAGTAAATACAGGAGCTTTATGCCTGCGCTGCTCAGAGTTACTGTAATTGTTCTGGCACGGCTCCCAGAGCTGAGCTAAGGTCAGCAAGAAACCTGTGAATTAATAACTATGGAGCTGAAGTGATCTCTATCCAGGAATCACGTTGTACATACATGAAGCTTTATAGCAGTTATGCTGCAGTTTTGCCACGAGATGTTTAAAACCTTTAAATTACGGTATTAACAAATGGCGTACCCGGTCAGAGATGTTGGACCTGATTTTGATCTCACCATCGCGGGAGTGCCACAAACTAGAACAGGTTAGACTGGATTAATTATATTGATGCAATGCAAATGAACAGGGATCAGGCAAAACTTTCTCTGAAAGCCAGGCCTGGTCAGACATGCTATTCCTTTGGAGTCTTCTGAAGAAGAGATACAACTGTCCTTGTGGCTTTATCCATTCACAGCGTACCCAAAAAGCAACCAGTCACTCCACCTACTAATAAATATTGTTGATGAAGTGCCAACTGCTGTTGATACTTGTATAATTAACCTTTAGGAATTCCACGGCACTACTCCTTAGAAATACAGGATAAGAAGGGGCTTTCTGGTTAGGGGATCCAATTCTACTGCAGGTAACCACATCAAAGTCACTTAGATACCTGCCAGTCTCTTCTTCCTCCTCTTAGTAGCCTCTCTCTGATTGTTACAGATCTCCTAAATTATAGTCTACAATTATTTATTGCTAGTTTATACCTATCTGTTCTTTTGCCAAAATATTTTCCAGCTAAAAATAACTCGTCTCTGATATTTGTTTTCCTGATATATTTATAGGGCCCGCTCTCATCTCATCTTGACATTTATATTGCTAAGTCATACAAGCTAAACTCAAAATCTTCCATCATTAGAGGCAAGCTCACAATTTTTATTATCATCCTGGTTTTTCTTTTCTAGCTTTTTTTCCTTGAAGGTAGGTGACCAGAATAGCATCCTTTACTCCATGTGTCTTATATGGTGGAATATATACTATCCTATCTTGCTGGAAATGCCACGTCTGGTATATCCTGAGATCGCGTTATCAAGGTCACACCAAATTGGTCATCTGTAATCATAAGCTATTGAGATGAGGCTCCTCTCTGTTTTTGTCCTCTCTGGGGGAGTGGGAGTCCCCACTTCAGTATGCAAGTAAGTGTGTGACCTTGCACTTTGTATTGCTGTGTTTTATTCTATTCTTATCGCTCTGTCCCCTTTTTCCAGCCTTCCTTTGATGATGCGGCTTAATCATTATCAAACATCATTAGCATGCTGTGCTTTTTTTCAAAGGGCACTAACAGAAACAGAGATGAGTATTGCCATGGCCCAGAAGAACTCTCACTGCAGACTTTCAGATGTTCTCTGTTTCAGCACGACCTTTTCTTCCCACCAGCCCCATTACAAGGTGTGGTTGTAATCCACCTTTGGGAAACTTCTGCCATGTCTTCCATTCTCTTTAATTATACTCACAGTTAAAATTTCTTTTAAAATGTTATGTGCTGTTGAGGTTCAGACTGATGGGTGTGTGTAATCCCTATTTTTATATCATCCCAAATGTGATGATTTTAAGATACTCTTCTTGTTCACAGCAAGGCAGAAATTACTCAATGCCAAATTAAAGTGTATTAAACTCCTGAAATTTTGCGTTCTCCCTGAATAACTCCAATTTCTGAGTATTCAGTTTTCATTACCCATCCTACCACTGCCACGGGGTTATACGTTTGCTCAGGGACATGATTTAACAGAGGGTTGTTAGTTAGGGTAGTATGGTCAGGTTGTGGTTGTACTCGATGATCTTTAAGGTCTTTTCCAACCTGAGCAATTCTATGATTCTATGATGTGGATTGAAAGCAGAAGAATCAGAATTTGGTTGTTAGTCCATACTTGGGATATCTTCAGGCTTGCCCCATTCTGGTTTGATTTCATACTTTGTACCAAAAAAAGGTGTCAATGCAGCAAACACTACCAGGTGAAATGCATCATATATGGTAAAAGCTGTGCCTCCAAAAGCTTATTATTCCAAGTAGCTGATGCAGAATAAATATATTCACTACCATTTTATACAGGGGAAAAATCAAAACTAAGGTAAAAGTAATTTAAGCTGTGGTTTTTACTTCCCCCATTCAGACTGCTGCTCTGCTGGACCATTCTCTCATGTTCTTGTACGGCAGAACACTTTCTACCTTTGGTAATTTCTGTGTTGATCAAGAACAAGAAATTACCACGGCATTTTTGAAAATTCAGCCAAGACCCCTGGAAAGGGCCTTGTTTGAAGCCTTGGGTATGATATTAACCTCATGATTTCACATGTCTGAAGTCACTGTGTTTGTAAGATGATGTAAGAACAGTTTTGCTCACAGCAGGTGCTCAGGATACCATCATCAGAAGCAATGAATGAGGCTGGGTGGGAGTTAGAACTGATCCGAAGATCCAGAGGAAGACAGGAATCTGTGAATTGAATTTATTTTGCTGTAACTGCATCTGGCATGAAAAGAAAGGGCAGTGAGATGATCCAGTTAAAAAACATTGTCTCTGACTCACCAGATCCAAGCATTTGTTTTTGCTCCTTTTCACAGGCTTATGTGAATTCATAAAGTACAACCTTAAAGGAAAGCTTCATCAGGCAACATATGGCATTTCATACAAAGCTGTATCTTTTCAAGCTGAACTAGACCTAAAAAAAAAAAAAAGTAACTAAATTTTTTGAGCATTTTAACTCACAGTGAAACATTGGCAGTCGTGATTTTTCTTTGTCCCTACTATTGACTGGAAAGCAATAAAAGGCAGCAAGCTGCACCTTCCAACAAAGGATGGTTTCTTAGAGAAAAGGGAAGCTTACAGCAAGCTTCAAATGTGGTGCTGCTGGTTTGTACTGTGGGGATGTCTCATTAACCTAAGCCTTGAGCAGGTTCAGCTCTGCTGCAAAGAAGAAACTCCAATTGAATTCCACTTACACTCAAGCAATCCCCAGTGCCAATGCCAGGCTAGTGGGTTTTTTCTTCCCTTTGCATTATTTCTTTAGAAAGACAGAATTTGGCTTGTGACAAAGTGACTCTACCCAAAAATGGCTGCGTTGATGTGTGGTTGAGGCAACTGATCAGAGTGAAAGACATGAAGTAACAAAAGTGAAATGGGGCACTGTATTAACACTTAAAATGACAAGTCATAACATCCTAATTCCAGCAGGGCTTATCTCCTAATTCTGTCTTAGTTGTAACTAAGATTTGTAAATAAATAAATAAGGAGAAGATTTATCTCCTGACCCATTTTAGGAAGAGGGAAACAAAATTTTCTTAATATGAAAAAAATATATATTGAGAGCCTGGAAAACATGCTTGAATTCCCTTGCTTAGTCATGACTGAAGATGAACCAACGTTAACTTGAAATGTCTGTGTATAAAATAAAGATAGTTGTTTTGTGTTTCTCTTCAAGGACATCTACCTTTCTCCTCTTCTTTTTTGACAAACCATTTCCAGAGTTGAGGAGCCCAGGGTTGTTATCTGCACACATCTGCTCTTCCAGGCTATGTCCCACTGCACAGGACATATATAGAGCCACCCTACAGCATACAAACAATCATTTTAGCTAAAGAATTGGTAGTTACAAAACTTGTTAAAACTGTAGTAATAGGGGTTTCATTTAAGTTACAGTCTTCACTGTTCACAAATCCCAAGCAAGAGATGGTCTTACTGAGATGGCTTAAAAATGGTTGGCTTACAGTAAAAATATAAAAGAAATACTGCTGGCTGTGGACTTAATGCACATGGGACGGCGAAGGCCTCTTGTTGATGCTATTTATAATTCACACCTGGTCCACATTGTTGGTGGTCTTTGCATTTCTTATGGGATGAATTCCACGGTCAATGACCGAGTTACAACTTTGTTTCCAACATTATACTAAGAGAAAAAATGAACTGGTGTTGGAAAGAAGGTTGATGTCTGTTTTGCCGTAGTTTTTCAGGTGCAGCACTTGTTCTCTGCAGTGTGAGGAAAACTTGTGATCTCACTGTGTTTATAGTTCTGTTTTGCCAGGCAGGCATTAGTTGTGAAATTCGTCGAGCTGTCTTCAAGCAGTGAAGCAGCAGCTTTGCAGCGTGTGCTTGCTTTATGTGCTAGTGCAAAGCCACCACAAAATGCCACCAAATCAGAAAGGTTCATATTCACTTGCCATCAGTGTGACAACACACAACGTGAAGCAGTGGAGAAACTGGACCTTTTAAAAAAATTAAGCAGTTCAAAGCACCAATCTGCAGGCAATTACACTGCTTGTTTGCACTATTTTGCACAGTTCTAAGCTTACTCTGCATGCAACTCATGTACACCCAGGCTTTCAGCCATCACTCCCAAAAGCACTGCTAGAAGCCACACTACAAACAACAGCTTTGACAAAAGTACTTCACAAGTCCCAGGACATAGTGTCCAACAGTGTAGGGAGAAAACCAGCATGTAGATTTGCTGTCAGGCAGTTCTGCAGGCTGCATTTGGGCTGGGACAAACCCTGCATACCCTTCCTGAATGTTCCCATGCACATCTGTGTCATCCTAGTGTCTGTATCTGAGGGGACGTGGCTCTCTATCCTCACATACAGAGAGTCAAATTGCTTCTTTTGCCTTAAATGCCATTCCCAATGCTCTCTGGGGCATTTCAGCTCCACAGTCTACTCAGTGATTTGTGCTTGTTTTTGGCTTGGCTGTGATGAATGAATTGAGCAAAGACAAAAATGGTTGGGCTTGGGCTTCCTATTTGCTCTGTCAAAGGAACCCTTGACTCTATACATCTGCTTCTGCTTTCCATTCTGTAGTGCACAGCCTGAATCTGAGTCCAGCAAGAGCTTTGCAGGAATGAAAAGTAAGGCAACCTGCCACCATCCCATGTTGCGATTTTCCCTAAAATTTAAGGATCTCATGTTCCCTTTCCCATTGAAAGTCTTTTTGAAAAGCTTAGGGATTCATCTGTATTTGGGTCACTGAATTGTACAACTTTCCCATCAATGCTAGCTAGCAGGAGGAAGCCTATGCTTATAAAGAGGGAAGGATGTTTCCATGCTGTAAAAATGACAGGAGAGGCTTGAATTCCAAATATCCTCCTTACAGCCCTGGCTCTGATTTTGCATAATGTGTGCTTAGAAAAAGGACTGTGTACTTTGTTATTCCAGCAGCTAAGTTAGATTAGTGCTGACAGAAGATGGATTATTGGTATGCTCCTGTACTTTTCATACGCTGTCAGTACAAGTTAGCTCTGTTACATATCTCAGCACACCAGGTGAAACAAAGACAATTGCTCAGGTGGTATTTCAGAGTATCAAACCATAGAACACATCACAGTCCATGCAAATCTCACACCTACCTCCAACTCCCCACCTGACAGTCTGCTTTCAAGGATACAGCACGTGGCAGTGGACGTGACATGCTGTCTGCTGTGGGGCCTCCAGCATTGCTTGCAGATTAGTTCTTTGGCTGTGAACTCTGCAGTTCATCACTGCATGATTACACTGCTAGCTAAATACTTCATCCCAGCATCCTCTGTACTTGAAACACTGTAAAAGAGACCCTGGGGTAAATCTGTGCAGTGTTTTATCAGAAACTCCTAGTTCCTGAGCTGAATATTCCGCCTGTGCAGATCCCTGCAGCAGAAAACAGAAATAAGAATGGAAGCATCTCATGACTACAAACTACTGTTGTCTGTAGGACTGTCTTGCAATATTGTGACTCATCTCCACTCACTTCCTACAGCCCAAGCAAAGACATTGCACTTCCAGACCTGCCCACCACTGTTAGCAACAGAGATGGGCTTTTGACAATTTCCTTTCCAATTCGGATCTGAACATTTGGAAAATATAAAGGGGGCAAACCCGTGCTAGATTTATATATGACTGACGTGACTCATGCCATACACTGAGATGAGCAGAAGTTCATGTGTTTCAGTAGCATTTCACAAAAACCAAGAATAAAATGGATAATTTGAATCTAGCTCTTCTCTGAGAGCTACTAATCTGTATACCACGTTTGACTCTGGTAGTTTTTTACTGGAGGCCAATATGGATATACACATCTAAAATACTACCAAGCGGGGATGCGAAATGTGGGCACTCCCTAACATCTCATACCACATCACCACAAACCTGTCCTCCTCTGAGCGCTCACAGCAGTCACTCCTGATGCCATGCAGTAGCTGGGCTATCACAGGGACATTCATTAACCATTCACAGCAATCTTGCACACCAAACAGTGGCAGCTGGCTAATTTCTAAGTAATCAGTTGATTATTCTCTGCAGTAGCAGGTCAGGGTTAGCTGACAGGGTTAAACTAGTACAAAGAGCACATTTCCTTAAGTGTCAGTGGAAATGCAGGTGTGCAGCATTCAGCTGTGCTCACTGTTTACCAGCTAGCTCCGTGGAAGGCAGATGCTGAAGGTGCACAAGCCACTGGAATGCAACAGGTGAGGAAAGAGATTAGAGTAGGAAAAGTCTCCAACTTGGGCACAGCAATAACTGAGTGCCTTCAGTCAGTAAGTTCTTAACCCTGCTTATGCAGGAACTTTATAGCATCTTCCCTGCACAATGAAGCCTAATGGTTACAAATACCTGTGGCACACAGAGACAGGCAGGTGATTTTGTACATGCAGAGCACCTCTTGGCCCTTCGATAGGTGCCATCACATTGCAGCACAGAGTATGATATCAGCAACTGTGAAATGCTTCTGGGAGAAGCGTGGCAGCCAGCAGGCAGATCTGCCTGCACAGTCACTGCACCTGGCAGTGCAGCTTGTGTTACACTCCAGCCTCCCCACGGATATCAAGCCATCTACGGACTGAGCTGTTAGATGTTCTGGGAACCCTGGGCTCAGGATGGGGCATGCGGCTTGCTGCTATATCAAAGCCATCTGAATAAGGTTTAGTGATGGACCTGAAGTTCATTTTTCTGCTCTCAGAATGAGAGGCACGTTCTGTCATCAGTGGGATCATTAATATCAGCGCCAGCAAGCTTCAGATAGCATCCCTTTCTCTGAGGGACACAAAGGGAGCAAGGAGCACTGAGTGATTTTTTGCTGAGCTGAAAGCTGAGCTCCCTTGTACTGAATTGCAGCATGCAGGCGGTGGGAGTGGGAGGGTGCACACAGGCAGAACTCCCTGCTCTGAGCCTAGCAGGTTGGCATCTTGCCCAAGCCCTACATTTGCTTAAAATGCAGCCTGGGATTGTCTTGAGACAATTTGATGGATACTGTGTGGGTGCTGGAGGCAAGAGAAGCCAGGAAAATGAGGGATCTGTCTGCAAGCAGGCTTAGTCCCTCCAATTTTTAATGCAAGCTCTCCACTTTGGTAAATATGCTCTGCATTCTACCATGGATAGTATATGGTTATAAGTGTGGTACCGTGAGAAAATGGTGCAATACCTGAAGCAAAAGTTCATTTTTCATTTATGGATCACATTACACATGTGTGGTAGTAATACCCAAGTAATAAAATCATTTATTTCTGCAAACAAGTAAAACATTATCATTCAAAAAAGTAATCCACATTTATCTTACTCTTTGACCTCCCTTACAATATGTCTACTGCATCTTCTCTATTCAGATTGTTTTTAACCTTACAAAGCTCCTTAAGCTCCTGGAATTTTGATCATCAATTGCCAACAACAGCACTTACTGAACTGAAGCCTGAACTAACTACATTAATAAAAACTCAACACTTGCCCTTTCTGCAAACCAGATTTCAACAACACTCTTTTTCTCTTCTCCCTTGTCTGCCTCTGTCTGAAAAATATGCGAGACCATTTGCCAGAGTTAATTTTTAATAGTGTCCTCACTGCTGCAGTGAATGAAGTCATTTATTATCCAGCAAGCTAACACGCTAGAAAATAACAAATGCTGAAGAAGGTGACTCAGGAATGAGCACCCGGCCTGAGCTTTACCTTTCCACCTGCCTGATGGTTCAGCACAAAGGGCTGAGCACAGCACACTGGATACCATACAATAAGCCTTCATTCTGGGGACTCCCGAATTCAAGGCACGAGGCCAGCTAGTTTTATTTACTTTGTAGTCATGTGTGCATGTACACAAGTGGAGCTGCAGCAGACTGCGTGGCCCTCCCCTCTGCCTGAGCACTCTTCTCTAACAAAATGAGGTTAATATTCCCCCTGAGCGGTCATCGCTGCTGTGGGAATGTGGCAGCTCAGGCAGTTTGGCCTTAAATGTGCTCTGTGATCTCTGTCAGACTGGAGCTCAGCCCACCCACCTGTAAAACAGGTTTAATGGCTGCTAGCTTTTCTCTAGAAATGCTAGAAGGATTACTTCATGTCTGAGATCTTTACATGAGAGCTGCTTGGTGATAGAGAGCATTTTAAAAGAGTGACTGGAAATCAGTGCATGTGGGAATGACCGCAGAAGCAGCACTCTTCTCATCCCATTACCTAAGAACCTCAAAAAGGCTGAGATGCAGATGATTCAGAAACTGAGGGGAAAGTGATTTTGAGTCACTTATTAAGTAGGATTCCTGTTGGCTTTATTGTTCCAGGATGTACAGGTTTGGAACGCAGAATCTCTTTTGCCATCTCTTTGGAGTGAAACAGTCCTCTCATGCATGTACTTACCAGCCATCATGCTTCTGTGTCCACAGGGCAGTCCAAAGGCCACTGAAGAAGTCTATGAATCGTCCTCATTGCCTGCAGTAGGCTTTGGATCAGACCCCAGTGAGCCAGCAAGAATGTGCTGTTCAACGTGCCATAACAAGTTCACTGGCATGTGCTGATAGCTGCAGGAGAGCTGTTAGAAGTACGCCCCTAAAAATGAGGAAGATCTTGGCTAAGGAGACAGAAGCTTCTGGCCCAGCCCTCACCCCCCACACAGTGCCTGAAACACACCAGAGCCTCTTAAATTAGGGAACAGAGCAGTCCTGAATCCATTCTTTCCTTCGTGCGATATCACAGGAAAGCTAGAGAGTATTGTATTACTCTTAATACACTTTGTGATCGTGTAAGTCTCCCAAATCCCACTGCCAGTAAGCTCTGGTGATTAAACAGCTTACTGAAGGGAAACCATAGCTAACACTTTCTACCCTTATCAAAGTGTATTGCTAATGAGGACTGGGAAAACTCTCAGTGTTAATACAACATCTGTAGATTAACATTAGCTTACTTTGCTTTCACAGTCAATGGCTAAAATTTAGTCAATCGCTTGGATTCACGTCACACTTCTAATTGGTGTTATGGTACATCAGTCTCAGTATTTCCCCAGCAGAAGAACACTGGGAGTGGAAAAGGCAATGTCAAGAGCTGGAGGCCAAAGAAGAAATTTGCAACAAGTTCCTTAGGACATCATGATACAGAAACCTTACAGAAGGTCTGGGAACCGAGTTTCGGGGCTCCTAATCATAGAATCATGGAATAATTAAGGTTGGAAAGGCCACTAAGATCATCTAGCCCAACTCTCAGCTCATCCCCACCATGCCCACTGTCATGTAATGCAACACCTATTCTTTTCTTGAAACCTCCAGGGAATGTGACCCCACCAACTCCTTGAGCAGCCCGTTCCTTCTTCCTTATGGAAGATGGGAAAACAGAAATCAATGAAGGACATGGTAGAAAAGAAAAGGATAAGCAGCTTGAGTCTGATGATGAGAGGAGGGAAGCATGGCAGGGCTAGAGACAAAGTGCAGCTGGCACATTAAAAAGCAATCAGAGGAAAAGAAACTAGTAGTTTAAGTGAACAAACACCAGTGTCTTTAATTCTACTTAGTTTTACTGTGGCTGCATGCTGTGCAACACTGCTTTGAAATCTCTGAGAAACAGATGTAGTTAACAACTGTTCCGCAGGGTAGAGGGGAAGAAATTCTGTACTAATTGACAAAGAAATAAGAAGATTCTTTTTAAAGAAGTGAGAATAGTTTTAGTGTGTCCTCCATGAGAATATAGGATGGTCTCAGATTCAAGTACGAACTCATCTGCTATAGGATAGCCTTGAACTCCACAAAGATAAATCCGTCACACATCAGTGAATGCAGAAATGACAGAGAAAGCAAGACATCCCTTAGCAACCCAACTGCTTTCCATGCCTGGAAGACCGGCTCCTGTCAGCACAAGTGACATAGATGACCCAGAGCATGGTAAGTGATCCAAGTTGTCCCAAAAAGAAACTGTTGGTGTGTGAGTGTTCAAACTTCTCTGAAGAGTTTGAAAAGGAAAATCACAAGGGGAGTTAAGTATCATGAGGTCTTGTTAAAAAATACAGCTTTCTACTCTCAGAGACATGAGCTGTTGTTGTGTGAAGGTGAGGGCAAGAACCTCCCTTTGTGTATGGTGATCTGATGATCAGGCTCCAAGGGAATGATTGACATTTGACTGAAGCAGACAGCAAGCAAAAGCTCATGTGCTCATGCTGGCAAACCACTGCCAGGAAAGTCAGCATGGCCCTTAACTTGTGGATTCCTACCTTACCAGACCTCCTGCCCTACCTGACCTTTGCTGGTCCTGGGGAGGCCTGGGATTGAGTGGAAATGGACATGGGATACTTATTAACTCTGGTCACCCTCATTTGGGGGGAGCACTTCATGAAGGAATCTGTATCGTTTCTAAGTATCTCAGGCTCCAAACTCATTGTGTGATCAGCTACAGTGCTTGTGAAATAGCACAAAACTCAAAAAGATTTGCTAGAAACTTGAGCAAACACCTGCTGGAGCAAAGGGAGCACTTTCTGTAGAAGGCAGTGTGTTTCAGACTGGGCCACAACTGTAGAGAGCAACACTACTTCTCATTAGTGTCAAACTTACACGTTGGGTTTATATCCCATCCCTCCCCCCATCAGCAGAATGTGAAGTCCAGATACCCCACTGTCCTCACAGATGAGGGTCTCACATTATCAACTACTGCATATCATGTATAAGGGAGATATGATTCTTACTCCTACAGGTATCTCTACAAGGAGACTGGCCCATTAGAACTGACCAGACTTTTAATTATGTCCACTTTTGTGTGGGAATTGCTGTTGTTTTTTAAATATAAAACAAGAATCTGCAGTCGTTTGTGTTTTTAGATAGTGGAAGACAAGCAGTGATTACAAAGCCTTTACCTTCTATGACACCAGAACATCTCATGTCTGTGAGTTTCTATATTCAGTTTATAATCAATCAAACCCAACTGGCAGCAAAATCAATTCAGTCAATAGAAATCTTTCTCTAGCTCTGGGGGGCTTGGGTCAGGCACCTGGCAAGGTGCTGTGTGAATTTTTGTGCTTATCTGAAACAAGAAATCCATGATGGGAAAGATCCTATCATGGACTACAGTACTCTCCAAGACTGATGATTTTGCTATAGCTAACCAGAATTTTCTGCAATATTTTCAAATGGTTCAGTTAAAAGAAGCTTCAGCGCTTTACTTAGTAGAATTTAATCAATCCGTAATGCTGTTATTTTTAGGTTTAAAAACAAAGTGGTCTCACTCACTGGTTGGGTCATCTGAAGCAATGTCATATTTTTGGAGATAATATGAGCAGAAGGTTTTGTCAGTTACTACAGGAAATCACTCCCGTTCTGCTCAGCATCTGTCTTTAAAAAAATAATGATACCAGGACTCACTGGTCTTTTTCCTCTGTGTGGTCTCTCAGTTGCACTTCTGTTCCACGTTTTAGGTATCTCTGTGAGCCTCACGTCCTTGGGATGATGGTGACATGTATTGTGGCTGTGCCTCTTTCAGTGCAACCTGTAGTAAGGATAAACTGACAGACCTTTCCCATTCTCTAAAAGACAGTGTAGAAATTACAAATTATAGTAAATTATAGTGAAAGATAGTTTTAGCATGCTTTTTTTTTGGAATCAATGATTTCCATTTACCTCATGGCTTCTTTGTGCTGCAGAAGACTCCGATTTCCCCCATCGTGTTTCTCTAGACAGTCACTCACACACAATTCATTGTCAGGAGTAAGCTATAGCCTTGCATCCCTGTATAGATTTATCTGATACATTAAGAGCTTCTCTCAGGGGCTGCTTTCCAAGCCATGATATTGCTGGGGCTTGTGATCTAGCAGTATTTTCTCTACAGCCTCACTGGGAAGATAGACAAAGATGGTCCAGGAGCCACAGCAGTCTGTAAATTCAGCCCAGAAGGTTGCCATTCCTCACTGTTTACCACTTTTTCACCACTATATCAACTATGCTATACCAAAATACTTTATATATTGATATATGTTGATATACTATATCAACAAGCTAAATATTAACTGGGATAGAGTTTTTTTTTTAAAGCAAAAAGAGAAAGCACCTATTTATTCCCTTGCACAATGGGAGCAATGGAATTCATAGCTCATGTCAGTAGCCTAGGGATTAAGAAACTTTCTGTTTTTCTTTCACTTTTGAAGGCTGTCTTCCAGAAGGTATCCTTTCCAGTCTGGGTGTAAAACTAACATTTTGTATTTATCCTAAGCCTGCTCATTTTTAACAAATGAATCTACCTTAAGCACATTGGCTTCTAGGAACGCTTGAACATATAGCAGCTTCCACAATCGTCCTCCTCTGAGCTAACAGAGATGAGTTTTGCTCTCCTTGCACAGTGTCACTTAGGAGGGTTTCCCCTCGCTGTGCTTAACCACTTCACTTTGCCTTTTCTCAGTTCTCTCACTAATATAAGTAAGCTGCATACCAGGAAGTCTGCCCTTCCCAGAAGCATCTCTGTAAAGAGAACAGATGCGAACACAGACTCCACTAGCCTATGCCATCTTCTGTCCCAGAAAACTCCAGAATACTCCCAGATCTGCAGAGCTGAGTTTTCTTGAAAGAAATTGGGAAAAGAACTGAGACTGCCAGAGAATGGAAGCCAGATTAATTTCTGTAGAAAAAGGTTCATCTCTTACTGGCATCTGCAGAGTTGCGTCAGCTTGTTGCGGATATGGATTAAGCCCTGTGCTTCTGAGAATCCAGCTTTGTTTCAATTCTTCTGAGCACTTCCTTGTTTCCTTCTGACTGCACTTCAGTTTTGATCCAAGTATCAAAGAGGCTCACACAGCAGCTAGCTTGCACCAAATACAACATAAACTTCTACTGACAGCTTACCTAGATGGCGTGCAGCTCAGTGGTGACCAAAAAGGATAAGGTCTCAGCCTCTTCCCTTGCTATAGTAACAAAGCACCTGGTGTTGCTCACTTTTTTCTGTCTCATAAGCTGGTTGCCATGGCAAGTTACTTGTGTTGCACTATCAGGCTCCAAAAGGAAACAATTTGCACCCTCTAGAAAACTCAAAATTTTAAAATTCTGTCATGTATCAGTTTTCTTTCTGCCTTGACACTACTTATCCCTGAAGCTCAGGAAGAGATGAGCAAGAACAACATCCCAGCACAGAAGTACCTGAAGGCTTATTGAGCCTGGTGTGTCTGCAGAAGGAATAAATTAAATAATCATGAAGTATATGGTGCTGTGGGAAAGCACGTCAGAATCTCTGCTTTTCTCAGCATGCTCTCGGAGATAATGATATGGAGAGCACGCTGATACAATCTTCCTTCTGAACACTTCAAGAAAGTTTCAATTACAGAGAGAAAGAAAACGCATCCAGAAAAACAGACCAACAGACTATGTGAACGTAGAGACAGCACAAAAGGCACAGAAGGAACCAGGAAGTACTCGACGTAATTAGGACAAAGCTAGGTGAGATTGTGGATATGGCAAAGGAACAGAAGACGCAGGAAAACGACAAAAGGAACCTGATACCACTCATCTGCCCTCTGCCTACTGATAACTTATACCCTTCAGCTGGCCTTCGTGCAGATTTTTTTGCTGAGAGCAAAATTTGGATGTATTCAGATATCTCTGTGAAGCTACAAAAGTGCAGTTGTTTGCTTTGCTGGTGATATTGATGTGATATTGATGATCACAAGAAGTTTTCATGTTGTTTTTTTTTTTTGTGATTTTTTTTTTTTTTTTTTAAGGGCAAAAGAGAGTTGAGTTCAAGCTGGGTGGTCTTACTAGAGAAACCTCTAAAAAAGATTAACATCTCAAAACTTTTGGAGATAGCCTTGACCTGATGAGCGAGTTCAGTTGTTTAAGTTTGTGGCATAAGTTTCAATTTTACAAACTTGTGTTTGTATGTTTTCATGTCACACTAACCTCCTTCTTGCAGAGATTGAAGAGGAAATGACAACGTCAAGGAATTATTTTTTTGGGGTCACAGCACTTACAGAAATCAGTAACATATCTTTCCAGGGCTGAATTTAGACTGCTGTCTTAAAACGTCACATGATTATTGATGGGAGAAGGAAGTCCGTGAGTTATGGCCTCCTACATGTATGCTACAGTTTGGTGAAGATGATGAGTTAAAACTGAGGCATTGGAATGACAGAGCAGCTCTTCAACCCCACTGCAGGTTTGGTTTTGACAACATTAGTGTGGCAGTAAGGATCTCATGATGCTCTTCCCATTTCCTTTTTATTGCACTGTGTGTCAGTGGGCCCAGAATTAGACTAGTCTTCCTTTCCCGACAAGAAAGGCTTGCAATAGTTAGTACCACTGCAGCATTTCTAGAGAGGTACATACTTCTCTGCACCTGCCTTGAGGTTTGCCGTAGAGCACAGGAGCTGCACTGGGCAGCTGTGGGTGGGCGGAGGAGTTTCCTGGAGATATCAAAGGATGAACTGGGGGAGTTTTGTTAGCAGAATGAACAACCTTGCCAGCTGATCTGTGGTGCAATTTGCACTGCTGTCGCTGTGGCATTGCTCCTGTGCTTAAATAAGAGGGTTCTGTCTTCTAGGACCATTTCCTTGTAGAAAAAAAAAAAAAAAATGTGACCAGGAAGAATGAGCTATATCCTCAGCAAGTGGAAATCCATCTCGCTTTGCCAAAAGCAACGGAGCTATGCTGTCTGCAGAAACACCTTATACCAGCATTTTGTCGTTTTATCAAAAAAGGGATGGGGGGTGGTAGTGTCAGGCATACTTAAGATATATCACTCCCTGTGTCCTCACAAGTTTATGTCATCAACCCTACGTGTGGTTATGAGTCACCAATAGACGATTCTGCTACTGTCTTTCAGCAGCCTGCCAACAACAAGTAGTCCTCAGGTA
>JAOWBP010002559.1:12729304-12741467 GCA_028571105.1 Tragopan temminckii
TACCCCTTCCTGTCACTCAGGTACATTGCATACACCTGAGCTCCCCTGCGTTGGCCCTGCCTTCCCATCAGGTGCTCAATCACTGCTTCAGGCTGTGACTTAGCATTTCTACTACACTATTACTTGAGGTACTAGAGTTCATCCTGTAGAAGGAGAGTGGGCTTGAGAAGCCAACCTTTTCAATATGATAGTAGATGAAACATCACTGTTGCTTGAAGGTTAATGGGACGGAGTCCAGCATCTGCGCGTGCTAATTCTGTAGCTGACTTTCCCGTTGTCTCTCCTTGTATCTGTGTATGATATCATAGCTGCCCTGATGTGGGATAGCTGCCTGGGGGGCTAGGCAGGGGGAGGATATCGCTGTACTGCCATGTGCTGTGACCTCCATCTGGCAGCCACTCTGTCTGCTGATGGACAAGGAAGTACACACAAGTCCCTGCTTTGCTTTTTACATCCTCCTGCTGCTAGGGGGGATGTGGTGGATGGGCTGGTACTTGAGCCTCTGAGGGTGGTCCTGTGTGGAGCAGGAGTTGGAGTAGATGATCAGGTCAGCCAGGATGGGGCTCTGAGCTCTTGATGAAATGTAGGCTTCCCTGTTCACTGCAGGGGAGATGGACCAGATGGCCTTTATGGGTCCCTTCCAGCTCAAACGATTCTATGATCCTTGTGGGTCCCTTCCAACCAAGGATATTCTGTGATTCTCAAAAGATCCATGCTTGAAAGAAACACCCATGTGACCATCCTGAACACATTTAAAGAAAGGCTTGAGAGAATGAGACCCAGGTCTGGAGAAATGCTGCTGCCTTCCCACAGGAGCAAGGAGGCCATGGAGTGGTGTGGCTGATGGTCACAGAGGAATGTGCAGACCCTCACCAGCCCAATGGCCGAGCAGCCAGTTGTGTGGTCTTCAAATAGATGTGAATTTCCTTTCCGTGCAAATGCTTTGTGTTTGCATCATGTCTTCAGGAATGAATTGATACCCTGTAGTAAAACGGAGCATCTTGGTCTGTTGTGGATTGGAAAAATAATAAGAAAACTCAAGCAACTGACAAGAAATGATGTAGCCCTCTGGGTGGGAGAAAGGGGAGGGCTTGATTAAAAGAAACAAACAACAGAGCTTTTGAATCTTGCTATACGCTCGTAGCAGGTAATTCCAATATGAGCCATCTCTCTTTTTGTCAGCTGCTCAGAGGCACTTTTCATAGAAAAAACAGTCAATCCAAAAGTTCAGTTACTTGGTATTGGATAAAAAAACTTCTTGGGAGGGAGCAGGTAGATTTCTTCAAGAAGCAAAATCTTTACCTTTTTTTCAACTTGTTTCCCACACACCTAATCTAATCTATCCAAAACAATTCTCTGGCAGCTGGGGCTCACATATTTAAAAAAAAAACAAACAACAACACAAAAAACCACACCACACCACTGTGAAGAGGTATGTATTGTGACAGTTTAATTTGCCACTGAAATATGGTCACCTCTGGGGTAATTCAGAGAAACCATAGAAGAGCAGATGATAAAGCTGTTCAGAATGGGAGGTGAGTAACGGGAGGCTGCAGAGGGAAGTTGCCCACATAGAAATGTAATTCCTGGAGTTCTGGTTTATTTTCTTGTTCCTTTGGCTCTACAGTGGGGCTGTAACCTTGGCTCTGCATCACGCTGGTGGTGGCTGGCTCTAGAGGTCAAGTGGAGTCAGAAGGGAAGGTGGAGTCACAGCACATCACAGGTCAGACTGTCTTTTTTTGAAGCTTATGTTGCTGAATGTGTACATAAAGGATGAGTCTTTTGGTGTGCTTGCAGATAGAAAATGAAGAATGGCTCCTGCCTGTGGAGATGAGGAAAGGGTTGGAGACTGCTCCGTGCTCCAAGGGCTGCTGAGAAGATGCGTGCAGCAGGTGCCTGCCTGCAGAGCCAGCAGTGCAGTGAGCTCCCTTTTGGCAGAGGGCAGGTGTGGAGATGGGATTTCAGAAAGCCAGCTCGGTGGTTCTGCGGTGTGTGACATGAGCCAGTGCTTTAAATATGCACATTGCTGCTGCCGTTGGGAAACTCTCCAGGTCCCAATCTCCTGCAGTGTAGATCCAGGTGGAAGCCAGTTGGTTCATCTTATGCTTTGTAGGAATTAAAAGTTGTTGATTTCAGCAATAAATAGTGGCACTGTGGGTGAGATCTGCGGGGTTTAAAGACCGTGGGAGTGCCTGCACCCAGTCCCTGATTGGGGACTAGTGAAGGTGCAGGACAGCTGACTGGGAATTGCAGCTACCAGCATGTTTGTGCAAATTCTCCACCTGCAGTCCCTACATTTTTAAGAAAAAACAAGGCATTTGTAAGATGGTTATAAGAAGACAAACGAAATCCAGCATGAGTTTTAGGGGGGAAGATAAACCATTTTAAATAAAGAAGTACAGAGTTGCTTCTGTAGTCCTGTTTAGGGGCCTCAAAACCAGCGCTGTCTGAAGAGTGTGCTCCTTGTGAAGAGAGCAAAAGCTGAATGCGTAACAGAGGGTTGGGGTTTTTCAGAGCATGCTAATAAACACGTGTTTTTTGGCAGGGCTTGTGATTGCATTGCAACAGGGTTACAAGGTCTTGTTCAAATTCTGCTGAAGTCAGTTGAAAAATGATGTTGACTGCAGTGAGCATGGGCTGGCAGTCAGGACAGCATCTCTTAAGGCACTTCAGGTTTACCTCACCTTTATTTCAAAGTCTGCACCTAGAACAAGTTTATTCAGTTTGCAGCTTAGTGCACCTCCAGTTTATATCCCTGAGGAGGGGGAAAAGAAGGAAGAAAAAAATAACCCAACCAACAAATCAGAATAGTCCCGCAGCTCCTGCTGTGGACATGGGCTGTGGCTGGCAGCTGGTGCATGCAGCTGGATGACCACTGGTTGCTCCTTCTCAGCTTGGCTGGCTCTGCAGGTGCCTGTTGGGATTCAGACATAGGGAGAATAATGGTTAAAATCTAAGGTAGGAGCCCACAAACCCAGCAGTGATCGTACACTGGGATGGATGCAGAAGAAAAAGCTTTGCCACCAGGAAGTCATCCTTTCGGAGAGCTAATTCAAACTTCTCTTTGTCCTTTGAACCTTTCAGTAGGTAAATGTCATGTAGTTCCTTCTATGCTTTTTTGTCTATTTGATTTGAGGGCTTTATGCAGCAACTTATTCCTCATTAATCCTGTTGTCATGGACGTTATTCTGCCTGCAGTCCCTGTTTGAGCTTAGTTTTCTTATTTTCTGTAGCACTAGGGCTGATGGCTTTGCAGATCTTAGGATATCTCCTGCATCTCCTCCCTGGCCAGTCTAGCAGTACGACAGCTCCATTTAATGTGCGCTCTCTGATTTGGCTTCCTGCCCCCAGACTCATTATTTTGCGTTCGTCTGTATTGAGCTCCAGTGCTGCCAGCCCCAAAGGATCATATATCTCAGAAGTCACGAAAAAGAGATGGTCTGAGAATCCCAAGTCTCTTCCTGGTGTGTGCAGATTGCACGTTTCTGCAGCCATCCCCCAGCCCTGCTGTGTGTGTGCATCCCTCTCTGCCCATCCCAGCAGTAAAGCCAAACCTGCAGGGCCCTGCAGTTCTCACTGCACAGAGTGCTTGGCCCCTGGGACTATTCCCACTCCTTTTCTGCTGACGTAGAGGCGAGTTGGGACCTGCAGCTCTGCTTCCTCTTCACCGGGCTAGCAGCCCCCAAAATGACTTGAATCCATTTGGAATATTGTTCCAGGGAAAATATTGCTCTCAGCTCTCTGCGGTAGGTATTTCAGAGCATCAGCCCCTCTTCTACCATCTGAAGTGTGGTATTACCTTTGGGCCCTGGAGACTGGGAGTGCTTTCATGTTGGGTGCAGCATGAAACACGAGATGATCTCTCTCTGAAAAGTGCTTGAGCAAAGTGCATGGTAAGAAACATTAGGGTGCAATTCACCTCTTTAGATGTTGATGCCTAACATCTCCGCTGCTTCCCCTTCGCCTCCATATGTACACAGCAGGGGAAATGAGAGCTTTCATCTCATCCTAATGCAGATGTCTGAAACCAGCCAGACAGATTGCACCTGTCTCTTCTCATTGATTGCAAACAGGCTCCAGATGATGGGCTCTCATGTAGGTGTCTCTCTTGTAGGTGAGGTGAATCCCAGTGGCTGCATCAGGCTGGTTGCAGTAGCACAAAGAGAGAGCACAGCTGCTGAATGTAGTCTGTCCTTGTCTTGGCTGTGAGTTGTCTTATCTGGTAAACCTATCCCTCCTCTTTGCTCAAGAAGCTACATTTCATTTCATAGAATCATTAAGGTTGGAAAGATCACTAACATCACCAAGTCCATCCCCACCATGCTCACTGACCATGTTCCTCAGTGCCGCATCTCCACGGTTCTTGAACACCTCCAGGGACAGTGACTCCACCACCTCCCCGGGCAGCCTGTGCCACTGCTTCAACACTCTTCCTGAGAAGAGATTTTTCCTGATATCCAACCTGATCCAACCAGTTTCTTGTTGGCCAGGAGCTGGAAGGACATCGTTCAGACAGCAACCACAGGGTGCAGTTACACACAGATGTGGGTGCTCCAGGGTTTAGTGGGTGAAACCAACGCCTCCTAACACTGGAGTACTGTTAGGTACCCTAATGGTGATGGGGCTGCGAGGGAGGTGGAGCCAGTTTCAGTAGTTTTGTTTTCCATGTAGTCTGCTGGGAGCAGCTGGAGGTGACTGAGAGCTGTTCATAAAAGAACTGAGAAATGAGGCTGAGCCAACTGGGAGAAATAAAGCCTGGTCGCCTGGGGAGGATTTTCTTGACTGGCTGAGTTTCCTCTTTGTTTGGAAGCACTTGTTCCATCATGCCTTCTCCTAAGGAAGAATTAGCCAGTGGCAGAAACGTGATGCATCGGGTGTTTTAGGAGTGAGAACCTGTCTGCAGCAAGAGCCTGCAGAGCTCAGCCTGCAGAGCTCAGCCTGAGTCCCTGTGTTTGCAGGGAGCCTGGAGCCTGCTATGTGTGCACGGCGGGGCAGGGTGCTGAGCCAGGCTCCTTACCCTGTATCATGCCTGTGTGCTTAGCATCAAATCCTACAAACTCTTAGAAAACTGTTGTTTTGTACCCCACCTTTCTGAGGACAGAAACACTAATTCCAGCAAGTTCAGGCACCCAGAAGTCAGCGTTCAGTTCCAGAGAGCCTTAGGAAGCATACTGGGTGCATCATGGTTGCTTCAAACCCTTCGACTGTGGTTCTCAACCAGTGCGTGAGGAGCCTTGGGTGACTTCTGAAGAGCCTGCAAGAGCCATACAGTAATAATGAGAACTGTTTTCAGGCAGTTAAAATGTATTGTTGAGGAGTCTGCACTGGAGTTCTTCTAGGACTTGGCGACTGATATGGATAGAAAAGCATTGCTCTACAGTGAGCGTAACCTGTGCAGTAAAAAAGCAAATGTCACAGCCATAACGAGCCCAGTAAGAGAGCTAGAAATGTCAAAAGGATTGCCAGTGCCTTTGCAATCACAGGGAATTTGTTAGGGGAAAGATTTCTGGCTGACCCCATCTTGGAAGTACACATTGCATGCTGCAAAGAAAAGCACAGAGTACCTTACATTCTGTTATATGGTATATTCTCTCTTTGCAAGGCACCTGACCTCTCCTTGCCCTCCTACCCAGCTACACGTGTGCAGGACAAGCTCTTCTGCTCTACAGCCCTGGCTTCTAGGCGGCAGAGGTGGTTGTGTAGCCAAGAGGGAGGGTGTGTGAAAACCTTCAGAAGGCTTTGGTTCAGAAAGGAAGGTGCATCAGAGCCTCGTAGTTGAGACCCACAGTGTGTGTTTAGGTCCAGTATTTTTACTGCTATCCCTCTCCTCTTGAACTTTGGTACAATAAATAGTGGCCGTGTTTGAGGAGCGTCCTGGCAGAGAGGCATCTGGCACAGCATCCAGCATTTGCTGCTCCATCCACGCTTCCCTGCAGTTGCTGCACATGGGCTTTCTGCCTGCTGCTTGCAGATCCTGCAGGTCAGCAGGTGCATCTTCTGTGACACTGAGCGGCATGTGCCTGCCCCTTTTCCTTGCTCATCTACAGTAACTGCTTCTTGGTTTTGCCACATGGGGGAAATAACAGCGAGGGCTCGAAGAGATATTACCTCTGGGTTTTGGCTTGCAAAAGGAGAGCCTGGAGCTAGTAGCTTGTTGCACAGCCTGCTGGGACTGCCTGCAGTGTGGTGCTGTGCAGTCATTGCTGAGAGCAAAACCTGGGTTCTATCCTGGGAGCATTTCTGTGCTAGTTGCAGCTGCAGCTTCTCTGCTCCAGGATGTACTGCTTCAGAACAGTGCTCTCTGCTTGTTATATTTTGCCACTGGCAGCACACTCACTGCCTTGTCTGAGGCAGAGGATTTGTAGGTCTCTAGGTGATGTGTAGCAGCTTCCCTTGGCTCTCCCAGCCAATAGGCATATGTGCTGGCATTGGAAAGCTGATGGGAGAAACCAGGATCTGTAAGTCTTTCCCAATGGTATGACCTTCCTATCTAATTTCTCTTGTATGGTTCCCAAATATCGTGCACATGCACCTAAATCTAGGCAGGCAATCCTCAGAAGGCCTCTGCACATAGCAGATGATAGATGATCATTATGGTCCTTTTCAACCCAGGCCATTCTAAGATTCTATGGTTCTATGAAATAAGAATAAGTTGTTGCACGTTGGTGTCCAGGGCAGAGCTAACTTGGTTGCAGAAAGAATGTTCTTAAGGTTTTAAAGCCTTCAGTGTGGCAACAAGGGAGGAAGGCTCCCAGCGCAGAGAAGTCATATTCCCTCCCATGCTCTACCAAAGGCTTCTTTGGTTTCTGATTCAGCTCTGCAAATACCGTCTGGTGGCTTCAAACTGCATAAGCAGTAGGCTGGTATTATTTCCCCTGCGAAGGCTGAAGGGAGGGAGAGAAAATTAAAGCAACTTGTCTCAACCAGAGTCAGCTTCGTGGAGTTACAAGTGTGTCTCTGTGGAGCCCAGCGAGAGGTCTCTGCCTTATCTGGCTCAGTACCGTGCTGGTTGCACAACGCTCACAGCCCCTAGATGCACATATTTTCACAGAATGGCCCCAGTTGCCCAAGTAGAGCATTTGCTCAGATTCTCATGCTTTGCAATTACTATAAGCTTCTCATGAGAGGGAGAAGGGGGAATGGTGCCAGGTGTTTTTTTTTTTCCCCTCTCCCTGTTGTTCTCCATCAGCTGGTTGCTTTGAAACGAGCACGTTGTGGTTTTCCTTCAGAAGCAACATGTCGCTGCAAATGCGGCTTCAGAGAGCTTCCAGGAGTGCTGTGTGCCGGTGGCTGCGGGCAGGGAGCAGACAGGTCGTGGCACTGGGGATCTGCACCAGTGAGCTCAGCCTGGTGCAAGCCTGTGCCCATTGGGCCTGGCAGTGCCGGCACGTCGGCACTCCTTCCGGCACTCAGCAGCAGCATGGAGCCACCTCGCTTTTCGTACCGTCGCAGCGGGATGTCGTTGAGGGAATCGGAACCTGGTGCTTTGCAAATAAGGACCTGCAGTGTTGTTTCCTTGCCTCATTCAGCTAAGATGGTGGGATAGGAATGCACTTCACGCAGACCTCTTGTTACAGCTGTGCCTGACGCTAACACGGCTCTTGGTTCGGAGTATTTGTGCAAATTCTGTCCTGAGCTCATGGGAGAAAAGGGTAATTCTCACCACGTTAGTACAGGTACAAAGCCAGAAGGTGTCTGTACCTGGACAGCTTTCTTGTATGGCACACTTTGTTTTAGGCACAACCTTGAGTAAGCTCCATGTAGCCTGCGGTCTGCTGTTTTTTCTGGAATATATTGAGCATGCTCTGGTTGCTTTTCTTCAAGTATGGTGTGATACTGAAGGTAAACAGAATATGACTTGTGACAGGCCAGCAGAACTTCACCCTTCTGTGGGCTGTAAATAAGTATCTACCTTATGGATGGATGGTGGTGTCCCAAGATGTTCTCACCACCTGTCCTAGGGCACCGAGAGCCCAGGTCCAGCCAACCAGCTCTGGTTTGGCACGTGAATCTTACCTGAGGTGGGGCAGGAGAGGTGCATCCATGGCCTCTTTTCCCAGGTAACCAGTGATAGAGTCAGAGGTAACAGCCTGAGGATGCTCCAGGGGAGGTTCAGGCTAGATATTTTCTTCTCAGGAAGAGTGGTGATGTGTTGGCACAGGGAGGTGGTAGGGTCACCGTCCCTGGAGGTGTTTGAGAACCATGGAGATGTGGCATTGAGGGACGTGGTCAGTGGGCATGTTGGGGGTGGGTTGGGGGTTGGACTTGGTGATCTTGGTGGTCATTTGAGCCTCTATGATTCTGTGATTTTACAAAAGATAGTCGATTGATAGGGGTTTATTGAGTCCAGGCTCTAGATCCTAATCAGCCCCTGACAGGGGGTGTTAAGTCAGAACAGAACAACCTTTAGCCCAAATTTTTGAGGATAGATTTTGAGGGTCAGTTGACAAGCTCCAGCTTTCAGACCTCAGTGCTTTCCCTGCTGTTACAGGATGAATTTTCCTCTTCCATTAATATATTCACTCTGCAGAACAGTGCAGCATCTATTTTTGCTCAAGTAGCATTTCAAGTTAAAGTTAGCTTGTTTGACATGCAAGCTGGTGGCTTTCTGTGGGCTTCTTCTATTTAAAAAAGCTTTTAGCAAACATGCAATTCTTTTTTTTTTTTTTTAATGTTTCAGTTGAAGTTCCTGTGTGGGAACAATGAGAGCTATGTAGAAACTGTACTCCCTATACCACACCACGGCCTTGAAGGTTCTTTGTATGGACAGACTTGGTCCTCAGGGAGCTGCTTTCTGAAAATAAGAGAGGATTTAAAGGGGAAATAAGAAGCAGTTTAATTCCAGTTAGGTGTGAATAATGTCTATGCATGACAAACTGCTGTACCTTCTTTCAAGAGCCCTGAGGAATCCTACTGGTGAAGTCTGCTGCTGCCAGATGAAGCAGGGAGTCTTCATCGGGATATCATTGCTTCTCTGACTTTGCTGGTGACTCGTGTCTCCCCTAATGATACTGGCAAGACGATAAAAAATCACACCTCAGTCCTAATCTCTGAAGTTGTTCTTATTTTCCAAGGAAGGAGCACTGAGTCCTTCTAACAAACGTTTGAAGAGAAATGGATCCGTAAAGTAGAGCACCCAGCTGGAGGTAGTTTGGTTGTTCTCCGTTCACTTTAAAATGAGTAAAGCATATCCCCAAACCCAAACTCTTTCTGTTTGTTCAAAAGCAAAGACTTTGTGACTGTTCTCACTGACTTATTCCTCAGAGGGCTCATTTCCATATCTGATGAGTAATTTCTGAGCCCAACGTGAGGCTCACAAGATGGATCGTGTCGTGACAGGAGCAAGGAAGCATGCCTCATCGGATGAGTCCAGGTCGTGTTTTCAGCAGCACCATTTCACATCACCTCATTTTCTTGCTTTCTTTTTCTTACCTGCGGGAGAACAACCCATTTCTCCCTGTTGTTTGTTGTTAACTCTGGGAAGTGCCCTCACAGTCTTGAAAGGTCAGCAAAGGCACCATGGACAACTTTTTGAGGGCAGTGGTGAGGATATTTGAAGAGGAAACTCAGGCCACACACAGCACCAGGTTGTTGATGCTGCCATGGGCCATAGTCCAAGGTACTCATAGAAGGTTTCTGCTGCCATGAGCTTTCAAAACCTTTTCCAGAAAGCAGGGTGAAGCTTCAGCCCCTGCATCTTCTCCAGTGAGGGCAGGTATTGAACACAATGGTAACCAGTGCAGTGAAAGGTCAGGACTGGTTTGCAGATTGATGGGGACTGATAGGGAAGGGTAACAGTATTAGTTGCTCCCATTGGTTGCTTGCAGAGTGATTTAGGTCATATAACAGGTCTTCCCAACCCATACTTGAATAGCATATATCCAATGTGTTAGATTTTACTTACAGTGATGAAGTTGCATTATTATCTTGTGGGGGATTGAGGGGAGGTGCTTGGATTTTTCCCACTGGACTGAAGGGAAGGTCATTTTATTTGTTTGTTTACAATTATTTTTAAAATTATATTTTAAACCAAAGCCACATTGTTATGAGTCAGCATGATTGTTGTTGCAGCAGTTCCTCCATCTGTGGTGCCCATGCATTACCTAACAGATGCCCACACCTCCACTAGGGTGAGCAAACCTAGAGACCCCCTTTATAACACCTACAGGCTTATTTCTGTCACTCTTCTTGCAGAAATTCCTCAGGGAGGCTCTGCACATCCCTGGGAATGGTAAGGAAAAGGAGGGGACACTTAGGTAGAGTTTGGAGTAATTAGGAGATTTCAACACTTGTTTTGAGTCTAGCATTGAAATGTGGTTCATTTCTTTGAACTTCATCATTTCTGCAGCTCCTTCCTTGTGGCTCTGCTGGCTTTCCCTGTGCCTCCAGGCTGAATGAAGGTGTCTTTCTAGTCCTTCATTTCCCAGGAGATGTGAGGGTCTACCTTGCTTCTGTATGGAGATGCTGAGAGGCTTAAGTGCACCAAGTGTTGAAAATTAAAACCGATAAAGTCAGGTCCTCAATCAGTATTGACTGTCTTGGCTTTAGTGGCTTCACTGAAGAGATGATGCTTTTTACCATGGTTTCAGAAGATGAGGATTTGACTGCTGACTGGATGGCAGGGATACCAGAGCTAAAAAAGGACAAAATAAAAGTTGAAACTTTTGTATAAGAACCCTTTTTCTTGTTTGGAGAACATCCAACAGGATGAGATCTTGCTCCAGTGCTGGGTTTGGTTTTCACTGCAAAGACGAAAAGAGAAAAAGATCATTTGGGGATCCATAAGAATCCTGTGACACCTTCCATGCTCTGACATTGCTTATACTGTCCTAAGGAACTTCATGTGCTGGGAGCCAGGCTGTATGCAGCTTTTTAACCAGGCTTATAATAGGAAGTGTGTTACAGTTCAAAGTTCAAAAGTCCTTCTCCTCTGTTTTTTTTTTTTTTTTTAAGTGTGATTGCCTATGCTGATAATTAATAATACAGAGAAAGAAGGCATGCTGGTCCTTGTGCATGCGAAATCTGACAGTGCCAGTTAAGATCAGTGCTTTAGCCCTCTTGCTTCCTACTTCATTTTGCTAATGTGAATAACATCATGCTTGTGCCAAGCATATTATGCTCTGTGCTAATTTTGCCAGACAACTTACCTATCTTTTTGTTCAGCAGATTGCTCTCCCCAAGCCTGCTGGTTCTGTTCTGGCAGAAACGTCCGGCTGTGTGCTCTCAGCTCAGTCTCTGGGCACAAGGCATGTCACCTTTTCCTGCTGTTTTTGTGCTCATCCCTCAAAGCCACCTGTTGCCTGATCGGTTGCTCTGTGTAGAGCAACAAGAAAGCTGAGTCCAAGAAGTAGGGACTTGCAGGGTCTCTGGGGTGTGATGGGGTGTGCATTGGAGATGCCAGCTCTGGACCGACTCGTGGCCTTTACTGGGGTGAGGTGGAGCCACATCTCTTGTTGGTTTGATGTCTCACTTTTCTGGGGTTTCTTCCCAACCTTCATGTGCCTTTGGATGCTGGCTGTGAGCCTGTTGCTGCAGGCTTCCAAGGAGATTCTGGAAGGAAACCTCCTGCTTCTGCCCATGGTGCCATTCTGGAGGTGCCATTCAATGATCCTGCTTCTGTCCCCTGCATGGTCAACCCCAGCCATTGACAAGAAGCACTGTCTTGTGGCAAAAGCAAGAACTTGGGGTACAGAAATGCACAGCTTCAACCAAAGCTTCCCATGTGACAGTGGCCAAGTCATTTCGTTGCTGTGGGTTCCTCACTGCAGAATGGAGTTATTTCCTTGGTCCGCTGCACTGAGAGTTCTCAGGGGGTGGGACAGCTGCAGGACCAAACCCTGCTGGAGCTGGAGGAGTGTGTTCCATCATGTCCATGCCATGATGCTTGCAAGGCATATCATAGAATCATAGAATCATAGAATGGCCTGGGTTGAAAAGGACCACAATGATCATCTAGTTTCAACCCCTTGCTATGTGCAGGGTCACCAACCACCAGACCAGGCTGCCCAGAGCCACATCCAGCCTGGCCTTGAATTCCTTCAGGGATGGGGCATCCACAACCTCCGTGAGCAACCTGTTCCAGTGCATCACCACCCTCTGTGTGGAAAACTTCCTCCTAGTTAAGGAAACCATAGAGATTAAAGCTGAAATATTCTGTAGCTCT
>JAOWBP010002559.1:12741567-12752643 GCA_028571105.1 Tragopan temminckii
CAGAGCCACATCCAGCCTGCCCTTGAATGCCTCCAGGGATGGGGCATCCACAACCTCCTTGGGCAACCTGTTCCAGTACTGGATGGAGACCCTGCATCTCTTTATCCCTCACTCCACAGCCAAAAGAGGGAGAATCCTCCCTTCCCAGCAGGGAGATGTCCTAATCCAAACATGGATCTCATGCCTTAACCTTCAGACCTCTTTGTCTCTCTGTCAAAATACTGTTGTGCGATAGTTACTTGGTACTGCATGCACAACACTGGTGGGCTCTGCCTGCCTGCAGCCCCATCCACCTGGGCTGTCAGATGGCTGCATGCAGAGCTGTCTGAGATCTCTGCTCAGCACCCACCTCGCAGCTCTGTAGGCAGTGTTATCGCTGCAGAGCGTGGTGGCTGTGTGCTGGGTGGAAGGGGGTTTGTTTAGCTGTCCTATAAATCAGCAGCATGCGCCAGACTCTGCTGCATAATGTCTGATGCATATTCATGCTTGCCAGCAGTGCGGCCGGGACAGCATTGTGTCACCGTGTTAATAGTGTGCCCCAGAGGGAAAGGAAGGAGGAGGGGGGGCTCAGCAGCAGCTGCCTGCTTGCTTCCCTTTATCTCCTCCCAGCTGCCTGCTTGGCCCCCCAGCATGCACCCTCACTTGCCTTTCTGTTGCATTTTCCCTACCTCCTTCTCCCAGGTTTGCCAAAGCAGATTTGATTTTGCTGCGGTACCTTCTTTCTTCTCCCAGCTCTGCTGCTAAACAAGGGTATGTGCCTGCAAAAGCTCTTCAAGGGCTAAATGAATGCAGAGGGATGATCGTTGTATTTGATCACATAAATTAAGTGGCTTACTAATCAAGGAGACACTCTGGAAATATCTGATTTTGTCTGTTCAGGGTCGCTCGAGCTGTTCCTTTGGTCTCTGTGTTTGAATGAGCTGTGAGAGCAGCTTTTATCGATGTCCCCACGGGAATGGAAAGGCGAGAAGGGAACTCACTCTTGTTCCCTCATGCCGCAGGAGACGATCCCTTTGCTCCCATACATGCAGCAAAGAGGAGACTATTGCAGCTGTGCTGCTCTGCCCTGTCTTAAAAAATGGGGGGAGAAAAGGCTGTGAGCCACAATTCTCTAGGAAAGACAAAACTTTGGAGGATGTGATTAGCAGCCTGTGGTATTGTGTGAGAGAAGGCGGGTGGGGATTGAGTGCCTGGTGGAGTCAGATTGTGCTCTAACGAGAGATGGTTTCTTGTTCCTTGGGGAGGAGACCTGTGGGATCCTTGCCAAAGTATGATGAGGGTTTGGAGCTTCTGTGGGTTCAAGAGGAGGCTGGACAAGCCCTTGGAAAAGAGTTCTTTTGAGGGTTGCTAAACAGACAAGCTGTGCCAGGCCCAGGAAATCCCCTGAGCCAAAAATAATCGGGTGCTGGGTGAGTGGCAGGGGAAGCAGCGTGTGGGTATTGGTAGGGAAGGGTGGGTTGTGAGCCGCACCGAAGCGTGGATGCTGAGCCATTATTCTTACTCCAGAATAAGCTTGATGTAAAAATATTCTCCTTTGCATAGCCAGGGCATTGTCATTGCTCACTCCTCTGTGTTTCCTCTCCTTCCAGGGGCACTTGAGCCATCCCCAGAGCCGAGGACCCTATTTCTCTGCAGGGCCAGTTAGCCATCCAAAGGGTGAGTGAATCTGGGGGTGTGCAGGCTCCCACTATCTCCCAGTCCATTCCTTCCTCTCATTTTCTGCTGCTGACCAGCAGGCTCCAGCCCTTCTCACCCTCTCCCTGTCCCACCACCTTCCCACCTGGACCGTTCTGCTGCAATATCTCTAGCAAGGTGAGGTGTGTGCTTCACGTACCGCTTTGTTCCTGGAGGCCAAAGCATACTGATACTCTTCTAATACTATCTTGCTCAAAAACTGGCCTTTTTAAAAGGTTCTTTTCCATGATTTTTTTTTTTTTTAATTGAAAAGTAATAGCAAAACAATCCCTGCAACTTCCCAGTTCCAGCTACCTCGTTTCCTTGTCCATTTGCTCTGAAAGTTCATATGCGTTAGGCTTTAAAGCAAGCAGAAAGCTAAACAACCAGACACATTCTGCTGCAAGTTTTTCTAAAGGATGACAGCTCAGAAGTGTTTCCTGAAACTGGCTTCTTAGTTTTTCCCTGTCAGCAGTTGTTTGGAAGGAATAGGGAAGGGTGGGGTGAGAGAGGAGGGGGAATGCTGTTCTCGAGCATGTGGTACAGTCTGCCTGCATGGAAGTGATGGGGCCAGTGAACAGTCCTGATGTAAACCTGCACCAAACCTGTGCCAAAACACAGACTGGGCCCCTCCCGGGCAGCAAGCAAAATGCTGTCTGTGACCTCCCCAAGCACACTGAGCTCTGCCCTTGGATTTTCAGTGCTGCTGTGTCACAGCCGTTCCTGTGGCATCCGCTCTCTTCCTCTCGTTGTTCCACTGGGTCTGTGCTTTGGAGCATCTCTGCGCCCTCCCTGCGCTTGTGACACAGTTGTGATTTCATTAGGATAATTGGAGAGCAGTTTGGGCTTTCCCACTTGATTTACTCTGCCTCTCCAAACATCTCTGCACATGGAAGCTCAGCTCGGCAGGGGAGCTGTCAGCTCTGACAGCCAAACACAAAGACCCGGCGGGGAACCAACGGCTTTCCCATCCAAAACCTACTCACGGAGCTTTTTGTCTCCTGTTAAGACCCTGGATTGGAAGTCACTTGTCTGAATTTAGTTCCTGGCTTTGCCACTGATGATGAGATTGGGCCTGTCCCTTTGCATGGCTATGCCGGTCTGTAGGATAAGGAGGATGGTGTTTCTGCACATCAATATAGACCCCTGCTCTAGCAGTGACTGGCTTGGTGGTGAGGGGGAAATACCTACATTTGTCCCTTGCATCACTGCAGCAGCAATCCCCTGCACGGGCAGCAAGGAGCCAGGCTGCTGCTTCAGTGAGATGGGGACACTGGTGGGTGCTGGGAGAGGCTGCGCCCCAGCACTGCCACTTTCTCTTCACCAGCAAGTAGCAGGTTGCACTGAAGCTTTCACAAGTCACCAATTGGACCAGGCTACTGTGGAACAACAGCATGGAGGTGTTTGAGAACCTTCGAGATGAGGCACTGAGAGTCATGGTCAGTGGGCATGGTGGGAATGGGCTGAGGGTTGGACCTGATGACCTTACTGGTCTTTTGCAGCCTTAATGATTCTGTGATCCTTTGTAATCCCACCCCGTTATCAGGCAGTAATGATGGAAAGTGAGATCCCATCACGAATTGCAAGCACGTTACGTCACCTGACAGCATGCTGGAGACATGGACGTGAGCAGCCCTAGTGCACTTGGTTTCATCTGCTGCTAAAAATTCCCCCTTGCCAACGTATGCAGGTGTAATCAGAAGTTAAGGAAATCTGTTCTCATGCTCAGACCAAGATCAGAAATGCTGGCTATCAGCTGGCGGCAAGTGCTACTTTCTGCATTGAGCATTCTTTGGGGATAGACTGAAGTGCTGTATTACAGATTGGTGATGTTTATAAGCTCTTGAGATAAGGGGCCTGCTAATCTTTCTGTTGAATGTTATCATTTTGATGGCCCGCGATAGCTAGGACGTGATTTCTTCATAGAGAATTGATTCAGAGAGAAAGCTCTCGGACAGCTGGTGTGATATTGATGTTTATGCAGGTTGTTACTGTTTCTGGTAGCTTAATAAAGCTGTTAGGCAGAGTTGCGATTCCCCAGTGTTTTTCTTACAAAGTAAGTTGGCAACAAAGTACTTCACTGAGCTTGCAGTTCAAGAGGGTCAGGGAGAACTGCAGTCAGAGCAGCGTACCACCAACAGCAGGTGATGTGCTGCTGCTGCTGCTTTTGTTAAATAGAGCCATCAGACAGGGTGCAGCGTGAGCAGCTGAAGTGCAAACCAGAGAACAGAAAACTGGCAGCAATTTTGGTGGGGAAGGCATCATCTCGTTTCCTTTGTCTTCCTGTCTGTTCTGGCCTGTGTGATGGTGTACCTGGGCACTGCCTGCTGCCATCTGCCCCTCTCCTGGCAAAGCACCGATGGCTGAAGGCACAGCATTGCCTGTGGGATGTTGTCAGCGTGATGGCGAGGGAGGAGGAGCAGGGACTTCAGAGGTTCTTTGTGGTCCCTGGTTAGAGGGGTTGTACTGCCAGATGTGTTCTGACATGAAACACTGCTGGGCGCCATGTGGGGACATATCTGTGCATGCTCAAGCCCTTGTGCAAAGCTATTTCGTGCATGCTGATGAACTTCTAATGGAGGACATTTGTTGCTTCTCCAAAGCAGGGTCACCGCTTGCAACTGTTGTGACATCTTTGGCATCCCTCTCTCTTTTCATCTGGGGGCCCCATTGTCTGAGCTTGTGAGTATGAAGCCAGCAAGCCGGCAGCCAAACACACTGTGTTAGATTTGCAGTCCACTTCTTTGTTAATTTAAAAAGCAGCAAGTAAATGAAAACAAAACACTGTGGATAGGCTGTGATTCATACCAGAGCATCAGCTTGCCAGCCTCATTTTCCTACTGTCTTCCAGGCTGCGCAGGTCGCTGAGAACGTCAGTGTTTTGACCCTTGAAAGGAAACGTGAGGTGTCATTTTAAACTGCTGGAGAGGTTCATTCAGCCCCTTCAGAAGCTGTATTTTGCAACACTGGTGACAGTGTTGTGTACAAGCAAATGGAGGAATCCGGGTAGTCACAAGAGTGAGCCAGCAAGGTTTGCCTTGTCAAAGCAAAGTTTCTGAATCGCATTTTGGGTCTAATCGTTCCTCAGTTCTTGTGGACAGGGCTTTTGGAAGAAAGGACGTGAAGTGTGAGCGCTATTCAAAGATATTTACAGAGGTGGAACTGATAACATAGGTCGTTAAATGGACTCCCCGTTGACAGGTAAAGTGTAATAGTTCAGTAAGAAACAATATTTCTGAAATCTTCACCATGGTTGGCTTCTGTAGCAGTGCTGTGCAAAAGTCTGTCTCTTGGCTTGTTTACTTGGATGGTGTCCATCTAAGGTATACAACAAAGCAATGGGAGGAAAGGAAAGAAGCAGAGAAAGCTCCTCCAGTGAGATCCTATTTGAAGGATTGAAAGCCTCCTTATCAACGAATGTATTGGAAATCCACTTCATATCCCTTTTGCTTGACACCTGACATGATGAGATGTCAGGAGTGGGCCAAGCCTCTCGAGTTCCTCATCTCTGCTTGTGCCTGATGATTTTCTTGAGATTTCACTGTGCTGTCCCAGCTTTGCACTGAATTCAGCTGTGATCTTCAGAGTCAGGTCCCCGGAACTACCTCTCCTTCTGCTGATACAGCTCCCTGCTTAAGAAGAGGGGCTGTGTGGGACATCAAGTCATTCTCTGCAGAAAAGCAGAGACTTAGCTGGGGCCCTGAGGAGCATCCGTAGCCTCCAGGCTTTATGTCTGAAAGTGCTGTTCAGTCTCTTCACTGGGAGAGCTTGCACCAAGTACCTCGGTCATTGCTCCTGCAGCCAGAGCCTAGGTGCTGCCCGGCACACACAGCACAGGATTTACAGGGCTGTGCCATCTGCCTGCAGCACAGTCTCCATCCCCTCCATACACGCAGAGATGGGATGTGAGTGCCTGCTGGGAGCCGGGCTGGGGTGAAGCGCTTGCTCTCCCTGCTTCCCCAGTGAGGCTGGCAGATGGTTCTTGTTTCCTGAAGCTGTGTGGCTCCTGCTGCCTGGGAAATCCACAGCGTCGGGGGAGGACTCATGGGCTACTGGGCTGGGAGCAGCTGCGCTGCCAGGCGGAAGCATTCAGCTTTCCTAGACAGCTTTGAATGGGAGCCAGGAGCCCTCTCTCTACGAGAGAAAATCCACGAGGTCAGGAAATACAGCAGCAGCTCCAGCTTCATGCTAGGGCTGTTGGCTTGGCACTTGGACCCCTGCCCTCCTCTTCCCAGATGGTGCTCCTGAACGGCTCCCGGCTGTGGCATCCTGCTGAGCTTTTTGTTGGACTGCCTGGCACAGCTTTCTGGGGATCCGGCTGCTGGGAACAGTGCTGGGCACCGCAGAGGTGGTACATTTGGGTAGGAGGGGAAAACACCAGGGAGCAACCTGGTTAGTCCTGCGGACTGCTGTTCTTGCTTAGCGTGGGACTGGGAAACTCTGCTTTTGTGTTTTCCTCTGTTATTTTTTGGTCAGTTCTGTTTGGGCTCTACTTCAGCTGCTGAGAAATGCAAACTTGTTTTTCCTCCTCTGCAAATCACATCAGAAAAAGCTTTCACAGCAGTCGCCAGGCTGCACGTCTCCATCGGTGCATCCAACACTAGTGTGGGCTAACGGAGAATGTTTGCTACCATCTCTCATCACTGCAACATCCTCTGGGTGTGGTGGGAGTCAGGGAATGCTAAAGCTGCAGAGTTCTTATATGTAAACTTTGTTTTGTAGGGTCATTTTTGTGTTGCATGCACACGTTTCAGCTTGCTCGGTGCTGCCTTGACCTCTAACTCATTAGAAAATTTCCCTGCAGATAAGCTGAAACCAAGCACTTTCAGAAGGACAAAACTTCCCACTGCAGTTAAAGATCATGGCAGTTACATCTGCAGTTTCAGTTGTCCCATCCACTTGCACAACGCACAAAGAAGAAGGCTGTCGGGTGGTGAGCTGACTTTCAGGCTTGCTCTTCAGCAAAACTACCTGGGAGCTGCTCCCAGAAAAAAGAGGGATAGGAGAACTCCTAAGCTGGAAATCTCCCTTGGCTTTTAGAGCCTGACCCTCTGCCACATGGTGCTGTATGGCTCCTGACAAATCTCTTCCCCAGCATCAAGAACAGAGATCCATCAGACTTCTCTGGGAAGGCATGGACCTGTGGTATCTCATCATTTGCGCCTTATTTTCTCCCTAGCTTCTCTAGCAGCAGAGAAGGGCATCGGTGTGGGACCAGAGGTCTCACCTGTTTGTGCTCTGGTCACTCTTTCACAGCCATTTCTTTGCTTTTCCCCAAGATCCTGAGTGCAGGTGGGGACGTGATCTTTGTTTGTCTTCCTGCCACTGAGATAGCAGCTGAGAAAAGGGCTTTGGCAGGCAGTGGCCAGGCAGGCTGTGTCTGACTGCCCCAGCCCTAGTGGGTGATTGAACTGTCGGAGTGGTTTAAGGTTGCAGTCAGATGGGGATTGAAGTCAGAAAGTTCTGCCCTACTTTAGATTAGATCTTTGCTGCGTTAGCAAATTCAGTAGCTGCAGACGTGGGCTGGGTGCAGAGTGCCCATTGCAGGAACACCGCGTACCAACTGCCCGAACAAAGCTCATCTTCCAGGAGATGCAGCAGCTCCTGCCAGCATTATCACACTGCTAGACATCATCTGATGTGAAATACTGTGCTCCCAGAGCTCTGAGCTGAGCAAGTGGCCTCTTTCTGAGTGCTTGTGTGCTGCTCAAAAGGCCATGCCCCTTCCAGGTTATTTGCTTTACCAGCAATATGACTAGAGATGGCCAGGAACCACCCTTCAGCCTTAACGTTTTTAAATGCACTTTCTTCAAATTTCCTTGCTGGGTTTTGAGCTGCTAGGATCCCTGCTCTTCACAGCCTTTCCCAGAGCAGTTGAAGCTCTTTGTTTCTCTCTCCATTTGAGCTTGCAAGATATATCTCTTTGTAATGGTTGGTAAGTTCAGGGGGATTTCTGTTCAAGCCTTCAGGGTTTTGTAATAGTCCTCTCGTAAGCTCCAAGTTGAAGTTCCTCTTTCTCAGTAGAAGGGGAGCTGAAATTTAAAGGTTTACTTCTCATTTACACAACCTTATCTTTGGTTTCCTTACTTACAACTTACATCTTCCCATGCATCGTGTCACACGCAGGATGCATCCAGACTGTTAGCTTGAAAGACTGCAGAGTGTCAGAGTTACACATTGGGCACAGTTTTGTATTCAGTTTGATTGATTTCTTCTGCTGTTTTAAAGTAACCTTTGTCGCTGGTGGAGGGTATTAGGTGAAATAGCTCTGGATGCTGCAGTTCTTTGCTGTAATTTTAGAGCAAGCTTCATGGTTTAGGTGAGGTCATCTCACATTTGAGACCCCAGAGAATGGGATCACAGAAGGCAGTGCATTCTGGAGGCACAGCACAGGGCAACAGAATGAAATAAATATAATTTTCTCTGCTTTCTAGGGTAGTCAGTGTACTGGAGGAAGAACATATAATAAGTCCTCAACCCTTGGGTCATCCCACCATCTCTGTCTCTGACCGCATTTAGCAAGAGGGTACGTCTGTGAGCTTGGGCTGCGAGGCCAGAGCAGTACTGGAGCAGAATACCTCGCAGGAGGAATTTAATAGCTAGAGCAAACTCGTGTTTCAAGTACATGGATGCCCATCTTCCTGCCTTTCCCAGCCACTGGTTTGTGCTCCTCACTCTCCTAACGTGGCGGCTGTATTTCTCCCTGCAGGTGGTGGTGCTCCCGGAGACCCTGAGCTGGGGTCAGCTGGAAGATGACCGAGTACAAGCTGGTAGTAGTGGGAGCTGGAGGCGTAGGGAAGAGCGCTTTGACGATACAGCTCATTCAGAACCATTTTGTTGATGAGTACGACCCCACAATAGAGGTAAGCAGCTCCGTCTACATGTTTTGCTATTGCTTTTTTGCACTTTGCTGCAAACGTGAAGTGTGCTTGGCTTGGTCTCAGGACTGAACCTGGTCGGGGATATTCCTTTGCTTTATAAAACTGCTCCAAGTTGCTGCATGTGAATTTGGAGGTCACGCTGTCCGACTTGTGCCCCCTGAGGAAGGACAGTGTTGTCTGCTGGAGAGAGATAGCACAGTGTGCATGGAAGCAGGCACAACCTCAAGGGGTTGATGGGCAGCACAGAGCTCCTCCTTTCTGAGGTGGTTGCATAGAGAACGGGTAAAGATTTGAGACTGCACAACCATTTTGTGCCTGTGCTTCCATTTCTCCTTTTGTACAAAGGATGCTGACCTCCTGCGCATGATGTTTTGAGATTTACTGATGAAATGGGTTTTGTCAGAGCTCTGATGACCTCTCTATGTCCTGCATGATGAGATAGGTCAAGAGTCTAAACAGAGGTAAAGACTGCTGAATTTCTTTTAAGAGACACTCCCTTGTCTCTGCAGAGCAGGGAGCTCATGGAGTTTCTTCAGGCCACCTAATGCTTGGTTATGGATTAGCTCTGCAGTAGGAAGACCAATGCTGTGGTTCTTCCCTAGGGCTTGCAGACCTCATAAAATAGCTCTGGGAAAGGAATACAGGGAGTGCTTTTCTGTGGTTTTCCTTGAGTTCCAGGTCTCTGTCCTCCTCTAGAGCATGGTGAGTTCACCCTCTAGCAGGAAGCAGAGAAGAGAGATTGTGCTGGCAAAGTCAATTCTGCACACCCTCCATTGCGAGGAGTGAGAAACGGATCTCTTGAGACAACATGGATCTGCCCAGTACCCACCTGGAGAATCAGCCAAGTGCCTCTGTAACACTATGGAAAGCACAGCAATAACAGCAGAGTAGCAAGGCCCTAGGGTGCAGCAAGCAAGCACTTATTCAAATGCAACAGCTATTGACACAGAAATAAAGGAAAGAAGCTGCTTACCTTCAGAAAGCCCCAGATATATAGGGATCTCCAGCAAGATCCCTTTGCCTCCACTGCTGACCCTTAAAAGAGGTCTGGGAAGGGGTGGATCCTGGCTCCCCACTTCCAATCACTCAGGTACATTGCATACACCTGAGCTCCCCTGGATTGGCCCTGCCTTCCCACCAGGTGCTCCATCACTGGTTCAAGCTGTGACTTAGCATTTCTGTTACAGCCTGCGCTTCTATTGGTAGTGCAGAAGGGGTTCAGTGCTTAGAATCCAGTTTTCTACATCACAAACATAAGCAACAAAGATTTTTTTCTCTTTACCTTTTTAAAACATAGTCAATTATCAAGCTGATTTCACTGTTCCATCACTGCTGGAGTGATGCTAATTACCCACTGCGTGACTTACTCCTCGTTCTGGGAGAGATGTGCATGGTGCTGTGCTTGCATTTGGGCTCCTGGCCGCTCCTGCCCTGCTCTGTGTGAGGAGTAGGTTCCCCTGGGAATGCAACTCGCAGCTCTGTCACGCCTCTCAGACAATAACCTCCCTGCCTTCAGTCCTGGAGGAGTCTCTACCAGATGTGTATAAATACAGCTGCGGTTACTGCAGTTGTTATTATTATCATAATGCCTAAAAGATCCCCGCTGGGGTCAAAAATCTATTCTGGTAAGTGTTGTATGTGCAGTCCCCACCCTGAAGAGCTCACCACTTAAATAAACGAGGGAGGCAAGGCTCGGTAGAAGAGCTGAAGTGGTCTTATTATCCCACAGATGGGAAGGAGAAAAGCACTTAAAGGCACATGCCATTACATCATTTGGCAAGGTCACCTAGAGAGTCCATAGCGGAGCCTGGAATTTATTTTAAGGCTCCTGAGTCTCAGTGTTGCACCTTGCTTAAGAAGCCAGCTGCCTCCTTCCCCTCTCCTCTCCCCTCCTGTGTTCTTCACCTGTAGTTGTGTCGGTCCGTTCCGTTCCATTTTGGTGTCCTTCCTGCCTCCTCCTGCTGCAGATTTGCAGACCTGGATCCCCCCCCCCCCGGAGGTGATTGGGATGAGACCGGCTCTGCCTTCCTGTGCAGCTTCTGCTCAGCGAGAGCTACACACCCATCTTCTGGGGGTGCGACGGCTGTTTTGGTGGCTCTGCTGCTTTCCTAGAGAGCTGTGCCAAGTGGCTGTGGGCAGAAGAGCTGCTGGTGGAGGGACACCTCCCTGGGAGCCATCAGTGCTGGGTTTTGGGGAGCAGTGGGAGAGGTGGGAAGGTCCCTCTGCTACCTCAGACCTGGGGTGGACAGGCGCAGCTCTGACCCAGTGATGTGCTGGGATTCAACCTCCTTTGTGTGCCTCCAGCTGTACGTACCCTGCAGGGAATTCAGTCCATGTAAACATGCCACGGGAATGTAAACCTTGTGTAGTGCTTCACAGTGTGCCCTGCCCACTCATGCCGTGCTGGGGACATGTGGCTCTTTCATGTTTCTCACACTGCTGTGGGGGAGCTGCAGATCCAAGCTGGTACCCAGCTGTGCCTTCCCCTCTCACTTGTTATCAGCCAGAGGACCTGATCTCC
>JAOWBP010002559.1:12752743-12763352 GCA_028571105.1 Tragopan temminckii
TCCTCTCCTCTCCTCTCCTCTCCTCTCCTCTCCTCTCCTCTCCTCTCCTCTCCTCTCTTCATCACTGCAAGCATCCAACTGTGCACACAGGGCCCTAAAAAAGAGTAGTATGCATAAAAGAAGAGGGGTGATAGGAGAAGCAGAGGCAGGGCTGGGCTGCAGGGGAAGGAGGTGTTGCAAATGGGATGTGGGAAGGAGGGCATGCAGACCCAGATGAAGTGAGGTGGCCGCAGGGAAGGCTGTGGGGACACTGGGGATATGCCTGCGTGGCCTCCTGACGCCATGGTGTAGCGCTGATGTCCTGGCTGTCCCCTGTTCCCGTGGGCAGCCCCAGTGTCCTGTCTCAATGCCTGCAATCCCTGGCTCACATTTTAACACTGTGCCCATTCAAATCAATCTGCTGGAAAAGGATCTGCGGGATCTCCAGCCTAGCAAGGGGAGTGGGGTGCCAGCATCCTCAGGACAGTGTGTGGTCACTTCTCTACGTGTGCTGTCTGGCTGTGAGACCTCCTGTAAGCGGGGACTTGGCGATTACCCATGAACATGTGCACTCGTCCTCTGGATGTGAGCCGGGGTGTAGGGAGGGAGTAGTGACGGATGTGTGTAGCAGACAGACACGCACGGTCTGCCCTCTGCAGCGCTGCCCTGCACCGGGGAGGTGTCTGCAAGTGGTGGTGGAGGGAACGCTTAATTACAGACAGGTTAATGAGAATTGCGTGGCGTGCTGCCCGATCCCAGAGCTGCTAGGGCTTCCTGTGTAGATAGAAGCACGGTGGCAAAGGATGGTGTAATAAGAAGGTCAGAGTGGAGCAGATCCTATCTTGGTTGATCTCAGGGTGCTCTTTGCAAGGAGGAGAAAGGCTTTAATGAGTCCCGGAGGCTGGTGTTTGTGTGGCAATAACAAAGGGCAGAATCCGTGCTCTCTTCCTGCACTGCTGCCAGTCTGTTAGTGACCTCTGCCGTGTCTATTGTCATCTTCGGGGCTATTTGTTAGGGGCAAAGCTCACCTGATAACATTGTCACTGCTCTGTCACATCACACCTGTGCATTTTTCACACCTTTGGTTTCAGCTTCATCCTCTGGCTGGGAGTTGGAGTCACCATGTTGTACCCGATGTATGGCTGCTGGGAGCTGTGTTTGGGACATCTTTGGGGAAGAGCCTGGGAGAGCGCTCGGTGCTTTCTGGGCCTCCTCACATGTGTGATAAGTTGTAATCATCTCACCGCAGGGAAATGCACAGCTTCAAAGACCTGCCAGGGTGCTCCTCACCCTTCCCAGAGCCCCTGTGGGAAACACCCTCCTTGCAGCCTGCTTTGTTTTTTTCGTGTTCAAATGACAACAAGAGGTTCACCATCACGCCCAGTTTGCCCCCTCTCTGGTTGCAACTGCCCCCAGTGCCCACTCCATGTCAGGGATGCTGCAATTCCAGGTGGTGTTAAGCACCTGCTGGCCTCAGAGATCACACTGGTGGCTGCCAGCAGCCTCCCTTTGTGTGTGCCCTTTTCCAGCCCCTCAGAATGGGATGCAGTGCCCGGAGCTGTAGGACCAGGTGCCAGAAGCCTTCCCAGCACCCAGCAGCACTGCTTGCATGTAGCAGGATTGCCCTCCATGAGGCCTCCTGGCTGACCTTCTCTCTGTCCCCTGGCAGGATTCCTACAGAAAGCAAGTCGTCATCGATGGAGAGACCTGTTTGCTGGACATCCTGGATACAGCAGGACAAGAGGAGTACAGTGCCATGCGAGACCAGTACATGAGAACGGGGGAAGGATTCCTGTGTGTCTTTGCCATTAACAACACCAAGTCCTTTGAGGACATCCACCAGTACAGGTGAGCATCTCTGCTGCTCCCACCCTGCCTTCCCTCTTCGATCATTGCTGCCCACACAGACAATTAGTGTGAGCAGCTGCCCCCCAGGGAAGAGGCCCGGCAGACGGCTGATGTCAGTGACTCCGATAAAACCCATCCAAAGGGATTGCTTGTGGCCCCTGGGGACTCGGTAATGTAATGTTTAAGTGTTTATGGTGACTAAAGGGAGAGATGATCCTTTACGACCCCCTCCCTTCCCTCTCTAATTAATGGAATTGCTTTGCTACTGAAATTGATCTCAGCAACTTCTGCTCTGCAAAGGATGCATGGGATGGCTCACAGGCATCAACCTGCCTGCTTTGAGGAGCTGTATGAAAACGTGCCTCTGGGCTACTGCTTCCCCTGCCTCCAGAGGGACTGCGTGCCCCATCAGTAAAGCTTGCCAGTGACTCCACCAGCATGTGGTATCCCATTTCACCCCACCGATCACCCCAAGCCCTGCCCAGATTGCAGCAGCCCCCGCTATTCCAGTCCTGCCTTGACAGATGCCTGGAGCCAGCCCGAGGGGCTGAGAGCAGTGTAGGAAATGACTCACTGCAGCTTCCGCCCGTGCCTGCTTCCCTGCCACCTGAGCCAGCTCTGCCCAGTGCCTGGAGCTGAATGGCAGAGGTGGGGAACAGGGATCCCATCCGGAGGTTGACAGGCAGCAGTGGTGCTGCAAGCACAGCTCCCAAGGCGTCCTGCAGCTCCCAGCACAGACACAGCCCTGCCTTACTCAGAGCTGACAGGCGTGTTCGGCACGGTAACTGCGTGCGTTGGGCTAATTTGGCTTGTTCAAGCTGAACTGTAGGACAAAAGATGGGATTTTCCTGAAGCACCTGAGGGATTTTGTAGCATTCATCCCACTGCCTTGTGCTGGGGCTGGTGCCTGTGAATCACTCAGAAGATGGCTCTATTTCAAGCCCTGGTTTTAATCATGATGTAAATCACCAGCTTTAATCTCATTCCACATGTGCTCTTTGCATTTGCACTTTTAGAATAATTTTCCCCAGAGAAACACTCACTCTCACTGGTTCGGGGCCATTAGGAGGTATCTCTTTTCAGCTAAGTGTAGCTGTGCACTAAATTTAGTGCTGGGGTCTGCCGGTCAGGATGTTACATCGAACATCTAAGTGGCTTTATGGCATATCCAACATATATTTAGACCTCATTTCTAGGTTCTACTGTATTAAAAAAAGATGATTGTGGGGTTTTTGTTGTGTTTTTTTTTTTGACTCTGTGATGCGTGTCCAGCTGCTCTGGGATGGAAATTTGAATTCAAGTAAAACGTAGAAAGCATCATCTCAAAAAAAAAAAAGAAAAAAAAAAGTGCTTAGATTGGTTAAATAAAACCACGTTAATTGTTCTGGTTACATAAGCAAAAAAAAGCTGTTCTGCGTCCCAAGTTAAGTGATGTATTAAACAAAGGAAGTTATTATCTGTCGTGGGGGAACAGAGTGCATTGTTTGTGGTGGTAATGGCCTTAAGATTATAGAAGCAGTAGATCTCATCCTCGCCCACCTCCTTCCAAATCAGATGTTGGAATGGCGAACTGTTACTACTTCTTTGGTTCCCAGTTGGTTTCTCAACTTTGAGTGAACTGAACTAAGCTGAAACGAAGCAAATATTGTCTGTGCATCTGCAGGAAAGGCTGCAGCTGCCAAACGCTCCTCTGTCAGCTCAGCAGACTCTGCTTGCAGGTGTTTTCCTGGTGACTTTCACCCACTCAGGGCTCACTTGGTTTAAAACATTTGCAGTACACAGGTAGCTGCTGGAGTGTTTTGCTTTGTTTGACTTGGGCCATACTAGGAGGCTGTCTTCGTGCAGACTGCCATAACTGCAAGCTGAATTTAGCAAACAGCTGCATGTAAAAGGCAGAAGTATGTTTAGTTTTCTTTTCCAAAGGTGCCCTAGCTATTGGGAGTTCACTTGCTTACGTGGTTGCACACATGCTTCTGGAAACCCTGCACTGGGTGTGTTGTAGCACAGCAGCTCCTGGTGAAGAAGTAACCTTCCCTCTGTGCTGGTGCCCTTCCTCCCTTCACTTTGGCATCTCCTCTTCTGGCAGGGAGCAGATCAAGAGGGTGAAAGACTCAGATGATGTTCCCATGGTGCTGGTGGGAAATAAATGTGACCTGCCAGCACGGACAGTGGAGACCCGGCAAGCACAGGACCTGGCCCGGAGTTATGGGATTCCCTACATAGAAACGTCAGCCAAAACCAGACAGGTAGGAGGAGAGACATTAGAGCTTTAGGGCCTGGGAGCGGGGAATGTTGCCCAGACCCAGGACGGGGGGAGGTTGATGAGCCATGGCCTCCCTGATGGACAGAGGCAGGACTGCCATGCTGACTGTGTGCTGGGCTGCCAGGAGAGCAGTGCTCCAGCTGCTCATTACCCAGCGTGCTGTAAGTCTCTCTGACAGCTTCGGCATGGCAGCAAGCTGGGAAGGGAGCATGAATTAGAGCACGCCAGCACAGGCACTGATTTACCACTGTCAGGATGCTGGGAATGAAGCTGCCAGAAAGCCCAGCTCCAAGCTGACTGCAGCCTTGCCTCGTATGCAGACTGTGATCGATGGTCCAAGTTCAGTTATGGCACTGGGAGATAAATCCAGGTGGCACGATCCCCAGCCCAGCCCCAAGCTGCGGTTGGTCCGTGCTGCCTGGAGGCGGTGCTGGGGCTCCTCACTGGTGGGCAGAGCCATCGTTTCTCCCCGCTGCCCTGCCCTGCTTGGAGCAAAGCGCTGTGTGTTTCTTGCAGGGCGTTGAAGATGCCTTCTATACCTTAGTGCGGGAGATCCGTCAGCATAAACTGCGCAAGCTGAACCCACCAGATGAGAGTGGCCCTGGCTGCATGAACTGTAAATGCGTGATATCGTGACTATGGTGAGTTTTGGGAGCAGGAGTGTACAGAAAGCAGGGTGGGGGTGCTCGTCTGCAAACATGCATCAGAAACAACTTCAGCGATGGCTATTTCTTAATTAAAATGTTGACTGAAATAGCGTCTTCTGTCAAAACAAAAGGTAAGTCAGGTTTTCCCACTTTCCTGAGGAAATGTGTGGGAGGAAGGGATTTTTTTTATTTTTTCCCCTCATTCAGCGGAACAAAATCCTGCAGAGCACTGAAAGAAATGCATGTTTTGTCATGCCATCCCCAGGGAAGCTCCTTCCCGTGCTGGAGAGGAGTGATGCTGGTGCTCCAGGTGTGCAGCTCACCACGTGCGCCAGCCTGGCCTTAGAGCAGCTCAGAGGAAGAGCTGTGAGCACATTGCCTCTTACTGCGCTGCGTCAAGTGTGCTGTCCTACAGCTCCAGAGCAGATACATGTGACTATGAAAGCCCTCTGTTCAACAGAAGAGTTTTCCTGTTAGATACATCCCCCAGGATATTTGAAACTGATGCAATGTTGAGAATTAGACATCAGGGAGCTGTTTTGCTTTTGTAAATTGTGCGGGTTGGAGCCAAAAAGTGTTTTGCAGATTGCCTGCGTTCACTTGCCTATTATTCTTTTCCTTCCTTTTTTTTTTTTTATTTTTTTATTTTTAATGATGTATATATTCAAGTCATGGCAATCCTGCTGGATGGCAGGGAGGGAGAGCTGCTATTGATTAGCCTGGGTTGAGTGGCCCTGGGCCAGAATGCCCATGTGGTTGGCTTCCACATTAAGGGGACGTCTGTCTGCACAGTCACTCCTTTGGAAAGGAGGAGATGGGCAGCCAGGGCTGAGTGCACCAGGGCCACGTATAAGGAGCACCTGAAGGCTGTGTCTTAGAGACAGGGACTGTGAGAAAAGCCTGCTTGGCCATTGCCCTTGGAGTGATGCCATTTGGGGAGTGTCCCAAATGTCCCTGACTGGCTTTTTGTCCCTTCACACAACTGCTGGAGTCCTAAAGTGACAGCCTGTGTTTCACAGACTGCGAGCATCCCACTGAGCAAGGAGGTGGGCAGCTGTTTTTCCTTCACTGCTTTTGGAGGCAAAAGGCCACGAACGTAGCAGAGTTCTTCTCAAAACAAGCGGCACTGGCAGTGTTTGCTTCCTATGGGCTGAGCACTCCACCCCTATGCTCCCCCAGGCCGGCCAGCTGGGGGCTGCGGGGCTGTGCTGTGCTGTGCCTAGCATGCTTATCGCTGCAGAGGGAGGCTTCCAGATGTTCAGGACATCCAGATGTTCCGTGGCGTTTCCTCCGGATGGGGATGTGAGCGTGGGGCTCATTTCCTGCTCTGGCTCACAGCTGACAGCGCGTGGGGACACACGGGCTGGGCTGAGTCCCCATGCAGGGACTGCCAGGAGCCGGTCCCCGTCACCACGAGGGTGGCCAGCACCAGCATCCTCTTCAAAACAGAGGCTGGCCATGGGAAGGAGGGGCTTGTTCTCTGCTATTTGAGTGAGTTGCCCATGTCTTCTTCTGCTGCCTGGCTGTGGGTGATTCCTAGAGGGGCAGAGGAGGAGATGTAAACACACACAGAGTTGCACTGGCATCCTAAGATGCTTCTGTGAATTGCACAGCCTGTAGCAGATCCCCCCACGTGGGCAGGAGAGGTTTGAGACCAGAAGGCTTGCATTTTGCTGCTGGGGCTCCTTCCGTACAGCAATGTACAGCCCTTTTCTTAGGGCAGTGCAGCCCCAAGAGGTGACTCCAGCAAACAGGCAATGCCAGAAAGCAGAAAGCAGATAGCACATGCAGGGTTGTCCCAAAGCATGAGGGTTGGCAGTGGCTACAACTGGTTCTGAGAGCAAGTGGGTGCTAACAGGTCTTCTCCCTCTTGTTTCAGCTGACTGGACCCTGACTTGGAGAGGTGTCCGCTGTGCAGAGCACAAGGAAAGAGGTGATGCGAAGGAAGAAACAAATGGATTCAGGGGAGGAGTGGAGGGGGAGGGAGAGAGGAGGAAGAGGATGGGAGGAGTGCCAGCCCCTCCAAGGACTATCTCGCACTTCACCCAGGCTGGCAGCAGACGACTTTTGGTTCTTTCCCCATCCCCTCCTCCTTTGGCCTCCTCCCATCCCCGGCAACTGTACAAAGCTACAGATTGAATCACAGTAAATTATTATTTGATGGTCTCGACAAACCGTTTTGATGGCTGTGTCCAGAGCTTGCTGCCGGTGGTGGCTCTGGGAGGATCATAGGGGACAGGAGAGCGGGAGGGGAGATGCTTGAGTTTCATCTCTGGGTGAACCACCACTGTGCTGCAGACCATAAAGGCAACAGAGTTGGGCCGGTGATTTCAACATGGGTGCGAGGCAAACCTCTGTGAAGCAGCTGTGAGCCCACACGTTTCCTGGAGCCGAGTGCTGTTTGAAGAGGTCTTGAGGTGGTTAAAGGCCATCTGTTGGCCTCTGTGGGAAGAATCTTGTGCAGGTATCCCCAGGCAGTGCCAATGAACAGTCAGAAAGGAAACGGAGGTGGGTGCTGTGCCCTGCAGACTGGCGGCCAATGGGCTGCAGGGTGCCAAAGGCAGCAGTTGTGATTGCACAAGGCCTCACTTATTTTCACATCCAGGGATTTGTCCTTTAGGTAAAACGTTCTGCTGCACACTGTTGTTGTCACACACGCTTGCTTAATTAGCACCGAAACCCACTGCTGGCCCCCAAGTTTTGGTTGGGTAGCAGAGTGCAACCAGCCTGAGCCTGTCCTCAGCAGTGCCCTGGGCACTTTGCCTTCGCCCCAGACCGTGTGGGATTGTTAAAAGCTCAGATGTGATGCCTTGAAGCACCAGGGAGGAGCTGAGAGCTGCGTTTAGAACTAGTGCCAGTTGGGTGCTTCCTGGGTTTTTCTGCCCTGAGCGGCACTTCAAGCAGGGCGGGAGCAGAGGATGGCTTCTTGTTCTACCCAGCTTTGTATGGAAAAGGCAGCAGTAGTTGGCCAAGGCACTTTGCTTGGCTGCTTGCAGCCTTGCCCAGCAGCAGGCAGCTGTCTTTCTGGCACCAGTTTCAAAGTACTCGTGTGTTCTGGAGACAGAATTCACCTTTCTTCTTCCCTGCAGCACCTGGCTGACACTAACACCTGCTTAGTGTAAACACCTTGGGCTGCTCCTGGCTGTCAGCAGGGTATAATCGGTCACCAAACCTGTCTGTCCTTTGGAGGCTAGTGCATGGGCCTCCCTGTGGACATGCCTGCCATCGACCACTGTGAGCACATCTGTACAAGGGGCCTGTGGTGTTTCTCCAGCACAGGCCATGCTGTTGTGCAGGCTGATAGGACTTGTGTCTGCACTAGCAGACCCCAAGGAGAGCACCAAAGGAGGGAGGTGATCTGGGTGGTAGAGAACATCCTGCATGGACTAGCCCAGACCTGAAGAGGTGTAAATGGTCAAGGAGACAGAGGCTAGGAGCGGCAGGGGCAGAGCATGAGTCACATCCCTCATGTAGCAAAATGGGTACAGGAACCCTTCTGCCCTGCAGTACAGAGCCATGGCCCACCAGCAGCATCCCTGTAAGCTGCTTCTCACCCCACTGCCTGTGCTCTGCTGTGTTGTGCAGGGATAGAAACAAAGAACTAATGCTGCTTGGCATCGATCTTTGCTTTCAGCCTGGGCAAGAACTGACTTGCACTAAGAGCTTGCTTTCCAGACTGTCTGCTGCAAAGTGCTGCATCAGCAGGTTCTTGCACACAAGCCACAGTTGCAAGGGATGTGCTAGAGCAGTAGCAGCCAGAACACAAAATCCTTCAGCAGTTTGGCTGGGAGCAAGGAGCCACAGTGTGAGCAACTCCCTTTCAGAGAGGTTTCTGCATCCCTTAGGGTCAAGTTTTCTTGCTCAAAAAGGCTCCGGGTCTGAGCGATACATTTGTTACCTGAGTTTGCTCAAGTGTCTTCTAGTTGCAAAACAAAATTCTATGCTGAAAGTTGGAGATGATAGGTTGGGAGCAAAAGGAGGTGCTAAAAGCTTGACACAGCAGCCCTTCCCCTCAAATCACGCATTGTGAGATTGCTGCTTAATGCAGTAGCACGTCTTTGTTCCAGGACATTGGCTTTAAGCTGAGGAAGGCCGGTCTCATGGCAATCATGGCAGCTTTACAGTGTGGCAGTAACATTAAGGTAGGCAAAAACCAGGCCCTACTGCTTCTCTCAGTTGGAGCTGTTGCTTTGGACTTGGTGCTTGCAGTCTGAGTGCAGGAGAGCATCTTGCTGGTCATGACAGGCAGAGCAGCTATAACAGGATGTTAGTATTCACAAGTTTGCGTATTATGAGTTGAATACTGTCCATTCAGTAGCTGAATTTCCTGAGTCTGAAAGTAATATCAGGGTTACACAGTTCCATTACAGTGACTGTAAGGCTACAGAAGGAATTACTACAGTTGGAGTTGATTTAGGAATTTCCCAGTAGGCACTGTACATTCTGGACCATAAGATGTGGTTTTGAGATATTCCAGTAACTCACTTTCCCTTATGGCAAGGAGTTTGTTGCCCCTCTCTGTTCTGATGCTGTGGCGTGAGCTTAGGTGAGCGGAACAGGCACAGTTCTCTGAAGAGCTGCTCACTGTATAGCCAGAAGGTGTCTTAAGTGCATTTTGCTATAGTTGGGCACACCTGCTCCCATTTGGCTGCCATGATCTCTTTAGCTGGCTATGGCAAGGCTGGACTACACCTGGCGCTGTGATGTGCACCTTGGGCAAGTACAAACACTGTGACCAAGAAGGTTTCAGGCAACATCACGCCAATTACCTGCTGAGGTTGCATCTCCTGTGCTGGAAGAGGGCCTCCTTTGAAGCTTTAGCTCTGTTCTGCTCAGGTTCGGCTCTCTCAGAACGGACAAACAAACTTTTCTCTCCTGCACCATTCAAGAATCTCACACCCTGTTAGAGAGAGATGAGAGTTCAGAGAGATCACAGCTGAGTCAACTGACGTAATTGCTTACAAGCTCTTAAAGATGCTGATGGAGTGCTGGAACGAGTCTCATGCCTTTTTTGGTCTGTGATAGCTGCAACAGAAGCACTTTCCTAAGCCAACAAGAGACGGTAACTTCAAAACGGAGGAGTTCCTGGTGTTTGCTGAAGCTTCTGACATTGTCTGGGTTGAGCTGAGTTTGCAGAAGCTGGCATGGGAACTGGAGGGTGTTTACGGTCCCTTCAAATCCAAACCATCCTATGGCTCCATGTTTCTGTGATTATATATCTGTGAGTGCAATGGGACAAGCATGACAGTGCTTGACTCCTGGGTAAATGTGTGAGCCAGAAGATGCTGGCAAGAGGTGCACAAGGTACTGTTGCCAGCACCAGGGCAGTGCCACCACTCTGCTGTGGCCAGGAAGGTACAATCCAGTGCCTGCATGGCATGCAGGGACCACGGATGCCACTAAGCAACTCCTAGGTCTGTTTTTCAGTGACCAAGTGAGCTGGTGCAAAGAGGAACAAAGTTCTGCCTACCACATGGCTTAAGCCCAGCATGACCCTGAGGAAAGCCCTGCCCTTCTGAGAAAAGCCACTGAGCCATCAAACTTCCTGTGCTGCTCTTGGCCTTCTCTTGCTGGTGTAGCTTTGGGTTTGCAGTGCAGAAGCCAACAATTGGTGTAATCACAGAGCTTGATACCAAAGGGCCACTTTCTCTGCTGCCCAGCTGCAACAGCCCGCAGCCTGCAGGAAGGACGTGGAGGGTGGGGTGTGGGAGAGGTGCTGCCCACACGCAGTTCCTGCAGGACGCTGTTAGTGATGAGAGGCACCAGTGAATGGCGTCAGCATGAATCAGCCCTGACTCAGCGGATGCTGCGCTGGGGCACACCCATTCTGTCCAGGCATGGCCCTCTGAGGGCTTCAGGCAGGGAAATCAGC
>JAOWBP010002559.1:12763371-12796652 GCA_028571105.1 Tragopan temminckii
GTGCAGAGCGCTGCAGCAGGGCTGCGCTGGGCTGTGAGCACAGGGAGGCAGAGAGGAGCAGGTTCCTGTCCTGCTGCTGGGCCCCACTCAGCCCCCTGACTGCTGCCTCAGGAGGGAGGCGCAGGGCCAGGATCAGCTGGGATGCAGCTCAGTCCCAGCCAGGACTGCTGCTTCAGCCAAACATCTCCACCATTTGCACACATGGAAGCTCACACTTCTGCACACGTCAGGGAAGCACCAGGTCCTGCCCCAGAACTGGAGCGATTTTCCATCTGCGCATTCACCTATGAGTAGCCCAGTGCTTCCTCCTGCCTCTAGCACGGCTGCTGCAGGGAAGCACGGGGAGGAGCAGTTTTACACTAACCTTTCATCATTAACCACCATGTAAAACAGCACTGAACGCTACGCATAGTCTGTTTGGATTGCAGCTAAAATGAACTAGTGACTTTTTTTTTTTCACCTAACTTCCTTACAAAAACAACAACAAAAAAAAACAACCCAGACATAGATATATTTTTTTAAGTAATAATTATAATACATTAGAAAGAGTCACGGAGGAAGCGTTCCACGCTGTAAACAAGAATAGCAATTAAAACAAAAGCCAACGGTAGCAGGGCTGTCAAAGTGCACGGCCGAGCCCCGGCCTCCAGCGCTGGGCCCTGCACGGCTGTGGTGTGAGGATGGGGAGCGAGGTCTGTCCCTGGCACTGGGCCCTGCAGCTCTGCTGCTGCCCACACTGCATACGCGCCATGCACTGGGCCAGAGGACAGCACAGCCCGCAGCGGGGCAGCTTGGCAGGGCCAGGAGCTGGGAGCTCCTTCCTGAGTTTGCTCACAGTCACGCTGGCTTTGCTATGGGATGGAGCGGGTGAGGACGGCACTGGGACACGCACTGGAGCGAGAGCAGCTGGAAGGGAGGCAGCACCCAGAGAGCAGTGCATGCTGCTGGCTCTCAGCAGCCCCTGGGATGCTTCTAGCCCCCAGCCAAGCAGGATATGGCTGCTATGTAAGGCAATTGCTGCCCGTCCTGATATACTGCCCAGGTACTGTAGCACACTAACAGCTTTCACCACTGCACGATTACTGATGAACACACCAATTAAACCAATTGAAGCACTTTTGCCTTAACCTCCTAACCACCTCTTACCCATGGCGTTTTTAAAACACAACTACTGAGCATCCATATGGCACTTCTAAGTGCTTCACCAACAGCACTGTGTGCCCCTGGCAGCACCTGGCAGAGTAGCTGTGAGGTCAGCCCTGCACTGCAGGGATGGGCAGGGGACAGGGTCTGGAGCAGAGCAGGACTGCAGAAGAAGCAGCAGGCTCCTTCCACGGCTCTACTGCTAACGTGCACATACACAACCTGGTAAATACCCAAAGGGACTCAATGGATGTTTTCTCCTACTCTCCAGGTAGGCTTTGCTATGGTGCAGCAGCCTGAGAGATGAAAATGAGAGATGAAAACCAGGTTTCAAAAGTCTCCTTTAGATCTTAGAGGAGCTTTGGCCCATGTTTGCCATTGGTGGGATGGGCAGTGGTCCCACCCACTGTCTAAAAGGTGACATCCCCATCCCCTCTGCCACAAAGCAGTGTTACATACCATGCATCTGGCCTCAAGCTCATTTCCTGCTGCTCCCATTGCTCCTCCTCCTTGCTGAAATCCCTTTGCCAGGAGCTGCTGTGTGCTGGGCACATGGGGTTGGCCCTGTTCTTTCAGTGGGGTGAGCTGCCCCACTCCCTATGCACCTCCAGTCAGATGGTGACATCCTGGGGACGCAGTGCTGCCCAGAAAAGTGGAGCTGCAGGCAGGGGTTGGCTTAGATCCCTTAGATCATGGTCCCAAGGAAGGTGGGAAAGGGACAGGCCCACAGGGCTCTCCACTGCACACAGATGCAGGGGCATCTGTCCTGTGGTGATGCTTTAGGGCATCAACTTCCAAACCTCTATACCCAGGTTTCCTTTCTTGGTTGCTGATTTCTGGCTGGGTTAAACTAGGACAAAGAAAAGTTGGGGGCAGTGTGCTCCCTCTTCCTAACTTCTGTGGTGTCTCCACCCTGAAATTTTACTTGTTCAGGCAGAAGCAGGCTTCAGCCTGGGCACCACAATGAGACACCACACACCTCCAGTAGCTCACGGGCAAAGGCAGGACGCGTGACGGGGGTTTGCACTACTGCAGCAAAATGGTGCCCTCAGGCTCACCAGGGCAGCAGTCAATTCTCCCCTTCAAGTCAGTTTGAGGCAGCAAGCCTGCTTGCTGCCCTGGACCTGCAACACCCAGGCTTAACTTTCACCACCATCCTCATCACCTGGAGAACGTGGAGGGTCCTCTGCTAGGGTCACAGCCTGAGCTCACCACCACCAGCTGCTAACACTTCCCCTCTGGGAGTGCAGCCAGGGGCATGGAAAGGGACTACCAGGAGAAAGGGACTTGCATAGACTGCTGGGCAGTGGTGCTTGCCTGCTGGCACACCCCAGCCCCATCTGAAGGGCTGCTGCTTCCTGCAGGTCTGGAAAAAAAACTAAAGGCCTATTGCTACAGAGGAAGGAAAGCCTCTTGCTAAGCATTTAGGACTCCACTGCCTTATGTCCATCACTGCACCCACCCTGAGCCCTGGGGCTCCGTGCTGCCAGGGGGCAGGCAGCGAAGTGCACACATTAACCAGCCCTGCTGCTCTCCCTAAACGAACCCAAACGCAAGCTCTTCTGTCCATAGAAAAGAAACCATGGATGCAAACCAAAGCGGAGGTTGCTGGTGGCTCCGGGCTCTGCAGCCCTGGCTCTCGTACCAAAGCACAGCTCCATGGGACACTGCAGGCAGACACAGCCCTATTGTAGGCATCGTGGGGCTAGTGCCACACTGGCCCCCAGCTCCAATCCCTGCTCAGTCCCACACCCCACTAAAACGTCACCGACTTGGGCAGCCTTGCAGGGGGAAGAGAGTCCGGGCTGAAGCTGTTCTCTGACAGGGATTTGGAAACCTGTGGGGGAAGTTTTGGTTTGGGGCTCAGAGGTGGGCGCGGTGCTTTCAGTGCATTCAGCGGTTTCTGGGTGCCTTGCTGGACCGCCCCCATGTCCGACATGGCAGAAGGCAGCAGGGAGGCGGCAGCCAGGGGATGGGCGGCCTCTGGCCAGGGCAGTGCCACTTGCCTTCTGTTTGCCAAGTCCTGCTCAGTCACATGTGCCACATGCAGGCGGGTGGTGGTTTTCACCACAGTGTGGAGGCTGTTCCCCCTGGCCAGTGCCACGCTCTCTGATAGGACAGGCGTGCTGCTGCCCGATGGCCTGCCCAGGGCAAGTGAGCCTAGGGCAGCGAAGCCTCGCTCAAGTGCCATCTCTGTGCCCTGCTGCAGGCCACCAAGCTCACCCACGGACGCTGACTTGGGCAGTGAGGCCTTCGAGTCCATTCCGTTCAGCAACATCACTCCACGCTGCGTCTCGCCCATGTCCTCAGGGATGTCCCTGTGCAGTGCTGTGGCCTCCTCCCCATGCAGGGAGGATGCTTGTTGTTCCTCAGGTGGCCCACAAGCAGGAGGATCCGGTGTGTGGTCCATGCTGGAAGGCTGCTCAGGCAGCTGGGCCTCCCCAGCTGGTGTGTCCACTGGAGCGTTCGACGCAGGGTGGAAGGAGCCCACAGAGCCGCACAGGGAGGGAGTGGGGCTGGGTGTCTCGTGGTGCGGCTCACGATGCTCCTCGTGCTCAACCCCATGTCCACTGTGCAGGGTGGACTCCCCACTCCTCACAGCATCCTCCAGGCTGGTGGGGAAGGCCTGCATCTCGCTCGGCTTTGGAGATTGCCGCTGTGCCACTTCCTCCATCGGCTGCCCTTCGCTGTGCGGGGGATGCGGATGGCTGTCAGCTGCTTCGTCGGCCTGGCTGCTTGGCACATCGGGAGTCCTGGCGGCCGTCCCTTGGTGGCTGGAGGGCTGTGTGGTTCCCCTCTCTGAGGGGTGCTCACCCAGCAGTCCATTCTGGCCATTGGCTGCTGCACTGGCCTTCGTGGCCAGAGGGTTGAGGGAAAGCTCCAGGCCCAGGGGTCTGCGAGGGAATTCGTCGGGCTTGGCTGCACGAGAGGGGAAGCAGGGGGAGCGATGACATGAATAAGGGAAAAATCGAAAATAAGAAATTAAGAAAATATATTAAAAATATGTAACTAATCAAAGGGGTAGAGGACAGGGGAGCTGCCGGTGCTCTACCCACCAGGTGGGGGGAGGTCAAACTTCATCTTGCGCAGCTCGCTCATGGACACCTGCAGCTGGTCTATGACCGCGTCATCCTCATACTGCAGCGACGCAGCAATTTTCTCCTGCAGAAATTCCCGCAGATCTTCCAGCGTCATCTTCAGCAAGCGCTCTGGAGAAGGGCAGAGAACACAGCAGGGTCAGAGCAGGGGCTCGGCCTGACCCCACAGCTCTGTTTTGGAAAGTGAACAAGTACTGGATGCGTTGCTCTGGTTTTGTCTAGGTGAAGAGTGAAATCCATTGAGCCAGGTGTCCTGATGCCCTTCTTTTAATGCTGAGGACTTGGGGCTGTGTATGCCAGCATGCCTTCCCCTTCACTTCCTCCGGGCAGCAGCTCACAGTAGGGGCTGGCGGCTGATGGTGGGGTGAGGGCCTATGAAGGACAGCACACAAGCTAAGGGCCGTTTCTGCAAGTTCTCCTCAATACCTCTAGGAGGAGAAAAAGCTCCATGAGACAGCCTAATGGCCGCTTCCACCCATGCCCGCAGGCTGGAACGGGATGCAGGCAGGGACTGGATGGGGCAATGACATGCCCCACACTACACGCTCCTCACACTCCTCTGAGCACAGACGAATTTAAAAGCCAGGCTGAAACTGCTGCCTGCCATCAGAATTAAAACTTTCTGGAGACAGCAGCCACGCAGAAGTTGTTCCAGCCAGAAGCAAATCACTGCCTTTGGATGGCAGCACAAGCTTAGGCTAACCCGAGCCCAGCACAGTATCCCTTGGTTAGCAGCTACGTGGCAACTTGTGCTGTGTTCACTGCCTGCCCACCACACAAAACACTTACTTTTGTGCAGCTTGAGAATGGTGTAAGCCATGGCTGTCAGGACCCGCTCTCCCTCCAGGATGTAGATGTCCCACAGCCGCAAGGTGAGGGTGAAAGGCGTCTGTTCCCAACATAAACAAAAGCATCCTGTTAGCACCAAGGTAGTGACACTACAGGCTGACAGCACAGAGGTCAGCAGTGTGACTGTGTCCCCTTGCACTGAAACACACCCCACAGTGAGGCGTCTGTAATACAAAACCTTCTTTTGTAATCTCTGGCTTAAAGCTAACAAACCCGATAGCTTTTGATGGACCTCCTTTCGACCTCTGCAAAAGGTTCTGATCAACACCAGGTCCCATTCTGACAAACAGGAGTGAACTGGTATTCAAAATGATAGAGCATCTCCCAGGGACGTCAGCCAGGATTTACGGCACATCACCACTAATGAAATTCATACTGGTCTTACTGTGACATTAAAGTTTGGTTTTAGGATGCTACACCTGCTCTCCAGAGTTCAGTGCAACTGATCTCGGCAGTTCTCGTACAGCTGTTGCTAAGGGGATTCTGCATTTTGTACAGCTTGTAATGACAACAAGGCTCTGCATGCACACATCTGAGCTCACTCCCAAGAGGCCGGCCTCTGTTTTACAGGAGGCAGGGAAGCAGAAAATTGAGACTGTGGACACACAGATGTGCTAAATGTCAACTGGTCTCGATCTGTTGTTCATGTGTGCAAACACAAGGCTGCGCAAAAAATAAGCAGTCTTGGCTTGGCTTGGCCTTGGACACATCAAGGTAATTTTCTCATGCTTTCATGTCTCCAGTACACGGCCTACTAATTTATGTGCAACTGCTGTAGTGCAATTTGTTCAGGTTTATGCCTCGAGCTCTTCCCCATACATGTTTCCAGAGCCCAAGCAAGGTTAATTGCCTTTCACACAGCTGCAGCAGAGCAGGGAGGAGGAACACTTCTCTGCATGCATGTGGCTGTTGGAGGATGCTTGTCACTCTCTGTGAATGACAGGCAGTTAGCTTCTTAGCTTCTCCGTTGTTGAATTTGCTGCCTTATGAGAGTATGCATAATATCCCACCTTATATATTACTAAAAGAATTCTGAAATTATGTGATTTTTTCCACAATTAGTGAGCAGAAAACCCAGACAGATTTGGCATGCATGGGTGGCAGAGCAGAACACAGCCCACGAGGTCCTCACCCGGTCGATGAAGCACTGCAGGAACCACTTGGTGGTGTAAATCCCTGTCGTCATCTGCTCCTTGTCCTAGGATGAGACAATAAGCAGAGACGTGCGTTTCAGCTTAAGCCATCTGCGGGGCTTATCTACAGCCTGTCAGGCTCCAGCCATGCCACAACTTCAGGGAACGATTCTTAAGAGCTTTTCTGCCTTAATCTCTACTTCAGTGATTTACGGAAAGCTTCCAGGAACCAAACCCACCAAAACCCGTGTATTCCATAGAGATTAACACTGGAGTTTCTGTAGCGATTCCCATCCTGGCCTCTTGGAGCACACAGAAATGAGGAACCCCAAGCAACCCACAAGCAAACCCACACCTGCAGAGCCCAGCCAGTTGTGCTCATTCCTCTTTGGCCCCCCCATTAACTCCACCTCCCAAACCTTCAACCTAGGCAGAGTTATTTGAGTTTATGTCATCCACCTCCCGCTCATTTTTTCCCCCCCAGTGGCTATAATTAAGTGAAAACATGTTCTGGCTCTGTTCCACTGGCATGGTTGGGGCTGGCCCTCTGGCACCAAGAGACAGGAGCTGTCTCAGAGTATAGCTGTTCCTGGAGCTGCACCACCGAGCCCCTGGGAGCACAAGAAACTCTTAGCAGCCTGACCAATGAATACTGAATGTCTAAAGCAAATGCAAGGGGGGGAAAAAGGGAGCAGGTGTTATAAAACAGTCTCCGCAGCCTTTGACCACAGTTGACATGCCCTGTAGACACCCCTCCAGCCTCTGAATGTCATGCCAGCTGCTTGACCTGTGCAGCCTTCAGATTTTAGCAGTCCCTGCATCAGTGATAACCAGCAAGCAAATGGTAGCCATTCCCCTCAGCAAGATTCATGGAAGAAACAGCTTAAATGCTTGCCCTTCTGTGGCTGAAGCATAGGGTTAGAATTATGTTCAGCTGTGCATATGTTTGGCAGAGCATTATGCTACTTGCTTTGGCATTAAGTGTGCTTTTATGAAGGAGGATTGATAACAAAGAGATACCATGTGCTTCTTCAGTTTCGGAAAGAGTTTGCTTAAAATCTGCTCGTGATGAGCTTGAAATCTCTGCAGCTTTGGGAACCCGGGAATAAAGAAACCTAAGCAAGAAAAGACAAGAGGAAAAAATTAGAGGAGCTCGGGGAGTGGTCATGGGGCAGCCCCACGTTGTAGACATTTATCCCCTGTGCATCTGTGCCAGCAAGGGTACAGTACAAGCCTGCTATCTGGAAGGAGATGTGTTGGCAAGCCTACAACAAGTTTCTTCCTGCTTCGCACCCCAAAACCATAGAATCATAGAGAAAGCACTGCTTTAGCAGAGAGCATCAAAGCTAGACCAGGCTGGGTGTAGGCTTCTTCACAGAGCCATCCACAGTTGTGAGACCATCAGGGCTGGCCGCCTGCTCCTGAAATTGCCCTCTGTACACAAATGACTGCTAACCACAAGATGGAATGTGGTTGAACCAAAATAATACAACCCATTCAGTGGAATTGCATCTTCACAGAAACTTAAGGGCACGTAGCTCATGGCATACTGAAACCAAAGTGTCGTGCAGTGCTCTTGGATGCACTTCTGTTAGACTTAAAAACTTGTAAGCTTGAGTTAATTGACTGCCAAGGGCAAAGCACTTTGGAGGGGAGATACCACCTATATAACTGCATTAATTATAGAGCATTAGAGGCTGGTGCTGATAAACTACATTCTTCTCTTGAGCCTGTCTGCCTGAAGCAGAGCTCAGCTCCATGCTCAGTTTATGCTGCCATGTAATTAAGTCATGCTCACTTTAAGCAAGTACCTAAGGAGAAACAGGGCTCTCCTGGCCAAATTATACAGCAGACTACAGCCTCCTCTCAGCAAGCCCCACAGCAAGAACTGCTGCCCACATCCCGGCCATCCTTACCATGCATCGCATGCTTCTGGTTGGTCAGCAGCTGTGCCAGTGCCCAAAACGCATCTTCTTCATTCAAGTACATCAGCAGGATGGCTGCGATCTGACTCATCCCCTGGCAGTAGCTCACCTCCTGCAAGAGCCAAGGGGCATACGAGCTGCATGCTGCCTGTAGCTCTCTCTGCAACCCTATCAGACTCTCATGATTTGTTACTGGCGAAAAGGGGCACATAGGGAAGACCTGGAGATGGAAGCACATGGATCCTGGGCCCCTCTGTTGTCAGGAGAAGCCCAGCTTGCCTGTGTCTCCCATCCTCCTCTAAGTTCTGCCCCAGTTTTCAGGTATTTACTGTTTGTTCTCCATATTACAGTTCCCATATGCCTACAGTGTCTGCCATATGGTCTACACCATCCCACCTGCAAGGCTTTAAGATTTCCAGGCACCTCCACACAATGGTTAAAACCAGCACACAAACCATTCTCCCTCTTTTTCCCAGACTAAAACAAGAGTCCAGCTCTGAGCCAGGCCTTTAAAAAGCCCTTTGAATTTGTGTTATCTGCTGAACAGCATCTTCAAAAGGTTTACCCAAGATTTTAAGGATGCCAGACCTACGAGACAGTTCAGTGAGTAGTTGTTCCTTTGACTGCCACCTGAAGTCACTTGTGCCTCCTTGCAATGGAGGCAGTGCACTCAACAGCCAGTTTAGACCTATTCTGCCCAAGCATCACAGCAGTCCATGCATACCAGCATCAGAACTTCAGCTGGCATGACTCTGCCTGAGATACACACACCTGCTGGATGAATATACATGTATCAGGACAAGGCTTTCACTGAAACTGAACTAGCTTACTACTTACAGTGTTGTACACTGAGTATGCCGACAGGACGTGGAACAGTGCCTGTTGCCTGCGGAGAAAGAAAGGACATTAAAATGTGCCACTCATACAAACTGAGCTCAACACACCTGTGTGTCAGGTCTGGAAGGGGGTGATGGTTTTCCCATAGTCTGGAAGCCACTGAGGCACCAAATGCTTTAAATCCAGGGGAAACAATGCCACCTTTCCATTAGCAGGCTTCTCCCTTCTGTCTCTGCTAAGGGAGTCATCACTGTATGGATATGCAGTACAGTGCATATGGTATGCACACTGTATGTAGGGCAGCTCCCCAAACCCACCCGTCACAGAGGCCATGTATGTTTCATCCTGCTCCACAGGGACTCCCCACAAGCCCTCTGCACTTGCAATCCCAGCACCTCCACGGCCAAAGCACCACAACAGACTGATGTGCCAGGCTCCAGAACTGGGGCTGAACGTGGTCTAAGATGGATCTGCCCAAAAAGAGAGCTCAACAGCTGAACCCAGTGCCTGCGACCCAAGCCTTGTCGTGTGCCCCTCAAGTGGTACTCACTTCACACCATAGCGATCCCGAAACATGATGTGGTTTCGGAAGGTGCGGTTAACATCCAGATCTATCTGCTTGATTTCCGAGGACCAGCTCTTTGCCTGTTGTTTCATTTGCTGGAAGGGAGAGTGGCAGACAAGAAGAAGGGGTCAGACATCATCTAAGCCTGCACCACTTGATGTGCAGCCATCTCCCTGCGGTAGAAGTGGCAGCCTGTGAGATGCAGAGCCACTGAGGAGTGATCCCAGCAGTGAGCAGTGACCTGGAGGTGAAGGGATGAGGAACAGCGACCAAACCAAGCACAAGCTCGCCCTCCTACCAAGGCAGAGCAGCTGTAGCTCAGCAGCACATGTGTGCCTGCACAGCAGGACGTGGGCCAGCACATCTTGCCAGCCCCAAAACTCCTTGCTAGCACAGAGACAGCGCTGCTCTGGCTCATCCCATTGTGCAGCCTCTTGCTTGCCCCTATATCCACAACACAGGCTTCTTCACGGCACCCAGCCTGGCACTCTCTCTGGGCTGTAACAAACCTTCAAGACCTCTGTTGGTGCTTGAGGAACAATGCACACCCATAGCAAACAAACAGATGTATGTACACCACCAGCACTGAGCTCTTCAGAGGCTCAGTCATAATGAAGTCCAAAGTACTGAGACTTTGGTCCTCCGGGAAGTGATCCTTACTTCCCATGCAGAAGAGAATAATGTTCAGGAATCCTAGGAAAGCAGTTCTGGGATATTGCTTGGATTGGTGCAAATTTTAAGGAACTGGCTAAGTCCAGACCAGAATCTAAGCTCAAAACAGAATCCTCACATTCCCCTACGCTAGCTAATCATTTAAGGCAGTGTTACACAGAAAGGACTGAAGTCCACTGCAAAAAAACACAAAAAGCCAAAAGCAAACTAGATTGAAAGCTAAGCCCACTTGAACCAAGAGTGCAATCCAAAGTTCAGGAGTGGACAGACAGACATCAGGAAACATTTCTTTACCATGAGGGTGGTTAAACACTGGGACAGACTTCCTAGTGAGGTGGTGATGCCCTTTGCCTGTCAGTGCTCGGGAGGTATTTGAGCAATGCCCTCCAGCCCTGCCCAACCCATGGCACCTATCCAGCACAGTGGGGCCAGGCACAGCCAAGGCTCACTCAGGAATTTTAAATCTAGCCATGAAGGCAACTGTATGGAGGAGCAACAGCACAGGGCTGCTTTTGAATTATTGCCTGCACTAGACAAGGCAAGGTAGCAAATTTGACAATGAAACGATGATCAGATAAATGCTGTCATCTCCCTGCATTAAATCTTGTATTTCCAGCACTTCCCACTGCCCTTCACAATGCATAGTCTACCTGAAGTAACACAATGGCTCACGCGCATCCTGTCACTTGAGTTCAGATTTCCCCACATTTCCCTCCTATTTTCTCTATCAGAACAGCACAGACATCTCTCTCAAAGCCTATAACTAACTGTACTTTGGCATCTTCTGACTTCTCCAAATGGGTCGTCCTCAAGGCACACAGGATGTGTTTCTGCCACAGTTTGCCCCAGTAAGATGCAGCAGCCATGGGGCCAGTCTCTGAGGCTGTCTCAGTCCCTCCTGAAAGCAAAATCCCCCCACCAGGATGTGCCTCTGGAGCTAATTAACAAGAGAGATAATTGCTAGCAGCAGGTGGCACCAAAGAGGAGGAGGATTAAGACGAGATTTTAGGGGGGTTGAGTACAGCAAAACCTATTAATCCTGAAGCTCCCACTTATTGCAGACTCTCCTCTGAAGCACAGATAAACTCCTTGTGACTTTCATTTGTTTGGATTGTTTCCCTGCCTGCACAGCACCAGCTTCCTGGGAGGGAGCGTGATAAGAAACTACGTTATTATAGGCAGCTTCATTATCCCTGCTTATTGCTGTGATCCCAACCCATGTTCCTCGCACCCCTCATGTGACTCCATCCTGGCAGCACTTTACTATTAACATCCATGCTTGACTGGCTGTAATAAGAATTAGCCTCATCCTGTGTAATAGGCAGGGATTTTAGAAGCGCCTGCACCTCCTGGAAGTGGAACTTTAATTTCTGCTTCCAAAAGGCAACAGCCTCTGCAGCACCCCAGTGCTCACCATTACGAGAAACGTGTCCAGGCTCTTAAGGGCAAGCTGAGGTCTGCTAGGAAAGCATGTGCCACCCCTGCTGCAAAGGAGCCTGCTTGGTCTGAGCAATGCTAATGCAAGCTAATTGTGAAACGATGTAGGAAAAGAAGCCAGGCAGCATAAAGCAGCCTTAAGGTTTGATGAGAAAAATAGAAGAAATACAGCAAGCACCATTGCTTGAATTTCTGTTCAATGCACACCACAGAAATTGCTTATTTGATACCAAGGAATCCACAAAAAAGTCTGCAGGATGAAGAGCTCTGGCTGGAAGCAATGCAAGAAGGACCTTGCTCCTATCTGCAGAAGAAAGAATGGAAATTGATTTTTAATAGAGACTTTCAAGATAGTACTGCTATAATAATGACTGAAGATAAAAAGAATACACCAGCTGCTTCAATCCAAGCCATTTCAATGCTTGCCAACAACTTCCAGCTGAATATTAAAAGTTAAATTAGTTAAAAACTAATCAAAAGGCTTTTTAGACCTGTCCTCACCCCACTGTAATTGGCTTTCTTGACTAGCAACCCTTTGCAGGCTGGTTCAAGGCTTCTGACTTTGCTGCATACTTCACAGTGCAATGAGTGACATTTTGAAGTCCACAGAGAGGTCCGGAGCACCTACACCTAGTGGCTACCTGCTCCAAGTGCTCTGGGCTACTACACAGACTGGCAGCTTGGGGAACCACAGTCAACAACTTCACTGAACTGTCTGCTCTCATTCCCAAAGATGCAGTAACACCAACAGCTCCTTCACCAGCTGCTTGCACAGAACACGTGGGAGCAGCACACTGGGGAAGCAGCTGGCCAGCAGGCCCCAACCTGACAAACACTTGGATAAGGAGTTTATCCTCCTTTCTCAGCCCTTGCTAACTTTAAGCCTTTCCTTCTCAGAGTTCTCAGCAGGTCACTGCAGGGATTCAGCCCAGCCACCAGCGCATGCTGCACTCTCCCTATCCCCCAAAAGCTTCCCCAAGCGGATCCCCAACCTCCCCCCATGCCCATCGCAGATGCAGATTCCCACATCCTTAGTGGGTCCTATGTCCACCATTGGTCCACCCTGCCCTACCACAGCAGCCCAGGCACCTCCCTCCCCACTTGCTCCTGTGCTGGTCCCATACCTCATACTTTCCTTCATTCTCCTTCTTCATCTTCTCAACGTCCAGCAAGAGTGACCAGACCTGGCCTCGCACCTGGAGCGGAATGCCTTTGTACACTCGCCGACACATCTGCCAGGAGGAAAAGGCATGCACTGTTAGTATGCTGCAGAACAGCTGTGCTCACATGGCACAACAGCAGCCCTCAGCTAGTGGACCCCTGTCTGTTCTTGTACAGAGAGGCACTTCCAGGCTGATGGGTGGGCTGGGCGCCTGCAGCCATCACAGACATCTACTTAGCCAAAATCCAAACACATCTCATGCTTCTGAGCTCACTAGAAGAGCTGGGCACAGACCATCTCCATTGTAGGTGGATGCACCTCAGGTGCTTCAACCTACCCTTGGACTCCTCCTCTCAATGTCTCCTGGAGCCAGAAGCAGTACCCTTGGCTTTGCAAGCCTTTGGTCTGAACTGGTGTGGCCACTCTTATCTGGATCCTCAAGGACTAGGAGACAAATACATTTCCCGTTGGAGAGGAGAGCCCTCACCACAAGAGTCACAGAGTTGTGTCCACAGCAACACCTGAAGGCAGATGGATGTGGCAAGGCAAGTGGCAGGCTACATCAAGGGCTCTCTCATGCTGGGGAAGGTAACAACCCACGTGTATACCTCAAGCAAGGACAGGGATCAAACAAACGTGTGAGTGTCCCCCCTTCTAACTCCATGTGTTCGCTTCATGCCTTTCACAGATGCCTCTTTCCTTTTTCTTGTCATAAGGCCCCCTCTCTCTGAACAGACCATTAAATTTCAATGGGAAACAGAAAAAAGAGCTTTTTGTTCCATCCCTGACTTCCCCCATTAAAAGAACTTAAAAAGAAAAAAAAAAAAAGCCTTACGTCTGAATATTTTCCATGCTTGCACTCATCCCACCCCCTTGAAACGTCTCGCAGCTGTACTACAGAACCAACTGCAGCATTCCTCCAGGTTCCTGGGGACCCCAGGGCTGCACAGGCCCAGGCCCAGGCTCCAGCTGCAGGGGCTTATGTTAGGATGCAGGGATCCCCTCAGTCCCCTAAAGGGACTGAAGGACCCTATAGGACAGGGCAGAGCAGCAGCTCTATGCCCCACTAAGCACAATCCGTTCATGCTGTCTGGCTTAAACTTATCTGACCTCCCCCAAATCCCTCTTTTTCCATAAGCTTGGTGCAAGAGAAGGGCTATGACTCGAGGGGAAGTGTCAAACCACACAGTATGAGCAGGAGGTTTTCTCACCGTGGACCTGCAACATTGCCTTCGCATCCCTGGCACTAAACAGAACATCTGCCGCTGTCACTTCTTCCTGGCACACACCACACCATCGGCTTCCTCTCTTCTCACCTAAGTTTTTAGCACAGGCCTGGCCCAGGTCTGCTGCTCACTGCTCCAGGCAGTCTCACTTGCTGTGAAGGTCCTACACACACCCCAGACCACCGTACTCCACAGAAGCCCTTTGCGAGACCCTCAGCTAACACCAGGAAAGAGCTGCCCAGGAGGCAGCAGCTCACCACCAAGACGTGTGCACAGAGGGAGGCCTCCAACCACCCAGTGATGGCCCATGTTTTAGGGTATGTCACTACTTCAGGATCTGCCAAAATTAGCACGGAAGAAGCACAGTGTGTACGTGGAACAATGCGATTACATGAACCACTCAACCAAAGTCAAACTGGAAAGGAAAATCATAGAATCATGGAATCACTGGAATTGGAAGGGACCTTTAAAGGCCATCTAGTCCAATTCCCCTGCAATGAACACGGTTATCTACACTAGATAGGGTGCTCAGACCCCCCCCCAATTCAGCCTGACCCTGAATGTCTCCCAGGACAGTGCATCTACCAGCTTTCTGGGCAACAAGGAGCCCATGAGAGCCTGGCTTATAACTTCGTGAAGCGTAAGCTGAGACAGAAAGAAGAAAACGGAGCACGCACCCATTTAGTTAACAATCATCCCACGATTTGTTTGTTTCCAGAGTACTAGGAAAGAGTGGTTGACAGTCACCAAGGTAGAGCAAGCTCAGCTTTGTGGGAAGAAAATTATTTTGTTTTGAATTCTCAGAGCTGTTATTGTTATACTTTAACAAGTGTGGCATATATAGTAAATGGCTCTAATGATTTTCTCTGCACAAGAGTGCAGCAGAAACAAAGGAGTTACAAAACATGCTGAGATGAAAATGAACTAAAATACCTCTCTGCTATTTATCCAAAGGCTTTCCTCCTCCCACCACTTCCAGAAGTGCAAGTGATAAAACCTCAGTGCTGTGAATCATGGAGAGGGAAAATGAGCAATTTTCCTTTGTCGTGAGACTTGAAGGAAAACAGGGAAGTTATCATTAACAGCAGCAATTATGTGGGAAGCAGAGCGCAGGTGACAGCAGCTGCTGCCCTGCATGAAAATGAAGTACCCTCCCAACTCACCATCTTTTGGCTCTAATAAACTGCTCAATGCTTGCAGCTGTGAAAAGAGCACCAGGACCATAGCCCAAGCAGACTGACACAGACAAAGAGCGCAGGGAGAACAAACCCCATCCCACCTCACAAGTGGAGGTGCTGGGAGCTGAAGTGATGGCTCCACAGCTTTCACCAGAGGGGTGAACCCCAGTGTCTGGGGGAATCTCCGCTGCCCTGGTGGCACATCATGAGGACAACGTGGTGGCTGTGGCAGAGATCATTTGCTACAATAGCGCAACCCCTTCCTTTCCTGGCAGCAGTACAGCAGGGAGGAAGCCTGACTTGGCCCAACTCTGCCGTGACAAAGGTCTGCAGGCTCTCCCTAGCAGGAGCAGATTACTCCCTGCTGGGGGTCTGTGCCAGTCAACACAGAGCCCTGATTCATCCTAAACCGCTTTGTCGGCATGCATCGGATTAAGAACCCAGCACCTCAGTGACCTTTAACAGAGACAAGGCCATGACTGTGTGCAAAGACAGGCTTTGCTAAGAACCTGACATCCCCAGCCAAAGACATCCCTCTCCCAAGTCCTAATGCAACAAGCAGTGCGCATACTGCACACAGATCACATCCTCTCCCCAGCTGTCAGTCCCAGGACTGATACTTCTGGTTGAAATCCAGTTACTTCAAAGCTGCAATGAAGAAATTAGCTTGCTATCAAGAAGCACTCAGCGTAGCATTTCTCCCTTGAACTACTGTGCATGTGCTTACATGGCACCATTGGGGCAATTCCTAGAATCCTAAAAGTAATAACATGGGTTTAGAACAGCACTGAAGGGAGCACAAATCCCCCAGCCCTGCTGTGCTGCACCCTGAGTCACACCAACCACACAACACTTCTCTGCAAGTTGGCATGTGTTGGCTCTGTGGAGCTGTGTGCCCTTAGCATGGACTCATTTATTTCCACATCATTTCCCCAGTGAAGTCAGTAAGGCTGCACGTACAGCCAGTAACAAGCACCGTGACATCAGCCTAACCACATCCCTGCTAGAACAGCACTGGTATCATCTGTGTGTGCTTCTGCTGGAATTAAGTCACAGTACTGCAAAGCATGCCTAGAACAGCTCTGCAGACAGATCCGATGTTGTGCTGAGCATGAGGAGTCCCAGGGCACTGCTTTCATTAAGGCAATCCTGTCTGCTACTCATCTTGAAACAGGTCATACCAGGAGTGATTTGAGGTGTAGGTGGGCCACATTGGGCTAGGGGAATGTCAGAGGCTGCCTGCTGTGGGCTCTGTCTCTTACAGTCTGCAGCAACCACATCACGTAGACAGGGGCTCGTAGCAGGGGGAATGCATGCTAGAAATTGAGCTAATGTCAACCAGGTTTGGATGCAAGGAGCATCCCCAGGAAGAGTGCAGTGTTCCTCAGAGATGGTTACACCATGACCCTTCACCTTTCCAGCAGAAAGCCCCTGTGGGTGCTCTTGGAACTGCTTTGGTAGCTTTCAGTACTACTCGTTGCACACTGCAGGAGCCTGTGCCGCTGTGACTCTGGAGCTGGGAAAGGTGGAGTGAGCTGCCCACTCCAAAACAGACAAGCCAAGGCAACAACCTGAGCTCCATCCGATGCTGAAAAACACGCATGGCAGCACAGTGAGTCCAGAGTCCTTCTGAAGAGACTGTGTCAAAACCAAGGACAAAGAGATGGCGCCTGTCTTCAGTAGGAGATTTCTTCTTAAGATGAAATCTGAGTCCTTTCTTTGCAATCCTTCAAACTCCACCCCTGAGCTGTGTCAGCCATCAGCTCATGACAACACCAACCTCCAAGCAGCTTCTGTGCTGTCAATCACGCACTGGGCTGTACAGCTCTTAGAGTGCAGCATCTTTCCTCCAAAACAGCAATGCAGATGGTGGTGTGTTCCATGGAAGGGACTGACAGGGACAGAAAACACATCCAGGTAAAGGTACTTTTCTGTGCTTCTTGAGGTCTTGCTCCTTGCTGCTCCACACTGAGCTCCACAGGGTAGCTCTGACACATGCACTGATGGTAACAGCAGCAGCACAGAGCCTCCTGCCAGCAGTGCCAGCAGGCTGCCAGGCCTGACTCAAAGCTGCTTTGTGCTCTTCGGCTTCATGCTCTCCCAGGCTGCCGCCAAGCACTGTGCCTCAGCCGCTGGGGGGGCAGATGCTGAGCGCCAGGGCCCAAGTCCTACAGGGGACAATGCCACTTCTGTGTCCTGGAGTGAGGGACCGTTCACGGGCTGTTATAAATAGCAACGTCATTTATTCCTTTACATTCTCTGACACAGGGACCTGTGAGTGGCTTGCTGTTGGATGGTCGGTCAAGCACCTCTCCAGCCTTCAGCTGAAAGTCAGCGAGCAGCCAGGTCATACAAATCCTGCTCATCGGTGCTTCCTAGGATCAACCCTGGGGCTGGACATGGGAATCTCATCACTTGGACAAAGGACCAAGACAGCTGGTTTATCCTGTACTCCTTCAGCACTTGAACTTCTTGCTGGCTCTCCTGTGTCAGCTCACGTGGGCCAAGGTGTGCTCAACGCACTCCAAACACAACAGGGCCCGCTGGGATTCCCTGAATACTGTTGGAATTTGGTATTACGTCCGTGAGGCCACAGAACAATTAACGCTAAGTTCTAATTAGAGAAGTCAAGGCCACAGGAGAGCCTCCATTTTTGCCACCCACTGAACAGCACTGATGAAGAAAATAATTATAACAGCACTGAAATGAGAAGAGGGAGTAAAACATCCCAAGCTTATCTTCAGTATTCTTGTTATAACAAAAATAAGATTTTACTTAACAGAAGAGGAGCCTACTGCTGTTTGTTGGTTGGGTGAACTTCAAATTGCTCCAGGCTGCCAGTGATCAGGGAAGGGGATGCTCTGTTTCCAAGCTGCCCATTGCAGCCTCCAGCAGCTGTGCTGGCATCCTCTGGAGGAAGCTGAGGGAGCCAACACATGGAGCTTCTGAATGCAGGCAGGCTAGGCACAGTGCCTCTGACTGTGCTCAGCAAGGGTCTGAAATCTGCCATCAGGTTTGAGGCTTTTTTGCTTTAAGAAGTTTGTCCTAGGAATTTATTACAAATATTATTCATTAAAATTAATTTGGTTTTGCACTGGTGTTTGGTGCAGTTTACTAACAATGTCAAATCTAACACAGAAGGTTAATGCCTCCGCATCTGCCTTCCACAGATGGGTGAACACCAATAGGCTCAGCAAGCAGCCAAAGGGCTTCACACAGGCAAAGCAGGGAGCAAAACCCAAAATCTAGGTCACATCCTAGACTGATGTTTCTCACCCCTGGGAGGAAACCAGGAGGAACAGCAGCAGTACCCACTGCATTGTCCATGCCATGCCCAGGTACTGCAGACATAAGTAACCTGCAGTGTGCAGCAGGGACCCAGCCGGGCACACAAACACATCTGCTGTGCTCCTGCCTGCACAGGTGTCAGTGCAAACATATAGGCAGCAATTAAGATTTCTCATCATATTTGAGTCAGAGCAGAATTTTCCCTCTATTGGTAAGCCAGCAAATCTAAGGAAAGATTTAAAATACTGAAGACTAACTAACGGGTAGAATTAGTCAATATTTTCCATCTATCTCTGGTTTCTCTCTTAACTTTCTCTGAAAGCCTGACTTATTCAATGGCGTCACCAGAGCATCCCTCCTCGCACGTGCTCTTTCTTTCTACCTTACCTTGTCACTGTTTCTGTATTTGCCCCATTTCTTCAGCATCTTCAGCCACTTGTCCACACGCTCAATTTCCTGATGCTTTTGCTGTTGGGAGGGGGAAAAAGACAGGACAAATTTAAGAAAAAAAACTAGAATACAATTTCTGAAAGATTAAGACTTCCTTCTTTTTTGGTTTAAATTTCTGACAGCTGAACTTTACACTCAGCTGCATACAAACGCCTCTCACAGGAGACAGGAATAACCCAGAGGTGTTTGCAAGAGCTGGCAATTTCAATACTCAGTCATTAAAAAAGCATTGTATAAACAAGGAGAGACAAAGGCTTAACATGCAGAAAGCATTTCCAAAGGGACCATTTCTTGACAAAAAAAATATATATATATATCCTTCCAGGTTCAGCTAGCCTCAAATCACTAAAAACAAGGATCACTCCTCCCCAGATGAAGTTACAAGAACCCAGTACCCACACTGGCAAAACTGACAGCTCTCACCTTCTCCTCCAAGGCGGTACGGGTTGGCAGCTCCTGCTCGCTGGAAAAGCAAGGGGTGACAGGTTAGCCATGGGGACAGCAGTGTGTGTGGTGAGGGTGGAAGAGAAGTGCAGGACTTACTGCAGAAACCCAAAGCGGTCAGTAACTTTGTACAGCGTGAAATCGGCATCTTCCCACGGGTCAATTGTGGCTCCCTCTTGCCTGCCCTGAAAGCAGAAGGAAGGTCAATGAGCCACATCAGGAATGGAAATACCCCAGTGCCCACATGCTAGAAAGCACAGAATAACAGCACTACAGACCAAAACCTACTCTAAAGAGAAAAAATGCAACACGATCAACAGAAAAGTCTACAGGTTAACCATCCAGCTTATCAGAGGTGCCACTGCTATGGACTCAGAAGGGTTGTACATCATAGCAGGCAGTGCTGTTGGGCATGAGGCATGCTAGCTTTAGTAGGGATGTGGAGGCACTGGAAACCCAGGGCCTCCGTGACTGTATGGAACATATATGGGATCCAAGAGACTGTGAGAGAGGATGGGCAGGCAGAAGCAGGCAGAAAGAGTTTGGCTGTTGCAGCAATCCTTCAAAGCATCCTTGCTTGACCCACTGACCGAATATCCCCAGCCTTAGCTAGTGTACTGGGGAAAAACACAAGGCTGGTACCTTCTCATACTTGGCAATGATCTCCGCTTTTTCCTGGGTTATTAAAGTGTCTATATCTTTCTTCATGTCAGAAGCTGTAAGGCAGAGGAAAAAAAAAAATTAGAAAAAGAGATAAGTAAAACCATACACAGCAGAGGAAATATTTTAGGGAAGAGCTAATAGGGAAAAGCTTTGCTGACAACTTTAGCTCCCAGCCTTATCCAAAAGATAAAATGAGGCTGAGATTGAGAAGCCTCCATATAGAACCTGCATGGAACTCGTATGCACGCAGCACAGCTGCCAGCTCCTCACTCTATACTGGGAAACAACAGAAATGGAGCAAGCGGGATCTCTGTCTACACAGCAGTGGAGTGGGACATGCTCTGCACACTCACATGCTGTACAGAAGACAGAAAGTAAAATTGAGAAGTGCAAGCAGTGCTGATGAATTCTGAAGCCCACTAGCTGCAGAGAGGATAAGCACTGGAAGTTGTGCCGTGTTATCATTCACATGGCTGTGGCTTTGCCAACCAACAGGTCCCAGATGGACAGTGTGCTCTGAGGAGCAGGGAGGGAGCTGAGACTAGCATCAGTTCCCTGATGGCCTTTGGAAAAACATCTACACACTTAGGAGTACAAAGCCTCTTCGAATAGCTTGTTAGATTGCTTTTTGTCTGCTCGAAGGAGATTTTTGCCTATTTTGCCTGCTGTAAGACGACTCAGCAGGGTTGGGAAAAAGCTATTAAGGACCATCACAGCCTTAAACTATTCTCCCCACTGCCAAAGATGAATCATCCAGTGATTTACCCAGAGCATCTGAAAGCTAAATGACTTTAATAATACAGTCCAGAGATTTACTGTCCAGCTTGAAAGGAACACATGGGATCCTTAGCTGGACAGAATCCTGCAAGAAATTGCAAAATGAATCATGTGGCCAGCACACTGACTGCCCATGTGCGCTGCGCAGGAGTGGGTTTTGCTGATCCTGCCCCGTGCTGGGGGCAGAGGAACACAACACAGCAAATCCCGACCCTCTGCAGGCTGCAGTATGGGAAGAAAAGCACTATCTCCCTCATTTTCACTTCACAGATCCATTTGATAATGGTGATGTCCTTTTCCATTTGCTTGCATGGTTCTCGTTAATTTCAGGACCACTATATAGATCGGACACTAGAGCCACAAGAGATAAATGGGGAAGCAAGAAGGTAAGATCACTGCTTCCCATGCTCCCCTTCTGAGAAATTTGAATCAAAGGAAACTTGCACTCTCACCCCACCTCCTTCTTACACCACTTTTGGGTCGTTATGAGGCTGGAGAATTCAAACGAGATACTTACGGTGCTGCTGAAAATACAAATTTTCTGCAGGCTGGAGGGAAGAACAAACTGTACGTCAAATTAAATGCATGATTTTTTAAGACACTTACGAAGTGGAAATTATTCTGACCATCTCTACCACACACTGTAATAGAATAACCAGAGGAAGAGCTATTTGGTAAGAAAGGAAGGCTTACATAGCAGAAGAAAGCAGCAACATCACATGTGTTTTGGCTTCAGCCTCTGCAAAAGGCTCCCTGCAGCCAGAAACCTCAAACTGGTTGCAAAGCAGCCAGTTCTGCACCTCATACCTGAAACACGCCTGTAACGACTTTGCTTCTCTGTATTGTACTGCCTGCCCACACTGAACACTGCCTAGCCATCAGCAAACCCAAACTCTTCACAAAATATCCCATCTAGGAGAGCCTAGATGGTAACAACCTTCCCTTTGCTAGCTTGCCATGTGGGATTTCAGGTATTGGCTGCAGCCAGGTGTCTGCATCCAAACTCCATGACTTTTTGGAAACATTGCTATACCAAAGTCAGACTTACTGTTATAATCCTTCCCAAGATGTCTCAGATTCTTTTTTTGCATTAAATCCTTATCATCTTATTTAATGGTAAATATAGGTATCTACACTCCGTACTCCTTGACTTTAAGGTAACACAGACACTGAGCTTTCCCTGTGGTCATACCACTGTCACCAGAGAGAAGAGTTGGGCTCTGCTCACTGAGCTCACCTCATTAGGACGTGTTAGCCATCCCCTGCCTGGTTCTCTCCAGCACCTGCAGATGAAGCAGATGCTGCTACCTGTTCCCTGAGGATACATCTGCACACCTTTGTATCCTCTCTCCCCACTGCTTGATGAACACAAACAAGGAGGAAGTCCCATTAAGAACTTCCATCACGACACAAGAGCAGCACGCAGATCTGCACACAGCAGAAATGAAAGTGTACAGTCTCTGTACAAGGACTGGAGCAGAGGCACTGAAGATCTGGCCGACGGTAATGTAGAGCTTCATAGAGAACCGCAAGGAGTTGCACATCTGTAATGTGCATGTTTAGGACTTGATGATCCTCAGGGGTTCCTTTAAACTTGGGATATTCCATGACATTCTATGCCTTGAGATGCCCCACAAGAAATTCACTTCAGCCACGATGCAAGATCTGACACCTCAGAGACCTTCTTGCAAAGCAGTTTTCTGCAGGACCTCTGGCAGAAAGCAATTCCCAGCCTCTGGAGGGAGAAGCTGCAGTGATGTTGTGCTGATGCACCCTTCTGCACACAGGTTGAGCTTGAGAAAAACAGAATTTTCTTCTAAGCCCCCTGCTTTAAGCAGCAATTATCTGCGTGAGCTGAACCCTGCTGCTAAACCTCCCCATCTAGGCACTGCTGAATGCTCATAGCCTCCCTGCAACCAAACAATTTCCCCTTGAGTCAATGCTGTTCCTTCCCCAGGCGGAGCTGTCTGGGCCACCTGCAGCCCTCCTCCGCACACTGCCCCCCAAGGCACAGCTCAGAAACCTGCTCGCCTGCCTCAGCCCTTACAGAACTGCACCCGTGGCAACGGGGGTTCTAATCACTGCTTGAGTGAAGGGCAATCACTAGCAAATGCCACCCTAAGAAATGAGTTTGGTTAAGATGTCTTGGAGTCCTGAATGTGCCAAACAAAAAAAAAAACCCATATCTTGGCACACAGCACAACATGCTGGCTGGTATCAAACTGAAACTGCTGTGGGACACAGTCAAAAAGGTACGTAGCTGACAACTGCACCCGCCACCATGGAAACTTAGAAGGTCTCTGTTCCCATTATGCATTCTATTTTAAAAGCACATTTTAACAAATCAAATCATGTCAAACCTTGAGCTGCCCACGCTACAAGCCTGCACTTTTCCTGTAGGAACGTGGTGCCTGTCCCAGGGCAGTGCTCAGAGCAAAGCCCTGCGGTGCACAGCCCCAGTGGCACAGCAACTCAGTATGCAGCGGGCCACAAAACACTCAAAACACCCCAGAAGGTTTCACTGAAGCACACAGACCTGTGCCTGTCCCTGCTTGCTGCTAATCTCTCATCAGGCGAAGTGGGCTCTTGGTTGCAGCCGTGCTGCAAAAAAGGGAAGCAGAATTGTGCTCACAAAGTCTGTAATGGCTTCAGGAACAAAATTACTACCGGGCAGGATGAACACAGATAAAGGAGATCCTGTTTGCATGTTTACTTCCTTGACTACGACAAACCCAAGAGTACACAGGCATGTAAATTTTTTTTCTAAACAGCGTAAGGAGCATGAAGTCAGATGAATCTTAAGGAGGAGATTGACTCAACTGAGGGCCTCTGCAAATGACTGCCCATAGATCATCTTCCATGACTCACAGGTGCGTCATAGACAGCTCAAATGGGTCCTGGTCTCACTATATCTGCATCATATCTGCATGTATCATAACATCACAGCCACCTCTACAAGAACACGTCCCCCTCCTTTAGCAGAGGCACTGATGACAGTTGAGAATGTCTCCAGTACAAGCCGTGTGATGCAAGTAGCGATGTCCCAAGCAGCTCAGAAGCAGAACATTCAGGACCACAGAACATACAGGATAACCATATAATTGACAGCCCAGCAAAGGTCTGAACAATTCACTGCCACAGGCAGCAAACAATTGCTTTTGGGGCGATTTGATTGACACATTAGGCAAAGGAAATGTGGTGATGCGAGGCACCGCGCCCTTACCTGCACCTGTATCAGGTGCCGAGATGCATCAGTTCAGCCAGAGTTGTGCTCTCCCTTTTGGGCATCTAACCAGCAGTAAGGCCTCCGTCTCAGGTTGCGATGATTCCTGGTCACACGCTCACGGTTCAGCACTGGGCAGCCTTGTTGCACCGCTGTCTGGACAAGGGCTGGATCTTGCTGAAGGCTCACTGCAAAGAAAGCAAGGAGCTGGTGAGCTTTCCATCCCATTCAGCGCTGCCTTTCAGCAGCACAACGAGCACTTGTGGGCAATGGGGGTCGAGGTGTAATCGATGTTGTGCAGGCTGCTCTACCCACAATAGCAGTGTGCAAGGAAGGAAGCTCTCTGGGAACAAGGTGGGATCTTGTGCTGCTAGCAACATGCTGGGAGATGACTCCTAAGCTGGCCGAGGAGTTGGTTTGACCCATCCTCATTTCCATCCCCTGTGCAACTCTACACACAGAGGACACAGAGGTCTCACCAGAGAGCCAACCTGGCTGGGATTTCCAGCACAGTGGAGAAGGAGTAGGCAGTAATAGAGAGACTCAACCACAGGAAAACCATTCCCCCACTGCCACTCGTGCTCAAGCTTTTGACTCAGTGTGCTCAGGGTGAGCTTCCTCCCCACGCAGCACATGTCCCTAGCTGCTTTCCCTGCACAGGGCTCTGTGTTTCAGCTGCTTTTTGGCCTGACTGAGTAGCAGGGCCTTCCCTGGCAGCCCCAAACCCCTCTATCCCAGCAGGGGCACTCCTTGCAGCCAAGCAATTTCTACTCACTGCATCCAAGAACTTGAAGCAATTCAGAGAACAGAGCCCACTATGTAGCTGTCATTATGACAGCCTCAAAAACTGGTATTACTCTCCATTTTAAGCAGCAACCAAAAAAAAAAAAGACATAAAGGCTATCAACCTGCATTGTGACACATAGACACGTGCACAGGAGAAGCAGCAGGGAGTGGAGTGAGGCCCAGGTCCTCTGCACCCACACTACACCAGGCCAGCTCCAGCCCTTATGCAAAGCTCAACTGCTGCAATGCCAAACCACAGCTCCAGACACATGCTGAACCCCTAACAGGGCTGTGGGTCTGCACACTGTGCCTCAGCAGCTGTTATTCTTAGACCTTACAAAGAATTAAAAAAAAAAAATTAAAAAGATGCAATGCATTTTTCTCTCTTTTTTTATTAGAAGCTTTGCTATTTAAATGATTTCTACTTGACCTCATTATGAAAAAAAAAAAAAAAAAAGAGAGAAGTTAGAGAATGCAAAAGTCCATGTGTTGTTGTGGGAATTGAAAACTTATTTTCTCCTCCATCTTCCTTTCCAGCATCTATAAATAAAGGTCAAAAATTCAGAAGAAAAATCCCCCTCTTCGGGCCATGCATAAGCCTGGAAAGAAACTGCATAAACACAGAGCTTAGGAGCAGACTTCTGGTCGCTTCAGAATGAGGAGCAGTTTACATTTCTTTAACTAAAGCACGGGAAGGTACAGCAATGATTGCTCTCCACTTCAGCATGCAACAGGCAGGATGCTGAGCTGCCAGCAGCCTGTGCTCTCCTTGGCACAGTGGGACCGCATCCTTGTAAAGTGCAAATAAGGAAACAGTAAATGTCCTATGATATAAAGGCACTGGGAAAATGAAAATAAGAGGTAGGAAGTTAAAAATCTACTAGCAACGAGACACAGCTCGTTCACAGAAAACTTGCTGAAAATAGCCTGCAGGGCTATTATAACCCTAAGTTGCAGGCATCTAAATTGAGTTAAAATGAGATGACGTGTACTGCGTGGGTCTCACCTCTGCTCACATCCCATGCTTAGGAGAAGTAACCCAGACAAGACCAATGCCTGTGCTCCGAGGAAAATACGTATTTGAAAGAGGTTCTGCCTGCACCACTCTCATTCCTTCAGGCACTGCAATGGGTTTGCTTGGTGACACAACAGCCACAGTCAAACCCACTCACCCTTGGCAGCCCCTATGGGGACACTCCCTGACCACATACATTGCTGGCAGCTCCCTGGGCTCCCGCTACCTTCAGACAGCATCTCCGGACCCTGAAGCAACACCACTGTTAACTTTTTCCCTTCCACTGAAACCCCATGAATCACATCAAGAAATAGCAAAGTTCAGAGAAACAAGAAGTGTCTGATCCAGCGCTGGGAAGGCACCGAAAAGACGTCTCCCCAAGCTCCGTGATCCCTCACAGCTCTGCAGTACAGCATTAGGACACACAACGTTTCCAAGGAGTAATTAAAAAAAGATTGCTTTAATACAGCATAACCTTTCCCTCCCTTTTCGTTTGTTGATAACTCCTAAAATTACCCAAACTGAACGCTCACAGGAATTTTTGCTATTTTGCGCAAAAGCACCATTATATATAAACAAGAAAATGTAACGGTTGTTTTCCCTTTGAGGAAATCACTCACACAAGAAGCCTCCCCTCTTCTCTTTGGGGAAAACATGTTTATAAAATCCAACTGGAGTGGAAGACTGCAGGCACACACAGTACTCACCACAGGCTCCGGCTTACAAAACAGCACCAACTAAGCAGTCAATGTAAAAATAAATCCAGTCGGTTTTTTGTTGTTGTCGTTTTTTTAAGCTGTTGAAATCAACATTTGTGTAGTTTGGTCAGGGCTCCAAAATACTTCTTATAATTCACAAGGCATTTGGCTGTTACCACTTCACCGCGGTTGACATATAAAGTGCATGTCTGACACTAAAAATGGATCCACTGGAGCCTGTGTGACAAAAGACAGCTGTGCAGCTTCTCAGTCATGGAAGAGAAAAGTGTGCTGACAGATGAAAGTCAGTGATGTTATTGCAATAATAGTTAAATGCAGCAGAATGACACAAAAAACCTTACGTTCTTCACACCTTACACTTGGCGGCTGGACTTGATGATCTTTGCTATCCCACATTCTGTATTCCTCTATCAATCTGTGGCACACACTACCATGTAACAACATAAGCTGCTGACATCACAGGCCATTCCAAACCATCAAGAACTAGAAGTTCAGATTTGCCAGCCCAGCATGTCTAGTTTTGAAACCTCCTGCAACAATGCCAGCATCAAGATGAGGCAGTAACTTGTCTCAGTTTCTGGGGAAAGAGCCCTCCCCATGAGCTCACTGCCTGGCCATAAGCCCAGGAGAGAAGGGCTGAGGACAGCCCATGGGCAGTACCCACAGGCAGAGCTCTGGGAAGCTTGTCATCACCTCACCCAGTTCCACAGCCACGTTTCCCAGTCTTCCCCCAGGTGGGTCACCACCCCATGAGCTCAGCAGCAATCCTGCCTGGCTGTCCCGAACCAGCTCTGCCCAGGAACCTCATGGCAACCTTAAACAGCTTCAACTGAAAGAGATGGGAAAAAGTGAAAGGAACGTTGCTGTTCCTCACAAAGGACAGGGGGATGCTCGGACGCTCCTGTTATTTAACTGGAGTGCTTCAACCAAGCCCAAAGTAGGAGAGCTTCAAAGAAGTTCCCATACAGGCACCAACTCAAGCAACTCATTCCTACCTCCTACTGAAGGAAAGGGACCAAGAAATCATAGAGCCATGGGGTGATTTGTGTTGGAAGAGACCTCAAAGACCCATCCAGCATCCAACTCCTGCCACAGGCAGGGACACCTCCACCCAATCAGGCTGCCAGGATCTAGTGTGGCTTTGAGCACCTCAAGGGATGGAGCAGCTACAGCTACTCTGGGCAATCTTTTTCAGTGCCTCACCACACTCACAGTAAAGAATTTCCTCCTTATACCAAATCTAAATCTCTCCTCTTTCAGTGCATCTGTTACCTACTATTACAGTTTTCCACGTGCTCAACATTTCTGATATGAGTAATGTAGCAACAAGAAGCAGGTCAGAGGGGACCACAGCAGACAACAAGGTAAGCAACAGCAAGCATAGAAAAATTACAAAAAATTAAATCTTCCCTCTTGGGTGAGTTAAAAAGCAGAGGGAGAAGTTGAAGAAGATCAGAGACTGTGGCAACAATGGAAAGACAAGCATTTGGTATGATGGAAACCCACGCTCTAGGGAGAGGGTGCAGACAGGGACAGATAGCTCTTGAAGACACAGCAATGATTCCAGCTTCATTGCCTTCCACCCTGTGGCCTGCAGCTCTGGAAACAGATGGGCTGCCTGGCACTGCAGCCTGTAGGGTGGCTTTCCTGGTCACTTCTGACAGCCCCTCTGGCTAATTTATCTACATGATACTTCTGTTAAAAAGAAAGGTAAATTTGGTCCTTGGAAAACACGCATGAATCCATAAATTGTAAGATGGTGAAAGGGCCCTGCCCTGACATCATGAAGAAAGTGCAAAAAACTCCCAGTTTTTCACAAGACTGTGCCAGTGGTGATTATATGCATATGCTGTTCTCACCAGAAAGCTAATGAAAATAACTCAAGTATCATCGGGGTTTCAAAAGGACACTAAAAAACAAGAGACAGTCTGACTTAACTGTAGACATGCTCAACTGAAGGAAAAAAAAATGTTATTTGAACTTGAAAGATGCATTCATCTTTAAAATGCTTTAACATTCATCCAGGAGAAGCAAGCAGACAGATCACTTAAACCTTGTCCGTTAATTCAGTTAATTACTACCAAAAACACTTGCAGTGAAGATGACGATTTCTGAAGAAGTTTGGGAAATGGGGATCTTCACACTCCAAGATGAAAATCTGGGATAACTGAATGCATCCTACATTTGGTGCAGCTGGCCTTGGCACTTTGCAAAAGGACTCTGAAAGGGGAATTTGTCAGTAAATAAGCACCTGAGAACAGTGGAAGGTATTTTGACAAGGAAAGGCACAAAGAAATTGCTTTCTTTTATTTTTCCTAAAGAAAAGAGTAGGGCCAACATGAAAAGTAAGATCCACGCTTGAGCTGGACTGCAGATGATGAAATAAGACTTTAAATAGAATACCGACTGCATGGGAGTTTTTTTGCACTTCATTTTTTACCAAACATCAAGTCATGAGCAGGAAGAGCTTTTTTAGCGAGCAATTAGCGCCAGTTTGCTCTACATCACCACTTAATTTAGCAGAAGGGCCTCTGTTGAGGTGAGCACAGCCCTTAAGGCACAGTCACTGCAACTCTGTCCCAGCTGAGAACAGGACAAGAGGAGCTCACCTGCCTGGTTCCAGCATCTTGACAACACGTCTACTCGTCAGAAGCAGACAGAAAGCTAAAAACTCCTCAACTATCCAAAAATGCTGCAGATAAATCAGATTTCTTACCAGTATTTCATGCACAAACTTCCCAAAATCTCAGTTCTACAAGATTGCTAGCAAAGTTCATCAGTTCATCAGACTACTCTGCACCACTGCATGTACTTAGCACCTGAGAGCTATGACCTCACTCACCCCTCATACTTCAGGACCCAGATTCCCCATCCAGCCCCTTGGTCACAGAGCTCCCCAACACTCAGTTCAGGAGCTGAAGCATCCCAAACCCCATCCAGGGGTGCCAGAAGAAATAATTCCATCACCTAAGTGAAGCAGCATATGTGCATGCACCTGTTCCAGCACAACACCTCAAATACTTGGTAGAAACGTATCCTTTAGCAACACAAAAGCCACAGCACTTATGGAATGTCCACATGACACAGGACAGCTTTCCTATCACCAGCCTGCAGAGTAGCTTCAGGAGGTGCCTGTTTCCAACAACCACACTGCTTCAGCTCAAGTTTTCTGCATTTCTCGTCCTTCTCCTTTGACATCTGCTCCTGATAGAAGCATAGCTGCAGCAGCACACAAGCAGTGCCCTTGCCAAAGCACTCCAGGTCTTATCTTCACCCATATCTCACTGCTGAATCCTGCTCTGTGGCCCCCTACAGCAGGAGAATCTCATCTCTTTTAGAGCTCAATCTCTTGCAGCCCTGATGCCTGCAATGCACTAAAGCGATGACGCGATTCTCCCACTTCCTTACATTGATAGAAAACAAAAGCACCTACTGTTGCTCAACATTATCACAAAACATTTGCTTTTCCAGACTGTTTCTCCCCTCCTCCTTTTGGAAGGGATTTTGGCAGAACAGCAGCCTCAGCTCTTGCTCCCCGCTAGGAACAGCGGTGGGTGATTTGGGAGCTGAACAGCACACCATTCCCAGACAACATTCTGCCCACTCAGGCATTCTCTGCTCTCACTGGGCACTGTGCATCCTTCTTGCAGACCCCTTATCACCCCCAAACCCACGATGCTGCAGACACTGGTCTTTTACAGCAGCCACAGAAGTGCACTAAGCCCACATTGCTCCTGCCAATGAGATTCAGAATTAAACACAGGTGCCACACGAAAAATTAGGCCCGGCTGCCAGGCTCAGAGCTCCAGAAAAAGCACTGAATGCATTAGCATACAGTCACATTTTATTTTTAATATATTTTTTTTTAAGCAACCAGAGTATCAGGTTTAAGATCCCCAAATCAAGACAGGCAACTGTCTTGATTTGTCCAACTCAGGACCTGAAATCCTCAGCTCTCGCTACCCAAGCTAACCTTCCAAGCTGCTGTCCATTTGCAGAAAATCCTCACCACTGATTTGGGTGCTGAGAGAAAAACAAAATATAGACAATTGAACAACCACTTCAACATCATTACATCATTCTTGTCCCTTCCCCAGGCTCCAGACAGTGCTCCAACCCCATGCTAGGTGCTGCAGTCGGGAAAGACACGACCCAAACCTGTGCAGTGATGCTCCGGACTGCAGCATCCCCAAGGGACAAGATACTGACATGGATCACACGCTTGCTGTGCTGCCTTGAACCTCAGGCTGCAGGGAAGGGATGGATGCTGGCCCTGGTTAAACTAAGAGGAAGCCTAGGAGGGCTGGCTGAACAGCATGCTACCGTTTAGGAATATCAAAATAAAGGCTCCTACCTTACAATGGCAAGGTTTATTAGCTGCAAATTGCAACTTCAAGCACACATCACAGGTTTCACAAGGAACTGCCTAAAGCTGTGTTAAAAGATCTGGGATGCTTTGTGTTTTTTAGATTCTAGAGGACACTGAACTAAGTCAGCTCAGCTCCACATATGGGGCCAGAGAAGAGAAACGCCATCACAACGTAACACATGGCTTGGACAAGGCTCAGTCATCTCTTACCAACCATCCTTTGTACTCACAGCAAACACAGGCGAGTGCTTATTATTTACCTGTGGCTTAATTGCCCTCCTCACTCAAAGTCATCAAAGCAAGAGCAGAGATGCATCTAACAGCTCAGAACACCAGCAGTTTGCTTATGACAGCCCAACCGTTTCTGCTAGCAATTATCAACAGCCAGATAGCATCAGCAACCCAACCTGAGAGTGCTTGTGCAGCTCCTCCTCCTCATGCCATCGCTTCTCAAGAAGGTTTTCCACAGCCACTTTGAGGTTCAGGACTCAGACACCAGGGGAGGAGCAGCCCAGCAGCCTGTGGATGGATGACGATGACTTTCGTGTTTTATGCAGGAGTTCATCTGCCTATCTGTAGCATCTCAGAGATGACAACATTTGTGGGAAAGTCCCAAATCGCTCCATGTAGTGAGCTGCAGATGAAACCACTCCACACAGACCTCAAATTTAGGTTGCCCTTCTTTCTGTCGAGCTTCTATGGGATTCTTAAACAGCAGCATTTCTGTCTATTCCTGTGTGCAGTTCCTTTTACACTTCTTGTCCAAACTCAGTTTTCTGAGAGGCTTAGATCAAACAAATCACATTCCCAATTGCTTTTCAGAAGCAGGAGACATCCCTGTGCCTTGGAAAAGGGCCTTGCAAGATACACCCAGTTCTAAAATCATATCCATTTGACACCAAAATCCACCATCAGACAAATCCAGCAGAACACAGGCTGCCAATCCCTCTTCCCCTCCCCTCAGCAACACATCTTTGGCTGAAAAAGCTTCTGCAACTACAAATGCTTTCAAGAAGTTGTTATAAAAGTTCATTGAGAGATGGTCATAAAAAAAAAAAAAATTCTTGAGGAGGGTTGCAGCTGAAAATACCCAATCCCCACACCCATTCTTCAGAGAAAATATTATCAGATGTCACTTTCCAACATTAAAAACATATTTGTTTGTTTCTTTTTAAATTAAGATTGCACTGTGAACACTGAATTTTGTTGCTAGTGATCACAACATGGGTACCTTCAATCCTGATGTCCTTTGCTGTTAATTCAGTCTCAATCCGTGCCCTCTGAATTACAGGGAAATAGCATCTAGCCAACCCTACAGAGTTGCAGAGTGCATGTGCCATCCAGATTTATCTTTATTTTTTATAGTTCAGGATATCGAGGCGGAGAACGTGGGAAGGAGACAACGTCAACAAGCAGAGCAGCAGCAGTGCAGAGTGAGCATCAGCATGTGTGGGTTAGAAAAAGCATGTCTCACCCAAACCTGAGCTGGGGTTTGATAGGGAAATCCTCTGTATGGGCAGGCTAAAGGGGAAGCTCAGCTGCTGCCCAAACCACTGGAGGAGGTCTTCAATGTTCAGTGGGCACCAAGAGCCACCCCATGCTCCTCTTTGTGAGCACCACCACAGAAAGATGTGGCTCATGTAGTGCCCATCAGGTACAACCTGCAGATGGAGATGATTTATGCAGTGACAGCATTTGTTTAATAAATACTGTATATGGCCTTCTGCTAATTTGTAACAGTTCATCAACTCTGCTCATTTCACAGGACCCCAGCAGTGCTACGCATTAATAATAAAACACATTTTTTCTGACAGCTCAAGGAATATTTTTAACATGAAAGTGTCAGCATTATCCTCTCAAAGCTGAGCCATCCTGGCTGACAGCCTCATCATATTACATGCAGAAACCAAGCGGGGCTCTGAGCATACCTCACCTGCACCATACAGGCCCTCCAAAAAACACATGTGAGCCCCAACACCAGAGCTGCTAAAAGCAGTGCACACCAAAAAGCATCACCTGCCACAGCAGAACAGACTAGCACAGGCAAACGTCATGCTTAGTGCTTATAAAAAGGACAAGAAACAGCGTAAGTCAGAACCTCTGGTTTACCAATTTGCTTTAAAGAATGGCTATCACATTCAGCTTGTCCTTACTAAAGGCTGTTGGCAAATTCAAGTTCTCATATGAGCATGGAACAGGTTGGGAACAGACCACTTGCTTATCAAAAGGGTGAAATAGAAGAGATGGAGGAAAAAAGTAGAGTACTAACCAATTTTTTGGCCTTCTAACCTTTCACATATATACACTTACACATATATACAC
>JAOWBP010002559.1:12802583-12819132 GCA_028571105.1 Tragopan temminckii
AGGACAAGCTTTGATCAGTTAACTCTAAATTCCCTAGTTCTGCTGCTCTGCTCAATCCACAGCCTTAGTTTTCAGCAGGACTAAAACAGGAGGAAGCTTGTAACAGAAAACAAGAAAACCATTTGGAGAAATTCTCACCATCCACAGTCTGCTCCACAACAGCCTGTCAGTGCCTGTGATTATTTTCATGGGAGTTTTGTTTACGAAAGAGCTACAGTCTTTGAAGTCCAAAAGCAAAACACTGTGGTGGATCACAAAATATTAATCATGTAGCTGATCACACAGTGTTTGGGGTGGGTTAGTAACCTGCTGTCAAATAAAATAAGTTTGCTCACAGTCAGGTTTATGAACGTTTTAGCAATTGCCGCCTCCTGCAAGCAAGCTGCCCAGAAGCTTCCCAGACCTGGGCCCCCCGCCACATTACCTGGCTGCTTTAGCTAGTGAGATCTCTGCAACACATGCTTTGACAACCACTCTGGCAAGCAGGGCTGCTTCAACCTGTGGTAGGGCTTCTCCATCCCTGCGCAGAGCATCTCTGCCCCCAGCAGCAAGCTGCTGCTGACAAGCACCTGTGGGTCAGACACCTCAGTAAATGAAAATTTCATAGTTGGCTAAGAGTACCACTGGGAGCCTGCTCCAGGACCACAGGGACACCAGGCTCCTGATTACGGAGGTCTGGCAGTCACCTTCCTTGAAGCATAACATTTGTGATCTTTTGTCCATGTTCCGTTCCTCCAGCAGGGAAAGGGCAGATCCATGTCAGACCTCAACGCTACAAGCAAACTTTGGTTTTGTGGTGCCACAAGGTTCTTCGATGGAGAAGTCTGCAATGATCTTGGTTTCAAGAGGAACAAGCGTTTCCCAGGCCAGTGTGTGTAGCAGCCCCAGAGATCTGCGGCTCAGGAGGTGAGCCTGGCTCCTAACCCCAGCCCCTGTTGACAAGCAGTCACGCTGACATGTCCTGCATCTGTTCTCAGAAGCAAGGATCTCCCACCCAAACATGCTGCTCAGTCAAGGTGGGAAAGGAGGAAAACACAGATATTAGGGGATGGACAGCAAGCCACAGTGGTAAGCAATTTGCTAGCCAAGCAGAAGACAATCACAGTCATGTGCATGTCCTTTCAGCTGCTTCACTGGCACTACTTCATTCAGTGAGGTGACCAAGAGAAGCCTGCACATCTCCGGCCAGAGATCTACCGTCTCACATCTGAAACACCACTCAACCTTCCTCCTCAAAGATTTAAAGATGCAAAAAACCATCACTGTAAGGATTGCATAATGGCAACCCCTGCTTATCAGAAGACCTGGGGCAGAGGTGACTGCAGCCTGGTTTCACTGAACTAACATCATTCTGCCCCAGGTAAAGAACAAATCCTGCAAGCACAGTGAACACAAACCTTATAGCAAACCATGAGCATATGTCAATTCAGCTTTTTCACTACTGTCTGCATTTTCTATAGCAGAAGTCCCTTTGGTATAGGTTGTAGGTGCAGACCTGGCCACTGCAAACACAGATCACTTGTCTGCTACCAACTGAAATGCCTCCAATGACTGTGCAGTTTTAGCAGAGAGCTCTCAAGAACAAACCATGGGGACTAACAAAAAAAAAAATAACAAAAAAACCTTTGTATGACAAGTATAAAACCACCAGAAATTCAACCTGTCCTGCAACCAAAAATGCCAGTAATTGTCCCCAGACAAATACACCAGCTCCCCACTAACAAAGCAAAGTGATGCATGTGTGCAGTCAGGCCTTCTGTTGTGGGTGCCATGTGACTGCCCAAAAACTGAGAAGTTCCCATCAGCCAGGAAGACAGCTATTTCCTCTGCATAGGCCCACCATCAATTAGTCACCTCAGTGTCAAGGAGCATTTGTCATATATAAAGGCTCTCTCACAATACTCTTTTGACTGTATATCTTCTATATTGCCTAAATACTATCAGCTTCAACTGAAGACACTGAAGCTACTTTCCAGCACTTCTGTAGCACCTCTATGGTAACTGGGGTAACTGGTCCAGCACCAGAAGACATGGAAGGCAGAGGGCTTTAAACATCACACTGGAAAGATAAAGTAGATAAAAAGAAAAAGCAGTTGTTCAGTTTCTACTCTATGCGTCTCCAATCCCTGCAACATGGCTCAGCACTGGGAGAATACAAGGCTTCTACTCCATTCCCTTGACTAGTCACCTCAGCAGGAGCTCTCATCATCCATGGTAACTTGCACAGCTCTCCTCTGCCTGCAAAGTCAAAACTAAGTAACGCCTCAAATATGCAAAAAGTAGGATTACGTGGACATGCAAAGAAAATCTTTGCTGAGAAAAGACCAGAAAAAAACCCACAGTCAACACAGAACTATCCATCCCCCACTTCACAGTAAATAATTAAGCTGCCAAAAAAACACAGCATTTACTGCAGAGCATGACAGCTCTCCGGGCTTACTTTCCCCATCTGACAGCCTGCAGGAAGGCTGTACTGTCAATTCACTTGCATGCATTCTTATTTCCATCAAGCGATCTCAGGAAGTAGCACTCTTACACTGGATCCTGTGAGTTGGGTTTTGGGTTGATTTTTATGCATGTGGTTGTCAGCTCTGGCAATCTGAAGAAAAGGCTGGTTATTTTATTACCACAGCATTTGAAAAACCAAAGCAAGTTCATCTGCAGCTTTCAGTACTTATAACTGACTGATTAAGTGCCAAGAACAGCCAACTTCTGTCCTCTTCTAGATGAACCACAGAGATCATGCTGTTAGCAAGCGCTACTCTCACTTCATTTTTAGCTGGAAAGACAGCATAAAGGCTAGACAGCTACAAAATTGAAAGGCAGATAAATTGCCTAGTTTCAGTAGAATGCAACATGCAAGAAAACTCACTGCTTAGTAATAGGTATGGGGTCATGCATGCGTGTTTCCAAATTCCTTCTCTTTAGTATATGTTCCACAACTCCTCCAGAAGAAAGTCAATGCAATAAAGAACTGGAACACAGGAAATTCTACACTAACACAAGGAAGAACTTCTTCACTGTGAAAGTGACAGAGCACGGGAACAGGCTGCCAACACAGGTTGTGGAGTCTCCTTCTCTAGAGATATTCAGGACTTGCCTGGATGCCTACCTGTGTGACCTGCTTTAGCAGGAGGTGGGACTAGATGATCTCTAGAGGTCCCTTCCAACCCCTACAAGTCCTTGATTCTGTGAAAGCACAGGATATTTTTTCAATCAAGTCTGCAATTAATCAACTTCCTCCTTGACTAAAAGGTCAGTCCCACCCATCTCCAAAGCACCCACAAAGCATTTGCCTAAAAGCAGACTCCAAAGCAGAAAGGTCAAGGCAGGCAGTGTATCATCAGGAAATATTCAGTCCTGGGAATCACAAAAAAGCCATGTATGTGCTGAGGCACAAAACGAAACAACCTGAAGGAGTCACTGGTTTCATGCAAAGTGTGTCAGGAATGAAGAACTTCTGTTCAATGCTCAATGAAACACAGTCGGACGGCGTAATAAAGAGTTACAAAAGGAGGAAATTCTTCTTTGTGACACAAATTGAGCTGTGGCATGTTCTGCTATTTAAATCAAATTATAGAAGCCATCTGAAAAGTAACATGCAAATGGCTATAGAACAGTACCGTCAGCAGCTGCTACAGCCTGTGGCACATCCTCCTTCTATTTCAGTTGTCTCTAGGCCAGTGCTGCCCAAGATGGACACAGGCACATTGTCCCCACTTGAGTTACCATGCATTGCCATAAACACTTACCAAACCGCTTTGCAGTGGACGATGCCAGAAGGCTGTAAAAACCAGCACACACACACACAGGGAATACAAAGACACCACTGTGTCATACCACTGAAGAAAGCTTTTTTAAGCTATGCTTCTTCTCTGGCAATTGAAGCACCAGGACTGTGACACTGGTTCCAAGCTGCTCCTCCACTTGATCAAGCAAGTGGCCATGGTGAACCCTGATACCAGTGAGCCTGCCAGGCTGCTCCAGGGTGGTTGCTGGTGTGTTCTTTCAACACAAACTCTCCTCACTAGCAGCAGAATTGTTCACGACACAAGAAAGTTGATCAGCTTCAGTTTAGAGGTGCTCTGTCAGAAGATGAACACAGTAAAGTCTGAGAAGTAGGTTAGTGGATCACACACGGGATATCTGCACCTCCATCGAACCAGAAGCACATGCAACACCAGTAATGTAGAGCAGAGCAATCAACGATCCTTGTCCCTGCAGAAGCCAACCATCCAAGACAAACGAGCAGCAACAAAATCTCTCTTTAAGTAGTGAAGAGGTTTATATGTTGTTTGAGGAGAGATAATAACCAGAGCTTTGCGTAGATCATTCAGTTTGTCCCCCAAACCTCAGCTGCTTCACCAAGATACTTTGTCTGCCTTCTGCATCGATGTCAGATGTTGTGTGCACGCAGAAGAGGAAGCAACAGCTCATTGCTGTAGCTACTTTTCAACTGGGTTGACCAAACCTTCCTGTTCCTCTGCAGTTACCCTGCACTTCCCACTCCTGGTGTCTGCTTCAAGCGTCCATGTGCACTGCAAGCAGCCAGGCACTCTCACATCAGGCTTCTCCAGTGCTTCCAAATACAAGGAACCATGAATAAAGGCACTGAAATGCTAAGCTTACTAAAATTTTACGAGGGCAAGAATGTAGATGCTCTCACCAGTTGCTGGTTAAATAAAAGCCTGTGAACTGACAAGCGCAGACAGTAAAAACTCGTGGTCAGGCACCTCTCACCGCATGGAGATGAGAAAATAAATGGCAGGGCACAAACCTCTGGGGCTCACAGGGACAGTTTCAGAGCAAAATCCTTTGCAGCTACAGCAACTGTCTCAGCAACCCTCCCTGTATACATGCAAAAAAAAAAAACACCCCAAAAAACCCAACCTCTTTCTTCAAGCCCTCATACTTAACATACCCAAACACTTCAAAGCATGACAAAACCATAACGCAATTCCCCCTGAAGTTCTGTCTGAAGGCAGAGGCCAAAAAGAGCTAGGCTGCATTGCTGGGAATGTCTGCACCCAGTGCTGTCGGAAAGGCACACACAAAAACACGTTAACCTTCAGGGCAGACAAATCCCTTCACTCAGAACATTAAAACCAGGACATCCTGTCAATAGGGCCTGCTAATTCACGGTCCCCGAGCTGTGAGAAAATGTGAGCTGACAGCAGCATCAATATAAGCAGTCTGTCCTCACTTTTGTTCACGAGACTTTATGTGCTGGCAGCGCACCCTGCCAGCATATTGTACCTGCTCTTTACACGTGGCATCCTGCCTCTTCATCATACAGCAACAGAGCACTTCTCATGTCTTCTCCTGTCTTGTACCAGCTTCTGGCAGCAAGGGAAACAAGAACAAATAGGCCTCCTCCTGTTATATCAGCATCCTTAACCCATGAATACAGACTATGTACTATACCAATAAAAAAACACTAATCTAATTCTTGTCACTAAAAGCTGGCTGTCACAGGAGCCCAGACAGATAGATAAGCTGCTCCACAGCAACAAGCAGTTAGCTCAGTGCTTGCTGCAGCCAGGTAATTTCTCATTTGTATCTATACCAGTTAATCAGCTTCCTTAATGAACCATGAAGACTACAGGGCAGGTGGAATCCTGCCTTGCGCCAGGCTATCAAGCACAGCATTAACTGAATGGAGCTCAAAGGAAAGCATCCCAGAACCAGAGCTCATACTGTACCATGACGTAGAACAACAGGGAGCTCATTGGTGCAGGGCCTTGTCACAGAGCAGCACCATGCTCCACTGCACCGTGCAAGCCCGAAACGGAGGCAAACACTGGGACCAAGTTCCCTTCCTACCTGCTGTACTTCTTTTTGCACTGAAACTGCCCAAGAGAACAGAAGTGAAGCTGCTCTGGAGAGGTTTAGCAAAAGTCGAAGCATGCCTTGCTACACCTCAGCTTAGCACCTTCTGTCATGCATTAGCAAACCTGCTTTTGCCTAGGGTTACATGGCAGGAACATCTGCATCACCTCTTGGACAGCTGTGCAGACTATGAAAACTCCTGCCATCACAAAACTGCAGGTTTGTGGCCAAAGTAGCAAACTTCTGGAGGTCTCTGATGGCTTGTTTTTTCCTCCCTCACCTCTATCGCTTCATCTGAATAGCAAGCATTTCCTTTGTTAGTTTTGGTTTCTGTTTTGTATGGGGGGGCATTTCTGTCCGTTACTTCTTTTGAGTTGCTTTTCACAAAAAAAGCCCAGCTCCAGGCTGCAGCATAGTTTAGGACAGCTGCAGACTGCTCTTTTTCATCTACTAATAATGGTTGTTTTTCTCCTCTTCAATTTCAGGGTAGGCAAATAGCTCAGCCTCTGGGGAAGACGCAGCAACTTTGCGTGTCTCAAGTCAAGCAGAGCGTTTATAAGTGCAGAGCTTGCAAAACACACACCTGTGAGTCACCCAGACCCCATTGCTGCCCTCCAACATCTGTTCTACCGCCTAGGGACCGGCTTACTGAAGCAAGAAGGCCAGCAGCTCCTCGGCTCTCCTCAGCATAGCAAATTCTCTCAAAGCATCTTAATACTCATCATCTCACTGCTATGCAACCAAAGAGAATGCAGACACCAGCCTTATCACACCCTGAAGTGACACAGTTCCTAACTGCCAGGAGAGCATATCCCAACCACAATCACACAGCATGTGACGGTGTCCGGCTTCACCATTCCTCAAGGCAAACTCAAGCTCACACATGCTCCGGGTCCTACCTGTCAGCACAGCCTTTCAGATTAGACATTGTTCTTTTTGTATTTCAACTCTCATTTTTGAGGCCAGATCAAGAGGATTGCTTTTCAACATTTTTGCATTCATCTGTTTTGATAAAAGGAGGCAGGTTTGGCATTCATTTTTTCGAATGTCTACTTTGCAATGCACACAACCAAAGAATTAACGTGCTCTGGACAAAGCCACAGAAGAGCGACGCAGTTCAGCCAGCTGCGTTTTTGAAGATTCTTTGTGGTTATCTGAGGCAGAACTAAGCACTCAGATAAATCAAGAAAATAACAGTTATTTTCATAAATCATAATTCTAGACTTTGAAGGAAAATGCAACTGAAATCAATCAGAAGGACTGACCCGTCTTTGGTAGAGTCCCATTTCTCACATAAAGGAGAAGACTGCCCAATCTGAAGATCAGTGCAACTTGAAGCAAGCACGAGCACTGTGATTTCCAAGCTTAGTCCAATACTTTGGGCAGTCCTTCATTATTTGTTAATAACATGAAACGTTATGCCTACAAACACCATTTTACTCAGGTAAAAATTCACAGTGTGTATCTTGCATGGCATTCCTCCCATACTGTTACACAAGCCATATTTTCACACGTACAACTATAAAGAAAGTATTAGGGATCTAACTTCAAATTAGTAACATCACCTGTCTTCTTACACCTCATCTCTGCTTCTTCCGCAGTCTTACTAGGGAGAGCAATAGGAACACTACGCAACTCTACAGCATGCCAGTATGGAAGGACAAAATAAAAGCAACTTGAAGGTGTAGGAGCCAGTCCTGCTATGCCCTGACCTCAACATTTACTTTTAGAAATGATCTCTCAATGCTAACTCTAAACATTTATCCTCTACCTTGACTAGGGTAGAGGGTAGGACAGCAATAGATAGAAGAACCAAAGAGAGAAACCACTGCAGCACTGAGATGACTCCTAGCCAGCTCTTCTCAGAGGTCTGAAGAGCATCTCCAATTTTGGTGGCAGAAAAAGGAGGAAATGGCATTTTCACTCAGAAAAACATAACTACTGAACGCCCCTGGAGGTTCAAGATAAGGGTAAATGGGGCACTGAGTTACTCGGTTCAGTAGGCACGGTGGTGATGAGCTGATGGTTATTATATATAATATGAATATGACTACCTAAAAAATGCTGCAGTGACATGGTTAGGTTTTTCATTAAATTATTTCCTCATTTAGCCTCCTTGTAAAGCCTTCTAAAGGCTCAACATCAGTACTTTTGTTTAGTATCTGAAAGAAGACAAAGAAACAGACACAGCAACCTTAACAGAAGCAAAGTTAAATAAAGACAGAAAAGGCACTTTTTCTACAGAAATAAAAGTCATTACCATGCTTGGAGTACTACTGCAGCTTAATATAAGCAAGCACTGTATAATTTTGAAGAAAAATAATTAATATCTCTCCACTGCTATCACCAAGCTTCTCAGAGGGCCAAAGGGCTGAAGATTTAAACTCCCGGGCTCTAAGCATGCAAACTACAGCTGCCCCTCCACAAAGCCTAGCCAAGGAAGAGCATCCCCAAAAGAAACCAGGAAAGTTTTAATTGCTGTTAAAAGCACACAAGTTTGCAGTTTTAAACACACGAACTCGGAAGAGATAGTCTCAGATTGCTCCTCTCATGTGGTTTCTGTAATGGCATCTTCATTATAGTACAAAGGGAAGAAACTAATTCATTCAACATGCATGTGGCCTTCAGTTACTTAATCAAAACATTTCTCTATGACTGTTTAAGTAGTTATATTGCACTGTTTTGACTAGAAGACGCGCCACTGGTTTCTCACATGTGGATTTTATTGCAAAATTCTGGTGCGGCTCTGGAAAAAAGGCTAATTCAAAGGATAGATGAGAACAGTGACTTGAAAAGAGGTCTGCATGTGTCCCACCAACCTCCTCCTGCCCCACACACCCTTTTAATGCTTTTTTCCCCCCTATCTTAATGGGAGAGGAAACCTACAATGATTCAATATTTCATGTCTCAGTGAGAAACAGTGCTATGAGAGTCGTGTCACAGCAATACATCAGCTAAACAAAAGAAGGAAAAAAGAAAAAACAACCCAACCCTTCCTTCATTGAAAAACCACATTACTGGCCCTTCATTGCCTGCAGCAAAGCACTGCAGAAACACTCATGTGCACAATCCTAAGCTTTAGCAAGCTGCAAACAAATGTGAATTAGTGAGTCCCAAAAACCCCAGTAATCCTGCCAGTGACTCCAGTGAGCACTGCTTTTCTGCACACCAGCAGCTGCTTCTGTCTCCCACCAGAAGTGTAAATGCACATTCTTGGACAAAGGGAACCCCAGCTCCAGGAGCGTCCGTGCCACCAGATGTTCCACATGCACACAGGAGCCTACAAGCACATCATCTGCCAGAGCACATCCAACACAGCTCAGATAGAGAGGCGAAGTACCAGGACTGCAGAACTCCACCTCTCTTGAATACCTGGAGGTATTCAAGAGATGAGTGGACACAGCACTCAGTGACATGGCTTGGTGAGGGGATTTGGTAGTCAGGTTGATGGCTGGACTTGATGATCTTTTCCAGCCTAGATAATTCTAAGATTCTAAGAAGCTAATGCTCAGGAAACTTATCTCCTGAACACCAGATCACAAAGCTGCTAACACTGCAAAGTCACAGAACTCACCCAGCAGCTGAGCAGATGTAAGTGACTTGCTGTAGCGGGCAATGAGATCAACGCTCACAAGCAGACAAGGAAACAAGTCAGCCACATCTCAGGAGACAGCATAACTACGTCACAAACACAACCTACCTAGGCTGACTGAGCCCAAAGCCCTCCACCAATATTCAGAACTCAAAGTAGGGTAGGGGACACACGGCCCCATCCCCCCAAAAAAAAACACCAAATAATGCTCACTTGTCAGTTGCTGTTCACTTGGAATTAGGGAAGCAAACCTAAGTCTTTGCACAGCCAGAAGATCACACTCCAAACAAACCACAGGAGATGTGTAGATATACATCATGCTAACACAGCGCCCAGCTTCTGGGAACAAAGACAGAAAAAGGGATAAATATCCTCATCACCAAGCAATGTCAGGCCTGGTAAATCCATACACACACAGATACTAATAATAACCTGTTATTTCTGGAGAGAATTGGGGGGAAAAAATAGTTGCTGGGCTGCAAGAGAACAGATTTAACACATGGGATGCTATTCAGAAACCTGGAGAAGCTGAGTTCATTACACAGTCAGAAACCTCAAGTTTCAACAAAAGTCAATTCCATCTAGCTTATGCAGTCCTGCTTAAAGCTGAATTTAGCACGATCTTAAGGAAAACTCTAAAAACAAACAAAAAAAACCCCACAAGAACCATGCCTTCAGAAACTCAAATGCAAGCACTACAAAAACAATTTTTCTGCCTGGTGCTTCAAATACAAGAAATTCTGTAAGAGGAAATATTGCTCCCAGGAATCTGCAAAGTGACTCTGAGGACTACAGAAGCATTTAGGAGTTCTGCGGTTGAAATAAAAAAAAGAAAAAAAGGAAAAAAGCTCATAAATTTAGAAGACAATGTGAACAATGCTGAGATATTCAGGCAAAAATGAAAGCTGCTGTTGGGAGGGGAGGGGAAATGCCCACAATAGCTTTGGGAAGCACTGCCCAAAACCCTCAGGAAAGAAAGCAAAATGAAAACACACTTTTAGAAATCTGGGATGACCAGTGCTTAGCAGCAACACAAAGGCACTGCAGCAGTTGCATGATAGGACTAAAGGCTGAAAAAGACAACTGCTGTACTAGAGCTGACTATTCTGGCCGCCTGGTATTTGCCCATTTCCACCCGCGTGCAGGTTTTGGAACCTCCTGGTACCCGACACGGGGACTTGGCAGCTCTGGGCACTGCCTGCTCCCTGCAATGCTCCCAGCCCGGGTGGGACAAGCCATCCTCCTGTCCCTCGAGGCTGTCTCTGCTTAGCACCATACTGAAGAGACAGCAAGCAGTGAATGGCTGATTGTCAGGGCAGGGAGGAGAGTCCAAGGCGATACGGCAAACGCACATGCAACGTCTCGAGTTCAGCTGGCAAACCCCTTCTTGCAAGGCCACAGCTACTTTTGCAACAGCTGGGAGAGAAAAACAAAGAGGAGCAAGCTGGTACTGCCTCAGCATGCTGCTGCTTGTACAAGGGCAGGGCGTAGGGCTCCCAGCATCCCGTTACTCAACACTGCCAGCCTGCCAGGAGCTTCCTGTCGTAGTCATCTCCTGCTTTTGCATACCTGCATGAGGCTGTATTCACAGCATCCCCATCCCCAGGTGTCCCTTTCTAGGTGGAAAGACAAGAAGCCAGGCGTGTGGGATACATACAGGGCTGAGGAAAAGAGTAGACAAACTTCTTATCCTCCCATTACTTACAGAATTTTTATATCTACTGGATTGTCTGCTTCCCCCACAGATATCTCATTTAAAAATTCCCACTGCAGGAGAGAGACAGCAGAGGCTTCCCTTAAATCACAGTGAAGTCCAACCACAGTCGTGACTTAATTCTGGCTCTCCTCCATGACTAAAAAGCCAGGAAAATGCAAGACCAAAGCTCCGTCACAAACAGAAAACGAGTTCCTGGGGACTGTGCCATCTATACCATCTCAGATCCCAGTGAGTGATCCAAGCAAGTGGCTTTGGTTTCATAAATCACCAGCACACCAAGCCCAAGCCTTCCAACAATGTTATTGCTCCCCTCCCTTTGCCTTCAGCTGCAATAAGAGCCATTCTGTACCCCACAGACCTCAAAATAATTCCTATTCTTTAACAATTCAGCAATTCCTTTGAGAGCTATTTATGATGAAGAAAAACCTTATCAGATGAGAGCGGCAAGACTCTGAAGCTGAGCGCTGGCATTCGTCTAGAACAAGCGGCACCACTCAGACATTATCAAGCGAGGAGCAAAACACAGCCAGAATGAGTCTTCATCTTAAATGAAAGCTGTATCTTTTATCTGAGAAAAACAAACAACTTCACTACATGGAGACTCAGCCAAAGAGGGAAAAGGCAACACAAATCCTTATGAACTGATAAAATACTCGATAGCCTGTTGCATTTCTAGCTTAGATAGAAAAACAAACAAACATAGCAGAATATCCTTAGTGTTTAGCTTCTCTCTAATTCTAGGACATGGTTTTTGGCAGTAAGCCTGGTTTGCACCTGAGGGTAATGCAAAATGGAACATAAAAACCCAACCCGAATGACAACTGAAGAGCAGCCATCTGTGTGGGCGTTTCTCTTTCCAAACCAAACTCAGAGTGAAGAGGGTTTTCCAAAGAGCCAGCCAAGGAAAGAGAAACTTAATAAAGAGACTCAGTGGGATCTGAGCGGAGAGCATGCTTCATGCAAATACCAGGGCGAAGGCTTTATTCATCCTGCCTGCCACCAGCAGCCCTCCCAGACGTTCTTTTTCTTCCAGCAAAAGCTGCTGGAAAGAGTGCTCTGTTTGGAAAGCAGATGTGCAGAACAGACGTGGCTAGCTCGTGGGTCAAGTGCCTGCTGTGCTTTTCTCTCCAGATCACCAAATTGCTGCCCACACAATGGTCACCTCACTGCAAATACAAACAGACTGCCTCCCTCACAGCCCAGGTCTTACCATGGGAGTAACATGTGTGGGGCATGTTGTAATCCTATAGCAGAGCAGACAAACCTGAGTCACCCCACGGGATAAGTAGCAATTTAGACAGCCACCAAACAACTGCCTTCAGAGAGGGCTACATGAGATCTTTTGCATGTGAAAGCAAATTCAAACACACTTAAATTTGTGCTGTCATGGTTACGGAGGGCTGGCTAACCACAAACTGCAATGCACCCACGGAACAGACCTGCATGTCACAACTGCTCTAAACAGAGTTTGTAAAAGCTGTGATCTGAGCCTTGTGAAAGCCAGCTATGTCCTTCACTGCACAGTAACCCAGATACAGCCTTCCCACTGCTGCAAGCACACATGCACACCTCCAGCTCCAAGTCTGCCCACATACATGGCTGCTCCTTGCCTGCCTGACTATAGATTACCGTACAAACGGAGCTCTTGGCCTGCTCAAAACTCGTAAAATTCACAAAAAAATACGAGGAATTCAGGCTACAACAAATTGGTCTTCACCATCCTGCAGTGCTTACAGCTCCACGCTCCCAGCAGGATCAGGAAACTCCCCTGCAGTTGACAGGGAAAGGACCATTTAACCCAGCAGAGACAAAGATGAGGGCAGTCAGGTTACACCAGAGATTTAGAAGGTTGAGGGCTTTGTTTTTGCTCTTCCCAATCAGGTGGGCTCCGACACATTTCCTGACAGCGTAATTAGGCTGCTCAGTCTCTATCCAGCTCCTTCTAGAGCAGCTCCACTACCGTCTCTGGAGACAGGGTATTACTTCAGATGGAGTCACTTCAGATGTATCCCTGGCTCAACCCGGTACGGCTGTCTTCACCTTATCTTATCCAGCCGATTACAATATATGCCCACATACTTTAAGCATAGAGCAACAGCATCAGCAAAAATTCACTGATAGGAGAAATATTTTCCTAACAGAGTACTCAAAGCAGGAGGTGGACATCTCCTCCTTGCACTCAGCAACTGGAATGAAACATTCTGAGCTTTCTCCCAAGACTCAAAAGGAGAGCTGACCCAGGGAATGCCCTGAGATTCTTGTTCATTTCACAACAAGCCAATGGTAAAAGGAAATTGAGCTGAATATTCACATGCTTAAGGCCATTTGAAGTGGAGACTTACTTTCCTAATGTAGAAGGTTTTCCCAGCCTTCTGAGGGCAGGAGACAGAAAGAAGAAGAAATGCCTTTCAGTGAAAGCTCCAGTAAGACAGGAGTTCCCCCAAAATAATTAGCAGTATGAGAGGAAAAACTAACATCAACTTTCCCTAAGGGAAGGCTTCACATTTATGAAATCTATATATCCAAAGGTCACTGAAGTTCACAGAATCCACTGCTATATTAGATCGTTGTTAATTGCAGCAGCTTTTCCAGACCTCGGAGAAAATACTCCCTAGGACCATTTCTTTCCTTCATTTGGCTTTTCGGTTAAGCGCAGGAACAAAATGGAACAGGAAACCACGGGCACAGCCACCGTGTCCACGAGAGGCTGTTTCCAGGCACTGGGGGCATGGGGCCGAGCACTGCAGCAGCACAAGGGCCCAAATGGACACACACGCATCCTTCTTCATTAGGCAACAAGTTCTGCTTCCCATGCCAATGGAGAACTTGAAAATAGGTTTGCAGTGAGCAAGTCCGCAGGGAACCAGAGAAAACTGAGTAACTAATGCAATCCTAGTTTGCCAACTGATACAGATGGCTTTCAACAGGAAGGTAACAACACGTCTTAGGAAAACATAAACCCTCCCAGAGAGAAAAGGGTCATTTTGGCACTGAATTTTTCCGAATGTTCTCAGAAAACTCAGCAGGAAATGGAAGAATGGAAACGTTCTCTCTCTGCATAAATTCTTATATCAGGTTAGATTAGATTAATGCCCCCTGGAAGGATTACTACTCTAGGCAGTTAATGGATGCTCCTACTTCAGCTCTCATGGTGCTTTTCTCCCAATGACTGAAACAGCACTAAGAAGTTTCATCCCTAATTCCCCCACAAAGACAGCTCTGTTACCTGCAGGCTGCACTGCTCAGCAGAGCAGAGAAGCAGCAAAATATATCCAACTCCGACCAAACACAGAATACAAATAGCATTCCAGTGCTATTTCCCCTCTTTCTTCTGTTTTCTAAACATGCAGAAGCAAATTGAAACTCAGACATTTCTCTCTGTTTTCCTAATGGAACTTTAGCAAGCCTGCTGTGCAATTGTCTGCAAGAGGCTATGGAAAACAAAAAAGAGCAAAGCAAACCACAGGGGTTAACCTGCAGGGCAACTACTTCAGTAGAAGCAGCCAAAAACAAATCATTTGTAGGCACACACGTGAAGCCAAGGCTTATTTGTCAGAGGAGGAAGTATCAAAGGCTTTGAACATAGCCATCCACCTCCTGTGTCACCTGCAGCAGTCCCGTGCTTGCAGCATTACAGCTGTAACTGTAATGACAAAGCCTCTGCAAAAGGAGTGGTACAAACGTCAGGGAAGATGGAAGAATAAAAGGTGACTGCATCTCTGAAGGGCAGTTCTTCGTGTGACAAGTCTGGGATGGTTACGGGCAGTTGGTGAAAGCAATGAGACACCTGAAGACATTTGTCCTGGAGCAGCAGCTGGGCAGGAGAGGAAGGGACAGCTGCAGCACTGCCTCAGGAAACTCCCCCACAGGACTCTATTCACTCCAGTGCCTGACAGGGGTACTGAAACACAGCAGTGACGAAGCCCATCCGTATTAGGACAAAGCTCGACTCTCAGCGAGCCTGCGGTGGCTCCTACCACACGCACACCCTGCTTTGGTTCTGGTGACTGATGCTGTTTATTAACTAGCTTCTTCTGAGCTGACAGAAGACGCCTTCCTGTGGGCAGACATATCACATCTAAAATGTTCCAGGAAAGCAAAAGCCCATCCATTCACTGTCACTTCACTTCTGTGGCAGATAATGAGAGGAAAGCCTACAACTATGTAGGTAACCAAACCCCAGCCACCAAACTTGGCTGGCATGTGAGCTTGCCAGCCCCTATACCCATCCACTGCCTGCCCAGCAACTCAACTGCACATCTCAGCAATCTCAACTGAGATTAACCATCCTTATGCTCTCAGAACATCATCTCAAGCTATTTTTTCAAATCAGCATTTAGTTTTATCACTCACTAATACGACATTTCCTCTCTCCTCCCCACCCTTCCCCCGTGTATTCAGTGGAATTGCTTCTTCTGCAAATCACACTGCAATTGCTGAACCTTTGCTGATTAGATGGGGAGAGCTGTGTCTGAAAACAAACCAAATGGCAGTAAACAGACCCCTGTGCAGTAAGATGAAGTACTGGATAATGCATGCAACAGCCCTAACAAAAGAACAGTCAGTCTCCAGATTTGCATCAGAATCTCATCAAGCTCAGTAGATAGCATCTGCAATTACAATAACCTGCTCCATCCTGCAAAAAAAAAAAAAAAAAGAAGGGGGGAGAGGTAGGTTTGAACACACTTGGGTAAACCAAGTTTCCATCTGTTTTGTCAGCATTTCAGGCCCTTTTGAATCCTGGGCACTACTTTCTTTCTTGTCCTAAAGTTAGATTTGTTTATTATTACTTCCTAGTTTAAGCATCACTTCTACACAGCTGGAAGGTTATTCTGTCCTGTCCCATGCACCACTGCTGTCTGGCCCAACAAGAAGCCAGGCTAGCCCACGTGCCTCCATCAACCCTCAGAAAAGGACGCAAGGATGAGAAGTGCCCCAGGCAGCACGTGCCTGTGCTCTGAGAACCAAGCTGCTGGAGGACAAGGATGGCAAACTGTTCCCTACATGGCCACTACGGGAGGCAAAATCCCATTACAGGAAATCCACTTTGACATTTCAGATGTGGAAGAAAATGAATTTTGCTTTTTGTCACCAGCAGTCTGGGGCACAGATTCAGCATCGCTTCCTGTAGATGCATCTCAGGCAGCCTGCTAGCAAACAGAGGCCATGCTTTCCTTTGCTGTTGCCATTTCTTTATGTTCCTGCCTTTAAAGAGATCCTCTAAGCTATAACATAACCTTAAGAAATGGAAAGTACACCTAGAAGGCTAGCACAGGAAGTGCACACACTGCTGCTAACTATCTCTATCAGCAGCTCAGAAGCAGAGAGCATGTCTTCTTGCAGGGCACAAGTAGTCCCAGTAAACACCAGGAATGAGATGGAAGCAGCTCCGCCCTAACTCCTACTCCTCC
>JAOWBP010002559.1:12841980-12854191 GCA_028571105.1 Tragopan temminckii
CCAAAGCTCACCTACAGGAACTATGGTGAGCTGCTAACAGAAAGCCACAGTTGGGATAGTTCTTCAGACATCTTTTACCTAAAAGATATAGACTTGTGGACTAGATGTAGTGTTTCTAAACTTCTTCGAAGATCTGCCCTGTAGTCAACCTGGTTTAGCAGGGGGTTGGATTAGATGATCTTCAGAGGTCCCTCCCCAACTCCTGCAATTCAGTGATCCTGTTATAAGCAATAGGAGACCAAGCATTACTTGGAAGGCTTCCACCTGGTATATTTTGTTCTGCCACAAATGGCAACTAAGAAGTTGTCATAAGTTTGAAAGGCCTCAAGTAATAGCAAAATGAGTGCTGTGATGAGCTATCTCAGCTTCTCCACTGAAATACAAGTTCTCATTGAGGAGCCAAAATTAGAAAGCTTGTGTCTCAAGTACTGCAGCTTCAAGTATATGTCCTGAGAAAGCTGGCAAGAAAATGCTTTCCGTGAAAAGCTGTAGCACAATGCAGAAAAAAGGTTCTGTCTTTGGCAGTTAATGAAATGTATAATTGCTGCCTCTTTGAAGGACTGGATAAAAGTCAGGACTGAAACCTGTGCTGCCCACTTGATGGTCTAAATCTGACTAGAGAATACTTGAATGCCAAAAAGCATTATCAGCATCCTCTCTGCTGACAGCATTCCATTATGGGTTGGGATGGTCTGGTACTGCACAGCCTGGAGATGAACATTGTACTTCCATGTAGAACTTTAGCAGCTTAGCTTTCCTACATTGCTGGTCCAGCTCCTGCCCTCGGAGAGTTCCTGCCCTGCCCCAGAGGTGTGGGAATTGGTGAGGTGCCCCAGGAGCACCTGTGGGGCTGAGAGCGACTATGAGCAGCACACACGTCTGCAGGCAAGCACCTTTCCTTTTCTGAGATAAAGATCCCGAACGTTGTCTGCGGGAGAAGTGCTGCTTAGAAAGGGTTGAGGAGGCAGGGATTGAGAAAAGTTCAGTAATGTGGGAAGGCTTCTGTTCCTCTCTTCCCTCTCTCCTCTGAAGCAAACATGAAGAAGCAACCAGTGCTTCATGCTCTTCAGATCCCTGGAGTTCTCATGTCATTTTTACTTTGCAGGGTTAGAGAGTGCGGTCTCACAGCTGCTTGCTGCAAGGCAGTCAGCTCTGTTCTAAGCGTGAACAAACACTTGCAAGTCCTGCACATCGGTGAGAACAAGCTGGGCAATGCTGGGGTGGAGATCCTGTGTGAGGGGCTGCTGCACCCCAACTGCAACATCCACTCTCTATGGTAAGGTGCACCCTAAGGGGTCATCTCCTCCGTTACTGCATTACCCTTCCAAGCACAGCATGCAGAGAGGGATAACAATGGAGTTTTTTGCTCACAGGAAACAATTCATACCACATACTGATGTTTGACTAGACCAATCCCACCTCACAAGTAAATGGAAGCCATGGTTGCTTCCATGTATCCTGATAGTCACGGTGTCTCGCACATGCAACGCAATGGTGCCTCAGTAGTTGTCATGGGGACACCATGGAGCAGACTCTGCTGATGTTTCTGAGATGCTGACCTGTGGAAATCTCTGGGCTGCACCTGCATAGCCCAAGCTGGGGTTGATAGGGTGTCTCTGGAGCCAGCACTCACTGCGCTGGCCTCTGTCTTTTCCCCACAGGCTGGGCAACTGCGATATCACCGCAGCCTGCTGTGCCACGCTTGCTAACGTCATGGTCACCAAGCAGAACCTTACAGAGCTGGACCTGAGCTACAACACTCTGGAGGATGAAGGTCTGTTGAAGCTCTGTGAAGCCGTGAGGAACCCCAACTGCAAGATGCAGCAGCTGATGTGAGCAATGCTTGTGTTCCTATGGGCAAATGGGTGATCCTGGGGGTGGAACACCACCTGCGTGCTGCAAAGCATGCCCTGTCCCTCCCAAATGGCATGGGTGTAGAGGCTGAATCTGCTTTGGTCCATTAGGCCCAGGAAGAAGGAAATGGCGATGCTGGGGAGGGAACAATGCAGGTGCCTTATTGGCATTTTGACTGGACTCTGCTGTCTAGCTGGGGCCCCTTCTGTTAATTAGTCTTCTCATTACAGCCCTCTGTGTGTCTTTCTGCCCTCTCTGACCTTAATGGGAGGATGCCCACTAACCCAACTTGCTTTTTTTTGTTTCGGTTCAGTCTGTACGACATTTTCTGGGGTCCTGAAGTGGATGATGAACTAAAAGCCCTGGAAGAAGCCAGGCCCGATGTGAAGATCATTTCATGAGTGATGGCTGCCTGCAGAGCAAAGTCAAAACAACATCCTCTTCTTAATCTGAACTTTTCTTACATAAAGCTAATTAATTTAATATAGATTGTGCTTTTACCAAAAAAAAGCCTTGTGGATTCCCAGAGCGGGGGTCCGGGTAGCTGATAAGCCTTGTGTGTCGCTGGATCTGCCAACGCTGAGGCTCGTGAAAGCGTTGTACATTTACACCACAGCATCGCTATCCTTGAAATAAATAGTGGGCATCTGCTAGAAGCTGGGCTGTACCCTTTAGGAGCTCTTTAATCCTATAATCCCTTACAGTGTATTAGTCAGGCTTTAAAGAGAGCTCCTTTCCAAAGGCAAGGGGAGAACTACCTCCTGTATTGTTGCAGGGGGGTACCTTTGCCAGGTCTCTGGGGAGAGCTTTCCAAAAAGCAGCAAGTGTGCTTTTTAGTTTAAAACTGAGCTCTCCACTGCCTTTCCCTAGAGGAGCTCTTAGAAAAGCAGCAGCGACCAAGCTGCTGGAGGAGAGAGAAAGGAGTGGCTCTTCAGCTGCTTACAGTCAGAATTAGCATCCCTTGAAGAGTGATTTTTTCCTACCAACAAAAGATGCTGTGTGTTTCTATTAGTACGGGGGAAGATTAAATGGTTTGATATGTTTGCTCTGGTGAGAGTGGTTCTACAGGAGTTTTTATTAAAATCTGTTTGCAAATAATTAAGTGCTTCATTCTTCTACTTATAAAAATAAGATATAATCCATTGCTTGAATCTGTATATTTCTCCCTCATGACCAACCCCCATCTCTTCTGAACTGCACTATTACTAATACCTTACTTAGTGTTTGCTTTCGGTTATGTTCCTGGCTGAAGCACATTGGGAGGAGATATGTCAAGCCCTTAGGAAGGCTGCAAGCCTTCAAGTCCTTAGTTCTGAGGCTGTTTGCCCAGTCAGAATTTTAATAAATCTTGTTGCAAGGGAGAACAAAGCTGACAAACACCCAGAACGCTGCAATGAAAGAAAAAATAGCTTTAAAAAATGCAAGTGAGATGCTGAGTGTTGCACTGTGCTAACCCTGCAAAAGAAGCATGTAAAATTAAATCCTGTTTCCTGACACCTCCCCTCCCTAAAGCTGTTGCTTGGTGTTTTGGTCACTTGCAAATCCCACCTAGGTGTACGATTTGAAGGTGTCCTTGTCACGTGGTGCCTACACGTTCGCCTTGTAACTGGCTTTTCTTGGGCTTAGCAAAACATTGATCTGGAAGAAGCTGATAGTGGTTCTTACAAAGGAAGCATTTACATGAGCAGAGCTCCTATAGCAGTCATCACAAACCCCAAACGTGTCCCAGAAGAAGTTTACTTGTGCCTTCAGGCAGGCATGAATGGCAGGGTAGGTTTGTTCCCCACCTCACTTCTCTTACAAGGATTAAGAAGTCCAGGTCCAATTCTCAGTTCACAGCAGACATCTGAATGCTTTTGCAAAGCCAGCATAGCCCAGCATTACAGTATAAACAAGCTTCCCTGCACCATCCTGTAGTGCACAGCCTCAGCACCGCTTTCCAAACACTGCGCAGAAAACCCTACCCCATCAGGGACAACTCAGCTCTCCAAGCAAATACTAGTGGCTTAAAAAGCCACAGCACCTGAGACCGAATAGATTGGGTAGCAGAGAACCTGACTCCGGAGCATTCACATTCTTTTGCATTCTAGATGCCAGTAGCGGTGAGAGCCTCTGCAGTCTCAAAGCATGTGATCTGAAGCAGAGGTCATGGTGCTCCAACAATGCTGCCAGGAGCAGTCATCATCAGGCTGTGACCCTCCCAGGCATGTCACACTCCTCCAAAACCTACTGGCCCTCTGCTGAGATGGTCCTATGGGATCACTTTTTGCCTGAAATCTTCCTTTGCCTCAGAAAAGTCATTATTTTTGTCATCTTTTCCAATGCTGGGCAAATAACCCTTCCTGTACGCCTCACCCTGCAGCCACCCCTTCTTCGCCAGCACTTCATCTCTTTTTATCCCTTTTAATAATAGCAAACACACGCATCAACATGAAATAATAGAAGTGCCTCCCCAGCCCTTTCCAGGCCAGGAAGGACATAGAGATGTGCAGTCCTCAGGCTGTGTGGAGCCAGCCTCCCGCCAGAGGAGGAAAAGCCACCCTGCATGCACCATAGCCCCTTCCAAGCTGGAGGGTAAATCAACAGCACATGGGATCCACAGCCACATGGCTGAAGAGAACAGAAACTTTGACCTTACAAGCACCGGGACAGGACATTCCAGAGCCAGCTTTCTCCACCCGCACTTACCTTTTTTCATGAGAAGTTCTCCTGCCCATGCTACACTGCCTTGAGGTGTTCAGCTGTGTCTTGCAGATGACTAAAGCTCTTCAGCTCCAGGCACAGAGGCACTCCCCAGCTGCACTGTGATGGTCAAGAAGGGATTGCTGCTGGAGCTCCTGCTGTCAGGCTTGAGGCCTCAGCTCATCCCTGGTGTGCAGCAAACCAAGGAGCACACAGAGGTTGGAGTACAGAGCCCCCAAAAGGTCCCACATCCTTCCTCATCTCCTCCTCAATGCTCGGCCCTGTAACAGCCATGGAGCTTGGCATTGTCTTCTTGCTCCTGAAGGAAAGCACCTTCCCCCCTTCCAGGTGCCACACTGTGCTAAAACCACCCATTGGATGCATTTTTAGGTTCATGGCTCTGCACCTGGGATGCACAGGGAGGGCTCTGACACAGCTAAGACCACACAGCGAGCTCCAGGGATGTGAGCAAAGGCTTGCATGACCCTCGCAACCATGTTTCCCAGGCAGGCACCCAAACTGCCAGCTCTCTGTGGCTATGATGGAGTTACCCAGGCACCAGCCCAGCCAGCACATTGTTCCACACGTACACCCTGTTCTGCTCCGGCTTCGTCAATATTGGCTCCTGGAAACTTGTTTTCCTGGTGCAACAAAGCAACCCTGTGCCGTGTGCTGGCAGAAGGTTTGGAGGGCTCCCAGGATCCTGCTCTGAAGCTCTTTCTGAAGGTAGGATTTGGGAGCTAGGCCTCTGGGAGGAGCTGGGAATGGGATCCTTACGGCTCTGGGGGAAAGGCAGCTATGTCCCCTGTGCCTGCAGGGCTATTTCTGCTGGGGGCTGCCTCTGTTAGGGGGCTCAGGAAGGAGCAGAAAGTGAGTTGTTTCCTCTTACCCACACTGATGCAGACACAAGGCACGAGGGAAGCGCCTGACCCACTGTAGGCTGTCATACACACATCAAGGGGTGGGTGACAGCCAGACTGAGCAGTAGGGCTGTCTGCCATAGCCAGCCTTGCTGTGACATCTGGCCCTGTGAGAGGAAGTGTTGTCCAGAAGGGTGAAGCATGCTGGTGACAGAGACATTCAGCTTTGTTGTTTCCCTCTGTTTAAATGGCTTCTTGCCCATCATTCTCCTCATTCAAGTGCAGACTTAAGAGTGAAAACCTCTCAGGTGACTGGCAGCCAGGTTTAGAGCAACAGTGTCTGTTGAAGGTTATCTTCATAATACGATCTTCCTGAAGGCTCTGTTATCAATAAATCCCTCTTGATGCTCAGATCTGCACCTAAGTCTGCCTGTAGCTCCTTGAGCATCCTCACAGCACACTTCTTACTGTAGGTTAGCAGAGAGTTAAGTTTCCTGTGCAGGTATAATGCTTCTCTTAGTCTCATGTTTTCAGGGAACTGTTTATTTAGGCTTGGTTTGGCTCTCATTCACACAAGGATGTTCCTGCCGGCCATCTCCTGTTCTTTGCTGTTGCTTCCGCTTCAACACATTGCTCAGTGCAGGGTCCTGCAGTGAAAGCACAGATAATACAGGCAACAATGAGAATACAGAGAAGAAAATACATGGTGTTAACAGCAACCTGTTCTGATGTGAGGAACTCACGTGCACTGAGGGGTTTTCACTCAACTGATTTCTGCTTCTAAGCTTGCTGTGGGTTGCATAAAGCAACAGTAATACCTTAAAACAGCACTGGTCTAAAGCTGGGCTCTGGCTCTTGGCTACTTTTATTTGCTAGAAGTGGGTAAAGCACTTGCTCTCTGCAAAAATTTGTGTTTTTATCTCATCTTAAGCAATCAGAAAAAGAACAAAACTCCAAGGCCTATTCCCTTTAAAGGCAAATGGGTATAAAGGTGTTGGGGGGGGGGGGGAGGTGAGCCCTGTTCCTCCCTAAATATACCCACCTACTCAGGAGCTAACACTCTTAAGGGACATTTGCTCCAAGGTTCTGGTAGAATCCCTCTTTCCAGTCCTTGCTTTGATTAATTGGGCTAAGTAGTGATGAAAAGCTGCATGAACACATAGCCTGACGAGCCTCTGTCATCTTCTTAGAAGCAAAATGCAGCTTCTGTTTCTTCTCAAAACTGGGAGGTTCCTTGGGGGAACAAGTAACATTGGGTAAAGCTGAGATTGTCCTTAGCAGATCATACAGTGAGAGTAGAAGCCATTACTGCTTATAAAGGCAATTGGAACAATTAATGGAAATTTAAAAAAAAACCTGTTGATTCTCATTATCAGCATCCCTCAGCTGCATACTGTGGGAGGAATATTATGGGGGTAAGGTTTTACTGGGTGTTTGTGCTTAGTCCTATGCTTTCCCTGAGCATCCTCTATCAGGTCCTGTCAGAAGGCAATAAGCAGGAAGGACAGCAGCTGTAGGAGGCAGTAGAGGTATGTGGAGGCAAGGCAGCAGGCTGAGAAAAAGCTAGCAGGGAAATCACAGGTGTGCCCTGTTTCTAGCAGTCTTTCCCATTGGAAGTCTATAAGCTACTTTGTGAGTTGCTTTGGACAAAGGAATGGAATCCAGCAGATGCCCATCTATGTGGTAGTAACAGAACAATGATGAAATGGTACTGATCTGGTGAGCACGAGCCTGTGTAAATAACGCTGCCCGCCCAGCAAAGTGATTAATTCTGTGTGCGTGGGCCTGAGCTGCAGTGTGTATGACCGAATACAGGCCTTGTCCTGAGCTCAGGCCTCACAGGGTGGAGAGGCAATGCTGATATTGCTGACCCTTTGCTTCCTTCTTTCTTCCAGAGAAAGAAGATAAGATGCAGAACAGCTCCATCACACTGAGACTGCACAACTTACAGCTTCCCTTTTCCAGCACCTGGAAATATGGGATCCTGGCATTAGCCATCCTCTTGCTCCTGGGGGCCTTGACCATCCTGGCTTACCAGATGTGCCAGCTTCAGAAGCACAGCAGGACTGGGAAAAGTAAGTATTGGGCAGTGGTTTTCCTGCTTCCAAGCACATATGTGACTGTCACAGACACTCCATGGCAAGCAGCTTGTCGAGGTGCGCTGGGGCAGCTGAAGGAGTGGTTCCTCCTGGGGAGATGGTGTGAACCTGGGGCAGCCCCCCTGTCCTGGTGCTGCCTGTGGGGGGAACCTGGGCCCTTTAGCAGGTCCTATAGCAAGGCTGTCCCCTTGCTGGTGGCTACACGGTGCCAACCGGGTATTGCCTACTCAGCTTTTCTTTATCCCCACAGAGAAGAAATATGACAGTGGAGATGGGGTGAAGATGAGGGCAGAGAATGGTCTGTGGGGGAAGAAGATGCCGCCTCTTCTGCTTGACAGCAGCCAGCAGAGTGACATGGATATGGAGGCATGTACATCAGTGCTGGGCAAGGCTGAGAGCCATGTGAAGTCTGGTGCTGAGGGAAGTGAAAAACCTGCAGTGCAATTTTTGGGAAAGCTGGTGACTAACTCGATCTCAAGTTTCACTTCTACTTACTCCTCCTTTATACAGCATTTGTTCAATCTGAGGGAAGGAGCAATGGCAAGTTTCTCTCCTTTCCCTTCCCCCCAATTCCACCCTGTGTCTGTTACTGGAGGGATGTGGTTTCCCATAACGCAAATTCCTCGAGTTCCTGCTGCCCTCCCCAGAGCAGTGCAGGAAGCCATGAGGCAGGCAGTGGGCTCAATGATGGCCCCAAAATACCACTAGCAGCTGCCGAGCCCGAACCAACTGCTGGAGGGCTGCAGCTGCTGAGAGAACAGTGAAGCGAGAGGGGAAGGAGACTGAAAGAGCAGCTGTCCTGCCCCAGCAAAGGCACTACAGAGTCATAGAATGGCTTAGGTTGGAGGAGACATCAAAGATCATCTAGTTCCAACCCTCATGCCGTGGGCCAGCTTGCCAACCACTGCATACCAACACACCTTCCTGCCACTGTAGGAAAAGGAGGACAATTCAGCATGCCATGCTTTAAAAGACCCATCTGTCTCCTTTCTTCTCACCCTTGTTTTCCATAGATGACAGAGCTGGGAGCAGGGCTGGACACACCCCATCCCTGCCTCTCCTGCAGCATCACTGAAGATCCACGCAGTGACCCGAGCCCCCTGCCCAGCTCCCAGGGCAGTCTGAAGTTCTCCCTCCTGTACCGCAGGGAGCAATGCGAGTTGCTGGTGAGCGGCCTGGAGGTGCGAGGCCTGCCCAGCCGCAGGCACACTGAGGTGGCCGTCTGGCTCCGACTGCTGCAGCGAGTCCCATCCCACACCCCTGGGCTCCAGTGCGTGGTCCAGGAGTGGCAGAGTCGGGCGGTGAAGAACTGCAGTGGGACGGCCTTTGGGGAGCACTTTGTCTGCTCCCTGCAGGATGCTGAGATGGAAAGGAGCACCCTGAAGATGGAGGTGGGGTGGCATCCTAGCTTTGCTTGTAGACATAGAGCACTGTCCTCACCACTCTTGAGGTGTTCCCATCTCTTGCCCCTTTGGGGGGGCAAAGCAGGTGGGTAGTTCTGGGCTCACTCACTAGGTCCTCTTGAATGGCCATTAACTGCTGAGATGTTGGCAACAGGAGAAGAACCAAGCTCATAAAATATCCCAAGTTGAAAGGGACCCATGAGAACCATTGAGTCCAAGTCCTGGCTTCACACAGGACCAATCAAAACCCAAACCCTATGTCTGAGAGTGTTGTCCCAATGCTTCTTGAACTCCGGCAGCTTGGTGCCATGCCCACCACCCTCTGGTGAAGAATCTTTTCCTAACCCCCAGCCTAACCTTTCCCTGTTGCTCAAATCCCAAAAGCCAAGAGATGCATGGGAGCAGGCCTCGAGAACAGGCAGCTGCCCTTGGTGGATGTATGGTCCATAGGGATGCTCTTGAGGCAAGCCCTTTCCTGCACCTTGCCCCATGGACGTGCTTTTTGCCTCTCTTCCATAGGTCCAACATTTTGACAAATACTCCAGGAATGCCACACTAGGAGAAGTCAGGGTTGCCCTGAGCCAGCTGAAAGCTTCCCAGAGCCTGTTTTTTTGTGCGGAATTGCAGAAGACTACAAAGGTAATGCATTGCTTTATCCTGTGCTCCCGTACAGTGGCTTGGGGGACTGTGCACTGTGACAGCCATCACTTCACTTAAGGAACAACTCCTGCCTTGCACCCTGGGGTCTGTGTGGTGCAGGGTCTGTGTAGTAGCAGGGAGGGCTGCCCAGCCACCTGCTGATTGCATGCCCCCTGTCTTCTGCAGGACGTCGTGGGAGAGGTGCTGCTGTCTCTGAGGTGCCTGCCCATATCCCAGAGGATGGAGGTTGGGCTGCTCAAGGCAAAAACCTACCCCCCTCGCAGTGCTGCAGAGAAGAGTAAGGGTTTTGTGCCCCTGTTGTCTGGGCTGGCTGCTCCTCTCTACCCTGCTGTCTTGGGTTCAGCCACACAGATGGGCATGGGATGCTGGTGGGGGAAGGTCTTTCTCATGCCCTTCATACTCCGGCCTTGATGGAAAAGCACTGCTCAATTTCATTAGGCCATCACACTAACAAAACCTCCAGCTGTCACACATGAATCCCATTCCTCTGCTCTGCAGAGACCCAAACACTGGACCCCATCACAGGGCTGCTGCCCTCAGCACAGAGCCAATTTGCTTTTCCTCTGGGGGACAACCTGGGTGGGGGCAGCGCAGAGGTGATGCCACACTCCCTAGGGCTGTAACCAGAGCTCTGCTATCATCCTTCCATCTCCATGGAGGAGACTGTCCTTTGAGGCCACAGACACCTGAGAGCAGCCTTAGAGATGCTCTGCATCATAGATAAGCTGTAAACAGCTCCTTACCCTGAGAAGGCTGAGGTAGAGCCACCTTTAGAGTTATAGAAACTATGTTTGGTGTTTTACAGCTGCAGAGTCTTCTCATAGGAAGTCCTCGGGCAACAGGGCTCCACCATGGTGGGATGGTGAAAGTCCCCTTAGTCCTACCAGCTATCAGAATACAACTTCTTCACTCTTTTCTCTCTCCCTGTTGCAGGTGTATATGCAAGGATAGATGTTTCCTGCAGACGCCACAGGCAGAAGCACCAGAAATCCAGGCCACAGGCACACACTTCACTCATCGTTTTCAATGAGACCTTCCTGTTTCCCATGCCCCAAGCTGCAGCATGGGACAGCTCTGTGCTCGTCTCCCTTTATGAAGTGGGCCCTGAGCCCAGGCACCTCATCGGGCAGGCCAGTGTGGGCAGGAGCATGGCAAGGGATGCAGCTGACCACTGGGACCTCATGGCCAAGTCCATCCAGCAGCCTGTAGCCCAGTGGCATCCTCTCCTCATTTAGAGGGGAGGACTTCTGCAGCTCCTTGTGGTGGTCTGGCTGAGTTTTCTTGCACAAATGAGCAGCAATCACAGTGAATACATCTAAAAGATGAGTCAGAGCTTGACATACTTGGTAAGATTCAGGTATCTTCTCCTTTAGCTTCCTCCCACTGCTTCTGCTGCTCCTGGTGGTCCCATGTCACCTTCAGTAGAGCAGTAGGATCTCAAAAGTGCCTGGGGCTGGAGGAGGCTGGTCCCTATGGCAGGAAGTAGGGCAGTGGGCATTGCAGGGCAGGCACTAAGTAGACAAGAGGAAAAATGGGTGGGAGAAGGAGTCCCTGCTCCTATTCGTGAAATAAGGAGGCACCAAAAAGTGAAGTGATTTGCATCAGTTCAAACCAGACATGCATTCTGGGACAGACGTGCTTGTAGACCTGGGTATGCTTGCATCTGTATCTATCTTATCCTTCTGAATTTTGATGTTTTTTGGCCTTGGAGATTTTCTGGGGCACATTCATTGTATAGGTGCAAATAAATAAATGTAAAGGCAAAAAGACATTTCACAGCTTAAAATGTCACCCATCTCTCTGTCCTGGTCTGATATGAGGAGTCCCTTTTGTCATTCCCTACGCTCCTGCCGCGTCCTCCTGGCTGCTGTCCCAGGTTTTCAGAGCACACATTCCCTCACTCAGCAGCCCCCCCCTCCTGCCTGCCTGCTGAAGGCTGGAGCTCCACTTTTCCTTTTTAATGCCTTTTTCTTTGCTATGCTCCCCAGAACTCCTGCCCCCACTCAATCACAAGATGTGTCACCTTAGGAGAAACCTGTTAGTTGTGTGGATGGCTTTTGCATAGAGCACAACCCCCCAAAAAACCCCTTGTAATTTAGGTCGCCACAGCTTATTTGGTGTGGGAAGCAGTGAAATGAGGCTAGTGGAAAAGAGGACGCAGTCTGCCAGCCCAGCAGCTGAGATGACCCAGGTATTTCCAATTTGAGGGAGAGAAGGGTGGCCTATAAACAAATATTTAATGCATATAAACTAATGGGTACAGAAATAAACATAGGCAGACAAATATCCCTGAAAAAGCCACCCTAGAGCCAAGCCAGATCCCTCTCGTGCAGATTCACCTATCCCTTGGCCAACCCACAGCCAAGAAAACCGCCTCTGGGGTGCAGGTGAGCGTGCTGCTCAGCAGGCTGCCAGTACCATGAGTCAGTGATTATACTGTTAAACTATTAAGATAATTTTAATCCTCAAACTGTCAGAGCTGCTATAATTAGCCTCTGGCAACTTTCAATTCCGAGCTATTAAAGCGAATTGGAGATTTGTTTCTGTGCAATCACTCCTCTCAGGTGCTGGCAGTCTGATTTGGGAGCGCTTGTTAGTGGGATGTTGATTGTTAGAACAGGGCTTGGCTCCTCACAGCCCCCCAAACTCGCCT
>JAOWBP010002559.1:12854291-12869792 GCA_028571105.1 Tragopan temminckii
GCCTCTGGCAACTTTCAATTCCGAGCTATTAAAGCGAATTGGAGATTTGTTTCTGTGCAATCACTCCTCCCAGGTGCTGGCAGTCTGATTTGGGAGCGCTTGTTAGTGGGATGTTGATTGTTAGAACAGGGCTTGGATCCTCACAGCCCCCCAAACTCACCTGGGAGGATTGCAGCTGAAATGAAGGTGTGAGTGCAGGATGCACTGGGGAGGGGAAGGGGTGGAAGCAAAGGAAGGAAATGTGCAGAGCCAAAGGAGGCTCTGGGGAGAGGCCACTTCGAGTAGAAATTATTCAGCCCAGACCAGCATTACATTTGTTCTTTGAATGGGTAAAGACATCGGTTTGCTCAGCCCATGCTTGTCAGAGAGATGCTCAGCCTTGGGAATGGGTCCTCTTGGTGCAGTTGTGTCCCTATAGGGATGAGTTTGCCATCCATCCACATTTACCTTAATATTACAGAGAACAAATTAAGGTTTTGGCATCCTAACCCCACGATTCCCATTTTCAAGCACTTAGCACCAAGACAAGAGCTGTGGTCTAAGCAGCCCATCTTGGTGATGTCTGCTTAATACTTAAGACACTTCATAGCCCATAAAGGGATGTGGGTGCCCCATCCCTGCAGATGCTCAAGGCAAGGTTGCATGGGACCCTGGGCAGCCTGATCTGGTGGGGGCAACCAGTCCACAGCAGTGGGGTTGGAGCTAGATGATCTTTAAAGTCTCTTCCAACCGAAGCCACTCTGTGATTCTATGATTCTGCGTAGTGAAAGGGGATGCAAGAGGAGGACAGCCCAGCCTCAGTGCTGAGCAGCAGCTGGGACAGCACCTGACAGGGACAAGGTCAAAAATGAGCCCCAAAGAGCAGCTGCATCCTCACCATGGCAGCCCTGAAGGCAGGGCAGGGAAGACGTGGCAAGGTGAGAGGATGGGGGGTGCCCTATCGCTGCCGTGCACCCGGACCTCACTGAGGGCACTCCTCCCTCAGCAGCTCAGCAAGCCAAATGCATCATGAATTTCTCTTATTCCCGCTCAAAAGTAGCCTACAAATCTTTCAGTGCACCTTATCTCCAAGGGCAGCGATCTGACAGCTGGAAAAACACGCGTGTGAGAGCATTAAGCTGTATGGACAAGGCGAGAGCTGGAAGGAGTGCAGCTGGCGCAGGCAGGGCAGCACGGGCCCCACCACCTGCTCCCAGCACACTGAGGCCTTGGTGTGGTTACAGGCCTCGCTGCTCAGCTCGGCTCTTCCACCTGAGTATCCAGGCTGTTTGCAGGGGAAATGTTACCCTGTATTAAGTGGGTGCCTACAGGTGCCTTCCCAGAGTGTCCTTGACGTATGGCTTTAAGCACGTCAGTGAGCAAGCCAATGCCTCCAAGCAAAGTCACGGCTTCCAGAAGGACGTCTTAATCATTAACTACAAAATACGCGATTTCCCTGCAATTTAGAGAGCATGGGTTGAGATTGAGATAACAGCAAAGAATTGGAGGTGCTGTTCTCCCTGCCTGGCCCAGCAGAAGGCGGTGGGCACAAAGAACCCAGGAGGTCTCTCTGACCATCAGACAGCACATCGGTGCTGTGTGGATGCCTGAGCGCTGGCACAGGGACACAGAGGCTGTGGGTCTCCTCCTTGGAGATCTCTAGCTGTCCCCTGGCTGTGGGCCTGCACACCCTGCTCTAGGTGTCCCTGCTGGAAAGCTGTTTGGTTTCCATAGGGCTGGGGACAAAGGAGCCAGCCTTACTGGAAGTGTGAGGTCATGCTGTTGGTTCTCCTCACAAGGGCACTGCCCTGGGGACAGCCTGCTCCCCTGCTCCTTATCAGCTACCCCAAAGCAGCCCTGGCTGGTCCATCCCACACGCAGTGTTTGCTTTCAAATGCTGAATCCAAAACCTGTTGCTCAAAAGGACACGCAGGATCCAGGTGGCCTGGAAAGAGAGAAGTGTGTGTGTGGGTTGCTTCACACCACGAGCACACACGACGACAACCTATGCTTTCTATTTTTACCGTTTTACCTGGGTGCCATGTCACACGGCTCTTTGCCACTAAAGGGACCCTTCCCTATTTTGGGTTTTTACAAAGCTAAAGGATCTGATGGGGGAAAGGCTGTCACAAGACAAATATGAAGAGGAAAAAAAAAGCAAAGCAAACACTTGCAGAAGTAAATAATTGCACAGCAGACACGTGAAGCTGTAAAACACGTGGAAAATACAAATACGTTGACCAAAAGGGCAGCAATTGGCCTACATCGCTCTGATCTGTATCAGTGGAGGTAAAGGTCAGGCCCACAGAAGCTGTGGTTTAGAGGTAGCACGATGGGAGAGCATTGGTGCCCTTTCGAGTGATGTCATCTTCCTGTGCTGAGGTCAGAGACACCAACAAAGTCCACTTAACACCAATATTTCCCCACTAACGCACGTCCCTTAATACCACAGCTAAATGTTTATTGAACACCTCCAGGGACAGCGACTCCACCACCTCCCTTTCTCACCTCTTTTCCTCTTCCCTTTGTCTTTTTGGGTCATCTTTGCTTTCCTGGGAAATGAGAACACAACTTCTGACACTGCAGAGATTTCCGTTTAACCCAGCTGGACCACATGGATACAGAAACACTGCTGAGGTACGGCTGGTAACATTTCTTTCCCCCCTTTTTGGTGAAGCTGAATGGTAGAAAGAGACACTGTCATGTGATCCTCATGCTCATCATACACTGATACAAATATTTCATAAAAACCTGCATATTTATAAACGTATCTGACAACAAGAAAGTAACAATAATAAAAATAATGTTAGAAGGCTGGATTAAGAAAAATAAATGAAAATGTAATGGAAAAATTTCATTTTAGGTTGTATACACTTTCAAACTGGAATGAGAAAGACCTCGAAGTGAGTTTCAGAAACCTTAACTCTGAGTCCTGAATTTTCATCCAAAGTGTAATTCAATGCAAATAGATTGCTTATTTTATCCCTACAGAGAAACCAGTATTTTTCCAAATAACTCTACCGAGGGATTTATGAAATAACCATTTTCCTTTGTAACCGTAGCCTTCTAATTGGATTTCATTCTAAGGTGAAATTGTTAAACCCTTCAGAACTGAGACATTACACGCAATTCTCTATAATCTCTTCCTGGGGAAATTATTGTATTATTTAATACTCCTTGTCTCGGGCAATTAGAGCAGGCTTCCTTCCGCCTTTCCACTCGCTGTTCCCTTTATTTACGTCTGCGAAGGGCTCGTACAGCCATGGCCTCTGTGGGCTTCTAGCTCACACAGTTCAACACCATTCAGTGAGATCTAGAGAGAAAGACAAGGGCTTGGAGTGCCCATTCCCAAATGGACCTTCTGGAGCACGGAAGGTCCGTTTGGGCTGTAGTGCCCTTTCCTTCGGTATATGTGGCCAAGACAAATCTCACGTGGCTGATTCCTGATGAGCTGTAGGAGGAAGTGCAGGGGCAGGGGGAGAAACCCACGTGCAAAGGGAACGGAGAGCTTCCAGACGGCAAACACCACAGCTGAAGTCAGCAAATCTTCCAGATTATTGCAGACAGCGCAATCATCTCCAAACCTTCAGTTCCCGACCCAGCTGGGAGTTAAGCACCCTGCCTGAGGGGGAGATCCTCTTTCTCCAGAGCGGGACACAGCCACCGGGTAACAGCACGGCCCTCTGCAAGGCTGTTCCTCTGAGCAGCACTGCAGTGCTCTGTCAGTCCGAGACTCAAACCAAGGTCTGTTCAGGGAGCTGTCTTTTCGGGCCATTCATGCCAGTCAGGCTGGCCGGCAGCCAGACTTCATGGCTGATCCCTGTTTAATGAGCCTGGTAGATACACATCATGTATGTCTTTGTTTGTGCATTATAATATGATCACACTTAACCCCGAGTCTGCAGGGGCTCTGCCTACTTGGGAAATGAAAGCCATAAAAAGTGAATTTCGCATTAGGAAAAAACAAGCGGGCTGTTTGCTAGTGACCAGCTTTGTTGCCTGGGTACCCAGCACAGTAGCTCCTTTCTGCTCACTGCCAAGGCCCTGTAAGAGCACACTGTGCTTCATTTCAGTCCAGAGCCATTAGGGCTATTTATTCACCTCCGGTGCAATGCTCCATTTGTCGTTTCACGTGAACCGGGGCAGGCACCAGGGACAGCCCTGCTGAGCACTGAGGGACAGCTCGACCACAGCTTCCACAAGGATCTTTTGGGGATGATCTGAATCCTTAAAAGCCTTCCTCTTTGTCAGGCTCAGCACACAGTTCTCCACCCTCCTACCTGCAGAAACAATGCAGGGCTGTGCTGCGCTACCTGGCAGCTGCTGCCAGCTCCCAGCACCAGCTGCATCGCACTGTTGCAGCTGCATTGGGCTGGAGAAACAGCAGCGGGGCAGTCAGCTTCTGTCTGCCAGACTCGTGATTTCACTGCTCCTAAAAAGCTGTGACATGTTACCGTGAGTGCTGCCTGCAGAGAAAGCACAGAGCTATCTAGAGGCACTTATCTCCAGCCACTGCAATTTAACACAGCATCCCACCAGCAGCTGGACCACAGTAAACCACAGTACTGAGGTTGTAGAGTAGAAGACATCAGCTAAGAGGAGGTGCTGGCACTTAGGCTCAAGACAGTCAACTTTCTTCATTCTAGGAATTCATTTATTCACTTTCTTCTTTGTTCTCTATTTACAACTCAGGTGATGCAACTCCAGAGGGAAGATTTAGGTTGGATGTCAGGGGGAAGTTCTTTGCAGAGAGTGGTGAGGTGCTGGAACAGCTGCCCAGAGGGGCTGTGGATGCCCCGTCCCTGGAGGTGTTCAAGGCCAGATTGGATGGGGCCCTGGGGAGGCTGGTCTGGTATGAAGTGTGGAGGCTGGTGGTCCTGCCTGTGGCAGGGGGATAGGAACTTGATGATCCTTGAGATCCCTTCCAACCCAAGCCATTCTATGATGTATTCTTTATTTCCCAGCTTCACAGGCTCTTGCAGAATTAACTTAGGTTCCTCCCTTCCCATCATCAAGACCAAAGCGATCTGCAGCACAAATTGTCCCCAGCCAACACTGCTGCAAGTCCTTGTGCCCTTTGTGGGCTTACAGTCATAATCAGCTAAGATAAAAAATTACGTTCATCTCAAGAAGCAAAATCCAGCTCCTTCTGCATAAACTGCAGTGCTACCAAAGCCAAGTTAGTGGGGAGGTAGGGGAAGCACAATTCCTATAGAAGGCAGCAGACCTGATTGAGACACGCACACGCAGTGGGAGAGCAACATTGTTAGCAAAACTGCATTTCAGAAAGCAGTTTCAAAGAGGGATGCCAAACAGTCATGGTAAGTTTATCCTGTTAGTACCCTCAGTGCTGGGGAATGGGGGTTTGCCAGGATAGCTTATACTAGAAGTCTTATTTTCATCAGTTAAAAGCAGGTCCTTTCAGCAGCGTCTGGACTTGCAAAGTGATGTGTACGCTAAGTCAAGGATTTCTGAAGTAGACATAAAAGCAGACTGGAAAGCAAAGCTCAAGCACTGGTTTTATTTCCCAGTCAACTGGAAGGAGCAACCAGATTCAAATTGCCTTTATGAACAGCAAGCCAGACTGACTCAACTATTTTGAGTTTAAAGAAAAAGTTAAACCACACTGACAGCAAGTTTTAAGGTGACTCCACAGGACAATACCCCAATAGAGATGTGCCAGTGCATACAAGTAACTGCCTGGAAGCAAGCTTTAACCACTGCTACAACACTGCCCCAAATGAAGTAACAACTGAGAAATAGGAACTGTAGCGGCCTCATCTAAAGTAAGTTTTAAAAGAATTAAAAGAACTTACCCTTAGCAGGCAATCTGCAAGAAAAACCACACGCAGTAGAACCTAAGCAGTGCTCCCAGCTCACTAGATTGGAACCACCTGCATCCAGCTCAGCCTAACACACAACACCTGGGAGAATGCCACCCTTCCAGACCAAGCTCACTTTAAAGGCACAAGACAGCGCATTTGGTTTTTTCCCCCTCAGAGGAACGAAGTCCTTTCCAACGAGCTGCCTAACATCATGCTGAGTTGTTGGCCTCCCTGCCATCCCCACTGGATTTATTGTATGCAATAACATACATTAAATGAAGCCCTCAGCCTAATAAATTACCCAAATATTCATACTACAAGAGCTTCACATGAGTGTTGGTAAAACTCAGTACATGCTCTCAACTTTTAACAGCCTGAACGCTGCCCTGACAACTGTTCAGAGCAGTCAGCAGGAGAGTAAATTGCTTAAATCTATACCTCTTCTTATCTCTAAAGCTATACACTTTAAACCAGCTTCAGTCTACCTCTCATTACTTGCTTTAACTGCCCTTCTTCCTCATGTGTACTATTAATACTCAGTTACACAATAACTGCAAAAGGTGCAGAAGAGAAATCCCACAGCATCAAGCCTCAAGTTCAACTCCAGCTTATCTTAAAGGCAGAACCAAAGTATTTCCAGAATAGATTAAGGCCAGAAACTGCACTGTTTTACCCTGCAGATAAGGAAGACTTAAGAACATCAACTATGATCTTTTCAAGTGCTTTTATATTTATTATAAAGCATTAATAATTGTGTATGCAAAATGATTCTCTATACTAGAGAATAAACCGACAGCTTTTACAAGTTATGCAATACAGTACATGAAATGCTGCACATTTTCTCCAACTGCTTGGAACAGTATTTGCTATACAAATGAAAGAGAGGGTAGACTTAAAAGTTTATTATTTATAATACAGTGTGTTAGAAAGCACAACAAATAATGTTCAAAATAAACAAGTTCCCAAAAGTCTAAAGAAATCTTTAGATGACATGTACACAGATTATACTCAAGTTTCAATATACATGTTATTGTTCCCCACGAGACGCCCCGCTTTACTGCATTGCTGGAACATGATGAAAATTGGAGGCACAAGCACCTCCCAAGCCACACAAGCATTGGACGGGCAGAACAACGACTTCCTGAAGTGTTCTCCGCAGTCTTTGGCTCATACTATCCCTTACAGCCACGTACCGAGGCAACACCAGTCAAGAAGAGAGATGGGATCCGATTAGTAAGTCTCGTCAGTGTCAATCCAGTTGTCTGGGGAGTAGCTAGAGTAATTCAAGGCACTCTTCCCAGTGCTGACCGCCCACAGAACCCCCTGTGCTGAACGCAGCATTTTAGGAGACAACCAGGCTGGGCTAAAGCATGTTCTTGGAGGATGAGGAATGAACGGTTGAAGACAAACTCCTTTGGAATGTCCAGTTCAAAGTTCATTCATACTTCACAGGCACACCAGCTTAAGAGAAACATTCGTGTATATGCAGATAACGCTTGAAAGCGCACAGCTTCCATGTGTTTCCTTGCTTTATGGTTAAAGTGGTGTAAGGTATCAGCAGCTTTGAAGATAGTGTTCACGGGGCATGTTGAACCTAATCTCACAGTAAGATTTGAAACCTACTTCACAGTGTAACAGTTGTCGCCTTTGCTTTTCCTTCTCATTAAGAGGCAATGTCTACAATGGATCACCTTTACAGCTGTTCTGCTTACAACATTAGTCATCATGACAATAAACCCTAGAAAACATACAGTAACACTGTTTGCTCCGATGCAGGTGGTATTGAGACTTAATTGTAAGCTTCTCCCAGAATATAAAATATGTTCTAGATTAAATTCTAGATTAAAAGGATTTTAAGATATTGCACTGTTGTATTTTACTTTTGCCTCTCAATCTCATTCCACACACTTATGAAACTGTAAACAAGTCATTTTTATACAGTCTTCAGTATTGTACTCCTGCCTTCCAAGGAATTGGAAGTCAGTGACACCTTCGTTACAGATACAGTAGCCTAAGCACGGTGAAAGTTCTGTCCAGCTGCCCTCTTCATACAATAACCAACAGGCCACTCCTCCCACATTCATACTTGGAGCTTCTTCTTCTGATCAAAGTACACATCGAATCTGGATAATGCATATTCCTGGAGAAACAAGGAACATTAAAACAGTGAACAGCCACGTTTCTATGTTTGGTAAGGGGAAACAATTAAGGTATTAACTGTGTTACTTTACTAATCCATCATCCCAATAAACTTGATCTATTTGCTCAAGATAATCTCCCCAAAGGTTTTCTTGCCTCTAAAATTTCCTCCCATCTTTTATTTCAACCAACGCTGTTAGCTGCTGCCACCAAAACACCAGGGGGTGAAAAAAAAAAAAAAAAAAAGAACTAAGAAAAAGTCAAAATTTCACCAGGAATGGTTTCTGCAACACCTTCTGCAAGATATTCAGCATACCTTAAGGTTATATCACTTTACAGTACCCTGAACACCTTGCATCATGGAAACAGAAACTACCTGGCATTGACACTGTTGCACAATGGGTACGAACATGTTATACGTGTTCTTTGCAACTACTCACTTTTCCAATTCACACTTACTGTTTCCCTCTTGCAGGGGATCTCTTATTGCAAGAGAATCACTTCACTGCAAGGCAGTTACGCCACTGCAAGGTCTGACACGCACGGCTCGTCTGGCTATGCAACAATGAAAGTAATTTCTGAAATTTTTAGAATCCTAGGAGTTATCATTAAAATGAAGCAGAAAAAGCTAGTAACAAATGGGTGGTCGTTTTTTTTTTTTTTTTTCTTAAACTCCACTTAGAAGTTTTAAGTTGCACTGAGCAGCCACTTCATTTACTCTGATAAAGTATCACGGGTTACTTACCACATACATTTTTAATTCAATGAAACTTTATTATTAAAGAACTTACCAGGTAACCAAATTCAATGGATGAGATCTTTGCTTGTATAATAGACCACAAACCCCAGAAGAAGTGTGACGCAAGGGCAAACCTGAAATGACAAGACTATATTTAGTCTAACACCCAACCAAGTGTCAACTGAATTCAATACCCTGTTAGAATAGTAGCTGTAGTCTGTGGGTGGCCACACCTTTTTTTCTTAAAGTATGATACTACACAAAATTCCTTTAGCTTCCCTAATATTTTATTTTCTCTCCTATATGCATCACACATCTAAAGCTTGCAGTTGACAGGTTTTTCTTCACCATATAGAAACTGCTTAGCATCTTCTTGGCTGAAGTTTCTCTGAGGTACAGAGGTAGGTGTTTCAAGACAGAGCCAAGAAAGGTATGTTACCTATTAACTTCTAGCAACATTTCTTCTTCTAGTTTGGACTTCTCTTCACTGCTCAGATTTTCAAAGCCATCTTGGAATGCAGACAGGTAACTGGAGATAAAATGAAGCTAGAAGGCAAGTAATCAAAAAAAGTTACAAACTTGTCTCAAAGCAGATTTGCTTCTTTCAGAATTAGGCAGTTTTGAGTATGTTGTATTTTTTCCGAACATAGACAGTGCTAGAGTTAATGGCAATTCCACTAATTGTTTGGAAGTCTGGTTTAGGAAAGGACAACAACTGACATTTTGCTAATTTCACAGCTGCACTCCACAACCACTGGACTTCATTTTTGTGGTGCACAGCAAAAAAAAAAAAAAACACAGGAGAAATTCTGCCCTGAATGGCTGTTATGAACTTTGTACAGCTTTAAAGCAAAAGTAATCAGGATTATAGGAACTACTATACATGGGAAGTCATGGAAGAAAAGTTCTAGAAAAAAGCAAGTCTAAATTAGAATTGGAAAGGAGAGTTAAGATCTGAAGATTGTAGACAGTGGCTTATTACTTATTCTTATGTGCCCACCTGTTGCTTCTTTGAAGGATATTTAAGAACACTAGCTTTGAAGAATGGATACTTCTCATATGTGTAATCATACATCCATTCACAGAAGTGATTCCCAATGTCAAAGCCTCTGAAAAAAGAGATAGCCTTTATTTGTACACCAGCCATTTGCTCTTGCTTGATCAAGTTTAGAAGCACAAGGCTACTTGGTACAACTTGCTCCACTTTTTGCTAAAGGAAGTAGTTCATCTGTCATTTCTCTACAACTTCTTTGCAAGTCACCAAAACCAAGTAGAAAAGATGGACAGCTATTAAAAGAAATTACCAGCTACACAAATACACAGGTAAGCAATATGTCTCAGCACTAAGTCAGACACATCTAGCATTAGCATTACTTCTGTCTGTAGTAAGTGAACTAAGTGAACAAGCTCTCCAATCCAGCAAGCTCCAGCATCCGTGACCATATTTTCTCTGAGTTAAGCCTATACCCAAAGCTGTCAGAACCAAAGCTGTTTTGTCTAGTTACATTTGTTGTCCACCACTAAGAGCAGAACACAACTCATTAGGAATAGACACAACCAGCAGCTCAGCACTTGCTCTCATTCTAGCTTTAAAAATGCAATACATCTTCTTGCTCAACAGAAAAGAAGAAAATGACTTACCGGTAATTATAGCTGCTGTATTCAAAGTCTATGAGCATCAGCTTTTGTTTTTCTGAATTCTCTCTGCCTTCTAGAAGCAAGATATTACCTAAAAACATTAGGAGAACATTAGATAAGATAATGTTTATACAGACAGCATACTCAGTCACAGGGAAATTACAGAAAAGCCATACTGTGTCTTAAGAAACGCTGTTCAGATAATCCCAGTTATCCCTTAAATCTACGCACAAGAGTAACAGGAACAGCCAAGTTGCAAAGTTGAGATATATACTATAAGCCTTGAAAAAGCAGAGAGCAAAAAAGTTTTCTTCTGTACAGGCAGGGAGGTACATCTGTTCCCCCAAGGCTCTTACTTCTCCAAGACAGTGCTTAGCTTGCAGTTAAACCATGTGACACCATCAGCATTAACAGCCCTCGCTGAATTGCTTATAACACTCGAGATCTAAATTATACAGCACCTCTCAGACCTGCACAGCACTATCATTGATCACACAACACTTGGGACAGGAATTGCTTTTCAGCAGCCTGAAAGCCATGGACTCAATCACTTTACTCTTCTGTGTAGCACAATAGGTACCTTCAGAAAAGCTCAACCTCTTCCTGTATAAGGGAGATTGTTTTATCTGTCTTTCTATTCTCTTTATCACAGTAACTTATCAAAAACTTGTAAGCCTTCCTGCAGTCAAATGATAACAGTTTTACTACTGGTAAATCAATTTAGTGTAATTCTAATTCCTGCTATATTCTGCCCACTACCCATGTGTTGATCTGTTTTCATGTCAAATCTAATTCATCTACCATTGCACCACTAGAACAAGCACAGTATTTTCCCTATTCCTTCAAATATTCTCCCTAAATCTTGAAAATCTAGCTTCCAAAGCTTGTCTGAACCCTATCATATTCCAAACTCCCTAGTACTGTACTTGGCCATACCTGGGATGAGATCCTGAATTCTACTACTATTGAGATAGCTCTTCATTCCTCATTTCAGTGGCTTTTTCCCCTTGTGCTCCCTATCCCTATGTGCCTGTCCTCTGGGGCAATCCTTTTCTAGGCCAATTCCTCAGCCTTCGCTGACAGTGCGGGGACCCCTGAGAACACAACAGCCCCACACATGGTCCTGGTATAATATGCTTCCAGCTCAGCCTAGCTTACCCTCTGTACAGGTGAAAGGACACCCACATGCAGAACACAGCAAGCCAGCACCTCAAGCCCTGCCTCCTCTCTCTTCTCCCTGGAGAACTAGTTCATAAAAAGTGTGATTTCCTACACAACTCTCAGAAAAAGGGGAAGTGAGTTTTTTTCTGATGTTTCTTACCAGTACAAGTTGAGAACTGCTGACTCAAACTCCTCTAATCTCCACTTTCACCATTCACTTCTTCAGCATCTTTCTTTCAAAAGGGCTACAGAATAACCTATCTCACTCAAGGCTGCAAAGATGCTGCTAATAGGAAACTCAAACCTGTACTAACTGAGCTTGTGTAGGCGCTTAGGTTGAGTTATGATGCTACAGTCATTCTCTTCATTAGCCCAGACAGTCGTTAAGTCAATGCATTTTGCCTTGCTGCTGCTGCACACTGGGAGTGCACAGGCTGTTACTTCAGGTCAGCTGCCAGGGCAGTACCTTGATAATACGACTGCCTCTCAGAGAGCAAACAAGTGGTCGGAAAAAGGCTCAACACCGCATCACTGAACAAGGCCAGCTTACCTTCCTGGCAGTCGTTGTGGCAAAATACAACTGGTGATGAAGTAGCTTCAAGCATAGCTCTAGAAAACAGCAATACAGGAGCCAGTAAGTAACAGACCACCAAGTTCAGTTCAACTTCTAGGTAAAGAATGGACTCTGTTGTGAGAATCTGAAGTGCTATTTATTTCTAGCAAGAGCCTGTTTTCTTTATTATGAGCAGATGAGAACAGAAGCATGGCTTTACTGATCAGCATCTTAGATCAGCAAGTGATTTTTATTCAATTGTAGTAATACTACACACAGGTTGGCTACAGAGCCACAAAACCTCCAACTTGTAAAGTGAAATAAATACAGGGTACTATGCAGTACGATGCACTTGAACAAATACACAAATTGATACTAGAACTGAGAACAAGAAGATAGTTGTAAATAAGCCTACCTACCTTAGATTTTTCATTTCCTGGGGTAGATTGTAGCTGAGAAGTTTGTTCAGTTTCCTAGTTTTGGATTCTCTAGTAAATTTTATCCTCAGCACTTGATTTAGATACCTGTTAAAAATAAAGATAACAGTACACTGCTTATGCCAATAAATAAAACATCTTCCCACATTAACATTAAATTTAACTAAAATCAAGGAAGTTTAAAAATAAAGGCTAAAGAAAATGCATCCCCCCCCAGATAATTTAAGATCATCAGATAATTAAGGAATGGTTTTTGAGTACTCTGTCATTCAGGAAGAACGTTCCAAATATCAAATTTACAACAATCCACCTTGTTCACGAACTTTAAATAGTGTATAACTTACTTTTCCATTGTCCCAAAAAGCCACTTAGGTTCTTTATTAAATGGCATTTTCATGCCATGAAATACTGCCATCTTCTCAGCTATTTCAGCAGATATGTCAGGCAAGCTTAGTTCTTCAGTACTTAGTTTCCTGCTCTGTAATAAAGTACAGTATTCTTTAAATACAGTTAAGTGAGAAAGATGAGTACTAGAAAGAGTTAGTACTTAAGCAAAACACTTTTCCTCATCCCCCCAGTATGAACTTAAACTGATAAACTGTATTTGGAAAAGCTGAGTTAGCTAGCCCAGCTTACTTATGACTTAATCAACTCTGCTCTAGATCAAGAGCTGGGGAATATCAAATCTCACACCAAGAATACCCTCAAAGCAGACTGAGTATAAATATTTAAGGACATCAAAAGCATCTGCTCTCACTGCTTTTAAGGGAAAGTGTTACTCTATAGCTTCCAATGCTATGTTTGGTATCTAACAAGCTTTTTATCTTCATTTATTAGTCTCTGCTACAGTTGAGGAATTTTTAGATATCTCTCCCTGGCAAGAGCTATAATTGGGCTCTCCAACACCCACTGTAACTGTATTGAATTACAGCTAGCAATTACTGCAGACTGCCAAGTATTCCATTCCCACATCCCTGCTTTTCTGAGCAGTTCAGAGACCTTCTTGTCACGATCAATTAAAACAACTACCAGCCCACTAACTAATCATGAACAGGACTTACGGGAATAAATTCCTCTAGTCTCCCCTGTGGAAAGATTCCATACAGCTTTGGGCCAAGAGCTCTCTCTGCCAGAATGGCAAACATAACACTTTCCAAAACCATGGCTTCTGCCCCCTGAAAAATAAAAATTAAAAAAAAATATCAAAACATGATGTGGTGCCTCCAGAAAAGTTTAACAAGTCTCAAACTGGGGAAAAAACAAGTACTATTTAGATACCACTGCATGGGCCAGGACAAAAGAAGACTATGCAAAAACCAAACTATTCTCTCCTCCCTACGCTGTGGGAACTCTGCAAATTTATTTCCAAAGAAGCTTATCCTGCTGAAATACATCACAGGAACTATAAATATTATTCTTAGTGATTTTAACACAATTTGGAGCAGTATCTCATGAAAGGACAGTTTAATCATGCAGGTGAATGAAGTGAGCGACTGAACTAACCAGCTTTTCATTAAGAAGAATGAATTAGGGTTTGTTTCCACTAAGCACGTTTTAGGTCTTCCCTCTTTTTTTATTAGGAGAGAATAATTTAAACTCCCACTAAGGAGGCGAGGGTGAATAAACATTCTTCCTTCACTATGTCCAAACATACCGCAGCCTTCATGAGGTTTTCTTTACATCAATAAACTCAGTCCATAACAATCAAAGGCCAGCAGGCTTTTTTATATGAAGTATGTCTCAGAAATACAGTTAAAGTCACTGAAGTACAGCTTTCTTGACAGATTATTTCTAAAACTGAAGCCATAAAAGAGATCTCTGCATCTAGCAACTATGTCATCAGGGATCCAGCTGTACTTACATTCAAGAGGTTTATGAACTCTGCTGATATCTGAGCAGCTCACCTCAAAACCTGACCCATGATACTAACAAGCAAGAGCACAAAACTAGGAAAGATCTCAGGTATTTTGGACTACAGAGCCTTTTGTATGACTATATTCACTGCAGTCTCAGTAGCAGATAACCCTTTTTATTCGGGTTCCACTCTTAAGCAATCTTCAAGCAGTTTCACAGTTGTTATTTTTTTTTTTAATTACTGTCCTGCATCTAATTGCACTGATACTCTCTCAGGAAAGTGTAGCATTTCACTCTGAAGTGCAGCAAAGACTAATAACCACATTAACCACATTCTGAAGTATTAACTTCAATAAAAAGTAAGGAGGCCATCAAGGAAATCACTTAGGAGATTCAGATGACTTGCACATGAATGCAGTAAATCCATGCCCTCCACTATTTTTCCATCTCAGCTGAGGCAGAACTAACGCACCAAAAAGATATATATATATTTTATTATTTCACATGCACTTAGCTCCGCAGATGTGAAAGTTCTAAAGCCTAACACCAAGCACCAAAAAGAAAAGCAAATTAGACGTAGATTACTAAATGTCTACCCCAATGCCAACAGATACTGAACTTGTGTGTTGCTGGTACTACACCAAGGTGTTTTAAAAGCCTCATCACAGCAATTCTGTTGGTTGTGCCCAATAAAATGTTATCTTGATTTCACATCTCACTAAAAGAATTCAGGATGCTTGGATAACAGCAAGTGCCAAAGCAAAAGAATGATCTTATACATGAGGAATAATTGAGAAATTTGATCATCTGTAAAGATATCCTATAAATCTCCAGTCCTGTAGATCCATTTTCTGCAAGAAAAATATACTACTTCTCCTGAATTTAAGCTTAAGTATTCCTTGAACCCACCTAACTTTATCCCACCATTTTATCCTAAATCAAAAGCAACTTTGATGGTCATCAACAAAAACAAGCTCCAGACAGCTGACCGTCCTAGTGTTTTTCTACAGCCCTTTACCCACAGATTACAACCTCAAATCAAACCTTAATAGCAGAGTTCAAAGGAAGCATGTTTTTCACTCATCCTATGTCTGATCTTATCACAGAATGGCCTGGGTTGAAAAGGACCACAATGCTCATCTAGTTCCAACCCCCTGCTATGTGCAGGGTCACCAA
>JAOWBP010002559.1:12882124-12929573 GCA_028571105.1 Tragopan temminckii
AGCGGTCCGCTTTTTACGGCGAGCTGCCGGCTGGCTGAGTCAGCTGCCGCGCGCCGGGGCTGATTCACGGCTCGGGAGAAACCGCGCCGCACCGGGAGCGAAGGCGGGCGGCAGGAAGGCAGCGCGTCCGCCCCCGCGCCGCTGCCCCGCCAGCTGCTGGGGCGGAGCGGGGGGGAAACGGGCGGTGGGTAACCGCGCTGGAAAGCCCCCGAAGAGCCCGGGGGGTTACCGAGAAGCTGCAGAATTGGCTTCGGAACTTCGTGTTCGCACAGCGCCGCTGAAGCGACCGCGGCTGAGCGACGGCAGAACCCAGGCGTGGGTTAGGGACGGAAGACAGACAGATGCCCCTCCGCTTTTCCTTTAGAACCTCACATCCCCGGCTCGGAGCTGGGTTGGGATGCTGGAAGCGGCCAGCCGGAGCTGCGGCCGAACCTTCCCTTCGCAGATCCCTGCCGGAGCGGCCGATGCCGTTGCTGAGGTTCGGTCTGCAGCAGCGCGGTACCGGCGGTAGCAGTGAGAACAGCAGGACTGATCGTACGTCCCGCAGCGGCTGGCCTTTCTGCTTCCAAGTGCTTGACCTTCACGCGACGTACTCGCAGCACGAGTAATGGGACATTAATTAGAAAACAAAGCTCCCAAACCCACAGAAGTTATTTGTAATCTTCCAGATTGTGTGACCAGCAGAAAAGTCAGACGCGGGGATAGAGAGGCTCCTGTCCCCTCCAGCTTGTTGATACTGGCCACCTCACTGACGCTTCTTACCAGGACACGAGCTCTGCTTTAATTTACACAGTTTACAAAGCCTCAGAGAACTTGGAAGCAGATAGAAAAATGTTTGTTTTGTGTCTTTTTGCTTCTAACACGCTCACCTTTTCTTAATGGCAGTCTAACTTAGCCTCCAGTCCTGTAACGGCTTCTGTTTCGATAAGTATCTGGATGCAAATTAACTCCGCATGCTTATTTCCTACAGGAAATGGCTAAGGCAGTTTGCTCGTTACATCATTTATTAACACTATTAATAATTAGTAACTCACGGTAATTGTTGAGTTTACAGAAAGGGCGTAACTCACTTGAAAAACGTTCAAAATGTTTTACAACAAACACCACCAATCTTTTGGGGAGCCACAAGTGTGTGCAGTGTGATAAAGGCAGAGAACAAAGCAGCAGAGGAACACGTGATAGAAATGAAGGTGAGTCATATTGAGGGCTTGCAGACCTAATTCTGAAGTCACAGCAACACATTACTCGCCCAAAGCATCGTTGTTTCACTATTCCCAGAAAGTAAGCATTGGCTAAGGAAGGAATTCATTACTGGCAAGATGACTTTCAAGCTTAAGTTGTGGGTGAAGATTCTTTCATGTTGCCGGAGTGCCTGGTTTGAATGGGCAGGAAGCCTTGTGACGGCAGTGGTGTGAGCTTGGTCTTATTCAGAACCTAAGCAGCAATGCCAAAGGTGAATGGTCTGAAGGCATGGTGCAAAACTGAGAGCAGTACGTAGAAACACTGGCACTGGTTTCACTAAATGTGAAATCTCTCCCTCTCAAAATAGCTTTCTGATCCTAGCCAAGATCTCTCCTGGTTTGGCTTAAAGCACATAGCAGAATCAATGTTTGATAAACTGATACTGTTGTTCTCCATGCTGTGGATTTTCAGTGGATAAACAGAGGAAGGTTCCCATTCTAGAGCTACTAAGGTAGTAATTTTCACAAGTTTTACATCCACATTCAGATAAAACAAAATAAAATAGACCTCTTCCTGCCACTTGTATACGTGGTTTTTCTTCTGCTCCTAAGAATCTACTACTCTTAAATAACGCGTGTAGTCAAACTGAACAGAACTGAGGCTTATGTTAAGATCAGAATATACTGAAAAAGGCATCAGAAGAAAAATATTCAAGGAAAGGAATTAAGTACAAACACTCCCAAACTGGACAGTTTGGAACACTGGAATCAGACTTGAGAAACTTGATTACATTCTCAGCAGCAGCTGATCCCTGTTTCCATTTCTTGTGCACCAGAAGCACCTTGTTAAGTAACAATGCAACCTCCTACCCACTGGATTAGTCAATCAGCCTGCCATCTTAAGTATTGGGAAAAGGCAAATGCATCTTCCTGTTCCTGATGTTAGCTTTTGTACCATAGCAACCCAGCTGCATTAGCACACATCTTTTTTTTGTAGATAGCAAACATAGGTTCCGTATCTATGTTCTATTTTTGATTCCATCTAATAGTTTCATCAACAGTAGCACCTAATAAATGAGACTCATTAAAAGAATATTTCTTCAGCTGCCCGCATCCCCTGGATACATGAGCTTTAAAGCAGAGGAAGTAATGGTGAGATAAGAATGAGGGCACAGACAAAACACCGAGTGACTAATTATGCTGTAAATAAGGAACGTTCTGAACTAACATTCCCTGGGGTGAGCAGAGGCTTAAGAGTTTGCATGACCTTGGCTATCAGCATGGAGGTAGAAGGCTACCCATCACAGAAGTGTCATACCTTCCTCTGTAATTTACTTTTCCTCAGCTCTCATACCGTGACCATGCAGGTTATTCCCCAGTGGCTTAACAGAACGTAGCGATCAGTGCGTCCACTATGTCCTTTGCAGCAACAGAAGCTCTTCTTCTACAAGTCTGGATGGAAATATCTACTTTTCACTGGTTATGGATGCAGTCAAGCAAATACTGAATCAGGAGAGGGCAGAAGTCTTTTTTCTTTCTTTGACAGTAAAAGACAAAACATTTATTTTTATTAATTTGTGTGATTTACTAAAGCTTTGTAGAGTTGTTGGTTTTGTTCCCCTTTTCTTTAATACTTGTAGATCTGCAGCAAAGAGAACTGCAGTTGGATTGACACATGATTTTATTCACTCCAATTGCATTAGTGCGGCAGAAATTGCTTGTTGCTCACAAAAGAGCTAAGTCTAGAATTCTGACTCATAAACACTTAATTTTCTTTCCGAAGTCTTTCTTATTATTATACCAAGAAGCACGAGATTTTACTGGCAAGATCAAATGCCCAGATCTGCCACACGACACAAAGAGAATGACAGATGCTTGTGCAGAAGGATGCAGATACTTATACCAGCTGAAAAGCTTGCAGACGTCTTAGCAGTTGTTGATAAGCATTCTTTACGTACCAGGAACAGGTTGCTGTAGAGATTGTGAATTCCATTTCTGAAACTGGGCTGAGGCTGGAGGCTTTGGGACAGGAGCTGTGCAGTCATTGCAAGAGTGGGTGAGAGTTCAGGGCTGTCTCTGTGCCCCTCAGCCTCTCGGCTCACCTCCACACAGTAGCTCTCTTTTGCTTTAGCAAAACGCTCTCAGTCTAGTTCTGTGTCCAAGCTGCACTTGGCACAGAGCCTGCTTTCACTTTTCAGTTCCTTGCTTCTATGTGTGGTAAGCCCCTTGCTGAATTTTGAACAAATAGTAAGGCTGCTGTTTCTTACTCCTTGCATCAGCAGCCAAGAGCGGCACTCTGAAAGCCAGAGCTTGTGAGGGTCTGAAGATGTGTAAGTCACCTAGGCAAGATGCAACTGCAGAAGAGGTTACACTGCTGTCCCATCTTTCTCTTCTCAGTGACGGTAATGGGCTCCTGCAGGATAGCATTCCTCCAGGTTCATGTTGTCAGCAATGATACTACATGCAAAACCAGACACTGAGTAGCCCAGGCAGAGCAGAGTGTTTCACCCAAAGGATCTGGTATAACATCTATGCTTTGACTCTAAGAGAGAGAATTCTGGGACTAAATTTGAGGTGATCCATGGAAAGGTTGCTTCATTTTCCTGTGTTTGTTTAGTTTCCAGCTCAAAATGCAAGCCGAACCCGAGGTGCAACTTTGGACCTGAAGTACATCTGACGGAGCACCCAAGGGGGTAAAGATTAAGATTTACTCTAGGAATCGTCTCAGCATATACATATCTCACTAACGTAAGGAAAGTGTTACACCAGAAAGCAGCCTTACCAAGAAGATAATATGTTCATTCATTTGCTGTGTTGGTCTAAGATAACCACAAAGACCTAAAGCTTCTACAGTGCCAGGTACTACAGGCAGTGTGAAAAGATAACATTACCTGGCTCAGGTTCCAGAAAATGACTTTTCCTGGAGTCACGCTGACCAAACCTTTACTGTAATAGAGGTTACTTAATTACTTACTCCGCACCAATTTCATCTCATTGAAGAAACCCAGCTGAGGAAGTTTCTCAGGACCCCAAAGGTTTCAAGAATACAGTAGGAATTAACCAAGTGTTTTCTTATTTCTTTAAAATCAAAAAACAGCTTTAAATCTTCTGGTTGTGCAGGGCATTATGTACAGCCACAGCTTCAGGCCTATGCTTAAAGAAGAAAATGCTGCAGCAGCTGGTTCCTACCTGCATGGAATTAGCTCTCTCTCGATCTCCCATAGGCTGCAGGAAGGGTGTGCAGCATGCAGAGGCACGGGGGGACTGCCCAACGTAGGCACATGTCCTGCACAAGGGCTGCCCAAGATGGGACTTGTTCTCCTGACAGCAAGTGGGTCAGCATGAGGCAGATACGATGTGGTAGCTGGGGAGAAAAGAAAAACAACACAGAATTAAGCACTGTGCATGCAGCAATGGTCTCTGGCAAAAGACTGTAGAACATAACAAAGGACAAAGACAGCAATGCACTGTAGCAGCGTATTGGGCACTGTCGCTGCATGTGTTAGCTGCTCAGGCCACGAGGAACCTGAGCATTCACTGAACACATCCACAGACAGAGCAGGTGCAAAGCCAATTAAAGGACTTCCTTCTCATGTTCCTGTCACTGCCATTAACATGATAGTAAATGCACTATATTTAGATGCCATACAAAAAGATCCAAGAACACACATCAGCACAGTGCTGTATTCATGAATAGCAGCCAGCAGGAAAATAAAAGCGTGCATGTGTTCCTATGAAATTTCAAAGTCTATTTTTGGCCCAAACCACGAGGTAGGTCACAAACTAATCCAAAAATGACTTAGACTTCTAAATGATCATTTTTTCCTTCTCTTTTGCTCATTATGCAACAAATTGCTATGCTAGGTATGCATAGCAATGGACTAACGCCAAGCTGAAATAACTGATTTGTGACAGAACTTGCAGTTCCAGTACCGCTGGTTATTCAAGCATGCTGCAGTTTTTTCCGGCGTTAGGTTTTAAAATGGGTGGATTCTAGATATGGATCCTGGACAGTACAGTTTTGACTTGGGCACTGTTTAAGTAGATGTAATGGCATAGTTTTTACAGCATCCTTGCACAGTTTATCACTTAAACCAAAGCATGGTTTCTAGCTGGCTATTTCCAGGGGGCTGTCAGAGCTCTTTTATCCACAGTAGCCACGGCTGGGTAAGAAGGCAGGAGAGCAAGGTGTCTGCATCTCCTGGGAACCAACCCAGCAGTAAGGGTCTCCCCCTGGCAGAACCACAGGCAAGACACACAATCCAGGCAGTATAGCTTTAGCAATCCCTGTCACACAGACACATTTATTCCTCCCCGGTGATAACAACGAGCAGCCTGAGGTTAACGAAAGGTCATTAAGTCAGAAAATGTTTCTGAACATGCAACAGCACGATTATTCAGGGAGCTGCCTGCCAACCAAGTGATCACTGGACTTCAGCATACACGTGCTGAAGAGCAGAGTGAGTAAATACTGGAGTAGCAGTGAAGAGGCATTAAAACATTTCAGGTTGCGTTCTCAGTGAGAGAGCAGCTGACTGGCTCGCAGGTGTTTCAGCCTCAAACCTACAGAACAGTAGGTCTCATCTGTTTTACACAGATGCTGAGGATTTTCTAGGCTGTCTGAAGAGTTTTAACTCATCTTTTCCATTTATAGAGCAAATACATCCTTCTAAGTCTCCAAGATCAGATGGCATTTGTAAAGTCAGTTCTCTGTCCTAGAGTCTTTGACTATCAACATCGACTTATTGTACAGTCTTCAGATTTTTCAATCTTCTTTTTTATTGACATAAAATAAGGGGAGCAAACTTTTATGTGAAACTGCACACCAGACAAATGGGCTTCATTCAGAACCTATCACTAAGAACACCAGGTAGGTAGGAGTAACCACATGCATCACCACAGTGAACCAGGATACACCTACGCCTGGACTCAGAACTAACCGCACTGCTAATTGTTACTGGAATCACATTGCACAATACAGAGCCTTTAGCTGTGGCATTTTATAATTAACTCATTTAATCCTACTCTGTTTACATTTTGACCCAGGACAATAACACAATTACACATGACAATTAGGAAACTGTCATTAAATAATTAACACAAATTAACACCTTCCCCCCCCCCCCCCAAAAAAAAAAACCAGAACAAACCCTCTGCCAGTTTAACTGGAGTGTGCCGTACTCCATTACAGGTATTTGAAAGTTTTATGAATTAAATATGATATGATGTCAAGAATTTCTCCTTTCCACTCTGATGAGAATTTGTACCAACTGAATTTACAGAGCTGCCTTGTTATGTATTAACCAGTTGTCTGGGAATCCTACTGAGTAACAGAGCAGTTGTTGCAACACCAAGACTCCCATATAAATCATGCCTGAGTCTTAAGCAAATATTGGTTCACAGGAGAGATATGACTGCAGTTTAAGAGGTTACAGGTGCAGACTGAACTACTTCAGAGAGAACCACTCCCTCCGTGCCCATGTGAGATTCACATCAAAGTGCTCACATCAGTCTGAATCCAGGGGAACAGAGTATTTTTCCTTCACTTTTGAGACTGTTTTTGATGCTCTAAAAATCAAAAGATATCATGCAAAGTTATTTTGTAATTTACACTGCAGACACGTGCGACTTCTAGGAATAGAGGAGTGAGAGGTGAGTTGTTTTTATGGTGCATAGAAAGCAGAGGCAGAGGGGGACATGCAGCCTTTTCTGCCATACAGATGCTGTAACAACTGCTAACCAAAAAATACAGAGGAAGGAATTTGAGGTGAAAGAAACATGATAAAATTAAAAACTCTCTTGTACACTTTGGGAAATAGAAGGAACCTCTCATCAGAGAGAGTAAGGCACAAGGGAAAGGGAGTGCCCCATCCCACGTGTTTTTGCACTAACACGAAGTATTGTGAGCCACATCCCCACTGGCAACCTGCTCTTCTGTTGCAGTACATGCATCTCCTTCACTTAGCCCCAAATCCCAACTGTTCTTTGAAACAGGGGGAACACAGACACCCTTCTGGACGCATTTCAGTTATATACCTAAATCAAAATGGATTTCTCAGATCTCCTGGACTCTCACATCTCAGTGAGCCCAAAGTCAGCAACCTAGAGAGAAGAGCATGTATGCTCCATTCCAACCAGTACAAAGTAAGTGGATCAACACCTGAGACATTAGATAAGTCATAAAAGATTGGAAATAAATACCCCTCAAGGAGACCACTTGCTCAGGCTTGTTGGCCTTAATTGTTGCTGTTATCCAATACCAACTGGTAATGAATTCAGAGTAATTAGCCCAAGACAATATAGTTCAGGTGACACTTTTACTCTGAAATACATTTCACAATGCAGAAAGCCACTGTTCTTTGAACAGTTTCCATGCAGACTCTACCTGCCACACACAAAACCCATGCGTGACAACGGAATCATTTTGGCCTGCTGTACTGGCTGTGGTTGAGGCTGTTTCTGACATAAATTCTCTCTGCACCTGATGAATGAAGGACAGAGGGAATACAGTTATCTCTCAGTTCTTCTTAATTGCCAATAACTGTCAGAAAAAATCCCCACTTATATCATTCTTCAGCACATTGTGCAATTTTAAACCCTTTCCTTGCATCTGTAGTCAGCTAGCGTATTGCTCTGAATTGTGCAAGAAATCCTTCTCTCTGCTGTTTGACAGGCTAGTTAGTGTTATGGAGCTTTCTACCACTGCAATCTAGCTGCTATGGCAGAAACAAATATCTCTTGGCTCCCAGCTGGTCGCTAGCCATATTCTGTTTTGCCCTGTAGAAGCTGCCACAGGAATTCAGTTCACCAGTTCTCTTCAAAATGAGCCTCCTTTTTGGGGTAGGATTTGGCTAGACACAGATCTGCCCCAGCTTCTTTGCAGGCTTTGGCATGGGCCTGGTCAGCCACCAGAAAGAGCATCAGGCATCCATCAGCATACAGGACCTCTCATCCTGAGGGATGTCAGGGATCTCAGCTCTGCGTGGTACCCAGCAACATGACAGCTGCATCAGATATATGCTCAAATGACCAATTTAGGAACTAAACTCAAGAAGCACCACTCTGTACCAAGTGTGTACCTTTCCTGCTCTGAAAATCATCTCCCCAGCCAGTTCTCAGTGCAATGCTGGAGCAGGGAAAGTACTGTAAGCAAGGGCTGGGCAGTGATTGTGCAATTCCATCTCAGCACCTCTCTTGTGCTGAGTTCAGGGAAAGGGAGAAATTCTGTACTGCTGTCACAACAGTTGTAATATTTTCTCCCTGAAAAAGAGAGCTTCTGTGCAAGGACATACGCAAGTTAATACCTGTACATTCTAGGCATATTTGAGATGGACAAGTGGCTCTGCTGAGAGAAATAGTTCTAGCTCATCAACCAGATAAGCAAAAAACTGTAATTACAGACCTCCACACTAACAGAGAAAAAATCATCTTCATTTCGACTTCAAGCATAACATCCATTAGAGAAGTGTTACACTGAGGTCTTGAGGTCTTCAGGGGGTTGTCTTATAGAGATCTCAAAAAAAAAACCAAAAACCCTCTTCCAAGCAATAATGACAGATTTTTTTTCCCCATGTTGTTTTGAAAGGGTTTTTAAGACCAGTGTTTCTCCAAGCCAGCAGCTACTGGACACTTCTGGGGCATCTTTTGGGACACAGATGAGATGGCCCCATTCCAGCCCTCACGAGAGGCTTCCTCCATTTGAGTCTGCCAAGATCACGGCTAAAAAGGTTTTGCTACAAGGACAGCTTACTAAACTGATGGAGTATGTGGGATCATGGACTAACAGAGTGCCACACACCATATTGACACAACACTGAGCCAGGCCATCTCCTTCCTGCCATTAGCCCACTTGGCTTGAGTCTTTATTTGTCCTTACAGGATACTAGTGTTCCTACACCTGCCTGGCAGCTATCACTGCCTGGCAGAGCCCCAGTCATCCTGGTAAGGAAATCAGAGGCAAAAGCCCAATAGTGAAAGCCCTGGCCTGGGTCAGGCCATCCTGGAACTAGTACAACTGCCCTGTCAGCGTGGCCTGAGTGACACTGCCCTTACTGCTGCTCAGAAGCATTCCTTGTGGCTGCATGGCCTGATGCACCCAAAAGACACCACTCAGTTAAAGTTCAAACCCAGCTGGCAGCCACAAAAAGAACCCCAGCTCCCTCCCAGAATGACTTCAAAACAAACAGAATGATCTCAAAAACAGAAATAGAAGTGCTACTCAGCTACCACCTGCCCTCCTGGAAAATCCCACTTTCATCATTTTCACCTACTGGCAAGCACTACAGGGTCTATCCACCAGTGTCCTAAGGCTACACTCTCCAGCAAGCTATCCTTGGAAATGAATGACAATGCCTGTAGTGTTCTCCTCACTCCCTCCCCCTCCCACTGAAATCAGCAGGGGTTTCTAACACATTTTCCTCCATTCAAAAGTCATCCATCTCGGTGTAACCTCTGTAGAGTTACCTTAACAGGACATTCTTGTTCACAATAGATTGCTCATTTACAGTCTTCCTATGCTCCTTATCATCCTCTCATAGTGGAAAAACAACTTCAGTCCCAAGATTTCACACAAACCTGAGGAGACTTTATTACACCCAGGGTGGGATTTCACCACAGACATCCATATCTCAGCTCAGCTCAGACTGTGTAGTCAACAGTACTAAGGGCAAGGTTCACTGATCCCTGAAAATTCTCCAAACAAGTGCCGATTTCTTTTGTTTGGTTATTAAAGGAAGCTGGATGAGGCAACTTTGATATACACATTGATTTTGTAGATACCTAAAATGAAGATGATGGCTTGGTTGTACGGGGAAGGACAAAGGTCTCTGTGTTCCCTCGTTGTCTGAAGAAATAACTTGAGAAGCATCAGTGCACCAACACAAAGATTCAGCATGTGTGTGCAAAGGGAGAATGGGTGATACTCTCTCTTTTAGCTTGACTGTTGCTCTTGGCTGAAACAAAATAAAGCTCTACTATTATTATTATTACCACATTCAAGGGATCACTGTGAAGGACAACCCTGCCACCAGGCAGAGTAACACAGCAGAGAATCTGACAGCTCTCTCCTTTTTCTTTTAGACTGTGTTAGAACGATAACACTTACCTTATCTGCAGACTAACAACAGCTCCACAGCAGGAAAGTTAAACAAGCTTTAAGTCAAGGGGATGCAGCCATCACCCCTCATCACTGACTGCCTCTACAGACTACATGCACTTCCAGGAGAAAAATCTGCAAAAGGAAGAGCTTTTGAGGTGTTAGTGGCCTAAAACTACAGCCACATAGTCCAACGTGTTCCATATACGCATTTCCCTTAGGTTTTATTCACAGGCTATCAAAATCTGAGACTTACTTTAAATCAGAATGTAGCCAACATTGATAGCAGATGATGTCCTAACGTGGATTTCATCCATGTGACAAAAATAGTAAACAAACCAACAAAACAGTAACCAAAAAAGCTGACACGGAGCCAGTCATCAATAAACAAGCACCACAGGGTGACCGAACTAATGTGTCCCCGGGGACTGTACAGCTAGAGAAGGGCTACAGAAGGGAAGAGGTACCTCGGGGGATTTCTGCTCTTCTCTCTGTGCTTAATGCCAGGCAGTTTGCAGATGAATGGTAAGTTGTCTTAAAGCACTTTTAAAGGAAGAGAGAAATGTTGTTTGGAACATGTGGTTTCCTCACCAGTTGTACCATGCTAAGCAGAGCAGAATCCCTCTGTATCTAGAGGTTTTCATGTTACTAATTATTGAAATCCTACTGCAGACACTTTCCACGGAGGTATACTTGTATGATTATTCTCCTGTGTTACATCAAATTGATTAAAATATTACAGGCTTCTTGGGCAAGGCTCTATCTATCCTGTATTATATTTTTTTCATGTAGTCAGCTTTCTTTTCAGTAAGGTGTGTTCTTCCACACCCACCCTTTGGCCTTGAGAAGGCCAGTCCCTCAAGAAACCACTCCATGCTCTGTTTGTTTTAGTAATTCTTACCCAAGGTCTTTATCTCAGAATCCTGTTTGTGCAGCTTTGGACAAGATTCAGTACTTGGTGGGGAGGGTGAGAGAAGGGGGAAGGATTTCTTAGTGCTTTTAGTATTTAATGTTATCTTACTCTACTACTATTAAGTAGATGATTTGCAAGATTGTCGGCCCCAAGATGGTGTGAATCTTTGTCTCTTACAGTAACAACAAATGCAGATTGACACAGCAGCTATGAGAGGGGGGAGGGCCATGGGGAGCTACAGTTTTTGGAGCATGCACAAGGCACCCAGGAAACCTGAGACCAAAACACTGCAGTGCGTAGCCCACTGCAAACCTTGCCTCTAGAAGGTTTGTTCATGACAGCAACAAACTGGAATCACATCCAGCTCCTCTTGCCATCACACCTGCAAACGCATGGCTTGCAGTGCTAGCCCATGTAATAAATTTGCTAATCAGAGTGATGGATCAGTGAACTGGCCAGCGTTAAGAACACATACATGACTGAACAAGAGCCACTGGCCAAGGCTGCTCATACAGTGAGCTTAGCAGCACGGTGCAGGAATGCCTGGAATGCTTCAGCCAGCAGGTACTCAAGAGATCCTGCTCTCGGAAACATCTGCGGTTCTCGTATCAATAGTTTCCCTGCCCACTGCCTCCCTGAGACAGCAACAGTGGCCCCCCCCTCTTCTCCTGCAGAGGTTCCACACAAAACAAAATCTCTTTCACTCCAGTCTTAACTTCAACTTTCCTTTCTGAGGAAAAACTGTCACAGAAAATGGAAATCCCACACATCAGCAACATACTGGTGCCGTTCCAAACCAGGTCTGGGTCCAGATATGGCTTTGGGAAGCAGGCTACTTTTAGAGGACGGTCTCTTCCAGAGCACTGAGTCCTGCAGTCCATCTGTTTAACCACTTCCAACAGCCAGAAAAAAAAAGAAAGTTGCTTGGAAACAGGGAGATATGGTATAGAGCCTTTTCTTCTGCCACATCCTCAAGATGCACATTTTATCAGAAAATATTCCCTTGCAAGATTCCCAAACTTCTCTGAGGATGAAACACCTCCGCCCATCCAATTAATTCTTATCACTTCTGGACAGGTAACAAAACTAGCAAGAAATGTCTTCTGCCCATTTATAATTGGATGAGAAACTTCACTTCTAGAAGTGAAAGTTGTGAATTACCATAGCTGGCATTAAATCTGACATGAAGTGCAGATGTGTCAATTTGAGGAGGAAGCAGACACAGAGCCAGCTGCCAATTTGGCAGCGTAAAACTCTGGAAACACACCAGCCAATAGACTCCCCTATCCTGCCTCCAAGTTCACTTGTTTTGCTTACGGACTTCTCCTTTCCAAGGCTCAGAATCTGACCAGAAACATGGCCCTTCCTGGACTACGAAAGATTCCTCTTTATAAAGCAAGGCAAGTTGGGCTTGTCCTTCCCTTTCACTGGAGTAAACTTAGAGAAATAGGGAAGAAAGCCACCTGAACTCTTGCATGCCACCTCTAGGCCTAAAACAGAACAAAACCAGCACAAATTAGGGCAGCTTCAAGGCTTTACTGACTCAAGAGCATGGGGACATCTAACCTACAGACTTCTGTGACTCTGCTAAGTGAGTGCAAGAACTGATTTCACTCAGTGGCAGGTCAGGTCCACCACTGCCTAGAACTTCAGTTGAGAAGTATCACCTGCTTGGACAATGACACAAAGCTGCAGAGGAGGAGTAAATCTGGCATGCCTTGACTTGTAGAGGGGAATGTCCTTTAACACAGTACTGCTCTACGAGCTGAAAGAACTCAGATGTCTATTTTTGCACAACACTTCTCCAAACAAAGGCATTATATTGACATGCTTAACTGAAGTCCACACTCTGAGGAACTGCAAAACTCCTTCTTAAGAAGTAGCTTTTAGAGAAGTCCACTTTAGAGATAGGGCAAACCTTTCATAAAATGGGGAGAGGAAACAGAAAACTCATTTAACTCTTGGATTTCTGCTTTCCACCACACAGTGCATGCGTTTCTCTGACTCACTGCACAAAAATATGGCTGCACATTTGCCTGGAAATCCCAGAAGTCACTCTTCTCCTCAGTAATGTTCAATCTTTTAATCTTTTCAAGGTTTCCCTTCTCCATTGCCAGGACTACTGCATCTCCACCTCCCAGGCCATCAGGGCCTATCTTTCCTCTCCTGCTAAGGTCACTCAGCTTTGTTCTTGTGCCTTTCTTTGCATCTCCCACTCCTCTTGTTGCCATCTTTCACGGGAGTGCTGCACAGCCTCTATGTTGTTTCACTTGCTGATTCATCCAGTCAATCTATTTTTGGAGCCTCTGAAAGAAGTTGCTAGAAGCTGCAGACAACAAAGCCTTCAAACCTGGCTCTAGGACCAACATTTTTGCTCTGTCTCAAAAGAAGTTGCACTCCTGCTCTGGGTGAAGGAGCGTGGCTCTTATGTAGTTCCTCAGCTCATAGCAAAAAGGTCTGTGCATGCTGATCATAGCAGCAAATGAGAAGCAGAGCAGAAGGGGTTCAGCGAGAGGCTATGTTCAACCAGGACACACAGTACTTCCAACCAGAAACAAAGAAAGCTCACGGTGTCAGCTGCCACATTTCTGTCTCTGATCAACAGGTCACAAAAACTCAATTATTCATAACTCTGAGAGTAGCAATGAGTACTTCTGCAAGTATCAAAGAGGACAAGTGATGCTCATTCACCAACTGTGAATTTCAACAGTCACCGAAATTCTCAAGGAGATGTTCAGCTTTATTCCTGCACAGTGAGTTTAGCAGCTTAGAGCACCATCCCATGCCACTCTGGGTGCACATTCTGCTCTCAGAGCAGGGGTGTCAGAGTGTTTCCCCTTGGTGCCCCAAAAGGAGGACAGCAGCACAGGACTTACAGAGCCTGAGGGAATGGTTTGATGGAGCGTGCAGTGTTGGCCTAGAGCTGCTGCTGTGGAGGTCAGGGACAAATCAGCCATTGGTTTATGTGGCAGCATTTATACCAGCTGGCATTACTGAAAAATGCCACCCGTGGGCTCTGTGGAAGAGGGTTGCTTTCTCTATCCCACAGTGGAACTGAAAACTTGTCAACTACAGCCCTGCAGAACTGATAGCCAGTAGAGAAAAGCTATCTAACCAAACATCCCTTTGCTCCTAACAGCACTTCTGTGATGCTTTAAATCAGGCTCCTTTACAAAAGAAGAGGATCACAACACTTGAATAGAAACATTTTCCATACACAGAAAGTCAGTTCTGTTCCAAGCAGAACTAAGAGTCCACTGCTGCCAGACCCCCATCTGAGGCCTCATCCAAAACTTCGACATCTTATCCTGTTTGGTAGCTTTCTTTCCTTGTTAAAATAAACCCCCAACAGACTCTTGTTAAAAGCAATGAAATTGAAATCCTGAAAAACCTACTGAGCACAACTATCACAAAGTGCCACAGTACTTTAATCTTCAGGCAGCGTGGTGTCTGCTGGTGGGAAGGCCATCGGAAAAGAACTTGAAAACTTGAGACATAATAGTTTGTGCTTTAAATGAAACATCCACGTAATAGAGCTAGCAAGGCACTAAGATGAAGCCTGAAAGATTGCCAATGTCAACAAACAAGACCTGCTGCACACCCAGCCGTAACAGGAAGCAGGAATTCCTTGCCCAGAGATGTCATCTGAACAGAAAGTCCTGGAGATAAGTTCTGTGAGAGCACTGACCCTGGGATGGTACTTGCCAACAGACTGATGGTGAGATGGCAAACTGGATTCCTCTAAACTGAGGTGGCGTGTGCAGTTATCTCAGAGCACTTCACTGTGCTGCAGCTGAGGCAGACAAGGTGCTTATAGCAAAGTTCAAGTCATCATTGTTTCAGCGAACATGTAATTCCATAGCCCTGCAGGGATTTTTCAAGGCCGAGGAAGTCCAGAGTCTAAGGTCAGGCCCTCATAAATGAGAATTTACTCACACTCAGCTGACTCTCATGTTGCCCTTTGAAAGGACACATCAACAGGAATTGCACTGCCTCACTAACCTCCCTTTTCAATACCATTATGTCAATGCAAACTGGAAGCAGAGATGACAACTCAGACCTGCTGTCGTGAACTTTGGCAGCAGTGTGAACTGTTTACCCTGACCACAGGGTAGCATCACCCACCACGCTCCAAAATCAATGTGAACTAGATGAGATGACAGGCCCAGATAACATTCACTGACAAGACAGAGCAACACTGGAGAAGTAAACCATCATACTCCAGCTACCACCTTGTGAACTGCAACACTGCTCAAGGCAATACACAACTTCACCCTAGGAACAGGCGTACATAACTTTGTAACTGACATCCTACTTCACTCTTCTACAGAAAAAGGGACTTAAGCATGGGCCTAGAGATTTTTAAACTGGAGTACTTACTGTACTCAGGCTGCTCAGAACACAAGCTGTTTGCAAGCACTTGGTCGTGCCTACTTGTACTAACCTGAAAGAAACTACAAACTCATGTTTAACCTCTGTCTTTAGCAGAGTAATCCTCTGGCACTGCTGTTAGCACTGATAACTTGCACTGTCCTCCTTATCCCACCCTTCACAGTTTGGCTCACTGGAAGTCTTTCCTGAGTGGGAAATTTCCACTCCTGGAAAATTTCCCAGAGCGGTTCAGCTGACAGTTGCATTAAAAATCACAGCATGTGTCTGTAGATGTCCTTGTATCAAACATTCAGAGATGTAACACAGCAGAGATATAATTGCCACAGCTACGCTCTTAAACAACTGCTTATATCCCATGATATGCTCTTACCTGAGCTGACCAGCTCCAAGCACACAGCTACAGATCATGCTCCCCTAATAGCTGCATAACTTTATGTCTTTGCTGCAAAATTCATTGCCCAGGTTTTTCCCTCATTTTCAGGGTCATCCATCCACACCCATACACGAAAACCCAACTCATAAATCTTTCTGCTGGCACATTAAGATAAAAATTAACAAGATTGTGAAGGCCAGCCAGTGCTCAGACAGCCTCCCTGCCCCAGCAGCTTCCCAGGTCTGCTTTTAGAGCAGATACCTCACACCGTCCTCCTTGTCTTGTCCTTGACAATTCTGCCCATTGTTCCCTGGAAGACTTCCCAGAACAGTTCAGCTTACAGCAGCACTAAGAATCTCAGCATGTGTCAGTAGCTCTTTTTGTATCAGATGTACTGAGATACAATGCAGCAGATGCTTAATTATCACAAGGTTTGCTCTGTTATATCCTCTGTTGGTTATTACTTGAAGAAAGAATGAAAGAACAAAAGAAAGAGTCAGCAAGTAATCCTTCTTTCAGCAGTAACCAGACAACCATTTTTTGGAACTTTTCCTGATACAACAACAAAAAAACCCACACATCATAAAGACAGAAACTTGGGCCACAGTGGTTTTGAACTTCACAACTTGTAATTTTCCCTCTGGTTTTCTATATGTGTGTTACTGGAAATATAATTGACTATTAGGCAGATAGCCAGCCTCCACATACGTATTTAAGAAGCAGCAAGCCTCTGGAAGCTACTAACAGCTTGTATCAAAAGGAGGCTTTCACCAAAGCAATCCGAATTCCTGAGTTAACTGATATCCTGCTTTGTCTGATCACTATCACCGTAGTCACTGCAGGAGCTGCCTCTGAGCTGCCTCTCTGCAACCCACAGATCAGAGAGGAACAGGAAAGCAGCACCAGGAAGGAAACAGCTTGAACTTACGGCCCAGTGAGACAGAAATGGGCTGTGGGTCAGAAGCACCCTTGGGCCGTGCTGTGATTGGAGAAACAGTTTAAAAAGGAAAGAGGTGAATGCAGCTTGTGCACATCCTTCACAGAGTACCAGCATTCAAGGGCTAGCACAAAGGTATAGGAGTGCTATAAGACAAGTCAAAGTGAAAGAAGAGCAGCTGAAGATGAGGAAAGTAAAGAAAGAAGGAATTCATAGCAACGTAACAAATGCCTTTTAGCTAAAGCTGCAGCAAGCAGCAGATTCATTCCCCCCTGACATCGCTTGCATGACCTGCTCCCTCTCCTGGGGAAAACTGGCACAAAAAAATAAAAATAAAAATAAAAAAAATCACAACCCAAACTGCTCCAGGAAACAAGAGACCCACAGAGCTCAGGGCAGACAGTGCCTGCATTTGCCAGGTTATTCTGGTCAGAGAGGGTTCAAGGTCCCTGTGCTGCTCCTCTGAGCACGGCTGTCCTGGCCAGAGAATCTGTACCCTCTGGGCTCTAGTACACGCATGCACAGACAACAGCAGTGCTCTATTCTCCCTGCAATGGTGCTGCTGCCAAGCACCTCCCAGAGCATCTTCTGATCTCAGCCAGTGGGATTGGCCATATATTTGCGCAATAGGCCAGCATCCAAGAACTGCAGTGCTCGCAAGTACTTGTCAGAGTAAATGCTGGGGGTAGAAATACTTCTCTTCTGGGAAGAGGACAGAGATCATCAGTTGGTCACGAGTAATACAAAGGCTTGACGTTTTTAGTCACAGAAATAAATTTCAGTGCCTGCGAGTGAGGAGAAGGAAAAAATCTTAAAATATACCTTGTACTGAGAAATATTCATCACTTACTACCCTTTGCTCTTTTGGGATTCCTAGGATCAGTTAAAATCTTTGCAATGAATCTAGCTCTGAAGATCTTGCAATAAGATTAGATCCATCTGTTCAAAAATGGTATGTTACAGCAGCCAGTAAATACCCACATAATGCAGCACTAGTCTGGCCAGGAGGAGAAAGGTTCTGCTGAGCTTAACAACGCATGAGCACATACCATACTGGGTGACATTGGTGCAAGACCAATGCCTCTTTAACCTCTTCCTTCTAAATCCATGAAGAACTTTTCTACAGCAAACTTATAATTTAAGAATACACAATTAAAAATGAAAAGAACAATGCACAGAGCAGAGATGAGGGGACAAGGTTTGCCTGCAAGCAAGAATCAGTGGCAGAACTGGGAAAAAAACCAAAACCTTTCCACATCCATGGAGTATGACCCATCACTCACCTTGTCCAGCTGTACAGTCTGTGCCACCTTTGTGGAAGCTTTCATTTTGGTGATGCAAGGGGGGGGGAAAAAAAGCCTTACCTGATTCTTAATAGCCTAGGAGAATCATTCAGTAACATCACACTGTGCAACAATTCAATCAGCACAGGTCATAACAGCTGCAGCCATTCCCTGTTTGCTTTACAGCTGCTTTGCAGCGCCAGGACTCCTTCTTACAAGATCTTGCACTTCAAGTGCTGCTGCACCCATGCCTGCCAGCTGCTAAGGAGCCAGGCTCTGTGAGGGGCACTCCATTTCTTTTGGAAAATCCAATCTGCCCAGAAACATTCTTAGTGAAAGCAACTGCATGGCAACATAAAAGACTCATTTTTTAGAAAATATATTAGGCTTGAATATAGGGGAGAAGAGATGGAAAGCTTTTATATAAGATAAAAGAGGAAAAGAAAATGTCTATCCCTCTATGGCATCTACAAGCAATAAGACGGAAGCGTTGCTTAACTACTTTACTGTTCTAACAATAGGAATTATGCCTACCTAATTTAAGAGTTATAATAATACAAAACTTTGCATAGTAAGGACAAGTCCTTGTCTTGAAGAGTTTTATTAGATTGGTGACAAGCTACAGAACAGGAGCCAAACTTCAAATTCTTTGGTGATGCGTAAAGCAAATGTCACGAAGGACACGCAGGAGCAGGAGAAGCAATAAATACAAGGTAGAAAAGTTCAAGACTATTAAAAAAAAAAAAAGTTTATTGCAGCCTTCCCTGGCCAAGGCAAGCAAGCGACCTGATTCCCAGGCACCAAAACAAGTTGCTACAGCTGGCTGAGACCAAACTGATCCTTCCCTCCAGCGACTGCCAACTTTGCTGCTGGGGCTGCAGAGCAGGATGCCAGCCAGTGCCTTGGACTCCACAGTGTATAGCCCCTGTCTTTGTCACAAACCCACCTCTACCAAAGTTAATTCTGGAAACTGGGTGCCTGATGTTAGGGCTCACATTCCCTTCTGCCTCCCTTGGCAGAGGCACTTCTCAGAGTCAGCTGTGGAAGAGCTCTGCTTACAAGGTCCGTGCCCCACTGGTATCTATGATTATTTCCTTACCAGTTAAACCCAGCCACATACCTTTAGGTTTGACACTGTCTCCTGTCTCTTCATTCAGGCAACACTTGAACCCATACCGAGCGCGACATGTGAGTATCAGGACTTTTCTCTGCACTAAGAGCAGTATTTATGAGATCAGCATCTGACACTTCCCTGCTGTGTGCCGTTAACAAAGCTAGTTCCTCTGTGCCCCAGTGTCTCTATCTATAAGCCTGGCACAGCAGCTCAGATCTCCTTCAAAGATCAGTGTGATATATGGTAGGTTACTGACACGTTGCTGGCAATTCTTGATCTTGAGACTTCATAATTTCTGTGACAGTAACAAGCCTTGAGATTCAAAGCTGCAGAAGGCCACACAGTATTTAGCTACATCTTCACAATCTGTATTCCTCCAAAGTTTCCATTAAGATTTCATTAAAATGAATCTTTTAGATTGGTTCAGATAATGAATACCTTGCAGTGTGGGGAAAGAGTATCAAGTAAACCAAGCATGAGAGATCAGTCTTAGAGAGAAATGTTGACTAGATAGCCAGTATCTTCCTAATGCTGATAACACATAACAAGGAATTGCAAAGTCTAAGTAAATAATGACTTAAAAGTACCACACAGCAGCAGGATAGCAGCAGCCAACTTGTTCTCACTTGATTTTGGGAGCTGCAAGACTCGCCAACAGCCTCTCCCCCCCAAGAATCCATGCAGCATTCCTCAGGCAAGCGTTAATGCTGGATCTTTACCAAGAAAGGATTCTTACAGACTCAGCAAACAACAGGAAGATGTTATATTGCTTGCTTCTTTCTCCTGTTTCCCCCCCCAGTTCCATTCCCCAGTACCTCTCCTTGACCAAGAACCTTCTCAGCAGCTACCAGCTGAATGTGAGGTGCAGCAGCACGTGCCACCTGCTTAGCCTGCTTGCTCCTCCCAGCAGTTATTCTGCCAATGGAAACAGCAGAAACTCAAAGAAACTGGCATGGATAAGGCTAGAAAGTGCTGACGGAGGTATCTCCTCATAGTGGAATGCAAAGGATTAAAGCTATCAAGAGCACAGCTGTGTTCAGCATCAAGTTATTCCCTGATCCCTACTGGCTAGCATTGCTCTGTAACTTGGATCATATCCTGCCTCCAGCTCACTGCTGGTCTGCTTGCTTTCTTCTCCATGTGTCATTCAGATGCACTCTTGGGATATCACACAGCAAAAAGCAATAAAGGGCCATGCAGCTTGTAACAAATACATACTAGCTTCTAAAGAGAGTCAGGCTGCAGGGCTGAGAAATCCTTCTCTTGGAAGGAGAGTGCCACCTTGTGTTGGGAATGGAAGCAGTCAGATGGATAAAATCCGATCTGTCTGCAAAACCAAATGATAGAATGGGACCAGAAGCCATCTTTGGGACAAAGCTCTGTTAGAAGTTATGGCTTTTGTCACCCACCAGCACCATTCTCAATCCAATACAGTCCCTGCTGTAGGGAGATTCTGCTTTTTGAAGGGACAGGCAAGCTAGAGTGAGCAGCTCATCCTTACAAGTTCTGACCCAAGCCACAACACACAGCCTTACCCAAAGAAGATGTACCTCAGATGTAACTGTGCATGAACAACTGCGGATGCCTTGTCTTCAGTGGAAGTCAAAGGAGAAACAAGGTGTCACATAAGTCAGTAAAATTTGGCTGAGTGTTACTGGCTTCCATGCTGGAGACTAGCTAGCAACAGATGTGGAAAACTCAACAGTGAAATGTCACAAGGATTTTAAAGAGCAACTTTCAAATGTAAAATATTGCTATGGTGGTTATCCTGAACCAATGTGCAGGTGAGAGAAGCCAGCTATTTTGCTGTTTCTTATTAGTTTCCTTAAGATTAACTTTGAGGATTCTACTCTAGATCTAGGTTTAAATTTTATCCGGTCAAACTACGTGAGGTACCTCAAACACATTTCAGAAAATGCCTGGAACTCCATACTGACTTTAAGGGAAGCTTTAGCATAACCAGCTTTGTGAAAACGTTCATTTTGTTTAAAAATGGAAGGTTGCTAGTGCATGAAAAGACAAGTTCCTTAAAGATTCAGAAAAAACAGTACTGCTTTGAGTTTTATTCACTTTGGGGTTTCTTCATAATCTTGAACAGGAAGAAAAGCAACTTGTCCAACATATTAGGAATATAGGAATTCCTCTGCAAACACCTTGGAAAGGAACAGAGTACGAGTATCCTATTCAAGAAAACTTTACACAAACAGAATGCAGTAATCTGAATTTTGCTACAGCTAGGTGCTCTAAGAATTAAACCACCATGTGGACAATACTGTTTTCTCTTAGAGCAAAAGTGACAAAACCAGGAAATTCAGAATTCAGTTATATTTAAAAGAAATGTGGATGTTTCACAGAAATGAAATCGAAGTATACTGCTGTCATCATGAAGGGTCTTTAAAAAACTGAGTTCCAAAGCTACATGTGTAAGCAGTCCTCCTGTCTCCAGAAAGCCCAGAGATACAAAGGTTACCCTTTATGCACATACTCACAAGACTGAGTCAAACCAAGAGCTGGATTGATGGATCACTTGTCCTATTACTAACTAACCACCATCACAGTGTGTGAGCAGTGGGAGTACATCTCAGCTTTTTGCCAGAACGTAACACCACATTCTGAAGTGGAGAGCTGAGAGGAAGGCCCACTGACTCTATCTTCAGCATGCTGAAGGCAAAGAGAACATCATCAGAATTGAATTTCATCTTCCACTTCCCTCTCTCAGATTCCTTCCTTTCTTGGTATTTGCAGTGCACAAGCTCTGACATAACAGGACAGATCAATCTCATTTATGACGCCACCCAATTCAGCAGCCAAGGTGGCAAAGAGATGCCAATGTTCTGCAATCTCACCAGTGAAATGAAGTCTCAGGGATGCACAGGACTGAAGATCTGAGTTTGACTGCAGCAGCAGCCCTTAAGGTGATGCTTAACTGCTCACATCAGCAGGACAAAAATCAGCACTTACTGACAGCACCCTTCAGGATTCTTTCTGTTAGCTCTGGAGTCCCAGATCCAAGCTGTTTGGTGTCCAGAGACTGAAATAAATAACTCTCCTCTCTGTAGATGTACAACTTCTAGGATAGCAGCTGTATCTCACATGCATATCAGCTGCACAGGATGGAATCCCTTAAAGAAAAGAACTGAAGATGAAGTAAATCAGCACAAACTCCTGCATAGAAGCAGTAAGCAAGGAGGACTGTGTGACCAAAATGTGCCTTAGCAAAAGCAGTATCCCTTTTAACTGGATGTTTGCTGGCATTGATGTGGTATCCACATGCTCTGCCTGACAGAGATGTGAAAAGTGGTATATTAATACAAATTAATTACTAATTATTTGTCCTCTGCAGGCTTCTGTAAGTCCTGTGTGCCTTGTTATTTGTGACACGTTTTGTAGATGGAAAGCACTCTTGGCTCAGACCAAAAAAGGTCCATCTATTCTAGTATGCAATCTCTGACAGTGACCAATAATGCAAGACTGATTTGCAGACAAGTTAAAGTTTGCTACAGCTTTTAAGAGAAGCACTATGACTGTGTCCTTCCAACTGACTGAAGCTCAGTATTGTAGACTCTTAACAGGGAGTGAGTTTACACCTAAATATGTTGTGTTTTCATTCAGTAGACCCTTTAAGTCAGGGTTTCACAAGTCCAATTATAGCTTTAAATTAAAAAAAAAAAAAACAACAACACCAAAAAGCTACACATCTAGGAAATATTGTATGTTGGCTTTTTTCCTAAAAGGAATAACTAAGATTTTTCTGCCTTTTTTAATAAAAGAAAAGATGAAATGCTTTAAGGTATTCAGAACACTTTAACAGCTCACCTCCTTAGCCTTTCCTTTATTCTTCTTCCATCTATTACCTGCTCTTCTTATGCTATGTAGAGCTGACACCTGATGCTATCCACTGAAATAGCTGAAGCACACAAGTATTGTTAGTTTCACCAAAAATGACATTCATCATACTGCTCTGTACACTGAATGTAGATATACCAAGAGTTTGGGGCTTTTTGCTAGAAATCTAATAAGCTTGAAATGATTTTGATCCTATTACACAGCATATTCCCCAACCTAGAACTATTCCCCATTAGTCACTATAGGCAATAATCTCAGAATTCAGTTATATCCTATAGGAGAGGTCCTTATGCTAGGACTTATGTCACATGCACACAGTAATAAGAACAGCATAAATCCGGGGAGGGTTGAGTCTATCTTTCCATTTGACACTCGGCCTTGATGAAGAAGGTAACAGGAAGCTGAGAGAGGACAGGGAAAAAAAAAAAAAAAAGTGCTCTGCTCCCATCCATTTCCCTTCCTCAACAGAAAAATACAAAAACAGTTTTTCACCTCAAAATGCCTTTAAACAAAAGCATGCAGAAAAAGCTCCTACAAATTGTTAACTCTGACATTAAAAAAAATATGTATCTTCTGATATTCAAGTATCAACAGAAACGTAACTTTGAAAAAAAATAAAAAAACACCTTGATTTTTCAGGAGCAATTAACATGACTTCAGAAGCTATAGTCAATCTCATCTTTAAATGGAGTATGAGTTGCTTGGCTTCTAGATTTCATTGTAGATCTGAAGTGGCTACACTCTACAGTATTTTACTATGCCATTTTTGAAGAAAACTTCCTGAAACACTTACGTAATTAAAATTTTAGAAATCAGACTTAGCCTTACTTGTAAACCCCATCTTACCATTAAGACTGAATCACAGTACATTACCCACACATTAAGGATGTGTGCTATGAGATCAAAACCCCCAAGTTGGATCTCAAGGCTTGATGTCAATTCCAAAGTTGGCAATTGTTGTTCACCACTAAAACATGAACAATTTGGCACCTCCTAGACACTGACTGGATAGGCTGTGACTCATCTTTGGGGCTACAACATTTTGGGCAGCCTTTGCACTTGAGTTCTTGCACAGGAAAGGACTCAGCCTCTGCATCTGGAAAGACATCTGTCTCAGCATCCAATATTATCCAAGAGACTGCGATAACGACGAGCATGAATTACCCAGCAGTCCTGTACGAATGCTGTGTATGCAAGATTTCTAAAATTACAAAAAAATCGTATCCTACTCAACACAATTACAGGTTGTAAACTGGTAGAGAACAAAAATCTGTTGTAGAATGTTGCAGCCAACACAATAATTGGAGCAGAATAACTATAAATCTAATTACGGAAGAGAATTGACTTCTGATATGCATCATAAAGCATCAGTGGAAAAATCTATGTTTTGCTGGACCCACTGGTAGCTCCACAGTTGACTGGAACTCGCTACCAAAACCATGAGTCTTTTGCCTGTTATGTCAAAACAGTTTCCAGAGCAACACTGTCTAGTTGGCCCCATTCCGCTCCAGAGCTGACATACCTGTACCTACAAGCAGTTCTCCAGCATCACCACTGTTTCTGTGACAGGAAATTTCTGGCCAAATTTCCCATACGGATGAGTCCAAGTAAGATTACACAAGTTAAATCACAGGTAGCTGCCTAGTCCAGGAAAGAAGCTGTGGACTTCCTTTGCCTGTGGAAAGAAGGAATAGCATTGAAACAATCACCCATGTCCTGCAATAATAAGAACATTTCATGGGATTATTGTACACAAGGTATTGAAGCTAGAACTGATGTGACATTGTGGAGAACGAGCAGCAGCTGCAATAGGCAATACAGAGCAATTCCATACCTAGCGTTACTGCTACGGAACAGCACTGAAGAAAGACAACGTAACCTTGTTAACTTGTGAAATCGAAAGGTCAGTAAGGCGCAACAGAGCATGCAAGGCTACCAGTTTCTTTATGGCTTAGCCCAAACGGGAGTGTTTCCTGGGAAGAGGATTTAAGAAAACAGATAATACTAGTGGATACAGTGCAAATGTAAGTAATTTAGCTTTTCGTTTTTCAACAAGTTTTATTCCAGAGTTCCCAGGCCTTCACCTTCTCATTTTAAAAGGAGCAATCAATGATATAAATGTGGGGAACAGAGGCAAACTGACAACAAGAAGCAGCAACAGCTAAAAGCAAGTCTGCATACGCACTGTGGGGAGTTCTGTGGGTGCCTTAAACACATCACATCAGGCAGTATTACTGAACAAAGCCAGTACACTGTGAAAAGCAGAGTAATACTGAACGATGGTAATCTTTGTGCAAACTAATACCTGAGCATTTGAAGTAGGTACGGAAACACCACCCACCAGGGAAGGTTATCCTGCCCTATGCAAGGCAGAGTAATCATCTGTTCTGTCACCCTAGGACTGACATGAACACTACTCAATAGGATCAAACTGCCTGCATTGTATTTTGAAATGATTGTACTATGCAATAATCCATTGCATTTTTAACTTTCACAAAAAAACAACTTTTAAGAACACTGTAGCTCCCTAAACCTGTTATGTGAAAAACATTATTTGCTTTCGTCTTATCTTTGTCTTCCACCCTGTTGACTCTCCATTGTAAGATGTGAGCCAGCTAACAGTTACACTTGTTACTACGAGTACTCGTAAGCTCTTGCTAAACCTCTCCTCAGCTATAGGGGCTTTGGTGTGCAGCACCTGCATGGTCAGCAGCAGCTGAAATGTTTCCTCTTTAGCCTCCCCACCTCTTCCATGTGTCAGAAACACAGCTAGCTGACACAGCCCATTTCTAACACGCCTTCTCCAATTCTTCAGTCTGTTAAAACTTTGCCCTGGCCACCCAAAGTTATGGTAGTCACTGTAAACCTATCCAGCTGACGCACATTTCCTTACCAGCCTCCTGGGAAATTAAAGAAGCTAGAAGAGTGTTCCCAGAAGTCATATCACTAACTTTACAGGGTTTTGAGACCTGAATAGGAAGGGAAGAAACATGCTTAACTTTTCATACACATGACACAAACATTCACCATTTCCCTAATCTTAATGGTAGGGGAAAACCACCGTATGCCAATTCGTATACACACGATGAAAAAAAGTTTGTTTTCATGGCAAGAGAAGGACAGAAAGGACTGTGGTTATACAAGCCCCACCTACACAGATCATCTTGGAGGAATGCATCTTCTTATTTTCAAGACATTTCTAACACCAGGAACCTTCAGCTAGATCCATCTACAGGCTTACCTACCTGTAAACAACTAAACATAGTTCTAAATTCTCCAATATAAGAAGCTTGTTCATGGAACAAGATCAATCCAAATCTCCTGATGCCTAAAGAGCTACCTACAAAAAACCTACAAGTTCCATCAAGACGATCCACCACACCTGGCTCAGTGCTCAAAAATATCAGCATACTTACCGAAGTCTTTTTGCATTCAGTGTTCTGTGACCTAAAAACCCATGTCTGTCAAAAAAGATTGTGCATTACACATAGGCTTTTTTAAGAAACATACTCTGTACATGAGAGACAGACTGCCTTTAACAAAGAAAGGACATTTTAAAAATGAAGTTGCAAGTATTATGTTTAATTCTACACTCAAGTCTATGCTAAAAGTACATAAGGTAAACGAGATGAAACGGGTTCTACCATATGACTTGCAGTCTGACAAATTAGTGAAATGCATTTGGAAGGATTCACTTGCAAGAAAAGAAAAATTCTTTTCTACAGAAGTCAGAGATGGCCAGATCATTAGGATCAACTCATGCAAACTACCCACACGTTACCACTGATGTTCAATACTTTCAAACCTGGATAAGACAACCGTCACGAAACTCAAGTCCTTCCTCTTCTGGGCACAGAGCACTGGACCTAACATGACAACAGTATGCAAATTACAGCAGATTAAACTGATACAACAATGTGCTTTTTGATGAGACGCCTGTTTCTACATCCTTCGATGCAAGAATTCCGAGTATTAAACCATGGCTGAATAGAAACAAAGACCACACAGACCAAACTGCCGTACAGTTATGACAACTACAAAATGTGAAAATTTTAGCCTTGCTTCAAAGAAGTGACATATAAATTAGCTGCTTTATACATACAAACACAAATTGTGCCCAGAAGCAGTAGGCTTTCTTAATGTTCTAATGGAATTAAACATAGAAAAAGTCAAACGCTGCCCTGATGCTCTTCGTTGTTATAAAGTAGATTCTGAAGTATCAAGTGAACTACATATGAGCAAAGAACTCCAACTAATGCAGAGTTTAAAACTAGGTTTACAATTTCCTATTTTATTGGCATGGATGTATTTCTAAACTTAAAAATCCTTCTGGCAAGTTATCTCAATTTCTTATGACAAAATTTCGCACAACACACAAATATTTACAACATATACATATTTTTTCAGTCTTTTACAACTGGTTCTTAAAAGACAAACATTTTATAGGTTACCACAGAACAAAAGCTGTGACTTAGTTGTTTTTAATTTCATAAAACTATCATAAGTTAAAGTGAATAGATTTTCTTTAAATTCCTTGTAGCATTTTACAAGTGCAACAGAAAAATATGAAGAACCAATTCAGGATAGCTGCAGTTCATTGGATAAATGTTGCCCGTTGTAGTCACATTATTTCACAGCAAATTCTTGAAAAAATAAGCACCAATCATTCTTGCAAAGAACAATTTTATCTAAAAGTATTGAAAAGTGTTAAATACAAGGTGTTTAATTTACATAACAAGCAATAAATACACCATATCCAAACTTTTATTCTGCATACTGCTACCCTTGTACATATAATGTACTAAAAAGTCAGCAAATTGTCAACACCTTTTAATTTTTTTTTTAATTTTTCATTTTTTTTTTTTTAAAGAAATCAATTTGACTTCCAACCAACGGTTTGCTACTATAACAAAGGCCACAAACAGTACGTCTGGGACAGCATACAGTGTTAAAACTGACAAACTCCAAGGGAAAAAAAACATCTAGCAAATAAATCGAAAAGCTGTAGTTCATTGCTGGTGATATTAACATAGACTAGAAAACCTTAAATATGCTGCTACTATGATTTTTGTTTTGTTTTTTTATTTAATTGTTTAGTCAAATACTGTAAGAGCAAACTAACACTCTTACAGATCAAAAATAATTGTGTAGCCACACTGTATTCTCATTGTCCTGCATGGAAAGATTTGATGCAACTTCATAACTTTGCTTGAGCCTTTATTTTACAACAGAGCATTACCTCTACCTCAGAATTGCACATAAGAAGGCTATTAAAAAGTACAATAAAAATCTGCACAAATCAGACTTAAGAAGAGTCAGTATGCTGTACACTTTCTACAATATTATGTTGATAGGTGAACAAACAATAAAGAAGTGCTGCCACTAAGTTTTTCAGAAAGTTCTTCAGCTGAGGAATAATCAAATGGAATTTGTTGGTGGTGGTTTTTTATTTTTATTTTTTATTTTTTTAATGTTTGTTTTTTAAAAATGACATCCAGGTCAGTTTAAGACCTATAAGCTTATGCATTGAGCCTTAAAGACTGATCTTCCCTCCTCCTGGAAGAAATATCAATATCTATTGAATCCTTGCCAACAATGAGCCTTAATCTCTTTGCTGGAGGAAGAGGAATAAAGTCATCAAATTCATCATCATAGTCATCTTCCTCTTCATCATCCTCTTCCGATGAAGATTCATCTGCCGTTTCCTCCTCATACTGAGCATAATCATCTACTTCCATTCTTGACTCCAAAAGGGAGAGAGTCTCACTACAACACACACCATTTTCATGAAGGTCCTCAGGGTACGTCCCTCTATTTTCTTCCTCTCGTTTTAACTGTATTTTTAGTTTTGTTGAACTATTGCCTGATCCTGAGTTAAACCCATTATTTAGCTTTGCTACATATAAATTATTATCCTTTTCATGGTCTTTACTTAATTTGATGCTTATTTTTGAAGAATTCATTCCATCAGATTCTTGGTCATTTGCCTTGCTACTGCTATCATGGCGCCTACGAAGAGTCAGTTTAGGGATCCCAGAGCTATTTTCAAGGATTAACTGTGCATCATACCTCGTGATTCGTCTTTTCTTTTTAGTTTTTGCAGTTCTGAAGCTGTCCTTTGCTTTGAAACTGTCAGATGTTACAACAGAACAGCTACCAGATCCAGAGATACAGTCTTGATAGCTAACAGGTATATCTACCACATTGTCCCGCTCTCCATTTTCTGAGTGAGAACTGATCAAGTCTGGTACTTCATCTTTTACAGGTGTATTGTGCGTATTTTCTGTTTCATCTAATTTTGCAGGTGGTTTCACTAGTTTTCCTTGTCGAGACTTCTTTTTTGACGTGCCTGCGTCATTTTTCTGACACCTGGCCTCTCCTTTATGTGACGTTCCATGAGCCAGGTTGCTTTCATCCGTTGCATGAGACTGCTGCTCTAAAACGTCCGATCGTGTTCTCGCCAAGTTATTCTTATAGCTATCCAAAGTATTTGGTTCAAGCTTTATGTCAGAGGTCTCCTTCAAACTCATCCGTGTTCTCATTGACCTCCGTGTTATGTATGTGCAAGGTGGTATATCACCATGCTCGTGAGCACCTTTCACAGAATTCAGTTTATATTCTCTTGCTGCGTGCCTTGTTAAGCATCCACTAGAGACTGCAACTTTGACTGGTCCCTCTAATTCTTTATCCTTTTTAATGGGCAAGCTTTTGTACAAAACTACTTTAGGCTCTTTGAGAACTAAATTTCCCATTTCGAGCTTTTTAGAAGCGTTCTTTTGCTCTGGCCTTTTGCACTGATTTCTCTGCTTAATCTTTGAAAGTAAAGGCTTTGCAGGCTTTTTCAGTCTCTTTGGTACCCTGGAATTATTTATATGAGTTAGTTTAGATGAGGTAGAGTTTGATGATGCTGGAATTCTTGATATAGACTGTCTTGTTAATGTTCTATTTTTGCCATTCTTTTTCACACCAATTGAAGATTTTCTGTTAGCTGCAAAAGAAAAAAAGTACTCATGATACTGACATAACCTGAGGTTTCCATTCCCCAAATTCTGTAGTTGTTTCATTTAATACTTTTAATTAAAATCTAGACAAGCTAGATATTATTCAATAAGGAGACTGACTGGTTTATTTCCTATTCAAATGTGAAAGGATTGTCAAAAATACCCCAGTTCATCTAAATTTCAGGTGTACATCTAAGAACCCATCTAAATTCCCTCATCATCTCCACTATATCAAGTTTGGTGTCTGCTCCCCCCAAGCTGCTTTCCAGACTGATCCCACATTATGCTCAGTAGATAATGAGAATTATTCCAGCAAAAAGCTGAGGATCAGCAAGCTCTTGTTTTAACCAAGATTTTTTTTCTACCAGGGGCACAAAACAAAAAAACCCACAACAACCCTTAACTACTGTAATGGTTTCATTTTCAATTTTCCAGTTGCCTGTCAACTGTCATTTAAGATGATAGCAACAGAGTAATGCCTGCCCAAGCAAAGTTGCAACTACAAAGCTTTGTAATCAGATCATACAACTAAAAAAAAATGTTTGTTAATGGTTTTTTAATTTGCAACATCAAATAAGAGACAGGTGGAGCCAAAATATTCAAAGTGACTCAGTTAATTCAAAATTGAAAATATTTGTATCTTGCCTATATTGTGCGTGAGGGGAAAAAAGAAGAAAAATAGTACTCACTACTCCATGAAGAGAAGTCTCTCAAGAGCATGACAAACAAAAAATCCCTTCCAATCTCTTCTGAAATTGTTAACTGTGCACGTTCATTTCAGAATAGGTATCTGAACTATCAGTCCTGGATGCTGAGGGGGAATAGCTGCCCAGTTTAAAGCATCTCTAAAGGTGATGACTATTCATTCAATAATCTCTAGAAGTATTTCTGCAAGAACTGTTTTCCTCTAGAATGGAGACTCCTCAAACTGAGTTTTCTTTCCTAAGCCATACTACTGCATGTGATTATTTGCCATATTTTTCAAATATGTACCTAATCAACAAAGCTCTTTAACTGACAAATTTAGAAATATGACACCAATTATTAGCTGTAAGTATACATGAGAGAAGGAAAGAAAACAACATCATACAAACAAAACAAGAATATACTACTTCTTATAGAAAGGCTTAAGGAAAACAGTTAATTTGCTATATAAATTATCTTCAGTTTTCTTAATCAATTACAGTTCTAAAGACCAGCATTTGAGATGCTTCTCAAATACAAGCAATTCAATCACAGTGAAAGTTCATGTTTTATAAAACCTTAAGTCCCACACTTGCTTACTTGCATTAGCTTTTTCCTGAGTGGTATCTGCATCAGTGTTAGAGCTGACGGACTGGCTGTCTGAGTTTTTGCTGCTGTCACCCAGCTTTTTGAGCCTGTTCAATCGTTTATCTGTTTCTCTCAGTCCATATTTACTATTAATCACAGGAGTAGGGGCTGGCAATCCCACTCTTGATTTAAAAGCACCAGTTCCGCGTCTACAAAGGCAAATATGACAATGTATTATTAACTACTTGAAACAAAGTCCTAAGTTTTTACATACATATTAGTCTGAATCATAGCAACACACAGATAAGTAATACCAACAACCTTTGAATTTATTAGCAATCATGGGCTGTTTTAATCAGATATTTATACAGGTATGATTTTTACTAAGATGGTATTTGTTTATTTAACATCTTCCACTAATTTCTTGTGAGAAGAAAAAAATACATAAGTAGGTTTTCTCTTGCTTTACATCTGTTTATTATCTTTTCATAATGAAGTTATACAAGTGAAAATAGAATATGGTAGTTCAAAATACTACTTGAAATCAACTAAAGTAACAGTACATATTCTTCCTATTCACAGCAGCTTAATTAAAAAGAAGTCAGCTCCAGTTACTGCATTAGAAAGAGTTTTAAGAGTACATAAAATGGAATACGAATTTGATGATCACACATTTCTTTTTTTCCTTCAGAACTGAAAGACAAAGTACATAGCTGTCTAATTTCCATGATAAATTAAGAAAACTTGAAAATTTCATCACAGAAAACAATAGGGTTAAGAATTTCTACACTTCCACTTGAAGTTCTACTACCCAGATCCTTCAGTATTCCTAATCATCCTGCAGGCTTGCATTCTGCAGAAACATTGGAGACAACTTCACTTTGGACTCCAGCACATTGCACTGGAAGAAAATCCACAAAATATAACCAAAAGAACAAAGACTGGAGAGGATCTCAATCTCCACGAAGTTAACTATCACTATCATGCAGATACAATACTATACTGAACACTCTTGGCATTATTTTGAACTCTGCAAATTACAGGCAGTTAAAATAAGACACCAGGCTGAACTCAGCACAAGTGGCAGCCGCTTGAGATCAGAACAACAGTGCCATAAATAACAACAACAGCCTTCTGCCATGTCTTTGGTGCTTGGTTATTTCAGTCAGACACGATGAACTGTGTGCTTACCTAACAGTGTAAATGCACGTATGCACGTTTTCTTCATGCTGATTTTCTTGGAGACTTGAAAATATTTTTTCAGTGCTAACCTTCCCTCAGCTCCAAAACATATCCCACAGACTCCCAGAAGCCTAGCATTTTAACATTACAAAATTACAACCTTTACAGAATAGTTGAAATTGGATCTCTTAAGAATTATTTCTTGTAGCATACAGACATGGCTGATTTTTCTACACATCTCCTTTTTCATAACACAGTTACTTATTAGGTTGGCTTCTAAGCACTTGTAAGGACTCATTTTCCCTTTCTCAGCTCCCCTAAATTCAAATCTCTCCTCTAATTTTTGTAACATAACCTTGTGACGGAGAAGCAGATTCCCGCAGCAAGAATTACACAAGTTAGCTTTAAAATACACAATTTTTATGTACTTTAAAATCCAAAGATGACACGTTTCTGACAGTATTCTGATATATGAAGTTGGTCTGTCCTGAAACCTAAAGGATGTACTGATATTACATTGAAGAACTTGAGCAAAAAGAAATGACCTTCCACGCTGGAAGGAAAAAGTGGTAGTGATGTTCATCTATTCAGTACTTAGCAGCTCCCAGAGCTGAAGTACGCTTAACTGGAAGCTCTACAGACAAATGTCTGAGACTGCACCCCTCGCTTGGAATGACCTACCAACATCAAATGAGCTTTGAGGTCCACACCAGCAGGTTTTTCCCTTGAAGCGCAAGAACTGTTAGTAACCAAACTACGTAGTAAAAATGAAGGTTAGATTATGAAACTATTTACATTAGTGTGCATCCAACCTTCACACTCACAGCAAGCAGAAAACAGAAGAAACAACTATGAAATTCCTTTGAATGATTTTGTTCAGTTAGGTTCAGACAACGAGATGAAAAACAAGTAAGCTTGCTGCTATGGTACAACAAATAGATACAAGAAAATACTGTCCTAACCAGCAGACACTTAATACTTAAACGCTACAGGTTCTGATGAGATAATGTGAAAACTACTTAGACTGTTTTCATCAGAACTTCATTCAGATCAACAAAGAAAAGACTGATGAAATCCACTCTGCTCTAGGAGCTGCAGTCAGGATCCAGTTGCTAATGGGCTCATAGTACCTATAACTACTTTTCTCTCCAATTCTACCTTATTCAGAAAAGATTATTTCTAAGATTCTAGATGGCTTTTTGTTATTTTGGCTATTTTCAGAAATAAAAAAACCCAAAAACAGAATACAGGAGTTCTTAGCAAACGTGACTATTCAGTAATAATTTGAAAAAAAATCATTATGATGAAGCAATAACAAGTTGTGGGTTGAAGAATTGTGTACTCATAACCAACTGCCACTAGTTTCACAGAATATGTTATGAATATGTCCAATTCCATCGGAAAGACTTATTTACATCAATGCATACCTTTCACAGGTGTAACATTCGCAGTATTCATTATTTTCTCCAAAAAAGCCATCTCCATAGTAGCAAGAGATTTCTTCTCCAGGTTCAATATCTCTCAGAGCTTTCACACATGCTGTATCTCTGCCAGTTGACACAAACTTGAGAAAAGGACAGGAAGTGGAGGGGAAGGGAAAGAAAGGCAGGTCAGTAAGGTTGAACAGTAAATAAGAAAACAAGAAGCAAAACAGCTGTGTAGGTAAAGGTGCAGGGACAAAGAAAAAAAAGCAGGGGGCTTTATTTATTTTTAATTTCTTGCTTACCTTGCAGTTAGGTCTGCAATCTGAAAAAGGTCCAAAAGATAAAGTCAATTAACTGTTGATAAGACCTGAAACATGAATAGTTGTAGATATCTAAAGTAAGGATTCACTCTGACTTCAATAACTCTAGAATCTCAACTAAATACTTGGAGTTGTAGCAGTACTGCATAAAGCTGTATATCAGGCAATAACCACTTTGATACAGTTTGCTTTTTGAACTCTTCCCTAGTCTACCACAATTTTTCAAATTCCATCCTCTTCAAGATAACAGGATTTATCTCAAATCCTACCTGCTCTTCCTTCAGAGTACAAATGCAACAGAATCATCGAAGCTTCTGTGTAAGTGTTTAAAAGAAGCACGAGGACTTCACCTAATACATTACTGCTGACTACATTCAGAAACTTTGCTATATTGACAATTCAGAATAGGACAATATGCTCCACTAACTCAGCTGCCAGCTTCAAGGTCTCTGTGAAGGAAGAAGGCATCACTTTCCAGAGCCTCTTCTGAGTTTTCTCAGTTCACAGCCAGTCAGCTCTGGTTTGGGAAGCTCCCAACAAGAGTTCTGCGTTACACTAGTAACCAGTATGCTTGATTCTGGTGTCTTCTCTGATGCCCTCTTGTGATCTAGCTCACTTATGTTGTTTCTGAGCAGAACTGCTTGTGCCATTTAACACAGTTTCAATACTTCTTACTCACCATGATTGATAAATGCAGCAGGACCAAGCCACAGCTGTGCACAGTTTTTCCTTGTGGAATACATTACACTGAAGTCATTTTCCCCATGTCTCAGCAGCATGTTCTCTTCCATTTCTGATAGTTCAGCAATACAGCCAACAAGTAGTTCTATTTTATCATTCCGTTTCCTTTAGTGTAAAGAACAGTAAAAATAAGCATATGTACATTTAAAAAAAAACATAAAGTATAACAGCACGGTATTTTTTCACAAAAGCACAAAACAACAATTAGGCTAGGTAGACCTTTTCTCCTACACAAACTAAATGTTATTATGCCACTACACAGAATCAATTACATGAAGTCTGACGGGCATTACCCATCACTGTTTCTGCAGTCTCCTGAGGATGCAAGCAAGTAACTGCAAGAGTTTTGATTACTTCAGTTTCTACAGCTGTTAAAATGACAAAGATTCTTTCGTTCTTACTTATTCCCTCAAGCCAAATCTTTCAAGTGCAAAATTCTTCTTCTATAGAGACTGCACAGCACTCTTATCAATATTGCGTTTGAATAATTTTCTAGCTATTGACAGGGTTTTGAAGCACGCCTCCTGTTTCTCCCTCTCAGAAGGTCCTTCAAGTTTTTCAGCATTAAAAGTTTCAACACAAAACTTTTCAACTTTTCATGCAAAGTTTCCACTCCAATTCCCTCAATACAATTTTAATTCTAAATCATTATATACTTTTTTTTTTACTAACTCACTCAAAATAATTGATAGAAACAGAACGTAACAGTGAGCTGTACTACTTACCATTCTTTCGTTGCAACTATTTTGGCTCCATTCTGCTCAGAAGAATACCGATTACAAGGCAGTATCTCAAACCCACTGTCAGTTGCAAACATTCGTAAATAAATAAATACCTGCAATGAAAGAAAATAATAGCATTCTGTTAAAAGCAAAACAATAGCAGTGAGCAAAACAGTTTCAAGAAGTTGTCTTGGGTCTCGAAGAACCATGGAGACCTAACAACCTTTTTAAATGAGATTTTATTCTTTCCAGCTCTGAACGAGATATTATTTCCATGAGAAATCCAGCTGCTGAGTTCAGAGATTGCTGGAGCAGATCACAGTTTCAACCAGTTCCTTTTGGCAGCTTTAGTTAAAAATGCTTTGGGAAAGCAGGATTTGCTGCCTACTTTCTTCTATACTACTAGAATAAATCTATTTTAGAATAGGAAAAAGCCAAATTCCTTTTGGCTGTATATGCAAGCAACACGCTGAATTCCAGAAAGAGCTTTTCTTTTTTTTTTTTTTTTTTTTTTGAAGTTAAACAGTACTACAATTTCTTTGCAACTCTGCACGCCAACCTCTATGCTTTACACATGATTTTAAGGTGCTCAAAGTAGAGGAAGAACAGTAATATTCCCACGTAAAGCTCCTATACACATTGACAATTGAGCCAATTCAGCTTTGAGGTACCAAGGCTTCTCCCTTTTCCTTTTCTTTGATCCACACTTTGATTTACAGTAGCTGTAAGTTTAAAAAATAAACAAACAGGAAAAAAAAAAAACCAACAATAAAAAACACAATACAAAAATAAGTCCTCAAAATTTCTATCTCTCAGCAGCAGGGCTTCTCTCTTCTGACTAGGACTTAAGCCAACAGAAGAGGCAAATGTGTTTTCCCTTCTATATACCTATGAAATAAGTAGCAATGGAAAGTCAGTTTTCCCCAACACTCCTTGAAGTTATTTGGGTTTTAACAAACACAAGAAGTTCACCTTAAAAAAAGCATTCAAAAGCAACATGTAACTGCAGAGGATTACTTCACTTTGCTGCTACTACATTCTTACAAAACTTTTACATTTTCTTAGCCTTTCAACCATCTGAAAAAGCACATTAATTACAAGTACACCTACATGTTCTTTGAACAACCTTTCCTGCATTTTGTTCTTGTTAAGAAAATAGTGCCGGGCCCAGTCACCTGACGTCAAGGACTTGAAGGCTTTTTCTAAGTGCTCATCTTTCTTAAAACGTTCAATCACCTCTTTTAGTTCTTCTTGCCTTCCTTTTATAGGTCGAAATCTGAAACAAAGAATAAAACTATTCCAGTCCACTGTTATTCATTTGCAGTTCTTCCTCACAGTAACTCACAGCACATCAGGTTTTTTGCTAGCCAAATACTTTGCCCCTCACATAAAGAAACCGACCATTATGCAAGCAAACCACAGACCCTCACTTTCAGAGGTAATGATAAAGGCTCCAAGCTTATTGCTTGAAATTTTAAAACCCTCCATTATGCTGAGGCAATTTATGTATTAAATGCATTGCTGATAGCGTCAACCAATACAGGATAACATTTCACTATTTTCAACACCTTCCATTTGGAAGACAGCATCCAAAGAACTGGTATAATGCAACTATCACTGTCCTAACTTTCTTTATCAATTTATGATTGCTACATGCACCAAAAAAAATTAATAATAAAAATAAAAATCAAGAAAATAAATTGGATGCCTTAAGTTTTATAGCAACTCTAGTATCAAGTGATCTATACACAGTTCCGGCATCTGTAGTTGAAGAAGTTAACAACTTTTGATTAAATCCATGACATTAAGACCTTCTTAAATATATACCAGTTTCATTACCTCTAGCAGAGAGTTACCATACTGATCTTACTTACCAAACAAAGCCTGTATTTGATGATAAAAACAAAAAATAGGAAATAAATTACTTAATTAAGTTGGCAGAAGGAAACCTCATCAGCTCCCTAACAGATTAACGTTAAGTGTTCACGTCTCAATTTTAGTTTAATCACAAATAGCTAACAGTGAAGGGAATACAACTTCATTCACGAGAAAGAAGAATGCTGTATTTTTGCTCCTAATACAATAAATAAAGACCTTTGAACAGGAATATTGGTTCCAGGGGCAGTGCAGGTTATCAGCTTTTCATGCTTCTACATAAGCATCTTCAGAGTATTTTCCATTTGAAAAAAAGGTCTCTACAATAGAATAACTCTACAGTTCTTTACATCTTTTTGAATACTGCAAAAATTATCAGTGTAACCCTGTGAGCTTTCAGAACAGAAAAACACAGTAGGTAATTTAGAGAAGATACAAGGTAAGTATTCTACCTGCTGGGATAACATCTAACAAGACTATAGTATTTCTAACAAGAAGTAGATGATGCATTTCTAAAACTTACCCACTTCAAACTGCAATAAATGTTGTACCAGAAGTTTTCCAATTATCTTCTTAATAAAGAACATACTTATCCCCTCTCCCCCAAAACAAAATGCCCAGCATGCCCTCTTGCAGAAGAAAACTCCCTTCAGGCTACAGATGAGGTGACTGTCATTTTTTTCTGTTACACCAAGTCTTCTTCACCTATCAGACATACAATCAGGAGAAAATCTCCTGCTTATTCTGAAAATAAGAAGGAAACCTCCCCCAGATTTGACTGCCAAAACTCACAGAGCTTCCTCAGATACCAAGGGAATTCAGAATGAGATAAACTGCATTTGATTAGTTTCAGAAAAGGACTTACTTTTATAATGGCAATCAGAAACACCTTTTGCAACAGGGACCCATTTGTACTGCTATCATCACAAGCACAATACACACCAGCACACACAAACGTGACTGGATAGCATTTTACTTACATCTATAACTACCAACTGCACAAGAGGAAGAGACGTAGCATTTATTGCTAAAATTTGGGCTTTGGCAATTTCAGTTCTTTCAGGGCTAAGTGGATGACTACTCTCTCCTTCTCCTTTATTGTGTTTAAATGTTTTTTGTTTTTTTTTTAAGTTAAGTGATCTGCAGGAACAAAGATAGATGGAAAAACCATCACATTCAATGCTGTGTTAGCATTGGAGAGATGCACGTGCTGACAGGCACTGTCATACATCAAGAAGCAGTTCAGTTTATGCCAGCTAGAGACAGCAGTATCCTAACTCCCTGGAAGAAGGAAAAAAAGAAAGCATGGTAGATGGAAAACTCAGAACAGAAAAAGAATTAACGCCCTATGTTTTTTTTACTAATTAGAAGAACATCTTATAGCCTCAAAGTGACTCTCTTATTTCACTTCTTCCACAATGCATTGTTCTCTAGAAGGTGACTAGATTTGATCAGTTACCTTAGGTAGCTCAGGAACAGGCACTAAACCTGTATATCTCCATAGATTACATTAGCAGGGGTTTCTCCAGGTTCTTTTTTCAGGCATTCTACACTGCTACCAGAGTCCTTTCAAAAGTCTAGCAGCAACTCACGTCACATCATTCCAGACAAGTAGAAATACTATATACACAAGTCTTGAAAAGACCAAAAAGAAGGCTGCAGAATGGTTCAAGTATGGTAAAAAACAAAACCAATCAAAAAACATCTTGAAACACTAACAGGTCAGATAAATGTTATGCTCTACACCAATCATCTGAAATCTGAAACAAGGTCTTTCAAAGTACATGACTTAGAAGCCAAGGGTTCAAGAATACTATCAGGGATCTCCTGTAGCACCTTTATCACATTTTACTGAGATGGCAAAGAAGAAAGAAATCCAAGCAAGCAATGGAAGCATCCACATGTATATGGAAAGAGACTGGAAACCAGCACAACACACTTCATGGGTTCCCAACTCAATGAAACAGAACGATGCTTTGCACCTGAGCAAGTGAGTTTTTCCACAGCACAACTGCAGTATATAAACTGTATGAAGTTTGAGATAAACCAGAATACCTCAACCAGATTTCTCATGTTTCACAGGAACATCACCACATATAGTGCAACAGGTACCTGCTGACTTGAGATAAAGGATGCCAGCAGGCCAAGAAAGCCAGAAAGCTGAATCTTCCTTGAGAATGTGAGACTCTGCTGCGTTTAATATAGATGCTTCACTTCTCCCAAGAGGGTTATGTAATAGAAACTTATTCATTCAACTTTCCCAGCACTCCCTACCACAAAACCAAGTAGATACGAGAAGCTATCCTCAGTCCTATCTATGATTTTGGTAATACAGAACTTCCTCATTCACACATGTCATGAAAAGTCTACTGATGTGCTCAAAGTATCTACATGACTGTTTTCCAACAGCATGAAGAGAGCCTGAAAAGACGCTGTAGCTGAACAAAGCCAACCCACCAAGGCTTTTAGAAGTCCGTAAAATGGGAGACTACTTCAAATAAGAGAAATGAAGAGATGGAAAGAACACAAGAAAAACAAAATGAACAAACCAACCACTCCTGTCTCAAAACTGAAGAGCAAACTCAAGTCAGAATCATGTCTATCCAAACTTCTTGTTTGCTCCCACGATTCACACCTTTGTAAGATTCTATCACAAGAACTGAACAAGATGCTCTCACAGTTCAATCTGAGCACAGGCACAGAATCCGTGAGCCATCCTACAAGCAGCTTCAAGGAAGGAGGCCTCACAGAGCACAGAGTTTGCAGCAGAACAGTCTGGCTGTTCCAAGTAAGTTAATGCAAAATTCAGCTATCACAGTATCTTTAGAGAAAGACTAGTCACCCTTCTTCCTGACAAGCTGCAGAATGGAAACTTCTTAAATTTCCCAGCAGAAGATGATCTTAACCCAGTTAAGGGCAAACTGAAGCTGTCTCAACAAGCAGGACAAGAAAAAACTGCTTGATGAAGCACAGCTCTTTCTCCCTCTTGTTTCCTCTTACCACAGGAATACTTAAAGAATCTTGAAACTCCAAGGTATAAAGCCAAAGGTCAGTGAGATGCTTGCCTATAAAGGAAGTTAAAGGAGAGGTTCTGGTAAGTTTGGAAGCACAGTACCTTGCTCAGCCACTGAGAGCAGCGAGTTCGAACAGAAATGGATCCTGAAAGAGTTTCTGTATGAAAGCCCATGTAATGCATGCACCTGACAGCACCAAAGGACTTCACCACTAAATTCAATTCTTAAATTCTGACTGGGAAAAAAACAGAAAGAGTGACTTTGTCAAAACACAGCATCTTGTTCACCTCTGAACTTCCAGACAAAGTGCTTGTTATTTTTCTTCAGTAGTTGTGGAAAGAGAACAAATTACTGCTTCTCTAACTCCAGGGATTCAGCACAAAAGCTAGCACTGCAAGGCTCTTAAGCATTTCAAGACCACATAGCAAGAGTTGAAAAGTAATATTTAGTTAACATTTTTTCCAACTTGTAGTAGGAGTACCTTAAGTAAAAACTAGTTCCATAATAATCAATTATTGTGTTTAATACCCAGAGCTATTATCAGCAAAAATCCCATATTCCTTGAAGGCCAAAACTCAAGACTGTATTTTTTTAAATGACAAAGTAGCCCACTTTACTTAAGTTTCTTGAACTGAAATATGTACACATACCACTGCAGGCAAAGCTCAAATCCAACCTAGACAGAAGTAATGAAAATTCTAGCAGCCACAGAAATTCATCCTCAGTACAGTTGACAAAAAAAAAGGATTTTTAAAGTACTGAGGACAGAGGCAGCTGGGAGAATGCATATTCTTTCATTCTACCATGTGGAGCATCAGGATAAAATTCAACTTAACAGTCAGCACGACTACTGTGCATAAGCCATTCTATCCTTCAAACATATAACACTTTTTTACTGCTAGAAGTACAACTAGAAAACTTGTGTGAGAGTAGGGTTTTCTTGTTTGGATGGTTTTTAAATCCAAAACATTCAGCAGCACAACAGCTAATTTCAACACAGTCTTTGGGAATGGGAAGAGAGGAGGAAGAGAAGCAGGAGCAAGCTCAATAACCTCACTGAACTCATCAGGAAAATGTTTTTTTTTTGTTTTTGTTTTTTTTTTAAAAAAGAGAATGCATATTTTAAACAAAAGTCAAACAAAATCACTTTTGGCAGCAAGTACACAGTGGTGACTGAAGAATATAAGAGCTTCAGAATGAAAAAGTGTATTGCTACCTGTAACACAACATCTCCACAGCACAACACTGAAGTTGAACTATAAAGCCATGCAAACTCCTGCAGTAGGTGTCTTTTTCCACATTTAAACTCCACTCAGTCAAGATGACCCCTTTAATAATTATACTTAAACAAGCTGGGGAACAGAGAAGAGATTGAGCACAGACCTCCAAATGCAAGTGAGTGGGACTGCTTTGCCCTTCTTGTCTTCACTGCTGCTCCATGACTAAGGGACCAGGAGTGACACTCCCTGTCTAGTTCAGGAATGACTGCCTGTTTCCCTAAGGCCAGCAAATGCTCTTGGCACACTGTTCAGAGAAAGCAGCTTCCAGCGTATCATCCCCAAAAACTTCATGTTTGCTCTGGAAAACTGTCATTCTTAAAGCTTGTTCCATTTTCAGGCAAAACCAGCCATCCCACGTGCCAGCTTGAAGCTTCACAGAAAGCAGCAATGTGGAGTTCAGAAACATATCTAGATTCTCCTAAAACAGACTACAATGCATTTGACTTCCTGTACTTCCAGGAAACTTAAATGACGCCTGGAAGTGCTTCTTGGCATTCCCAAGCATGATGCTTGAGCTTTAGGGAACAAGGAACCAAGAGCAATCAGTTAGAGCAATCATATGATCAGGAGACTGGCTCAAAATTTAAATACTAACACATTTTTATACAATATAGTCAAAGGTGGATTAGTCATTTAGGCAACTTCAGGACTCAGCCCTCAGCCTAGAGAAAAGTATCCAAAAACAAGAAATAGTAAGACAAGCAAGAATCCCCTTGGCTTTTTATAAATCTCAGCTTTAACCTCCAGCGTTTGACAACTTTCAAATCTGGAAAAACTGGGTTTCAAAATAGTGGGGTTTCTTTCTACAGACAGCATACAAGACTACATTAATCTTACAACCAGGATAGCCTTTATCACAAAAAAGGATTCATGTAAGAAGTGAAAAAGCCTCTGAGAGTATCTACACTGGATGAGATGGTACTTCCTTAAACATGGGTGGTGGTTTTGTTTTTTTTCCTCACTAACTACTAACATGCTATTTTGCAGGCATATGAGCTACCAAACTAGGGAAAATGACCAAGAGCCTGTACAGAAGGGCACAACCTTTGGAAACAATCTGCTTTCTCTTGGAAAATCAGGATGATGAAACAAATAAAGTTACTTTTAAGTAAAGCCATTAAAGAACTTCTAGAGCTACATTTTAGGCAGGCTATCAAATCCCTGGCAACAAGACGACATTTCAGAGAAACGGTGGAAAAACTCACTAGGGGATCTGACTGAAATCTTTTGATAACTAGCTTTCAGCTCTCTGAGACATTACTGACATGACAGCTTACAAAGCTAGCAGCCCAATTCCCAAGACAATGGACACTGAGGAATTGTGGCACCTTCCTCCTACCGCCTCCAGAAAAAACAACAACAACCCACATGGAAAGCACACTCAGGTTCTTGTCACTACTTCAGTATAAAGAAGATATAAAGAAAGACATTCCAGGAATTATCTAGACATTTAACTACAATGTTATAAGTTTCTTCTCTAATCCATATACTGTGGGAAAAAACAAGCAATGTTTACAAACTCTTCAACTAAAGGCACGAAGTACAAAGAGTGCTTATATAGAAGACACTTTTGCAAAGAAAAATGCAGATTTGGCTTCTAGAAGCAAGATAAAATACAACTTCATTAAGCAATCACGAACTCACACTGGGCTGCTAGTCTGCTAGTTGCTAGAACACTTTCTGTGCACCACCAACAGCCAAGCAAAACCGCCACAGTCACTTCCACGTGTGTCTTCAAATAAACTGGAACATGGGGTAAGGAAATATTTCCATGCCTTCACAAGCAGCTATACTTTAATCTCACCTCATTACACAAACCACGTTGCTAAGATTTATACGGCTAGACCACACTAAAACAGAAGATACCCAACATAAGTTGCAACCTTTGTTACTACAAGCATATATCTGGTACCTGAATATATTTGTTTTGAATTGGGTCTACAAACATTCACTTCCATCCCTCCCCCCCAACTTTCCCTCAGAATTACATGAGGGCAACAACTCTACCAAGTTCTAGAAACACTACATCTCACTAGATGGAAGGAAGGTGGTCCAAGTCAAGCAGCTACAGTAATAAGCAGAAGTCATCACTACACTGAAAGACAAACAAGAACTATGCTGAGAGCTTAATTCTGATTCATTGTAATTGCAGAAACTCTCAGTAAGACATTAAGAGTCAAGATGACAAGCTTCTGGCAGAAGTTGTAAGCCTCACCTAAGTATTTCCCATAGCGCTCCAAGGTTATTAACTATTGTCCTTGAAGGCTGCCTGTAACTGTACTCCGAGCCTGAGAAAGGAAGAAACACATGATGATAGCCTTTGTGTAGTCTTTTGTTGCAAATCAGAAATTCAAGAAGTATTTCACACGTTGAAAACATATCATTTACGAAAGCAAATTCTCCAGCTACTGATAGGTACGTAATTTCCTTAGCAAATGCAAAAGAACTGTTCCTGAACAGCCATACACCACCACTCATCCAACAACAACAAAAAGGGCTTTTGAGCACATATATGTTTATCTCAATTGACTTCTGGAAATGCAGATACAATTGAATATCTACCCAGACACTGTTTTGGGCACAACATGCTACTGTAGTCAACAGCACAGAGAGAACAGGAAAAATGCTGGGATTTCTCTTAAGGATGGACACTGCGCTCTCTGTAGAAAAGAGAGATCTCCCTGGAATAAGTCTTTATAGTTATTAGGAACACACTGCTACAACTTCAGGTGCAACTCACACCATAAGGCTATACCAGTCATCAGCTCGTCACACAGACACACAAACACAAAATACTGAACTGATACTCTGCTTATTTGCCCACGCTATACAGGTAAACTGTTCCTCTTTTAAAATATCCACAGCGCTAAGTTGCAAGGGTTGGGAAGCCTGCTTCTCATGACCTGGCCTAGAAACCCCAGCTCAGACCAAGATCCCCCATTTGTTCATACAACAACAAACACACAGTTCCTTGTCTTTAGAAACTTACCATTCACGCATAACTTCCCCACTAAGCCAGCAACACGTATCCTTTACAGAATACACTTAGATATGGTGGTATAGTTGGCAAAAAGGAAGAGGCACGCAACAACTAAACCAAAAGCCCACCCTGAATCAAGTATTCAGGCAGGTGCATAACAGTACATGCAAATCTGGTAGGAAGGTTCCAAATGTGCATGTTAATTTATCCGATATATACACAGACATATCTGAGTAGTGTTTCTTCAGCACGGATCTGCAAGAGCTTGGTATCAAGTGGCACTAACATTGGAACTCAGGGAGTGAATCTCCAGACGTTGTAAAAGTTGAGAAGAAAAAAAATCCCTGGCCAATAAAATAAATAGGAAATACACCACGCTCCCCAAACACCAACTCTTATCTTTGAAATATTACTTCAAATGGCTTAAGGTTTAAAACTGAGCATGAGTTAACTGTTTAACCTAGAAAAGCATCTATTAACACACAGCTCTACAGCAGAAGCTGTTGCTAAGGATAATAGGAAGACCTGTGATAGCATTACAAAACCAGCTACAGAGCTTTAAGTTTCAGTCTCAAATGCAGCACCATTCTAAAGGCAGAATTCAACTGTCATTGTTTCAGACTTTTGTAAACATGCAGGAAATTCCACAGTTATCATCTTAATTGATGTAATCAGAGGACCAGTTCTTTTCTAGAAAAGTAAAGACAAGTTACCTAGTATTCATTTTGTGTGTCTGAAAACCTAAGTAAGGATCAAGAACCAAACTAGTTGCTAGGTCATCGTTTTCACACAGTTCCTTGGCAGACATTCCAGAGGAAGGCACATAACGACTCTGACCCTCAAATCCTGAAGCACCACTACCTGCAAATAAGAAAGCATAAACCAGGTATCATTTATGGAATGTTCTGAAACCCACCTACATGAGGGGGGAGGGGAGGCTGCAACTGAAGTTTGGATAGCAAAAATAAATAAATAAATCACATAGGAAGAAGCAGAAACAGTTCATTTTTAACTCTTGCTTTTGTTGGTTATTGTAGCTGACAATGGAGAGAGCATTTCAGAATGTATTTTTATGGGCGTCTTTAATTTCGGCTTCCTTCCCACATACAAGCATCTTCCAGCACAACCTAGTCATACTTGCCTCTAAAGTTTAAGGCCTATGAGTGTGACAAAGCCATGAAAATTTAAGCCTGACTGTCCTAAAATTTGAAACAAGGGTTTTTTCCAAATTTCTATTTCATTCCTCACTCCAAATCAATAGCAAAAATAAATATCCACTGTTCCTTAAAACAGCTTTCTAACCACTACTGATACATGTGACTTCACTGAAAATGGGGTTTACTTCTACACAAACACACATTCAATAAAATTTGGGCTAGTAACTTGAGTCATATCTGTTATCTAGCTCCAATCACATTAGTTCTCAGTAAATGCCAATCATGTATTTTGTACACAGCCAACTTCAGATTAATGTATGTTCTATCTCTATCACTTAACTTCTAAACTGAAGAGATCCATATTCCCAAAATGAGTTACAACATCCAACAAATACAAACATAATCAATACTTCTGATAAGAGTTACATGCACACGTCCTTCGTGAATTAAGACACGGTAGAAGCCTGGCACGCAAACTGATAGACGAAGCACAAACACCAAACTGCACAAACATGTACGTACATCTGCTTGATCTTCTCTCAACTCCATTTTTGCCAGACCTGGGATTTTCCTTTCCTGTGTGCTGCAATTTGGTTTGATTCTGCACGTGGTCGTTAGACGCCCTGCTTCCACTCCTCCTGCCATTCACCACCATGTTCTTGGATTCTCCCAACCACTTCATGCCCACAGACAACCTGACCCAGTTGCATTTAGTCACTTTTCAAAAGGCTCGGAGAAGTGGATGAATAATTTCAGCTCCAATACCTACTGGAAACAAAACATACACATAATTAGAAGTTGCAAGAAAATCTGTTTCCAAGACAAAGCTTTAACACACTCATATTAAAAAAAAAAAAAAAAAAAAAGTAAAATGGTGATCTGCGTTTGCATTAGGAAAAAAGAACAGTAGTTCACTAGCACTGGTACAAGGAGCTGTTGCAAACAGACACTGATAGGTGAACTGTAGCCGTGCAACTTGCTGACACATCTTGAAGCAAAGACAGAATTCTAAAGCTGATAAATGGTTAAAGACAATGTCTATATAAACACACACCTATCTAATTATGCAGTTATACACACACATACACACAGAATCACAGAACGGCTTAGGTTAGAAGAGATCTCTAAAGATCAATTAGCTCCAACCCCCTGACATGGGCAGGGCTGCCACCCATGAGATCAGGCTGCCTAGGGCCCAATACAACCTGGCCTTGAGTGCATCCAGGGATGGGGCATCCTCAGCCTGTGCCAGCACATCACCACCCTCTGAGCAAAGAATTTTTTTCCTAACATCTAATTTAATTTCTTCTCTTTTAGTTTAAAGCCATTCCTCTTTGCCCTACCCCCT
>JAOWBP010002559.1:12931380-12948009 GCA_028571105.1 Tragopan temminckii
GGAGCTATGGAGTCTCCTAGGCACTGGGTGCTGGTGTAGGGGTTGTCAGGGCGCTGGCAGCGGAGCTAAGGGGTCGTCCAGGTGTGGGTACCGGAGCTTGAGTGGGGCGCTGGATACCGGTGTAGGGGTTGTCTGGGCACTGGCACTAGAGTTAGAGGGTCTCCTAGACACTGGGTGCTGGTGCTTGCGCTTCGTAGGATAGTGCGTGCTGGTGGTGGGGCTTTCAAATGCACTGGTACCGGTGTTGGACATTGCTCCATATGCATGCTGGTGTTGGGGATTCTTTGGATACTGAGTGCTGGGGTTTGGAGTGTTTCGGGTACTGGGTGCTGCAGGTTCTCCATGTGATGGGTGATGAGGCTGGGAGGTATCAGGGCGTTGACACCAGCGTTAGGGGCTTCTCTATGCACTGTGTGCTGGTGTGAGGGGTGGCCAAGGCACTGGCATCAAAGCTAGGGATTCCCCTGGGCACTGGTGCTTGGGTTTCTTTGGATATTGAGTGCTGGGACTTCTGCAGGCACTGGGTGTTGGAATTGCGTTGGATACTAGATGCTGGTGTTGAGGGTCATCAGTGTACTGACACCAGTGCTAGGGACGTCCCTAAGTGCTAGGGGGATGGCTTTTGAGACTGCCCTGTGTGGTGCATGCCTGTGCTAGGGTTTTGAATTCTAGGTGCTGGGATTCTCCATGCACTGAGTGCTGGTGTTTGGAGTGCTTTGGGTACTTGGTGCTAGATGCTAGGGTTTCCCTTGGCACTGGGTGCTGGTGTTAGGAGCTATCAGGGTGCTGACACCAAAGGTAGCCTGTCCACTAGGTACTGGGTGCTGGTGGTGAGGATTCTGTGGATACTGGGTGCTAGCATTCAGGATTATCAATGCACTGCACCAGTGTTGGATGCTGCCCCAAATGCTAGGGGCTGGCACTGGGCATTGCCTCGTGTGGTGCATGTTGATGCCAGAGCTGCTTTAGGTACTGGGGCTTCTGCATACACTGCGTGCTCGTGTTTGGAGTATTTTGGATACTGGGTGCTAGGACTTCCCTGGCACTGGGAGCTGATGTTAAGGGCAATGGCACCAGGGCTGGAGGCTCCTCTGAACTCAAGGTGCTGGCACTGGGAGTTCTCAAGCTGTCAGCACCAGGATTTCTACCAGATGCTGGAGCCAGGGACTGACTTGGACACTGGGGGCTCCCCTAGGTGCCCACACCCACGGGGCTCCCTGGGACACTGGGCAGCAGCAGGCAGGGCTTCTCAGGACCCCAGCACTGGGCATGGGATGCAGGCAGCGGCACAGGTGCTGGGTGGTGGCTTTGAGTATGCGGGGCTGCACGGAACACCAGCACCAGGTGTGGGAGTGAAGGCATTATAGAAGGTGCTGTCCTGTCCCCTGCCTCAGCATCATGAAGTGGTCAGAAATGCTGACTTTTCCCTTTCCATAAAAAGACTTTGAGAACAGCTCTACACACAGTGGGATATTGTATTTACTTTGATTTAGACTGCATGTAAGGAAGAAATTTTTTACAATAAATGTGGTGAGGCACTGCTACAGGCTGCCCAGAGAGGTGGTGGTGCCCCATCCCTAGAGACAGCCAGGGTCAGGCTGGATGGGCTCTGAGCACCTGATGGAGCTGTAGGTGTTCCTGTTCATTGCAGGGGGGTTGGACCAGATGGCCTTTAAGGGTACCTTCCAATTCAAAGGATTCTAAGATTCTCCCTAAAAGTGGCCCTGTTCTAAGGTCCTCCTTAGCTCCCTCCACAAAAAAAAGGAACTTTGGACACTATAGTTGAAGCTCAACACCCCCCCATGCACAGAACCCAAACTTTTCCCAAAATGAGACAGGACACTGACAAAGATCCCCCAAGCTTTCCTCCTAGAGGCTCGCTTCTTTTAGGACAGATAATGAGAAGTGATGCTGAACCTGCACCTCTTTCTCTCTCCACTTTTCCCACATCTGGAACACCATTACCATACTGCCTGCTGCATACTAAGTGAGCATGTCCAGACCCAGAGCCTGCACCAGCAGAACCCGGTTCTGTCTGCATTACCAATAGAAGACCCCCAATGTGACCCCCTCTAGGAGAGGGCCCCGTGGAGTCTGTCCTCATACTGGGAGCTCACAGCTGGCCTGGCTTGTGGAGATCCTGACCTCTCCTCCCCCAGTGCAGCTCGGCCCAGAGCTGCCTTGGCTTATTGGGAAATTCCTTCATCTTTAATTTTCCCTGTCCCGAAGATTTACTGGTTTAAGGCAAGCTCAAAGCCCAAATCCTGCCGATCATCAGCAGCTTAATCAAGGGGCTCTGCGCACCCGGCTGCTGTGCGACGATGGGCACAACCCTGAAGGCAGTCTGGGATGTGGGCAGGGGGATGCAGAAGCAGCAGCGAGGCCCCTGGTTTCACAGCAGACATGTAAAGTAGGGCATGGGATGGCCAAGTGCTGGCATGGGGCTGCTGCGGGAGTGTGTGACTCCTCCGAGATGGGACGACAGGGAGGGGGCTGGAGTTCAACATCTCGTCCAGAAAAAAAGTGTTTAAATCTTCAGCGTCCAATTAGTGGACAGCAATCAGGGAAAGGTTTAATTAGAGCCTCACAGAAAGCCCCGGCTCAAAAGCCTCTGCCCCCCTAGGAGTAAACCGAATCTAATTAAGAGGAAAGACTGCTTTAGCGCAAATAGAAACGCAGCCATCTGCCCTGTTCAAAATCCCAGCAACGCAAAACTGGAGATTTTGCTAAATCCTTCTGTTACAAAACCCAGAACGTGATTGAACGTGGAGACGTCACCGGTGTCCTGGTGGGACGGGCACACAAGGAGCACCGTGCCCACGGTGTCCCCACATGCCACACACTTGGGTGCCAGGGCAGGACATGGAGCTGTCACCCACAGCAGCACATGGGACTGAGGAGCCTCCGCCCCCCAAACAGTTCCCCTGAGGCTTTCCCTCTCCCTTCTTCCCCAGCCTGTCCTGCAGCAGGGATGGCACAGCCCTCGCACCGTGCAGCCCTGGGCTCCAAAACCCTCCATGGGCAGTGCTGGGCACGTGGGCACCGCTGGCGCCCCGCGGCCCTTCGCTGTGCTCCCAGACAAAGCAGCTGTCAGCTCTGCTTCGTGCCGATGTGTAGCCCTATTCTTGAGCCTGCTGCTCTGTGGCTCAGCCCGTGGAGTGCAGCGCCGTGAGGCACTCCTGCCTGTGCCACCGCTCATTTCCATTGATTTCCGTGGGATTGCTATTTTTAGGACTGGGCTGTGCACTCGCTCTCCTTCTGCTATTCGTCTCTGGCAAGAAGCAGCCACCCCAGCCCCCAGCGTCCCCACTGTCCCTGCTGGGGCTCCCCAGTGTGGTGGTGAGGCCAGGGAGAGCCACTAGGGCTGTTCTGGGAGGTGGTGCCCCGGCTGCTGTGCGCTGGAGGCAGTGTTATTTATAGCTGCAGGGAGTCCCTGAGCGTGGGTGCACGTGACGGGCAGCAGCTGAACCCGGCGAGGGGTGGTGCAGAGCCCAGGCTGGGTTTAAGGAGCCCCCTGGGGCCCAGCCCGTTGCTGTTTCTCCCACCATTACCTCACACCTTCCACTTCTCAGTCTCTTGGTGCTCATCCGTGAAGGTGGGTGCAGGGGAATCCTCTGCTTCGTGCCAACTCTGGGGACAGCCCCGCGATGTCCAAACATGCTGAGCGTGCCTCCCGCGGTGTTCTCCTGCCCACAGCCATTCTGTGCCTGCGGCTTGAGTCACAGAGCTGAATTCCCTTCAATTCATTCATTTTGCCGAGATATCGAAGCCCATTGAATTTGACAGGACCCTGATAAGGGAGCATGGTGGAGTACAAAACCACGCTGTAGCTACAAAAAAGGCTGAGCGTCACCGATTCTCCCGGTCCAGAGCATCCCCTGAGCACGCATGCCCTGCAGACAGCTGGGGCTGGCGGGGAGAGGGGGGCTAAGAGGCTGTTTTAAGTGAAAAATGAGAATTTCCTGCAGGTCTCTGAGCACCTGTGTGTGCAGGGTGGGCAGCAGAGCCCCCTCATCATCCCCCTCTGTTTGCATTTCCCAGCACATCGCTGCCGGCATTTGGGAAAGGTCGGGCTGACAGCGTGTGCAGAGGTTCTTCAGGGACACAGGGCGGGCTGGGGACAAGCGGGGAGAGGGAATTGCTTGTGACAGGGGATGTGGCGTGCCGCTGGGAGCGCGCAAGATGGTTGCTGCACCCTGCCTTTTCCCAGTGAGCTCTTGGCACAGCGGGATGCCGGATGTGCCCTGCATCCCGCAGTGTCTCTCGCTCACTCTGCGAGGTCCTGGGACGCAGAGCCCTGTCTCACTGTTCCCTTCCCCGCTCACGTCACCCTCCGCTCTCTCCTTCACAGCTCTCTGCCTGGTGCTGGGCTGCATGATCTTCCCCGACGGCTGGGATGCGGAGACCATCCGGGACATGTGCGGGGAGAAGACGGGGAAGTACTCCCTGGGCGACTGCTCCGTGCGCTGGGCTTACATCCTGGCCATCATCGGCATCCTCAACGCCCTCATCCTCTCCTTCCTGGCCTTCGTCCTCGGCAACCGGCAGAACGACCTGCTGCACGAGGAGCTCAAGACAGAGAGCAAAGGTGGGCGCTGTGCTGCCGGCTGGGAACACCGCGGGGTGGTGGTGGGGACCCCGTGGCGCAGCGTGGCCATAAGAGGGTCCCGCTGAGCCTCTGGGGCCATCGATACACGGGGCAAGCCCAAGCAGTGACCAGGCTGGGGCAGGAGGGTGCGGGCGGCCGAGCCCCTCCGCAGCGGCACCGCACCGCTGACGCTTTCTCTTTGTGTTTTGACAGATTTTGTCGGCACCGCGGTAAGTCCTGAGTTTCAGCATCCCGTCCCCTACTCCTGCGTGGCATGTCTGGGTGCGACCGTGCTGGGTGGCCCCACGTGGATGGGAAATAAGTGGGGGCGGCAGGTTTGAGGCATGCACGTGCATGGCACAAATGACTGCAGCCACCCTGTACTGCCCCCGGGCGCCTGTACCCAACGCGCTGTGCTCTCCCTGCAGAGGATATAAGGCCGAGCACCCGCAGCAGGACCTCGTCCCGCGGCCGGCAGCCTGGGCGCTCCCTCCTTGTCCCGCCTTTCGTCTGCTGCCGGTGGCCACGCAGCGCTCCGGGCCCCACCGCCCGCACCGGGGCCGTGCCGGCCGCCTGCCGCGCCCACGTCCACACCGACACCGCCATCCCACGCACCCCACCGGCCCCGCACCTCCGCCGCCGTCGAGGGAGGAGATGCCCCAAACCTGCTTCATCTGAGAACGGCAGTTTTGTTTCAAGGAAAAAAACAAACAAACAAACAGTCTCCAAGTTTTTAAACAGATTTCTACATCCCCAGGACTCCGGAGCCGCCTCCTCCCACCCCAGCGCGCCCCGTGACGCCCTGCGCTGGCTGCTCCGGGGCCCCGCACCCTCCCCGCTCCCATTTTGTACAGCTTCGTGATCCCGTCTCCGCGGCCGGGGAGCCCTGCGGCTGGGATGGGGCCCGCCCGTACTTCGACGTGTAAATTCATATTCTCTAAACAGGGTAAAGCGACTCGAGCCCTCTCGCCCCCCCCCCGCCCGGCGGCGCAGCCCCAGGACCGCGTGCTTTCCAGCGCTGCCGGGGCCGCAGGCTGCCGCTCGCTCCATCCCGAGCGCGGGGACCGCAAGGGCCTCACCGCCGCCGGCCGCCGCGCCGCCCGATTCGCACCGCCGCTGAATGTAAGCCCCGGTAAGTGGGAGCAGCCGGAAACACAAACCCCCCCGGGCGGGTGCAGGAGGAAAGCCCCCCGTCCAGCCCCAGCCGCTGCCGAACCTCCCCATCCCCGTACGGTGCTTTATCTCCACTGGCGACGGCGAGGCTCCCGCCCGCGGCTCGGCTCGCACCGCCGTCCCGGCCGCGGCTCAGCGGCACGCGGCGGCCGAAGGACTCGGTCGCGGGCAACCGAAGCCCGGCCGCGGCTCTGCTGGCCAGACCGGCGCGCGGGCTTCCCCGGGTGCCCGCCGCAGCCCTCACGATGCAATAAAGTCCTCAGCAGCGGCCGCGTCTCAGTGCCGGTAGCCGCGGGCCGTCGGCGGGGGCGCCCGGCTGCGGGCGGGGCTCCGGGAGGGCGAGGACGGGAACGGGGCCGCCGGTGGGAACGCGGAGCCGGGCGATCGCCGCGGGGATGAGGCGATGAAGGTGCGGGACCCGCCGCCGGGGCTGGCGGTGCACGGGGAGTAAGAAGTGCCGGCCGGCTGCGTGCTGCCGGGATCCCTCCGCCCGGGGCTGCCCTTTAAATGTGAGGCGTCCCATTGCAGGCGCTGCTCGTCCCGGCGCTGTAAGGGCGAGCGGTCCGGTGGCCGCCCCTCTCTGGTACGCGGGTGTCCGTTCCCCAGCCCCAAGCCGCGCGCGTGGCCGTAGCCCGCCCGGCGGGGCCGCCGCCTCAGCGAGCAGCAGGCACCTGCTTCCCTCTGCGCCCTGACAGGGCTCTTTAAAAATGGCGCCCAGGCGCTCTGCTCGGGGAGACGCGCCGAGAGCGCCGCGGTGCCGCCTGCAGACGGCGGGGCAGCGGGGGCTGCTGTCCCCGTCGGGCGGTGCTCGTGTGGGCGCTGCCGGGGTGCGTTCGCAGCCCCTCGGTGCGGTTGTTGGGTCACCCGCACGGCTGCGTTCCGCTCAAAGTTCGCAAGTTTTAGTGCGCGCCCGATGTTTTTAAGTTGCCCTTTGTGTTTCTTGACACAGCGGTGCGGTTTGTTCTCAGGCGTCAATTTCATTTTTATAAGTTCAGCGGAAGCTTTTAGAGTATTTGCGTTCGCTGTCGGTCACGGTGAACGCTTGTGGGAACGACTGGCTGCGGAGAAAGTTCTGAGAGCCGTTTGCCAGCGTTGTGGATTCCTCTGTGGTCATCAGAGAATCACGGAACGGTTTGGTTGCAGGGGACCTTGCAGCCCACCCAGGTCCCAATCCGTGCCGTAGGCAGGGCTCATCCTCACCAGCTCGGGCTGCCCGTCCAGCTCTGCCCTGGGCTCCTGCAGAGATGGGGCATCCACAGCTCTCTGGGCAGCTGTGCCAGAGCCTCGCTGCCCTCTGAGTAAAGGATTTCCTCCTCACATCTAACCCGAATCTCTTCTTTTAGCTTAAAGCCATTCCCCCTTGTCCTATCAGCGTTACACTGTGTAAAAAGTCAATCCTCCTCCTGTTTGTCAGCTCCCTTTGTGTACTGGAAGTCTTCTGGTGGTACTTAGTAGGAAACTATGTTTAAGGTTGTTAATAAAACACGCTTTTCACATGGAACTGGGTTTAATTGTACTTTGATTAGCCAAGCATTGCAGTTCCTGGAGGTGGTATGGATTCCGACAACACAAATTTTGAACAAATGGATGTTACTGTACCAAGGAGTTGCTCCTGAAGCTCAGCCTTGCCATGCCACGTCGTTAAAACAGATTAGCGCAGTTTTTACGTTTAATTTACAAACCTCAGAAAGCTTTACTTAGACCAGAATTGGTTGTTAATAGGTCAACAGGCAGTGACGCTGTGATAATATTAGTAACAGCGCTTGTATATTGTTTTATAGGTGCCTCAGCCTGTTCAGTGCATGCATGGAGTGGGCGGGCGCTGCATAGCATGGGACCAGGAGATGCCATCTCTGGTCCCAGTGGCATGGAGGGATCACTGCAGTTCGGCGGTGCATGGTGAGTTTGAATGGAGCTGAAGGAAGGGCAGCAAACTTTACACCCTCCTGCAGGCTCCAACTTGTGATCTGAAAGCAAAGCTTTCAGGACTCTCTTTGAGAATACCTTTATCTAAAACTTACTTTTGCTGCTCTTTTGGTGGCTTTTCAGTTTGATTGCAGTCAGTTTTGTTATTTTTCCTATCTTCTAGCAGCTTCCCACTGTAGCTCTTTCATTCAATAACACAAAATGTTGTCTTTGAAAATCAGAAAGTCAGGTGGTCAAACCGTGATAGCATGCTTCAAAAATAAGTCTACTATGTTAAACTATTTTGCCTGCCCGTATTTTGTTCTGAAAACCAGCAGACACATGGCGACTGGCTCCAACTAGATGTCATCATAAATTTGTTGTATTTTGTACTGTGAAAACCCCATAGAGAATTTCAACATAACTTTCACTTCCTAAATTCATGCTGTCATTTAGGCTTAGTCCTCACAGGAATGCAAAGGGTCTCAGATCTGAAACTTTTATTGCTTCCTGGTTAATTATCAAAGAACAGGCATGATGGCATTATTTCTTACAGGAGTAAAAGTTTCTTTCAGTCACGTTACCCAGGATTTCAGTCACATGATGATTTTGTGACTTCCGCTGGATAATTTTTTTCTGATAATACAGGGCTGAAAGATGTAGAATGTATGCCAGATGAGTTTATTTCAGTGTGCATTGGCAGGAATCAGTAGTTTTTAATTTCTGAAGTAGTGTTCCTAAATTGTAGACAGTTACACAATTTATAAATAACCATATTTACTCTTTGCTGAGTTTGTAGCTCTTTGCTTTCTTGAGGAGACTTGCATTTTCAACATCTCACATAGGCTGTGACCCTGCAATCATAATATTGCAAACGTTGTGAAAGCATCCAGTTTTCACTTAAAAATTGAGTTCTTAAGATCTTTATGTGATGAGTGGTTTTGTAAATCCACATCTTTTAAGACATGAAACTTGAACTCTGGATTTGAGTTAGGTGTGGAGACTGCTGCATTGCGCTCGTGTAGGGCATCACGCAGGTCCGAGCTTCTACGTTTTCAGAACCAGACCCTCAGTCCTTTCACCTCCATGAAGAACAACTGCATCAAATCCTGTCCAGTGGTACAAAAATCAGTTTCCAGGAGAAGATGTGGCTTTTGCTGAGCTAATGGTATCTTGTCCCTGTGTGACAGGAATGCTGTTGTTTATTCTTCTTTAATTTGCAGATCTGATTTGAAGACTGTAGTTATGAGCAATTTTGAGGAGTACAAACATGTAACTGAAAAGTCCATTGCCCACTTGACAGTTTAACTCAGCCACGTAGGGATTTTTTTTTTTTTTTTTTGCCTACTTTTGTTATGCAGGACTTCTGCATAGCCCCAGTGTAAGCATTTTTTGAAACAGGCATCTGGGTGTGTGTGTGTGTGTGCCACTAACAAAGCTGAGTTGTCATATGTGTTCTGGCTCTCCCGCAGGCCTGCCTGGCTAGGGGCACCTCATGCAGGGAAAGTTTTACAGCACTGAGAGGAGTATCTGGGAACATAGCACACTGAATAACTGAGGGTAGTACTGCTCTGAGCCAGCCCTGAACTGTTTGTTACTCAGACATGCTCCAAGCTGATTCCCATGCATAGTTTGACCCCTCCTCCCCCCATTCTCCATTGCTTAGAAGCACTGAAGCACTGCCCAATTTCACTGCCCAAAAGCACTCCTATTTATTGTACAAGCCCTATGCTAAAATCTCCAAGTTTGTAAAAGCATTAACAATAATCTCTTTTAAAAATAACACTTTGCCTTGTAGCTGCGATAACTCCTGTTGCAATTTTAAATTGCATATATACTGTACCCAAATCTGTACAATCAATCCTGCTGATGGTAAGGGCACAGCGATGCCATCTCGTGAAGTAGAAACAGGAGGAAACGGAAGTACAAGGAAGAGGCTGTAGTAAATCAGCAGGTGTAATGAGCTTGATTCTTCCTTTGAGATAATGTTTTATCTTCTGTTGACAGTAAGCAGATTTTCGATAGCTGTTATTTTTTCTGTTTGGAAGAAATGATGTTGTACAAAGCGTAACAGGTTTCACATTGCAAAGGGCATAGCGAGCAGTGGATAAGCACTTTATATTGCATTGGACGTACTAGGAGTTTGTTTCTTTTGTCTGCCGAGTAAGTACATGTCTCCCCGCAATGCCTTTGAGAGGATCAATCCCTTCCACTCATATCCATGCAGGAGCCTTAAGCACCCTATGCTGTGCCTCCCAGAGGAGCCATGAGGTAGGTGTGCCGCTGCCATCGACGTGTGATTGCTTCCAACTGGTGTAACAGATCAGTTTGTACCGATGGTTACAAACTTGAAGTTAAACATCACAAATGTATGTGAAAACGAATAAAATTAAAGACCATTTTCTATCAAAATCTTCATAATTTATTAAAAAATATACATTTTCTCAGTAACAGATGGTCAATAATAGATGATAGATGGCCTCCTCTGTGTAAATTAATGGCTGTAATTCACTTGAGGGCTGCTGCTGATGTCATAAGCTGCCAGAGTGCAGCTTGAGTGATTTATTAACAGCTGCAGAAATCCTAGAGTGAATTACATCCTTGTATTCACTTAGGGTCTGCAGATTGTTATTTATAAGATATGGAGGTTTGTGTTTCTTCTATATTATAGGAATCTTTTAGATGATTGTAATATATGGGCATGGTGCAGGACTGACTAGCGTGGAATTTCAGCTCCCCGTCTGCAGCAAAGACAGTCAGATTTTCTCTAACACTTATCAACACCAGCCCTTTATTTTTAAAAGAAGCTAATCAACATCAGCAGATGTTCATTTAAGTCCTGCTTTGTGGTTTTTTTCCCCCCAAATGTCAAATACAAATAATGTCAGTATCTTCTTTCCCGGGAACCCCCGTGTTCACTCAGTGTTTGTAGTCACTGCCCCTTTTCACATTGAGCTATGTCCAAAACAAAAAGATAGTTGAGAGGTTGATGCTAGAGAGGAGTAAGTGCAATCTCTATTAATATCTGGATGTGTAGGAAGAAGGCAGCAGATCCAGAAAGCTAGAAGAGGTGCCTGGAAACCAAAATTTCTCACATGCAAAGAAGAGATTGTCCCATCTCCTAATACTGCCTCTATGTAGGGAGAAAACCTTACCTTTCTTCCATAAAATTTCTGCTCGGTAAAAGAGGATATTTTCTCTGTGGCAGGCCTCAGAATATGTTTATCTTACACATCAGCCCACCTTAACATCTCAGACTCATTCTTCTAAGACTCAAATTCTCTCTGCAATGATCCATACTTCCCAGATTTATCTCATCCCTCTGAAACGTGAACGTATGAAAGCAAATTAAATAATATTCATTTCTATAACCTTCCCATCCTCCCAAAAAGTGGAAGTAGGCGTTACAAAATCCTGTTTCTCAAACAAGGGATATATTTCCAACAAGTAATGTAAGTCCTAGAGGAAGAGTGAAAGGGAAATGAGAATAAATAATGAAGAGTTGCATGGCAGGAAGGAACAGTCAGAATTCATTTGCAAATGACTCTGTTATTTTTGCTGAAGATGTAAAATTTCTCAACAGAATTTCACAGTGAGTATTTGGATGCTAGCTAGATTCCAGTGAGAATACTTCCAGCTTTGTCTGTTCTCTAAGATTAGTTTTGTTTGTCTATGGTTAGATCTTCCTGGTCATTAGGAGAAGGCTGCATTTATTGTTGTCAGCAAGAAACACTGCTTTGCTACCAAACAACTGCTGTTTTACTTCTGCTATCCTTCACCAGCCTCTGTCTATATGAGTGACCTGCCTCTAAGAGGTACAAATGATGATTTTTTTTTTTTTCACAGAAAACAATTTGAATAAAAACAGGCTCTAGAAATTGTTCAGTGCCTTGAGGCAGAGTCCTTTGAAGTCATTATGAGTTCACTAATTTCGGCAAGCCTATTGTTGCTATTACAGCGTCATGGACAAAACCCAGTCACTTCGAGATCCCACTATGTTAGATATTGCATGAATGTACAGAATGGTATCAAGAAATAGGAAAAATGTCTTTTTTCTGCTTTCTGGTGTGGAATGCTGCCCTCCTAGTTCTTTTGAAATTGCCTACAGGTTTGTAGTAGCATATATCCAAAAGCGTGACTCTTCTTTCTTAGTTTTTAAACGTTTAGGAACTACGTATGGGGCAGATGACCAACTGGACCATAGCCTGTCTATGATTTGCAACTTCCAGGTAATTTCTGAAACAGGCTCTTTCACTTCCTCTCAAATTGAATCTGAATCAGTTTATTTCCTTTTCCTCTTCAAATTGAGGTTTGTTTGTTTGTTGATTTGTTGGTTTTTGTTTGTTTGTTTGTTTTGTTTTACTTGTTCTGCTTGTTAACTTTGGACTCAGTTTATATGAAGGATGCGGTGCAAAAATCTAAGAGCTTGTCAAGTAACAAACTTAAGTTGCAATGATCTGTCATTTTCATGCTTTATGGTGACAAGTTTTATTGTCTCCCTGTAGCTCCATTGTCATTCAGAGATTCATTATATTGTCAGGGATTTTTCCTTTTCTTTCATCATGTGGACAAGGAAAGCTATTAGTTCCGTACTGTTGCAGTACTCAACACCTTTCTGTAGTCTCCCTTTTATAGTTGGGCTTTTCCTCCTTGTCCAGAATGGCAAATCACTTGAAGATTATGGAGTCCCAGGTAATGATGTACCTTATTTCTCCCTGTCTCTGCCTTATTTCTGTACGTTCTGAGACAATTTGTTCCACAAACAGCAGCAAGCAGCCTAATGCTCTCAGTCTCTCAATTCCTATAAATGACAAAATGAAGGTAGTTGTCACATGAATGGCTACCAAGAGAAACAATGTGCTATTTACTATTTATAGATTCGTGGTAAATAGCAGTGGAGCAGGTTTGGCTATGCAGTCTCTTTGAATCAAGCAGACTGCCCATGTAGTAAGGGAGGGGATGGGGGTGGAGTTTCATGTATGCATTACAGAATTCTAAATCCAAAAATTATGCTATCTGCAGTTCTGTCACTGAACAGTCTCCAGCTGTGTGAACAGCGAAGGCAAGCTTAGTGTCAAGTGGTAGAATGCAAACAAACACTCTTTCACCTCGCAAGCTTTGTTACTGTTAAAGATGGCTTTTTGTTTGTTTGTTTCTTTTATATATATATATATATATGTACATCAAGTATAGGATCCTGGAAAATTTCTGGTGGGTACTGCTCAGAATGCAATAGAGCATGCTGCTCGAGGTGTTATTTGTCTGTGTATATTGCTTGAAAGATCTATCTCACACCTGAAAAGTGTTTTTAAAATGATCCAAAGGGTATCCTGCTTATTTCACATTTCTGTTTGTGAATTTTGAGGCACTGACAGTGTTCTGCTCATTATCTGACCATATAATCTAATAGTAATTATTTTCTGGTCACAGCTTTTGGTTCTATTGGAGAGAGATGCTGATATTCAGCTTTCTCCTCATACCAGTCAGGTGAGCCTTTGGTTTTCTCCTGATGGGGGGTAGTTCTCAAGTGCACTTTTGTAATCCATGAGATGCTCACTCCTGTTAGGCTCTATCAGTACTAAAGACTTACTTCCCAGTGAGTGTTGGATTCACATGTGAATTGTGTTTCCATTCTGGCATAAACCACGCAGGCACTTTAGCAAGAATGAATCCCATGAGAAGGGTGTTAAATCAAGCATGATGCTGTTTTCCCAGTGGATACCTAAAGCTCAAGCTATTGTTTCCAGAGAGGCTGCTTTACCCAGGAATGGTGCAGTGAGGAGAAAAAATTGCGGGTATGTAATTTTAACTTCACTCACAGGGTGAGCATAAGAATTCTTCCTCTCCCTGTAAAAAGATTAAAAATTAGAGGAAGAAAAAAAAAAAAAAAGGACATTTCTGTTAAAAGATAAATAATAAATAAAAATAAAAATAAATAAATAAATAAAAATGTTCAACACTGCAGCATTCCTGTCAAGCACAATTTTTTGCATTCGTGACTTGCTCAGAAGGAAAGAAGGCTATTTTCCAGTACAAGGCTACACATTTCAGAAGTGTAAAAGAGGTTAATTTGAAGGTAGGGGAAGTATGAGGAGTTAAAATTCCGTCCTTGGCTACTTCACTCATTTGTTGTTGGGAAGAATAAAAAGTATGAGCTAAAGCAAGTTTGGACAAGATACATCAACAAGTACAAGAGAGGAAAATGGCTTGAATTGAATATACACAACTAAGGAAACTTTTTTCCCCCGCATCTGTGTTAAGATGGAAGCTAGTACCTTTCAGAGGCAGCTTTGGGAGCAGATTGGAAGGAAAACAGACAAAATGTCCTTTAAAAGCCAGGCAGTTTTTGTTGGGTGTTTGTATACAGTACCAGCTTATCAGTTATGTAGTCAAAATCACTTTGTTGTTTTTTTTTTTTTCACTAAAGCTGTAAGATATACACAAATCATGGTGCTTCTCTGCTGAGGCACTTCTCCAGGTTCTTTGCTGTATCACCCCTACAGTTCTGCAGGTGAGAATGTCACACTATTCTAAAGGAAAAGGATAGTTGTTTTAGGGCAATTTCTAAGCTTCAGGAGAGGTTCTGAAAGGCCCAAGGCAAATTCAGTCTGTAGAGATGGAATTTTCTGTAACTCTCCCATTTATTTTCCTGATCACCAATGCCAAACTTAGGCTGACTGAGACAGGCTGTTGACCTACTCTTTCTGCAAATATAGATCATTATAAATTATGACAAAGTAGGCAGTAGCTGCTCTAGATGCTTTGGAAAATTTTGATCTTTATTCCATTTGGCCATTTTGTTTGTCTAATCTCTGGTAGAGTCTCTGGAATAGGTAACTCAGGCTTTGGTTACTTAAACTGAAAGAAAAGTAGATCTCAGAAACATAGATTGATAGAATCGTTTGAGTTGAAAGAGATCCTTAGGGGCCATCTGGTCCAATTCCCCTGCAATGAACAGGGACACCTTCAGCTAGATCAGGTGCTCAGCGTTCTGCCTGACCTTGAGTATGTCCAGGGACAGGACGTTCACCACATCTGCCACCAGATCATTTGCTCATGTATAGTTTTTAGTTTTACAGTTACTTCATGTGCCTGTGATAAGAAAGTCTATCTCAATGGAGTGGAATGGAATTACAGCTTTGATAATGTTCTGTCCTTAAGTGTGATAGAAAGTCTCAGTGGACTCCAAAGAGCAATGCATTAAATTTGCCTCAGTTATTACAACTTCAGGAATTGCCGTAATTGACCTGCGTCCTTGTAACTGTAAAACACATTGAAATGTATTCTGTCTTCCTGCTTGCTCTCTGAGAAACTTTTCACAGGTGTAGCACAATACAACTCCAAATCTTCTTCGGTAGTGTTACTGGAAATTAGGCTTTTTTCACTCCTTTATGTGCTCCGTCCCGATGATTTGGTCCTTTCTGTGAAAAGTGCGAAGTGGCATATGTAAGAGGGGTGATTAAAAATGGAGCCTTTGTGAGCATGGCTGATGCTGTTAATGACAAAAGGATGGGATCAGAGAGTCTAAAAAAAATGGATTTCAATGTGTTCGAGGAGTACCTGTCTATTCTGACCCTGTGGAAAACGCCTTTCTCCTGGTCATGCTCAAAAGCTGTCTGCTTGCTTTTCTACTCAGTTGCAACCGTTTCCTAACAACTTGCAGAGAAAGTATCAGGAAAGCACAAAATCTTTCTGTTGAAAATGTGACCACAAGAGGTAGGGGAAAGGACCAGAATGACAAATTCCTCCATACAGTTCTAATTTTGTATATGAACCATTTTACTGACCATCTGACCATTGTGGCTCCATCTGTGATTTCATTCTCCCTCTCTCTCTTTCTCTCTCTCTCTCACTCTCTCACTCTCTTTTTAACATCTATCTATGAGTTAATGGCATCTATCACATAAAAGTTGCCCCAGTGTACAGGTGCTGCTCTAACAGAATGTTGATGAAGAAACTGCCTATGCTCAATGACTGAGTGCGGATCTGGCTTGCCTGATTCAGGTGTCTGAGTCTGTAGCTGAAGGCCTGCCACTTAAATGCCAAAAACTCCAAGTTGCCTCTGAGGTGAGGTGGAGTAAAACAGGCAGACTTCCTCAGGAGGAAGTACTGTGTCCAGATATGGAGTTCTCAGTACAGGAGGGATATGAACATGTTGGAGCGTGACCAGAGGAGGGCCATAAAGGAACGGAACACCTCCCCAATGATAACAGAGAGCTGAGGTTGTTCAATTTGGAGCAGAGAAGGCTCCAGGGAGACCTGATAGTGGCCTTTCAGTATCTTAAGGGGGGCTGTAACGTGAGGGACAGGCTCTTTAGCAGGGAAGGATAGGACAAGGGGAAATGGTTTCAAACTAAAAGAGTAAAAAAAATTGAGTATGGATATAATGAAATTTTTTTTTTTTACAGTGAGACACTGGCACAGGTTGCCCTGAGAGGCAGTGGATGCCCCATTCTTGGAGACATTCAAGGTCAGGCTGGATGGGGCTCTGAGAACCTGATCTAGCGTAGATGTCCCTGTTCGCTGCAGGGGAGTTGGAGTAGATGGCCTTTAAGGATCTCTTCCAACTCAAACAATTCTATGAGTAGCAGAAACTTTCCTTGAAATGTCTGAGTACTAATCGGCAGCCCATTCCTTTTAAGGAGATTCTGGGTTTTTTTTGGTCTGTGATTTAACACATGAAGAGGAACTTTATAGTTCTGCTTTCAGAAGCACTTTTTACCATCCCGTTAGAAAGCTGCTTCTCCAACATCTGTCTGCCAACACAAAAGGTCTTAACGGCCTGATTTGCCACTTGCACTGGGAGTCAGAGCCTATTTTACCATTTACCTTACATTTTACCTATGTAGCTTTCTTTGCATCATCATTAGTGTGTAAAAAATTAACTACCTGCTGGCTACCATAATAAATGCTTAATCCTGAGAAAAGGCTATCAGGCTCAAATTCTAAGGAGAGGTGACATG
>JAOWBP010002559.1:12964014-12977626 GCA_028571105.1 Tragopan temminckii
TCAGTGCTTAAGGAAAGCACGTGAACCATAAGCATCCTCTGAATTCCACAGTCTGTGAACATTAATTTTGTGTTATTTCCTGTAATAACACTGCACTTATTGAGGAGAAGGTTAATTATGAGTTTTCTTCATTTTTCTGATAGTCTGCTGCTAGTTCTGCAGTCAATAGCTTTATTGGATCTGTAATGCTCTACCAGTGGATCAGTTCTTGAGTAACAAAGAAACAACCTGTGGGATAGTTGCTTAGGTTCCTTCTCTTCAAGAATGTCCTCCTTTCTATTTTGTGTGCCTACCCATTTCCCTCTTGGTTCATTATTTTTCACTTCATGTAGCAGTGGCCTGGAGCAGAGTGGTTCTGTAATACATCAGAGCTCCAGGAGCTGATATCTGACCTGTTTCTAAATTATCAACTTGATGAGGCAACAACCGCTTCTTTGACTTCATCCATCACAGTGAATTGTCTGTCCATCTTGCAACACTTGTTTGTTTGGTTTTCAGTCCTTTAGTTCTGTGAGCTTTGCTTGATAATGCAATCATCCTCTGCATTGCTAATGGTTTGCTTTTTCTTTTCTTTGGTATTCAGGTCTTGCTCTATGCGGTAAAACCCCAGCTGTGTCTTTCTCAAAAGTATTTCCCCTCCACACTGCATGATGTTGCTTTTCTCTGCATTCCTGAGCAACAACCACGACCATCGTTCTGCTTTCCACCACTTTAATATAAGCTCTTTGGCTTTCAAGAGATCATTGGGTTAACCATGGGGTTAATGGAGAAAGGCAGAATTAGAAATGTGAAATCAGAAGGGATTATTATTGTCTGCTAACTTCATCCTTCTCATTTGACAAAGGACACAAAGCTTTTTTCTTTAAGCCTAGAGTTGTGTCTCGTAACTTGTGGCTTAACTGGAGAATTGCTTGGATACCAATTTCCACATTCCAAGAGAGCACATCAGAACAAGTTCTGGATCAGACCAGCAGTTTGTTTATCCTGGAATTATATTTTTCTAAGTGCCAAAATACTTAACGCTTTAAGGGCAGACAAAAACTATAAATGACTTAACATTTTGATTACAAAATTGTAGGTGGGGTATTGACCCTAATACTTTTTGGTGCTGACATGAGCTGTATCCTGACAAGGAGTGGAAATGGTACAGCGTAAAGTAAGATGCCAATACAGAAATTTGGATATTGCAAGTGTCCATTCTACTAGTGCACACATTTTCTAACTGTATTTTGTGCAGACACATCCACTACATCTGGTCTAAGCAGTAACCCTTCACTCTCTTCAAAGGTGCAAGGAGGACTTTTCTGTCCTTCTATGTGGAACTCCATAGGCTCCACAGTGACAGTGCTGATTGCACTATGCTCATCACGTAACGACAGTTCCTCCTCACCAGTTGACCTTGTGCTGTTGATGAGGTCTGAGGTTTTATTTTAAGATTCCAATTGGAAAAGCATTATTCTTTCAAGAATCTCAAGGCATGCTCTGAACATTAGCAATTCCAACCTCTATTCAGGCTTTCTTTTGTCATATATCTTGATAGCGAAGTAGGATTTTTCAGTCTAATTCTGAGATGTGTGCAAGGTAAAATTCTTCTCAGGGACAAGGGTATGTATGATGTGAATGATCTTTGGCCTGTCTGCAGGTCAAATAACTGAATGGAATTTGGCCCAGAGTCATAAACCATCCTTCTACTTGCCATACTTAGGATCAGAAATGCAATCGTATAGCTGTGCTCCTTGAAGATTCCTAGAGGGAGCAAACCCTGCCGAAAGGATCCTAATTCTGAGCTGTGCAGCCAAGGAGATGCTGACTGTCAGAGAGGATGGTGAAGTTACTAGAACCTTGCAGAAAGCTTATTTTTTGTCTGCATAATTCAATATCAGTTACAGAATCAATTTAATCTGGAAAATCTTTTCAGGAAAACAGTCTCTTTAATGAGAAACCAAAGTTTTTTATAACATCACTTAAATTTTCCTGACTAGCAAAAAAATGTGTCTGTTATAACACTATTTGACCTTGCCCTATGAAAACTAGCCATGCTGGCCCCTTGCTCTTTTCAAGGACCTTGGCTCAGCGTGATCCAAAGCTTCAGCCTCCTTTATGGAAGAAAAATAAAGCAAACATTTTTCTTTCGAAAGGAAAAGAACAGTATTTCTTTGTTACTTCTCAAAGTCATATCATCTTCCAAAGCATTCTGTTTCTGAGGGCCCTCAAACATAAAATACTCAGATTACATTATAGTGTTCTTTGTGAGGACATATGCCTTATTAAGAAGACAGTGACACTGTATTAAGAAGTTATTAATAATGTAAATTCCTCTTACTCATCATTACTCTTGGGTAGGCTAAGGTTTGTAACCAAGCTCACTGAAATGGACTCAAAGCTCATTGAATTCAGAGTACTTTGGGTCGAGTCAAGAGATATGTGCTGTCTTTGGTACTCGTTGACATGCAGCCCATCCCTGCAGTGATAAGAAGTCCTGGAGGACTGAGTGGCCTCTGGAAAGTCAGCTGCCTATTGCTGGCTGTACCTACATCACAGTGGATGCTTATAGCTGCCCTCACTGATAGCAAGTGGAGAGGAGCATGAAACTTCACAACTTGATAAATGGCTCCTGCCACATCTGTGGGGCACTGAGAATAGAATTGCAAAATCACAGAAGCAGTGATTCTTGGTGAGCTGGCAGATCACTGGTTTTGTGTGGCTGTCTAAGGCATGCTCGATTTTCCACTCAGCCCCTTTACATAGCCTTAAAGTTTGGACTTGAAGTCATGGATTAGATCTGTCCATCTTTATTATTAACAGAAAGGGGGATGAGTCACAAAGTCACTTCCCCCAGCCCAGAAGGCTGCCAAAACAGTCTCTCAGAGAGCAGGGGACAACCTGAATCATAACATTTGTTGGCCACAGAATATGAATTTCTACCAGGCAAGTGGGAAGACAAGGTGAAAAAAGAGGGGAGTGTGGCATTAGCAGAAGAAAATCAGGATGTGCTTTGGGCTCTATTTTACATCAGTAACCTCTGCCAGTAGTACAAGTCTTATCATTAGTCATGTGTATCTTGTACCCTCCCTCCTGAAGTTTTGCTGTTGCTGATGTTTGTGTTTGCTTTGGTTAAAGAAGATTTACTTTTTATTTATTTGTTTCTAAAACCAAGTTCTTTCTAGAGGGACTCAGCATCTTTTGTTCTATGGCAGCCTCATTCCACTTTTGTCATTGTCTAGCTGGCTAGGGAAAAGAAACTAGGGCCTAGCTGACGTGCATTTGTTTCTGCAGAGCTGTTCAATTTCTTAACAACATTCTTAAACTTTAAACTAAGACCTGATTCAATTTGCATGTGTTTTCTGAGGGAAAAGCATTTGGGACAGTTCCAAATACTAAGACTGTAAATTTTACTATTGAGCACAATTGCATGGAGGAAATGGAGAAGTCAAAGACAGAGTGCCTGCTCTGCTGCAGGTGTCAGTGTCTTCATTCAGACAGAATCACAGCAGTGTGATCTGGTGCTCAGAAACACCTTGATATCAGAGTAGCTCCATCTGAGCCCATCATGAATGTCCTGTGTCAACTTCTGACTTGCTGGCAGAGGCTTAAGACATCCTTAACCCTAAGTGCCAATGAGGGAGCATAGACCTGCCTGTCATTCACAGTTCAGTGTTTCAGCTTCAGTTGCCAGAGAAGGGGGGTTTGAAGTAAAATGTTAGTCTGGGAATTGGAGCATCCAGTAACTTCTCCCTTTCTGCCAAGCATGCTGCAAAGCATGCTACTTCTGCAGCAAGGCTGACAAAAATCTACGGACAGTGATGTATTAAGGTGCCCCAGGAAGCATTTGTGAAATTTGCCCATCTGAGTCTGCAAATTTACCTCTGTAAAAGTGCTGCAGTGGTTTTAATCATGTACGAATTAGGCTGGAGGAGAGTATTTCTTTTAGAGGCAGTTCACTTCTTGATTTTTCTGCTGCATTTTAGAAGGGGAAAATGCTCCTTTATCTTATCTCAGAAGGAAGTTATTATTGTAAGACAGTCTGAAGATCAAAGTAATTATATAAATGAAGTATGGTTCAGCTTTGCATTTGTATTTGTGTGTACACTTATGTATGTACCTATGCACTGTTTACATTCACATCTCATTTGCCGCAGACTGATCTAGAAGTTCTTTGCAAACTGGAAATGCTCCATCTGTCTACATGGATATTTACATGTGCCTGTGCACCACCATTCTTTGCACTCTCTGTGTTTGAAAACAGAGAACTGAAAATGCCGGAGTAGGTGAGCTAGCAGGAAGTAGATGCCATTATCTGGAGCTGGACCCATCACAGCCCTGAGCCAGCCTCCTGCACTGGGAAGAGTGATGTGGGATCTCCAGGTACACCGCATTGCCCAGCTCTGCTCAGCTAAGAGGCTGCCTTCAGTACTGTTTATCTTGGTGATATGAAGCCACACCACAGAAGTGAATTGCAGAGGGAATGGAAACACAAGCTGAGCACAGGAAACAACCAATTGCCGCAATATCCCTCAGCAGTCAAGCTTCCTATAAGTTATCGTCTAAACTGACCCTCCGGAGGTTACAGAATACCGTATGACAAGATCACAGCCAGCAGTAGTATGGCTGCAGGCCAGGAATGAGGGAAGAAAGGCTTGTTTTTCAAGTCTGAGTTTTGCTGACACTGGCGTGTATTTTTCCATGCTTGGTGTTTGGATGCCAGTATGCTGAAGGAGAGGCAGAGCTGGTTTGGCAGAACCCTGCTTATGTTACAATGAAATTCCTGGAGCACTGAAAATTTTCATCCATGTGGAAATCTTTTGATGTTGTGAACTGTGTTCAGAATGGCAGCAATTCTTCTAGAAGCCCTTAGCCATGAGTGTGTGGATAAAGACTTGAAGCAGAGGGCTGGATGGCTCTGGATGAAGGTTCTGTTCATGAGGTCTGCACAAACCCATTTGATACAAGAGAGGTTAAAGAAAAGGACCAAAACTGAACCCATTTTTTCCTTCTCTCTTGCCTATAGGGGGATCTACAATCTGTGAATATCTGTGAATCTGTATTTTTTTTCAATAAGACGAGTCAGTTGAACCAGCTCAGGTAGTAGTCTGAAAAGGTAGGATGGAAATCATTTAATAATAGCAGTTTCTTGCACTGTGAGCATGTCAGCTTAGAACTTAGTTATCAAAAATTGTTGAAAGATGCATAAGGTTATATTTGGTTATGCAGAAATCTGGATCTACATGGGGAGAGCAGAATTAAGGTGGCATAAACTTTAAAAACTTTCAAGTGATATTCCATTACTGCAAATCCTGAATGTCACATTAATTTGGATTACTGTACTTTAAATAATTCATTCAGAAGATAGCCAAAAAAAAAAAAAAGTCTCAAAAGCTTTCAGATTCATCTTAGAATTGAGCTTTTGGGGTCACACTGTGGGTGAATCCAAGCAAAACTTCCAAATTTTTCATGGCTTCCACCTGAAATCACCACGGGCAGGCCTCTTCCAAAAGCTTCTGAAAGTTAGCAGGTTCCAGAGAAGCTAGTAAAGCTGTGGTTTTGTGCCAAAACCTGAAACTTAATGAAATGCAGATGTTTGATGTAAATACTCTGCAGAGATGCAGCTGGGGCATGTGGGCAGGCTTGAATTCTAGAAGCATTCAGTCCAGCATGTCTCAAGGCAGACCAAGCTGGAAAAGGTCGAACAAAAGAGCACAGGAACAGTGTATGGTGATAGCCTGCATCTAGGGAAGAAGAGAATTCTTAAAAATCTTATGCGTGCATAGTTTTCTCTTGTAATGACGGATTTATCTTAAAACATGTCCTACTCATCAAGAAAACAACAGCACAGAGTGTGAAAGACCTGGAAAGGAAGTTAGTATTGAAGATGATACTGAGTCTGTGCAGCCCTGAGAACGAGGGAACGCGCTGAAGGAAAAGCATCAGATGGAAATTAAAAGCTAGTGGTACAGTTAAACTAGAGAAATAGAAAAGACTGCAACAGTACAAACCCAGAAGTGTAAGATAAGGACACTGAACTCAGTAAAGGTGGCAGGAAGTAAGGCAGAGCATGTCTTGGAAAGGTTGGAAGTATCAGAGGATTGCATATCCTTGTAAAAAAAATATAAAAAATTCTATTTGCTATGGAAGGGCTCCAGGTGACTGCACAGAGCAAAGGGAAAATCGTACAGGGATTTGTAAGGGACTGGGAGAGTGTTTCTACCAGTAAGGGATATAAAAAGCCTGCTGACCAGATGGTCACACAGCACAGCAGTAACAAAATTCATGAACAGCCACTCTGAGTTTGGCACTGGAAAAGGCCAGTGTAAATACACTAAGTCAAAAGATCGATTGCAAATACAAGTCCAAGGTAAGGATGCTGAAAGGGTCCCTGAGTGCATGTAGCTATATCAGCTAGGAAATGGTGAACAGAATGAAAATTGGTGGAAAGCAGAAAAAGGCAATACCAGTCAGGTAGCAATCAGCACAAATGATGGAGGAAGTATGTAGAAGTTGTAAAAGACCCAGACCATTATTTTGAAACATAGAGAAAGTGCAGAAAAATGTGCACACCAAGGGAGGAAAGGGATTCCTCATGTGATGAGATTTTTTTAAAGACTGAAACACAATTTAGCAAAATGAAAAGGATTTTCCAATCAACAGTTGCAAACAACCCATCACCGGCAATGGCACAGGCAGTACTAGATAAATATGTCAAAATGGAACAGTTAAAGTATCTGCAGACAACTTTTATTTAGAAGAACAGTGCCAGAGCTGGAATACTGCATGCTGCCATTCAAATAGAAAGGGAAAATGCGCAAGGATTAAGATACAATTCATCTAGCATGGAGTTAAGCACATAGGTCCCTTAGTCTGATGAAGAAGCTAGCTGCTACTGGGCCTCAGAAGGACAGAAGGTGTGCTGCATGGCAGTTTCTGCAAGTTTTAGAAAGGAGGCTAGAAAAAAAGTTGTGCAATGTGGTGAAGAGTAAAAGAACCATTAGACCGTGTATACTCTGTAGGGATCATGGAAAGAACAGACGTAGGACTCCATGAGAACTCAAAAAAAAAAACAACCCCAAAACATCAAAAACCAACCCCCAAAACAAATGGAAAGGGTTGGTTTTAGTTGTCCATAGAAAAGAAATCCATTCTGAGATGACATGAGCCAAATTATTAAATAAATTGAATGCAGTGGCAGGATTTTAACAGATCATCTTGAACACAATGTGCTCCAAGATCCGTACTTTGACAGCACTGTTTGGCAGATATTGCATTCTTAAATGGCCTTTTTGAGTATATTCAGTACAGTTCTTCTGGCAACAGAATAACGAGCCCAGGTGCTATATCTAGAAGAGAAGAAAACCTACATCAGTAGCTTAACAAACTAGTTAACAGGGGCCTGTGGTGTCAAAGAAAAGTAGAGGGATAGGACTGGAAATTCTGAGCGCTTAATAAACTTGAACCAAACAAGGTTGAATACCAATTCCAAAGAAGAAAATCACTTATCTAGGGTGATGAGACTGTTCTTGAAAGAAAAATGGTAGAGAATGTAAAGGCTTGGGCCATATTGAACATACAATCTGAAAAAAACTGTTAGTCATGGAACAGACTGTGCATCAACATATGGAGCATATATATTTATCATTTCTAGGCAGGACCTGTGTTGCAACTCAGGGATTGCAAAGCATTTATTGGTTTTGGATGAACTGCTCTATTTCTGACCATACCTCTCCAAATCCTTCTCTATGTCCCGCAGCCCACTGTTTTGTTGTGCTTTGCACTTTCAGAGTCTCTGTTTTGAAAATCCAGAGAAGTTATGAAGTCACACGCATCCGTATGTCAGAATTTGTGCCTCTTTTTCAATTTGTTTGCTCATCTTGTCTCAGCTATTGTAGCATTATGTACATGCAAGACTGACAACCTGTTCCATGGGCTCATCTAAAAAAAATTGTAGGATAAGCAGATTGGTAAAATTGGCTGAAAATCCCTGGGTGACGGACCATAACATGCTTGCCATTATCTTCGAGCAACCTGAAGGCTTCTGGTATTTTATCTGTTGCAGTTTGATATCTTTACAGGCTTTCAAGTAAAAGAGGAAACTTGAAATGGGATCTAAAAAATGGTATAGTTTGATAGAGAACAGCATTTCTTAATCTGTGCTCTATGAGACATCAGGAAGTGGGCTGCAAAGTATTTTCTATTTATTTTCTTTAAAATCTATGTGTATGTATTCCCACACATTCAAATTGGGAAAATGAATTAAAATTTAGTAGCATCTTACAATATATCTCAAAAGCATGTTTATTTCAGAAGAAAGTGTTGCACCTAAAATAGGCCATACAACCATTTTTGTAGCACTCGCACTCACTGTACTTAAATCTACTTTGTTTTGATATGACTTGACACAGTGACGGAAGACAATGACACAGGAACACAGCAGTAAGTGCTTGTCCCAGCTACCTTATGTACTGTGTCATACGTATGAAGGGTGGATGGGGAATCTGATTCATGGCGGGAAATTTCTCAGGCTGATAGGATGTTGTGTGATTGGAAATCCTGGCTTCTGACAAGTGAAGATTGGAGAGATTCCAGGTTTTGCATAATGTAGAGAAGGAAGTTTTATTAGTTTATTTTGCACATAATTCCAGTTTCTAATTAAAGTTTCTTCCAGAGATCAGCCTTGCTGTTCAAGCAGATACCATTTGTTTGACTTCAGCATCACACAGTTGAGGCTGAGCACGATGAAATGCAGCACTAATGGCTCTAAGGAGCCTGGCAGAACACATTTTGTTCTCTGTGCTCAAATTGTCTGCACTGTTTTGTGCTCTGCCCGGTAGGTTGTCCCAGTGAGTATTTGTATGATGTCAAACTTCCTCTCTAGAAATTTACCTTTGTAAACTTTATTCTCCATATACTTGCTTATATTATGGCAACAACAGAACAAGCTATAGGAAGTAAATTCTTCTCATTGATCCTCAATCTTGTAATTCTCAGCTTCTGAGTGATTTTTTTTTTTTGCTATATCTTGATGGCTTGTGAATTAGAGTAACTGCAGTATGAAGTTAACACACTTTCTGGTTCTCAGATGAACTGGGGGGGTGGGATTCAGTTCACTGTTACTGGTAAAGCTTGCTGAGATCTCTGCCTAAAAAGAATTGCAGAAACAAAGGCAACATGACCAGAGTATAGTAAGTTTTATACTTCTGCAGAGTTCAGGAGAAAATAATAGGGGGCTTCTATAGTAAATATGAGAACCTAATTTGATAACAAAGATAAAAATGTAAAGTTTTGGCAATGTAAGAGCATGGGGTTTTGATTTGTGATGATAATGAGACTGCTGCAGGGAACTGGTTGCAGATTCCTAAAGAAGGATCCTTCCACCCTGTCTCAGGTTGGATCAAAGAGAGCCATAAGTCAGCTCCGCCAAGTCTGCCTCTATTGGTTCTGTACATCTCTGTATGCCTCTAGGACAAAATCTGCATCGTTTTTAGCCAGAGCTTGGAGCCAGTCTGCTCTGTTCAATTAGCAGCTCCAGAAATAGCTAATTTCTCTGTCTAAGGGCTGAAGAAGCATTATCAATGGGAAGTTGAGAAAGATTTAGGGAACAGGAATCCACAATGGAACATTTTGTTTGGTATTTTTCTATTTAAAAAAACCTGGCCCAAGCAATGCATGGGTGGAGTTGCATGTCCTTCCTGGGCAGGAATTGGCACCTGGTTCCATGCCAGCACAACCTTTCTCCTTCCCCTGGTGCCAGGGAAGGAGAAGGGAAGCAGTGCTCTCCCTGGAGGAGAGCACTCGTCTGTAAGGTGCCCTGCAAGGAGTTCCCTGAAAAGCTGACTCCCATGCTTAGCTTGGATGTGTGCTTAGGGACCTTAATCTGCAAGCTTTGCAAACCTGAATTCATGGTTCTCTTCTGTCAGAGCAGACAGGGTTGCTGGGTGCTGTGTGAGGAAAATGAATCATCATCTAACTGAGGTCAGGGCTCCCTGCACCTTGCAGGAGCAGCTGGGACTGCCTGTGCTGGTAGGCAGACTTGAGGCCAGATGCATCAGGGATAGGAAGGGGCTGACAGTCCTACTGCTTCTGTTTAAACTGCCATGCTCTGGAAATAGCTGTGCTGTTATCTATCTCACGCGTTGCCTAAAAGTCAGGCGGACTTGACAGCAAATGGGACCAAGCAATAAATGAACTTGCACTGTGTGACTTCATAGGTCAACAGGACAGGGAGGAGAGGAAAGGAGGAGGAGAAAGAAACAACAACTTCAGCTTCATTTCAGACTCATTTCTCTCTCCACTGCAGTCAGACAGGTTCCTGTTTAAGTCAGGCAACTCCATTTTTCATTCTGAATGAATCACTGCAATTTTGAGGTGGAAATAATAAAAGATCTGTCTATCGTCTTATCCAGCTAGGTTCTCCTACACTTTTGCCATTCTCTGCCGCCCAAATCATTATGACAGCTCATATATGGCTAATAATTGGCATTTGCCTTTTTCAGGACTAAGGGTAAAGTAACTGCCTCTGTAGGAAATGGTGTGATGCATTTTCTTTTCAAGTGGGAACATCCTCTAGCATAAGGTGAGAAGAAAGATTGATGATTCCTGGGCACTTAGTTCAAGGATGCAGGAAGGAAAGTGCTATATGCAGCTTTATATTCAAGAAAACTGTGGCACAGTGAGCCATTACTCCCTTCTCCCTAAACACTTGCTCCTAGGGAAAGGGAGGAATGGGACATAAGCATTAAGTTGTCAATTATTGTTCTCAACTTTTCTTGCAGGGACATTCTGCTTGTGAAGTGGGTAACTGTGCTGAAAGCACTGATCTGAGTCTTCCCTGATGCGTTGCATAGCACACAGCGTGGGCAAGTCAAGCCATACTCTCACTGCAGAGGTGAGAGCATTGAGCAGGGGTGCTCCTGGGGAAAGTTCCCACTTTAATAGCAGCAAGGGTTGGGTTAATATTGGGATGAAATCCCCTCAGGGCACCTCTGTGTGTATGTCAGTGAAATTTGCCCTTGTCCAAAGCAGAGAGGCCTGCCATGGAAAATGGGCATGATGAATGTGTGATTGATTATGGGTTGATGTGGTTTGAGACACCATGTTGTTACGGTGCCATGGGTGGCAGGTGAAGGCAGAATTAATGCCACTATCCAAATACTGCTGCAGTTGCACCAGCAGTACTGTGTTTTGTTTGGAGGGCCCACTGCCAAGAAAGAGTAATTCATGCTGGAATGAATGCGTGCAAGAAGATGTTGCAAAGATAATCAAGGGATGAGGATCTTGTTTTAAGTGGAAAAAATCAGGAGGGCTGTGGCTGCTCAGCCAGGTAGTCTGGAATGGAGGAGGAGAGATGATTCCTGCCTTTAAATACAACACCTGTGTAAACACAGGCAAAAAGAAGAGAAAGTTAAACTAGTGACTGATGTTGGCACAAACCCCAACAAGTTTAACTGGGATATAGAGAGAGTATGTATAGACCTGAACAAGAAATTAGAAGGCTTTTAGCTGTTCCAGGGATTCTTCAGCTGCTGGGCAATGGGTTTTAGAATAAAAGCCCTTGCTGTTTCCTTCCAAGGCCCATAATAAAGGCATTATTTGTTTCCCCCTCTGAGGAGGGAGAGCACATGTCCCAAAATATTTCTAGCAGACGCATGGAGTAGTTTGTGTTCCTTCGTGTGTATTGCTACAAGATTTCATTCTAGGCTGAAGCTTGCAAGCAGTTCTAAAATGAAGAAACTGTTTTTTTCCCATCTTGTTTTGTCCTAGACTCCCTGTTTACGTGCAGTATGACAGGCAGAGCTGTTTCTGTGCTAGCAAAGCTGCTGTGGCATGAAATACAGTGAAGAGAGGACACATGGTGAACTTTCATGCATCATCCGTATCATATTTGCTCAGCCATATCACAGGCAAAGTATGTTTTATGAACTACAGAAACACCCTCTCTGAGCATAGCACGTCCCTCTGCTTTGCCTAGCTTAAATGACACCTACCTGGTGTATGGAGAATAGGATGGATTTGCCTTTGAAAACCTGGAATGGTGCTCATAAACCCAAGCAGTGTCTTCTGTTCTTATATTCCTTCATGTTCAGTACTGAGCAAATCAATATCTGAAGAAAACACTGCCCTGCTTTTTGGATGGGGTGTAGAACATTATTAATGAGTCTTTGTGTTGACTGAAGATCTGTAATACTGGAGAGGAAATGGCATCCATTGCTGCTGGCTTGAGGAGTATTTTAGTGAGAGCTCAAGCTAGTACTGGCACTGGACTTAGTGAAGGCAAATCTTCTGCTCAGTTTCAGCCACACACAAATCAAGGCACACTTACCAAGGAGGAGAAGCTCCTCTGACAACATTTTTACTCTGAAAACCACATTCATGGTACAGATTTCAAAAACACTGGGAATCATCCTGTCCCCTAGTGAAGTCATCTCATGGAGGCGATGATTTTGTATTGATCTCCTTCAGATATCTAACAGTGGTGCTTGATAAATTTTACTCGGGATACTGCTGCTCGTTTTTCAGCAGTGAGGAGGTAGGAATGTTGAGGTGGTTGTTGTATTTATGTTTTCAGTCAAAAAAGAAAAAGGAATGTTGAAAATGGAAGGATGCTTTCTTTTTAACCACGTCTAGAAGTATGTAGTAGAAGCTGAGCACTTACTGACAGCTCAGCTGTAAATAACCATGATAGTGTTTGCTAGCAAGGTCATGTTTACTGAGACTTAAAATTAGTTAGTGGCCATATCTCACAAGGCTGTTAAAGCCTATGACATCTTTCGGGGAACAGAAAAGATCTATTTTTGGCATTTCCTCTTTCTAAAACTTGCTTCCTTTTTTGGGAGCTTTGTTCTTTATTGCCAGGGTGGTGCCGACTTCCTCCCTCCCTGTCCCAAACCACCCCTCCCGTGGCAGCACGGCTCTCTGTTGTGTTGTGACGTCCCTTTTATCTGAATTTGGTGTCACATTCTGTCACACTCACGAGCGGCTGTGCTACTGCCAAAAATAAATGCTGCGGTGGCCCTTCCCAAATGCGTATGGACTCAGCTGGATCCCCAGGACTTTTTATAGCCCTTCAGCTCAGTCCTATCTTTGGTAGCATCAGCATCCCCATAGCAACCAACTGTGATGTCAAAGTAACATGTTTTTTTGGTGAGAACAGCAGGGAGCAGCGAACTCTTCATAAGCAAAGATCCAATTTTCATGCAAATGTCTCGTAATGTTTGCCGACCGCTGTTCATGGTTCTAATCCTCATTACCTCGCTGTTACCTTGCTGTCCCCCATCTGTCCTACCCACCTGTTGTCTCATCCTTAGCTGGGTAACGCTGTGCGTGCTTCTTTTCAGGGATATGTGTGTGCTGTTGAGGAGAAGGCTACGCTCTTCTCAGAGCAAAAGGAAGCAGTAATAGGAAAGGAAAAGTCAGAGCAGTACCATGTTAAATACAAGCATACTTTTTTTTTTTTTTTTTTTTGTAAGCCAGAACTGGTGTAATGAGTTAATGTCAGCCATTTCTAGGCCTTTCCACTTGGGGATATTTTCCCAGGGGATGGGGTGGATTGCAGTGGTGTGAATTGAGGCTCCTGACAGTAGGAGTGGTTTTCTGTGCTGCTTTTCAGGACCTCTTACAAGCA
>JAOWBP010002559.1:13006524-13033799 GCA_028571105.1 Tragopan temminckii
TGAGAGCCCATAAAGTTTTTGCTGCCCTTTTCTTTTAAATCCTCCTTGTTACGCAGCTGCTTCTGACTAATGCTTCCGAGCGATTATGCAATGGGAAAGCTGAAGAACCCACTGCTTCCTCCTTCAGCTCTTCTGTGCAGATCCTCAGCTGCAGCGAGTTGCTACAGCTGCTGTGCAGAACCATGGCAGCCCATGCCAGCTGACTGCCCGCCCTTTGAAAGGCTTCCGTTAAGGCCGGGTAACCTTTTGAAGGGGATGTTCATCCCATTAACATATACCTGGCACAAAGTTTATTTCTGTGTCAGGTGAGAGAACCCCCGCTCTGCACAGTGATTGCTGGATGGAATTTTATGGCATGTGCTGTGTTGGAAGCCAAACTGTGTGTTCTTAGCTTGGAGAGGTCTCAGCTCATTCTGATTCATGATAGCCACCCTGCTACTGATACCCTGCATGTTCAGGATGTTGAGGATGGCTCCCAAAGGGCTGTTGTGTCTGTTGGCTGGAAAGCCAAGAAGTCTTCCAAGGATAACTGTGTGATATTCCTTGAGACTATTCTGAACTGCACGGAATTAACAAGCACTGCATGCTTTTTTTTCCTCCTATCTGTCATGTTGCTTTGGACTGAATTTGCCATTCCCATTCTGTGAATGAGATTTGGAGGAATTAGTGAAGCTTGTGAGTTTGACAGCTGGGATGTAAGGATGCTGCTGGCACTATGGGCGTGATAGCAATGCTGGAAATGAACACTGGCAGAAGCTAGCTGTGTGCTGTGCAAATGTCACTCACAGCTCCTCCAGCTCTTGGCTGCTGGTGCTCCAAGAAGGCTGCCTTGCAGGTGGTGGCCCCTCCTGGGCCAAGGGCTGTCTCCTTCCAGTGGAGTCCGTGCTGTAGGAGTGTGTGCCTTGGGGTGATTGTGGAAGCTGATGGCTCTGGTTTGGCATTACCTTGGGTAGGCCTGCAGTGAGACCTCCTCGGATCCTTTTAAATTCAAGCAGTGTAGGTGCCAGAAGTTCTGGCAGCCTTTTACTACCTTTGATGGCTTTGCTTTTCTCTGCTGTTGTGGGCTTTGCCTCTGTGGTCTGATTTTGACTTTTGGTGCTGAGAAGTGGAGGTGTTGTTGCACTGACACAGCTGCTGCTGAGTGTCACCAGGTGGGACTGTTGGGTCACCTTGACAGGGAAGGTTATCTGTGTACAAATGCCATATTTCTTCTTCTCCGAACCCTCTTCACAACCATCACTGCTACTTCTAAGGACAACCCTCTTCCTATGCCTGTTAGGTGGATATGCATTGGAGTGACTCATCAGCGTGACAGGCCTTGCTGAGTCCTTCAGATAGATTGCTGTGTGGTACAAAGCATGACAGGGAACATTTGCCTGGCTTGGTATGTGGGAGATGCATCCTTGTACCAGTGGAGAGGATGAATTGGGAAGGAAGGCATTGGGATTGCCTTCCTGAAGTGCCGGGGACATGATGCTCAGCATGGAGAACTGTTTGGACAGAAGATCACACTTCTGTACACTTCAGACAGAGAAGATACAAGGGTTTAAAATTTGCTTGAAATAATAATAATAAAAGTTAGAGAAGAACAATTTGGTGAAACAGATGAATGTTCTCATTGAATTCTGTGTGTATATTTGTGTTAGATTTATATTTCTTGGGCATGGGGAGGATTTGTACCGCTTTAAATAAATCTGGTTTTAAATCCACTTACTTAAACTCCGAATACAACTTGTATGTGAAGACCAGGCTGAAATCTCATTAAATTTAATAGGATTAAGCATGTTCTTTAGCCCAGTCGTCTTCTCTATCTTTCTTTGTTTGGCTTCTCTGCATTAAATAGCAGGATAAACCTCTGTGCTCTACCATCTCTTTGGGAAAATGCTTTGACAGTCTCAGGGGAGTGGTTGCATACAATCATATTTTACACTTTTTTTTTTTTTTTTCCCATGCTTTCAGCTGTAGTCATTCTGTATGCTGACTTTTACTGGCTTTTGCTTCTTCTAAAGGCCTGAGAACTCTTGACAGCAAGTCACGGTTACAAGTGTTTGTGTGGTTTCCACCCTCAGTATGGTTTCTGCAGTGAAACAAGTCCCTTAGGTGGGGGAACTCTGGCCAGTTCCTCTTACAGCTATAGGCAGGCTGTTCAGTATTCCCGTGCCTCCTGCTCCACCCCATGAGATAAGGGATGACCAATCCATCCTGGCTCTGCTGTGCTCTTCTGAACTGATGCTGTGTTGGCTGGGGGCTGACCTGTGTTACAAAGATGACCTTTCTGTACATGTATCAGCAAAGCTGTATGTGGAAACCATTTACATTATCTGCTTCTCTTTTTGCTGGCTTAGTTACACACCTCCCCTCTCTGACAGGGGGGTATCTGGACTTAGGTTCCTATACCTACTCAAAATGGAGAGCCTGTTGGAAAATGCCATGGAAAAACTCTCTGATTTCTCACCCAATGACAAACAGGAGGTGGGCTTATTTAGCAAGTAGGGAATGAGGCTTTCTGATGGTTGAGAAATGTCCAATGATAAGTTAAAATTCCCCATGTTGAAGCAAAGAGCATCCCTATTTTTTCCCTAGGTATCTACTCACTGTCTTCTGATTTTTGGCCTAATTGCTAACTTAATAAACAGTGTTGCTGTAAACGCTTTTTATGCTTTTCTCAATGGTGCTGATCCAGGACTTTTCTTTCCTCACTTTTCTCTTAGGTTATCATGTCCTTTTGTTTCTGAACAAAAGCATCTCAGCTGATCTGGAAAAAAGCTGTTGTCTCTAGGATCGTTCAGTAACTTCTCTGAATCTTTATCTGGGTTTCTGTCACTCTTTGACCTGAAGAAGCTTAATAAAGGAGCAGTGTGCCTTCCTGTCCTTTCTCCTTTGGAACATCTTCTTAAATTTTTTTAGTTCACATGTAATGAATAGCTTCGGAGATTTCTCGGATATGAAAGACAATTTCCTGTTACAAAAGCTGTGCTAACTCTTCCTGAAGCCTTGAAGCCAGATGTAATTATTTTTGGTGTTGATTTTCATCTTTGTAGTGAGCGGCCTACAATTTGTATTTGCTGCATGGATATGGCAAGACCTCCGTATTCTGGCTGTGGTGGCCATCTCTGAGGTGCCAGACTGTTGGAGTAGGCATGTGCTGTGGTTGAAATCACACTTTTGCCAATGCCTGGGGTCTGTATGTCTCAGCTGAGCATATTTTGGGCAGTGAACCCAGTAAGAAAACTTGTTTATGCTGAGCTGTTAGGATGGTGCCATGTTGATCCATACCCTTGGGCAACTTTGTAGGCCAACAGGGATCCATGTGGACTGGTGGTGCCCACTGTGTTGACGTGCAAGCAGCTTCATCCCTGATGAAGGAGAAAATGTTGATTTGAGTTTTTTTAAAGCAATGTTGATATGGAAGTGCAATATCACCAGCCTGCCAGCGGTTGTGTGACTTCATTTTATGTAGGTCATAGTTCCATTGGTTCTGCTAAACTTGCTCTCGTGCATGAAGTTACTTGTTTAACTGTATGTATGTTTGAAGAACTGGTGCTGAAGGCAGGTAGCTGGCATAGAAACAGCTGATAACTTTCTTTAGGGTCACTTGCTGCTTGAATTTTAAAGAAGCACATTGCCTGCATGGATCTGTAACACAGATGGCTTTGCTGCCAGATGGAAGTAGGGTTGCATGGTGCTGAGTTAATTTCTATTTTAGAGAGCAGCTTTTGACTGGATCGGGTGTATTTGTAGATTCCCGCTTGTTCTTCTGTCTGTTGTGAAGGGAACGGGGATTTATTGAACTCAGAAATCTCGTTATATTTGGAAGCTGGATTTGTGTTTCTGTGGCTGTTGCTTTGAAAAATTGCCCTTAAAAATGATAAGTACTGTCACTGGTGGTAGAAGACCCTTGTGTACAATACTTGTTAAATATATACCATGTTGCACCCAAAGCATGCATGCTTACAGCTGCTCCTGAGCAGGACGCAATGGAGTCTATTCAGTGAACATTCAGCTGTAACAGAAGTGTATTTCCTGTATTGATGACCCATCTTCATAAGGAATATCTGAATGAGAGTTTCGGAATAAAATGGAAATAGAAAGTGCTGATGGGAGGGGGGCTGTTCTTCCTCTGCCTTGCTGCTGTAGGTCTTGGTGCTATTAGCACGTTGTTCTTTCTGCTTTGTATGTTCTACACTTGGTCTTTGACCCCTCTGAAACTGGAAGCAGATGTAATGCAAAGTAGAGTGGGCAAATGGTCCCCTGGGAGTTGACTGGGAACTGCAAACCATTCTGTTAAATGAGCTCTTAGTTTATTACATGTCTTGGAGTAAATCCATTGATTTGCAGAAATGTATTGTTATCAGAGATTCCTTCCAGCTTTAAAGTACCTGCTCCGCAATTGTGATCCATTAGGTGTATTCCACAACACACTCAAGCATTCACGTTTACAGTTGCTACCACTGAACATATCCAATGAACACAGGGCTGTAATGCTGGATTTCCTATAGCAGTGATTCATCTTTGTAAAGGATGACTGGATGAAGAAGAGAATTTGTAAATACAATTCATGCACAAAGTTGTTTTAGTATTTTATTAGGTGGCATGCAAGAGACAACACAGAGCCCACAGGCAGGTTTACTGTGTTTATGTACTTCCTTACCTGTATTGCCACCCTGATAACAAGGTTAAGGTGCTGAATGAGCAAAGATGTTAGAACTGAGTGTAAACAGTAAAGTGAAGCATGTCCTGTCTATTCTACATTGAAATAAAATGCACCTTCTTCTGGTACCACGAGAGGTTAAGTAGGACTTCATCCTTGGTAGGTTGGGATTTTCTCTGTTGGCTCCTGCTGTGTAAATCTAAAGGCAGATTTCTGTGAAAGGCCAAAGCGCATCTTTTAAAGAGGTGCTTCAGCATTCAGTCTACCTGTCTGTGGTGAGTAGTTTGACCTAGGTCTACATGCTGGCCTCAAGGCTGGCTTTTGTTTGTAAAAATGTAAACTTTGGAATTACAGAAGTTTTACCGCTAGCTGCATTTTACTGAATCAAGGAAACATGAATTGGTGCCAGTTCACCTTGTGTATCTGGCCCTCAGCTGGTGCAGCTCCCTGATGCAACTCACTGCTGTGTTGTGTGTGGCTGAGCAATCTGTAATGGGAGCAAGAGCTGCCAAGAGGGCAGGGGTGGATTTGTGAGTGGAGGTCATGAGAACTAGCTGGTGAGACTTCCTAGCCCACGAGTTGAATTTGTTTGTCTGATGTGTAGTTCTGAGGCTCTTACACTTGCTTTGAGAAGAAGAAGCATTGTTCCTCAGTGTTGACTGCCTATGTCCTCACTCATCAGTATTTATAGCTTCTTCTCATTCCAGGTTTGCAGATACTCCAACAGCAAACTGGATTTGGAGCAAAGGTGGCATTTAGAAGGCAGGAGGTACATGTTAATTCAAGTGCAAATTATTTAATTCTTGGCATGCCACTTGCTATGTGTTTGATTTCATTCAGTCACAGCCTGTTCCACTTGTTGATTCTTGACTTATAATGGCCTTGGGCCATTACAGATGGAATTAGACAGGTTCATATTTGATTAGGCTGGAGCTGAATTCTTCTGAACACCGTTCAGCATATTGACAAGAGTGAAAAGAGTTCCTACTTGATCTAGCAGTACGTATCTCTGTTTATTGGAGGGGAGACTGACTAGATGACCTTTGAAGGTCCCTTCCAACTCAGATGATTCTAAGATTCTACTTGTAGTCTGACTTTCACAGGTTTGTCCTTATTTCTGTTTTTGTTGTCCGTGCTTTGGCAGCCCACCTCTGACAGTCTCTTGGCTCAGATAACTTGTGTATGCTGACCAGAGTGGGCTGTTCTTGTTATTCTTTTAGTATTTCTAGTCCAGTGTTCCCCTTGTTACGGAATACCTTTGGCATAAAATCAATGGCCAAGACTTTTTAAGGGCTTCAGTCTGTCAGCTGCTTTTATAGCTCGCACCATCTGGAGGAGTGGGACTAAGCTCCTACTATAGTTTTCAGTCCAGGTGTTATAAGTTGAGGGAGGACTTATAACTCAGAGATTTCAGTTTTGGAAAAACAAACACATGAAAGGATGAGTACCCCTGAAAGGGATGTTGGCAAAACTTGGAAGTGAAGGTGGTGTCTTATTTGATCGAATAATATAGATGGGAAGATAAAGCAGATAAAGTTTCAGAAATGAAATCTTTATTTTCTGTTGCTGTATTGCTGGGTAAAAATTGAGACTGAAGTAAGCATGGAGGCATCTGAGGTTGCTGCAGAAAAAATATCTGCATTTGAACCCTATATGGAACATGAAAGACAAGTTATGGAAATAATGCAACTTTTCACCTCTGTGCCTTTGGTACAAAGTCAAAGTGATGTTTGCAGTAGTTGTTAACCTCTGCTGGTTAGCTGTGCTGCCTTGGCAGCCGCAGAAATCAGTGAGAGTAAGGAGAGGGAAGGATGTTTTCTTGTATGTTCTAATGGTTTAAGTTTAGCTTGGTATATGGCTTACAGAAATCTTATTGTCTATGAGGGACCTACCATAGAAAGGCCAGCAAGGACTAGGAGAGCTGCTATTGCCTTTGATTCTCCTTTTGTTTAGAAAAATAGACTTTGCTAATCTTCCCCACCCACCACACCTGGTGATTTCCACGTCCTTCAAGTTATCAAAACCACAAAGCACGGAGGTATGTGGCCAGCAACCTTCATTTGTTATTGCTGTAAATGTCTCCCTGGCTTGGAGATTTTGGAAATAATCTTTTGATTTGTGCGAACATACATATGGTGAAAATATCTTGGGAATTTATTGGCATGTGATAAGCTGGAACGTCTTCTTGCTGCATCTCACCTGGCAGCTCTTCTCTGTAAAGCAACCTTTGTTTTTTAACAAGAGTTTTATAGCTTAAAAAGGGAAGAATAAAAAAGACTCCTACATTATAGGAGTTTTTTTGGTTGATTTGCTTTTGATGATGACCTACAGTGGAGGCAGGTAGCTTTTGATTTAATTTTCTGTCTTTCAAGTAGTTGCACAAAGATCCTACATCCTTAGAGAAAAGAGAGATCCAGCAATGCTCTCCTTAGTCCACCTTTTAGGACTGAGCAAAAGATCCTAATGCAATGACTGCATGGGAAAGAAGAACTTTCTTCTCTGTTCCTGAGCTCTCCATGGTGTTGCCTTATGCTTTTGTAGTGTAGGGTACCGTCATGTCTTTGCATAGCCCTGCTCTAAGTCATGCACAGGCTTAACCTGCAGAACCTTGTTTTTGGACGAAGCTTTTCTGTTTAAGCGGGGGCCTACTGGGGTGGTTTCTCTGGGGGTAACTGCTGAAAGCTGTTTAATTAGAAGCATGTGGTGTCAAATGCCCTGCGTATGATCTCCTGTTCCTGTGAGACAACAGTGAACCTGAACATTTGGTATCTTCTCTGGGTGTGGGTCAGGACAGGCAAGCTTGCAGTTCTGCTGTACTGCACATTTTCATTGCTTGGAAGAATTTGTGTTGACAGATTTATTGTCCGTTCCCAGCTTTATACAGTTACCCTTTGGCAGTTCATTTCTCTTCATAGGAAAATGGGATTGTTTCACGTATTCTGAAACAAGCTGCATTTTCACAAATGAAACAGCTGTCCAGTCATTTTTCACAGGAGAAGCCCTGTTGAGTAGTACTTCTCACCATGTGAAGTACAGAACGTGGGGGTGAACATGGGTGAGGAAGGACAGTGGGTGGTGATGGGAGGGTTTCTTGTGTTTTAGACTTCGACATTTGTTTTTGTTGGAGGCAAGGCTTGATGTGTGATGGGCATGAAGCCTCAGTAGTGCCAGCATGCACTGTTCTCATTAGTTAAGTAAGAACTGTGCAAACTGCCTCGTGCTCAGTGATGGAAGTGGGGAGGGCAGGTGGGAGCCAGGGTGCTCTGTGACATAGGAGATAGATAAAGCTGATAAACATTCAAAACAAAATCAACTGAAACAAAGCCAACCGCAAAAACCACTGCTGCTCTATCTGCCACAGATTGTGAGTCAGTAGCACTGCATCACTTTCACAGGAAGCTGGAGGTGGAGAAAGAACCTGAGCTCTGGTTTTGTCAGCTGCCAGACATGGGCTCTAACCGCTAAAACCTCTTTCCTCTCTGGGTTCTCTGTAGGGAAAGAAAAATTGAGTGAGTTGCTGATAATCTGGGGCCTAAAGGATATAGCACATCATCTATGGGAATGAAGTCTGCCATTCAGATCCTGCAATTAGTCCATCTGTTGCATGGAAATAGATTCCCATTCTTTTTGCTGGACTACAGGGGGCTGGAGGGGACCTCTGGGCGTTGTCTAGTCCAACCTCCTGCTTCTGCTCCCTCTTGCTGTTACCGGAGAGCTTTGCAGAGTGTAGCCTTGGCCCTGTTTCATGTGTCATACGTTGGTCAGCATGGAGCCTAAAGTGCTTTTTACATGGGGAATGTGTGTGTGTGTCAGCCAAGTCTCCGTGTGATCGCAGAGCTTCTCTGCCAAACTTGGAGCTCCCACCACCCTTTGAAGAGCCTTTGAAGTGTTTGTTCCAGCTACACCAGAATATTTTGTAAGTTCTGATTGCATTAACTGTTTAGCCATTTACAAGCAGCAGAGTGGATTTTCTTGCAGGTAGTCATAGGGGGCAGCTGGACACATGCTTGCTGCAGCAGCTGCAAACTTCTTTTGAAGTTCACCATTTCCACAGCAGGCTTCAGAGCTTGTAGCAGCTCAAGCAGCCTCACCGGAGGCTGTCCTTAAGAATCAAGTGTGATGGAGTCTTTGTGGGCTCTGGCTTTGTAGGATTGCTTTTACCTTCCTTGTGGGCATAGGCAGGGAGAGACCCCAGCACAGGCAGCAGCAGACCACACTGGTGTCCATCTAACACTGTGTTCTGTTCTGCCTGCTGCAGTGAGGAGTGCCTGCTGATGTAGAAGAGTGCCAGCTCCTCTGTAATACATGGCCAGCTGTGTGCTGTTACACTCTGAAGAAGCTGTGTGATAGGAGAAGGAATATAAATGACATTCTTCCTGACTTGCACCGGCATTTTATTTCAGAGCACATGGAACTTTTGTCCTGGTGTAGCAGCAGATGGTGCTTCTCTTTGTGGAAGGGTCTGACTCCCGGCAAGGAACAGGGAGATGTTCACCCGAGAACATTTTTGTGGAAGTTACTTCTGTGGATGTAATGATTCAATGCTGTTAAACATTCTAAGCAATTCTTGTAGAAAATGAGTGGGTTTTATACATCTCTGTCCTTATGGTGAGCTACTAGAAAGTTTGTGAGCCGCTCTGGGTCACATAATCTCCCAGTGGTTATCAGATACAGCTTGTCAGGCATCAGCCTAGCCTGGCTGGCATATCCATGGCTGACATCTAGGTGTGTCTTTCTTGAAGATTCTCTCAGAGAGTACAAGAGCTCTGCACATCCCACTTTAGTTATCTTCCCATTGGAGCATTTTGTTAATACTGGAAGTGATGGGGAGAGTTTTCATTAGAACAGCAAATGGACATTTGACTGCGATAGCCTGGCTTTGTTAAAGTAGTAGGCTGCTTCACACAGTGTAAACGTCTTGGAAATAAAGGAATTGAGCTTAGACCTGGGACCTAGTTGCCCAGAGAGGTTGTGGGTGCCCATTCCTGGAAGCCTTCAAGGCTGGGCTGGATGGGGCCTTTGGCAGCCTGATCTGGTGGAGGGCAGTCCTACCCACAGCAGGGGATTGGAACTGGCTTTAAGGTCCCTTCCAACCCAAACTCTTCTATGATTTTATGACCTCCTACCCAGTCATCGGCAATACATTCTCTGCCCTGTGATCCACAACATTCCTGCTTCACAACGTCTGATCAGTTTGTCCTTTGTTGTTTATAGCAGGGGACATTTTGTAGAAACAGCTGTGTAATTTGTCATTAACCCTCCTCAGGATCTAAGGGAACTTAATGATTCCAAGGCTGCTGTACAGAGAGTGATGCAAGCTGCTCTGGCTGTGCTCAGCTAGCCGTGGGTAGTGCTCAGTGGGCGATGTTGGGGAGGACTTATTAACGGGGGTGTTGAACTTGCCTTTCAAGCTGTATTTATTTGCTCTGGGGCAAGTTCTTTTTATTTTAACATAGTTAAAATTATTTGAAAACAATCTAAAGGGCCAGCTGCTTTTTTTTTTCCCTCTGGCAAAGTAACAAAGTGGTGTTCTTGCACATCCTCAACCTGATATGTGGCAGACACTGTTGTAGATACAAATCATGACAAAAGTAAAGCTTTTTTGATGGGATAAGTAGTTCCCTGCCATTATCCTCATCTCTCCCTCTCACCCACTGATGCAACTGTGGTTCAGAAATCTGCCTCATTTACTTGGGTGCTGCCCCTTCTGTTTCCAGACCTGTCCGTGTGTTCAGGGACAAGCTTGGAAAGCCAAATGCTTCTCAAGATTGCAGCACAGATTCTTTGCCTCCTGTGTTCTGGCCTCGATTTGCAGGACGATATGTGCATGTCTTTCCTTAGCAAAGCCTGGTTTAATTCTGTTTTCTAAAAGGTGAAATATACACTTGTTCTGATAGCTGACTTCACACAGAATATTTAGCAACAATAGCAAGTTGAAGCCAGGCCTTCTGTCTTTTCAGTTTAATGCGAGAAATAGCCTCGTTGTTTATAGAGTGCATTCCACCCTTGTTTTCTCTGTGTTGTTGTTGTTCTGAGGACACCAGGATCCTGTAGCGTGTCCTCACGTTATTTCCCTGCAGCATGAGGAACCTTGCTGAGTTCCATTCTGCTCTGGCCTGGCCCGTGGGAGCATGAACTGCATGGATGCCCTTCTTGCAGTGAAGAAAGAGACCATGGTCCCTGTGGCTGTGTGCCATGTTCTTTTCTTTGGATTCCTTTGGAGCAGTTCTGTGCTATACACCACCTGCTGTGCACCTTCCTACCTGAAACTGTGCTAAACCTCAAAGTTTCTTTGCACCTTCTGTCAGAAACAGGCAGAGGTGCTCCAGGGGAACAGAAGATGATTTATTTGCAGCTCTCTGACCTTATTTCATGCCTAGTCCACGCACACTTGTTAGTATGAGTTTTGGACCAGTATGTGCTGACTCTGACAGCTCAAAACAGCGCATGCTGCCCTAAATGACTTGCTTTGTTTGCTCGCTTTGCACCTGTGATCTGTAACACACTCTTTCCCTCCCTCCACATATTGGTCTATTTGTACCTCACTCCTTTCGCCACGCTGTGTTCAGGCAGTGCACGTACCTTGCAGCTGCTTAACCAAGAGCAAAAGGCTGACCAAGAGGGCGTAGAGCCAAGGGTTCATATTCCAGGGGCTGCTCTTGCAACATCACCCCATTCAAATGGATGTTGTTTGAAATAACACTTTGATTTTATTTATTCCCCCTCCCCCCCAATCATAATTCCTTTGCTTGAGTTCAGGGAAATCAGCAAGAATGGAGGAACACTTCTGAAACCCAGCAGGCAGTGCCCTCTGGATGTCTGTGTACATTGCAAAGCCATCAGTCATTCAGTTGTTGACTCAAAGTTATTCTGGTTTTCCAGTGTGCTTGTTCCCTGTTGATTTGTAGCCACAGATGGTAAAAGTAAATTTTACACTTCTCAGAGTGTAGTTTTTTTTTCCCCTAGATTTTATTCCTTCGCTGTCTTTTGTGGTTTGGTTTGACTTTTAATTTCCTTGGGGGATGCTTTACATATGGAGAAGGTAGCGCTCAAAGAGTGAATTGTGCCCTGATTTCTCAAAATTGCTTCTGATAGTGCTAGTGTTGATTTTTGTTGTTTCTGACTAAAGCAGAGGATGGTTTCTTCTGGGGAGCAACAGAAGCAGGAGGGGAAGCTTTAGCAAGTGCTCTTCTGGGACATAGCTGTGTGGGGTGAGTGCTCAGTGGAGTTTCTTGAAGTCAGAGTACAAATGGAACCATATGGGATGGGTTAGAAGCGTGAGGGGAATGAAGAAATAAAGGCGGTGGTTAAGTTGGAAGAGTGATCTGTAAGTAATTTTGACTCTTGCTATGGATGTGTGGGATTGTGTGAAGGCTTGATTAGTCTGTGCGTAGTCTTGCCACCACACCACCCATATTTACCACCTCCTGAGCACCTGCATTTGTGCCATGTATGTCTGTACTATCTGTTCTTAATCCCCTGTTAGTGCTGTGATCAGAGCTCTCCCAGAACCTTTCGGTCATCGGGTCCAATGACTGCTGGGCGCCAGCCGTGTTTAGAATCATGGAATCATTAAGGCTGGAAATGACCACAAAGATCACCAAGTCTGACCATTAACCCATCCTCACTGTGCCTCTTAGTACCACATCTCTAAAGGTTTCTTGGAAACCTCCAGGGATGGTGACTCCACCACCTCTCTGGGCAGTCTGTGCCACTGCGTCACCACTCTTTCTGAGAAGAAAGGTTTCCTGATATTCAACCTGAAACTCCTCAGTGCAACTTGAGGCCATTCCCTCTCATCCTGTCGCCGTTATCAGGGAGAAAATGCCGACCCCCACCTCTTTTTAGGTCATTGTGGAGAGCAATAAGGTCACCCCTGAGCCCCTCTTCTCTGGACTGGACAAAGGTGTAAATGCATCTATTATTGCAGAACCTGGTCACTCCTGTTGACCCTTTTTAGGCTATAAAATGTAATTTTTTGTAAGCCTTCTTACGCCTTCTTACCTTGAGAGGGTAGTACAAACATAAGCAGAACTCTCTTTAAAATATAAAGCTTACTCTTTATGATCTGTTTTTGTTTTTTCTGTGAGCCAAGTACTGCTTGCTGAATCTCTGCTGGAGACCTGTGAATTTGAAACAAACAAACAAAAAAAAACCAACAAAAACTCTGCAACTGTTTCTGTGTAAGGTGACAAGCTGATAAACAGTGCTCTGAACACCTTGATTGTTGCACAGGGCTGTGGTTGTGCAATGCACTGCTCTCCCCTCAGCAGAACTGGGCTGGCAGGACTAGATGGGGCTGGTGAGCTGCCGTTCCCTGCCAGGGCTTGAAATGTTTGCAACTGCCAGGTGGGGCGACCCAGGCATGAACTTCTGGCTGGGGTGAGAAACCTACTTGAAAAAAGCTCTTTGTAACTAGGATAAATATGAGGTAAGCAGGAAGGGTGCATTGGGAAGCACGTGGCACTTCCTCACAGAACTTATAGAGTGACTAGGGATGCTGAATTTGATGCACTGCAACTTACGGTCAGGATTTGTTCCTACCTTTGACTTATTGGCAGCCCAGCACAGTCTGGAGTAGCTGTTGATGTTTGGATAGTAGTTGGATGGGTAGTTTGAAGTTTAAACTTCTGTTACCCTGATCAGGACTTTGGAAACTACAGTAAAGAGAAAACTCGGGAAATTTCATTAAAGCATCAAAATGTCACGATCTGGAATTAGTAATAAATATTATCATGGGCTTTCATGGTTGGAGGGTGGAGGGTTCTAATGCAAATTCTTAAATACCCAAATGTGGCTGGGACTGGAGTTCAGAGCTCAAAGTAAACCTTGCATGTGTGGTGGAATCAAGGTTGTAGGCTTGTTGGATTGTTGGATGCTTTCTGCTGTGCTTATTTATACCATTCACACATGCGGCTCATCCTCTGTGCCATGATCTGTTTGTGTCTTCAAATGCAGTAGTCATGTACACCTCTGAGACATCAGGCAAAGTTGCATCGTGACACTTCTTGAAGCACATGACATTTCTTATCATAACTGTAGGATGAGGACTAAAGCTTGCTTCAGGGGTGAGAAAGAGAGTTGCCTTTAAAAGCTACTTAGGGAAGAAGTCAACATTTAGTCTGGTTCAGGCTGTTCGTATAAAACTTGGGGGAGGAGGGAATGGAAACAATCAGTGAGTCCAGATAGAAGCTGATGATCTGCTCTGAAGTCAGTGGGAGCTGCTCTGGTGACTGTAAGGATGAGATCCCATCTGCTGGGACAGAATTCTCTTGTGTGCATTGGTAACAAAGAAGAGGCGTTGCCTATTAGTTGCTTTGTATGGGGAAAAGGGGCCTTGCAATGGGTGTGAATCTCCTTCAGCAATAGCTGGTGTGTCTTACAATATGAATTACTGGCTCTTGCTTGTTTTGAATCAACAATTTTGATAATCAAAGCGGGAATGAACCAATCCTGATGCTTGGTTGTGATTTACTTGGCATTAAGGCAGGGCTGGGTTCTGGGTATATGCAAGATCTGTAGATCCCTGTATTACCAGTATGCTCAGGCTGGTGAAAGCATGTCTGCTGAGCCTAGGGACAGATGATGGATTCCAGACTGAGTCCAAAGGCACCGTATCTGCGCTGCTATGGATGTTGAGTTTGGCTCTGTACGCTCTGAGTATTTGACAACAGCCAGATGAACTCTGCCAGCTGAAATCAGAGCAAGAAGTAGCAAAGCTCTTCCTGCTCTTTGTGGTGATCTTGACTGTAGAAGATAAATTTCACATCTTTAAAACTTTTTCACCTTTGAATGTTAAGGGAAATAAAGGAATAAAGTATAACTTTAGTTAGACTTTTAGCTTTTGAGTTGAGTTGTTTTCTGTTGGAGTCTGAGAAAGGGAGAGCAAAGTGCTGTTTCCAAAGAAAGACACTGAACTTGGGAATAGGCTTTTCTCTTCCTGCCTCTGCTACATTGCTCGTCTGTTGTGCAATGATACCAACTTGCCTTTTGTGCTTTTTTTTTTTTTTTTTCCGTTCCTGCTGTTAGGAATGTGTTTAGTAAAACACTTCAAGTGCAATCTTTTCATCTAAATCAGTTGTTTTCTTTTTCTTTTGTAGGGATACTGCAGCTGATCTGAAGGTGATATAAGAAAGCATTTTCCTGTACTGCAGGCTCCTGGAAAGAGAGCTGCCTGCAAGGCCAACCCTGAAGATGTGGACTGCCATTGTATTCTTCCTACTGATCTCCTTCTGTATATGTGAAAACAGGTTTTCTGTCCTGAAAGCCAGAGGAGTGCATATAGTGCAAATAAACAGGCTGACAAATGAAAAGCAATGCAGGCAGGCTTGTAAAGGCCCAGCTGCTTCAGGTAAGGTTCTTGCCCTTGGGCAGGAATTCCAGCTGATTTTTTCCCTTCCTTAAAGATCTCTTCTGCTCCCCTGATGACAACCTTTTTTTTTTTTTTTTTGCTTTTTTTTTAATAGCTCCAGTTGTTTACAGGTATTTACAGGTATGGCTTCTTTGTGCAGTACTTTGGTTCTAAATAATTTCTGACAGCTTTGGTTAAATTGAATTCAGAACAATCATTTCTTATGGCCTTTCTAGCTTTCGTAAGAAACAGCATTCATGTGCACTTAGTACGCACTAGTAGCGTGCAATTGGTGCTAGGTCAATTGACTTGGAGGGTAATTCCATGCTGCCAGATGTGTGCAAGTGAACAAAGCTATAGAGTAGACAGCTGCATTGGAATGAGTAGTCTTTGCTCACTGGTATTCATAGTTTTTGGGTTTTTCCCCCCCCCTTTGAAATGAGGTGTTAATTATCCTGCTATCAAGCACAGAATTAAACAAGACCGGGGAAGAGCCTTGTGGTGTCTACTTCTGAGATGTCTTTATACTTCTAAAGAAATCTTAAACTTCTAAACAAGTCTTTCAGAGGTGTCCTTGTTAGGAACCTTAACTTATCTAGTCACATCTAGTGAAAGCTTGTAGCACCTACAAAGAGTCAGTGATGGTAGAGATGAGACGGTAAATGAATGTCTGACAGCCGGTTGATAGGAACATCATAAGGATGTCTTCTTTTAACACCTAGAGTTTTTGAGCTCTTGGCAAGGATCTGCCAGCTGGGGATTCCCAGACTCCTGATGAGCAAAGTGAACCTATGTTGGGAAGGAAATAAGCTTTTGTTATTCCTTTGCATCACAAGCCACACTCTAGCACTTTCCCAGGATGTTTCTGTGGTGGTTGGTCCAGGGCTGGGAATCTCAGTGTCTGAACAGCCTGGCTCAGAGAGCAGTGCCACCTGGTCATCATTCTGGGTGGTCTTGCACGAGTCTAGGGAAGATAAAGGGAAAATACAATATGTCTGTGAGAACAAATATTCCCGCTCCCTGCTTCCCCAGTGCATTGTACATTTGGTTTTTGCTCGCCGTTGAGGATCTGGGATTTATTTCCAGTGACAGCAGATTTAAAAATGAAATAAACCACTTTTGTGTGGCAAGATCTTGATGTTTGTTGCCTACTTGCTTTCCTTTCAAAATGCCTCTGCACAGCTTTTGTTGTCCCTCTGGTTTCTGCTTCTTTTTTTCCCTGAGGTCTCCTAATTGGAAGTGAGCAAAGAGGAGTGACTGGGGGGCAAGAGTCTTGCATTGGAAACATCAGCTGGAGCCTCGGTCTCCAGCTCCAGATTCTCACTGAAGGGAGCACCCATCAGTCTGCTTCTGTAGGAGTACTTTGCTGTCCTGGGGGCAGCTGGATGTGTTTCCGATGGTAGCAGAAATCAGAGTGCTGTAACAGTGCTGACCCCATCCATCCTTTTCTGAACTGATTTAAACTGACTTAGATACATAGCTAATGCAAAGTGTGGTGATGACTTTTGGTTTACCCAAGAAGCAAGAAATGACACAACTTACAATGGTAGATGGTCTGTGATTCTCTTCGAGCATAGTTTATCAAGAGAGGAACAGAAGGTGAGATTAGGAAATGGCACATTCAGCTGTAGGTACAGGGATTTCTTCAAGCTCTTAATTTTTCTCCAAATTCTTCTGGTAACAGTGGTAGTGTATATGTTTTATTATGAAAAGTTCAAGCCTCTGATATCCTTAATATTCTCAGTGAAGGTAACTGAACAGGTAACAGTGAAGGTAGAGAAAAAAATTGCTGCTACTGCTGTACATTTAAGTTCTCTTTAATCTGCTGGTGGGTGGTCAGTTGGGCTCATACGTGGCTCATCACAAACTGAGTGTTCTATTATCTTCTCCTGTGGCTGCTTGTTAGAACACACGATATTTCCCAGTCCCTGAAAGGAACCGCATGGTACGGTGATATTAACAAAGAATTGCAGCATAACTACGTCACAAAGGGACCTGTTGAAGATACCCAAACTCGTGTCAAAGCGGAACCAGTTTGGATCAGGCTGTTCAAGGCCTAATGAGGGTATATAAGCTCTCAGGCTCCCAGCCCAGCATTTGACTGCCCTTATGGTGGAAACTCATTTTTCCCTTTGTCTTGAGATGGAGTTCACTGTGTTGGAACTCGCTGTCTGCTGCATCTCCCTGTGTGCCCTCAAGAAGAATTCGGCTCATGAGTGGCATTCCCTTCCAGTACGAGAATGAGGACAGCAGTCAGAATTTCCTGTTTGCCTTCTCTTCTTCAGAATGAACAAACCCAGTCCTCTCAGGCCCCTCTTGTAAATCAAGTGCTCCAGCCTCCCTACTATCTAATAGGCTCCCCTGGACTCACTCCAGTTGTGTTGATGCTGCTTTTGTATGTTGAGGAGCCCCATGCAGAGCACGGCGTTTGAGATGTGGTTTTATCAGTGCTGGTTGGAGGATGCTCACTGCATCCTCAAAGCTTGGTTGTGTGTATGCAGACAAGGACAGAAACAAGCTAATGAGTTAGAAAGGATGCCAGGAGGGGAAGTTCCTTCTGTGATGACTTAAGTGAGCTTATTTAACTTGCTGGGATTTGGTCGACTGAAATGCAATTTCTGTGATGCCTCCCCTGGCCAGTGGTATCGTGGTTCAGCAGCTAAGGGATAAATTTCTTTGTAACTTCAAGCACTGAGGTGAGAGCCATCTCCTGTGGGTGACAGATGTCTCAGCTGCAACTCACTTTTTTTTTTTTTTTCTTCATTAAGACATCTAGTTGAATGCTAGCATTTAAATGGGATCTAGGCAAGCTTTTGAAGAATCTGACTTAAGGTGAAGTCTTTTCTGGCCTGAAGGATTTTGAGGGTTCTATGTGTGTTTTACCAGGACTATTAACCAATTACCTGTCTCCTGCTGTTTTTAGGTAACCGTCAGTGCAACTGGTCTGTGTCCTACCAGAGTCACTGCGTCCTCTTGCGGTGTGACTGGCTAAGCGTGTGCCAGAATGCTGGAGAGCAAGACATCAGAGATCTGTTGGGAGGTAATGCCATGCTTCAAACTCTTGCTAAATCCAAGATCTGATCCTTTTGCCTTAAATTTAGACCACCACTGGCAAGGGAGATGGGTTGTGAAATACCTGCATAATGATTCTGTAAACTGGAAGAATTGTTTTACTAGTCTGGTAACAGCTCTGGCACTTATGTATGCACGATGGCTAACTTTTATTGGCTCTCCGTTTTAAAGGCATGATTCATTCACGCCATTTGCATTCCACACTCTGTCCTTTGAAAAATAAAGGCATAACAGATGTACTTGTATTTTTTTTTAAGAGGAAGGGGAAATATTTTGGCATTGTTTTTTTTCTTCTTTTTTCTGGAATTGCCAGGATTTTTGTGCCAGAGGCAACAGGCTGCTTGTATAATCAGGGTAGCCTTAGTAACATTGCAGTTTCAAGACAGAACACTCAAAAGTCACCTCAAGCATGTGTGAGTGAGGTCAGATTTGAGCTTCAGAGTTTTACTTTCAGGGAACTCATTGTTTCTTTCTTTTTAAAGAAGTTGTCTTCGGGGAAACTCTCCTGTTTCACCACCAAAGCTATCAACAAGAAAAAAAGAGGTCAGTAAATGCACAGGTTGAACAGCGCAACAGAGAAAACCTGTTTTTTTCAACCACTCAGGCTTACAGGATACGCTTGAGGCATTTGCTTGTTGCTGACTCAGCAAATGCAGGAGCAACAACAGCTGCGAGCAACGGTACCACTACTGCAGTGACTGCCAGCACTACCACAGTCGTATCGACTGGCACAAGTATGACTGTCCTCACTGCGACTTCTGAAACAGCTACCAAAACTTCCAATGCCTCTGGAAGTCTCCAGACTACAGCCATGTCATCCACTGTCTTTTCTCTCACTCCTGCTAATGTTACTACTTCCACTTCCAGCAACGTCACCAAGCTTCCGATCACCACTGAAAACTTAGGGAATAGTAGCTTTGGTTCAGTACTGCCTCCTTCTTCCACTTCTACTTCTCCCCTTGCTGCCACTTCTGAAGCAGGTACTCAAACGAGTGAAACACAGCAGTTTAACGCAGCGAGCACTTCCCGCTCCAGTAACCTCACTTCTGTTGGAGTTGGGCTGAAGACACCAAGCCCACCATTAAACACTTCCACCCAGCAGGATGCCCAGACCTCTGCTGCACTCACCTCCTCTGTGAGTCCACATTCTGTGAAACCAACAACTGTAACGTTGCCAAAAACAAGTAAAGCCCCGACATCCTTGAGTGAATCATCTTCTTTTCAGGGTTCTACCAAAGGTGCCACGGTTTTAACTATTGGCCCTACATCAGAAGCTATGACTGAGCATGGAATAAAGTCAACATCTCACGTTCCCTCTACTAAGCATACAACCACAGCTCCAGCAAACACACCTGGTACAACAGCATTGAGCACTGCAGAAACTCAGGGCACAAACAGTGAATATCTTCTCATCGCTGCTGAGCCTCTGACTCAGTACTTAGTGGATAAGAGTTTGCTTCTTGCAGTGCTTTTATTTGGTACGTTTTTTTTAATAACTGTTATAGTTCTTTTTCTCATGCAGGCTTATGAAAGTTACAAAAAGAAAGATTATACGCAAGTGGATTACCTGATCAATGGAATGTATGTGGACTCAGAGATGTGAAAAGGTGGGGATAAAGTAATGGGTAAGAGAGATGGAAAGGAGACTGAAAACCTACCCACCTTTTTCTTTCCCATTCGCCTATAACACAAACTGAAAGTGCTTCCAAAGTTACTTCTGGTGCAATTTAGGAGAAATGCCATGTACTGTAGTAAGAAAAAGTATATATATATATTTTTTATTCAAATGCAAGAGATTGCTTTAAAAATAGTCATTCTTAAAACTTTTCCATAATGCACAATAGTTTTGGCCATTATTTTTCATTGCAAAGCTAACCTATCAAGAGGTAAGACGACATCCTCTGAAAATGACGTGGTGCTTTTTACACTGTTAGAGCGCAAGTTTATCATGTTTCATTGGCTTCATGTGCTCCTCTCTGGAAATGAAGCAAAGGATGCTCCCAGCTCTTACAAAATGCTCTGACATCACTAGATGAGAAGTGTGGAGTATTGCCACAACAGGGAACTTCTAATCCAATGTCATATTTTGGTACGCTTCTTGCTTGTTAAGAGGTCTGTTTACAAGGCATTGTAAACACTGTTCACTGCTAACCCAAGATATCTTTTCACCATGGAGCAGATTACTGTGCCTCTACATTTACATGATCTTATTTTTGTATTCATTCAATAAATGGGGCCCTGGAAGGGCATATCTTGTTGCATTTCTGTTTTCATTCCTGTCCTTGCCAGCTTAGCAGCAGACAAGTGGCCTTTGGGGGCTTATGCAGATGAGCTCTGCTTGAATGTTCCAACTACAGGGTCTTAGAAGGCTGCACTGGAGGCGTGACCATGTTGTGGAAAATGCTGATCATTTTTCCAAGTATGGCTTCTGTTCTGTCAGCGTGTTACGCTGCCATTCTCCCAGGTATGCAGACACACTTAGTGTGCTTATTAATTGCCGTGAATGGAGCATCAAGCTCTTTTCTTGCATTCTGGACCAGCCTAGAGTCACCAATCATCTGGAACTCTTACTGCACATGAACACACAGCTGACCTGAGACCTGCAGTTGAGAGAGAGTAGAAAGCACTTGATTTTTCAGCAAACATTCTTCAGTGTTTAATTTCACTCTTATTTGAGTGAGTTATGTATTCTGCTAGCAAAACACCAGATCAGTGTGCACTGCATTTCTTTTAACTAGTCTGATGCATCTGATGCAGTGTTGGGAACGTCCCTCGGTGTAGCTTGGGAGTTGTAGTCAGTTGAGATGCCTGGGAGTCAGCACGACTGTTCTGAGCTATTAGCGGATGTCAGGCAGATGCTCCACAACTGTGAACTCCAGAGACTTATCTTTACACAGAGATCTCAGGTTTCACCTTAATTGCATGACTTAAGCAGGTGAGTCACTAACCACAGACCTAAGCATGTGGTCTTTGCACTGTATTCAAGATATTGAGATAAGAGCTGTCTCAGCTCCCTGCTGTCTCCTGAGTAAGGACCTGGGTGTTACCTTGGATTCAGTTCTCTACTTTTTCTCCTCATTTAGACATCTCAAATAGATGCTTGCATTTAGGTAGGGTGAGTCCAGGCAATGATGCTCTCTGTTTTAATCTCCTGCTGTGTGAGTGAATTCTTCTCTGCAGGAAGTGCCTTCCTGCATAAAGAGTTGGTGTTGCAGCTGTTCTGTAGTATTTTGTTGGTTTTTTTTTTTTCAAGTTACCTGAGCCATTACACAAGGGCAAGCATTGTAATCACTGGAATTGAAATTGCTTATCGTGGAAAAAAGAATTTTTTGAATGAACTTCACGCCAACTATCTCCCTGTTTCTTCTGGTCTCTGTGGATCTCCTCATTGAAGAAGAAGAGAAGTCAGACGCCAGATTCTGTGGAGTGGAGCAGAAGCTTGTAAAGTTGCATTAATTATTTGTTCTCCTCTTTAAAGTGATGTTAGAGCTCCGTGCTGATTTCTCAGAGCAGGAAGGGGCCCGCTTAAGACTGTTTTCTTTTCTAAAAACAGGCACTTCTTAAGGTTTGTTTATTAAAACGCAAACAAAACCCTGCAGGGATAATTTAAGTATGTATGATATAATTACGAGAGTTGGAGTTGGGTTACAACTGTATTTACAAGTCTGAAGGAGTTTCTCATGGACAGAATGAGGGTGTTACAACTGCATCGCAGCTGAAAGAAACCGCTATCATAAAAATCCTTGTGGCTTCTTGACAGGTTCTTACAGGAAGGTGACTCCTCATCAGAAGCTTTTTGCAGTTCCCACAACCCCATGTATGTTTACATCTTGCTTTCCTCCTCATATCCTGGCACAGTTTGTCATGTTTTGTTCTTACTGAAGTTATGGCACTTCCAGCTGAGGATTACGGTCTCAGCAGAAACTGAAGTTTTTAGTTCAAGTCAGAGCACTAGAGAATGTCTTGCCTGGTGCAGTTTTACATGCGAGATAGAGACCATCATGCAAACTGTAATGATCTCAAAGCATAGTGCCAGCCGGTGACACGAGAAGTAAGTTCTTCTTTGCATCCCAGTGCTTTTGTGCAACGAGATTGGTTAATGCATTAAAAATAATTGTGTGGAGCACAGCCTCTAAAACTTGAAGTGTATTCTGGGGCTTGTGCATTGAAACCAATTGTAAAGATATGGCAGCTCTGCTGCTTTTATAATGCTTTTGCATCCTGCTACTCAATGGACATGGGAGAGGGTGGGCAGTGGGCCTGTAGAAGCTGGGTTGCACGTGGGGTCCTCTGAAGGGCTCTGCTCTAGCAGTGGCTTGATACGCAAGTCAGAAGGTATGAGAGCTTCCTCCCTCCTGGCTCTTTATGTGTTGGAAGCCACCAACAGCAAACACTTGGTCCTTTCTACCTCAAACCCACTTGTTCTGTTGGGGTGACAGCCTGCCTCCCAGAACGTATTCCTTTTTCTTGGTAGAGTGCTGCAGTAGTTAACAGCAAGTATGTTAAACAAGGAAATGCAACACCTTTTGAATGTTTGCTTGCTGAATTCCTAGTGTAACAATAGTCGGGGTCCTACCATGCAATCTGCCAAAAACAACACTCTGCTGCTGTGAAGCATAGCATATCTGATGCACACCGGGTTTCAACCTGCTGCATGGCCTCTTTCTTGATAAAACACAGGAACATCCTGGAATTAAATTTAGATTTCATTACTTCTAGTTCCACCTCCCTACTACTTACTTGCCTGTAGAAGTATGCTGTTCTAGATAGCAGAGAAGAAAGGAATAAATTAATACTAAACTGTTTAAAGGAAAAATCAGAATGAACAACTTATAGACTGAATGTGTGGGTTTATAATGTGCCATGTGGTGTCCAGAGTAGGAGAGTGTAAGCTGGACTCAAGTGTTATCTTTTAAAGCAGCTGATGGAGGTAATAAAAAAAACACATGGGAAACTTTGGAAACAGGTATGTGTGGAATTGGTTTCTCTGAATTTGTCTCATGGTTGCTCATTTCTGGCATTGAAGGAAGAAACCTGAGCCCTGCCCTACTGAAGCATTTCTAAGGATTTCTTCCTTTGTGGGTTTTCTGGTATGTAGTAAATACAAGTCCACGATAACAGCATCTCCCCTGGCCAAGGCAGCTCTAGTTGTTTCTTCTCTATCGCCTCACAGCCTCATGAAACTTCATTACCTTTGTTGTGCTTGGCTGAAATTGGTCCATGTGTTCAAAAGGAAATACTCTCATCCTTCACAAAATATGGGCCTGTAAGCCTGTGCTTTTCTAGAAAAAAAGCAGGCTAAACAACAGGAATAGCTAGAGCTAGAATGACTCCTATCTGCTAGAATGTCTAGGTAGTTCAAGGTTAGGGCTCTGCTTTGATATGTTGGTTTTACTGAATGGCTACTTCTACAGCATTTTGGGCCAACATCCTTGTACTCTCATGTCCTTGGACCAGATAAGCCTGATCTCCTGCAAACACACTTATGCTGTTCGGTGTATTTGTCCAGCCTGTGTCCAAACAGCCCAGCTGTGGATCAGGAGGGTATAGCAGCACATTATCCTATGCTCTGTGTTTCTTAGTCTTGTCTTTCTGTGCCGTTCCTGGGCTTGATTGAGTGCTGAGAGCACCGCTGCTTTGACTGAGCTGTGCCAGCAGGCTGTGCTGCGGGGCAGCTCTTCTGCAGCCTGCCTGCTCAGCATGCCTCTGGCAGGGAAACCCCAAAGGGTCTGGGAAAAGAGGCTCTGCCTAATCTTGGGCTTCCTGCTTAGCCTTGGGTGATGCTTCGCTTGTGCCTTGGCTGGAGTTCTGTTTGAATTACCAACTAGGTTTGAAGGAGAGATCTTTTGCTGGTGCACAGAACTTGCCCCACATCCTGCTGCTCCCAATAAATGGGCTAAAACTATTTGAACAAGAATGTGCAGTCTGTTTGTAAAAGCAAACAACTTATCTTTGTGAAAAGCAACACATGTTTTAACCCCTTCAAGCTGGGGCAAGTGAAAGCAATTATGTTGGTTTGAGGGTCGTGAACCTGGGTTCCTGTTCTTTAGTGGAAGCAGATGAAGTTCCCAAAGCTTGTAAATGTAAACACTGTTAAATCCTCCAGCATAACTCCTATGAAACTAAGGAATGAAGAAGAAAGGATGAGAGTTCAGTCAGCCTGAAAATGCTCACATTTAGAGGTGACCATTCATAGCTAGATGGGAAGGAAAACAGGCCAGGAGATAACCAAATATTAAAATTCATTGGAGATCTCAGACACTGCTCGGATTGGAATCATAGAATGTCCTCAGTGGGAAGGGACCCTTAAAGGCTGTCTAGTCCGACTCCCCAGCTATGAATAAGGACACCTACAGCTCTATGGTGAGAGTTTTCAAAGGTACCTAGAGAGGGGCATCAAAATCCGAAAGTTCTGTTGTGATTTCTCACACGTGCCTCCTCTTGCCGTAGGTACACTTTTGGGAAAATCTGACTCACCTTTGATCAGTGCAGCTAAGCTGCGTTCAAGTACCATGCAGACAGGGCCTTAAAAACTTTTCTTACCGAGCATTACTACCTTTTGATTTTGAGCAAAAGTACGTTTATTTGTGTGTGAATTTTTCCCATTGAAAGAAAACACAAGTCTTGTATTGATTCTTTTCTCTTAAGGCTCATGTTGCCATTTTCATTTCTTTGTTTGCCTTTTTCCAACTTCAGAGGCAGTAAAGATTTAAGCACTCGTGATTCCGAGGCTCAAGTACCTCTTGTGCAATACTACTGCAGCGGTGGAATGCTTCACTCAGAAAAGCAGATAAGATGAAATGAGAAAATCCTGGAACAGAGTGCCATTATCGTGTTCCTGGTAGAAGGTGGCTTTAAACTAGTTCTCTCCATGTGCATCTCGGTGAATATTCCCAACAGTGAGAGTGCTGTGTGCTACAAGCCTCTAGAGAAGAAAGCTGTCCAATCTGTAGGATAAAAGTCAGTTCTTCTATCTCACTGTTCTATTTGTTGGGTCAAAGTGTATTGCAAGGGTGTTGTGAAGGTTGAAGGCAGTTATATTGCTGTTGTCTTGTTGATTTGACATATTTCTAAATGAGGGTCTCTTCTGTAAGAGAGAGGAGTATGGTCCCCGGGCACTTTGTGACATGCAGCGAGCATCCCGTTTTGGAGGAAATGGTGAGCCTCATTAACACAGCCTCTGCGCCTCTCCTAGATCACATGCAGCCCTGGGGTTTGTTTGTAGCCAAGCAGAAAGCTTTTTCAAAAGATGATCTCATCATTTTAAAACCACATGCATGTGAACCAAAGTGGGAAGGGGAGCAGTGGCTGGAAGGGGTGGAGGGCTCCACATGGACAGCACATGTATGTGGCTTGCATGGGGACAACCTGTGTGTTTCACCAGCCATAAGCCTCAGTTCTACCATCAGCATGCATGGGGCCAAGCAGAGTGTCCTTTTCTTTGAGTGTTTGCAGTTTTGTTAATCAGCAGGGAGTTCTGGAAAATGTTAGTGAGAGCTGTCAGGCTGTAATGAGCTCCCAAGGGAACGAGCAACAGCCCATGGGAGTTCAAAGCCACAAAGGGCTATTGTAGCACAGACAAATCCTAAGGATGACTAGGATCATGGAGTAGTTGCAGTTGGAATAGACCCTCAAGGGCCATCTAGTCCAACTTCCTTGCAACAAACAGGAACACCTACACTAGATCAGGTGCTCAGAGCCTGTCCAGCCTCACCTTCAGTATCTTCAAGGATGAGGCACCTACTGCCTCCATGGGCAACTTGTGCCAGTTCCCACCCTTATTGTAAAAACTTTTTTTCTTATATCCAATCGAAATCTTCCCTCTTTTAGTTTGAAACCATTTCCCCTTGTCCTGTCACAACAGCCCCTGCTAAAGAGTCTGTCCCCTTCCTTCTTACATCCCCTCTTTGGGTACTAAAAGGCTGCTGGAAAGATGACCTGAGAACTCTTGTAAAGAAGTAATGAATGATGAAAGAGATTGGATCAGCTGAAGAAAACTGTGGGCATGGTAAAGGACAAGAAAGACCAGGTGTTCCCATGAAGAACTGTATCTTCTCAACTGTGCAGGGCTATTAGTCTTCATGCTTCAGGGTGTACAAGATTGCTGGCCAGATGAAAGAGAACACACCTCCGCAGGCATTTGTGTACAGCTGTCAGCAGAAGGGATTAACGACCAGGAGAGACGCATTTGAGGTACCCGATGTTAGTGCTGGAGAGAGGTTACCTGGTTGACTTAAGCTTCTAGTTGGAGATAATGGGATTGTTCATGTAGCAGTGTCACAGAGCCAGTTTCTGGTCACAGGGCTGTGTAAAGGCTCATCTCATCAAGTTGTCCTTTTCCTAGCTCCGCTAAGGCTTTTTCTGATTTATTCCTACTCTGGTCCCACTGTGGCTGCAAGTGGGACTATCTCTTCTTACTAGGGTGCTACAGGAGGGCTACTCCTTATTCTGAGCTGTTATTGTACTCCCAAACCCCTTTAGCACTGCTAATTAAAACTAAACTCTGCTTATCAAATGGCCATTTACCTTTCCCAGGGCTGCTATGTGCTGTTTGTCTTCTCATTGGGTTTTCAGGTTGTTCCAGTGAGCTGAGGAGGTCATAATGTAGATGGAGACTAATAATAAACCTACATTAGAAGCAGCTGTATTGTAAAAGAACTTTAAACTTGAAGGAAAAGCAGGCAGGGATGGTTTTAACCGCAAAGTACTCTCTAATTGAAACCTAGGCTGGAACTGACCTGCCTGCCTTGAGATACTGTGTGGGTTGGGTGGAGATTGAGTCTGCATTGTTAACCTACCCCTGAAATATTTACATAGACAATTTTAGCCTCTGACAACACAAAAACAATTTCTAAGTAGCCTTTGGCTTGGGCCACCCACAACCCATGGGAGATAGGAGGTCACAGGGACACGCTTGTAAGAGCATCGCTGTGCAGGACTAATTCTGGGGCAGGTGGTTTTCAGGCTGTCTCCCATTTTCTTTGCTCTTCCTGGTGATGCAGTAGCCTTGCTGATGGCTTTTTTTTTTTTTTTTTTTCTTTCCCAGTGCAGATTACTCTCTTTTTTCTTTTCCTTGTGTTTGTACAGGCTTCACTAGAGACCCTTACCTTCATGTGGTGCCAGCTAGGAAGGGTGATGGTAGAGCTGGGGACAGGTGTGGGACACATGGAGCAGCCCATGTGACAAGCAGGGGTTGAAGTG
>JAOWBP010002559.1:13058895-13078288 GCA_028571105.1 Tragopan temminckii
GGCGCTGGGCTCCGCAGGGCTGCGCGCCGCACGTGCGGGGCTCCGGCTGGGCGCCGCGCCTCGCTGCGGAGCTTTGCCGGCCGGCTGGGGAAGGTCGGCTGCGCGGCCGAGGAGGGCAGAACGGCACCCCGGGGCCTCGTTTATTGGGCCACCCACCTTTCTGGAGCGGCAGCGGCTATTAATGCTGTCATTGGGAGCGCTGACCGTTGGCTGCTTGCGTCGCCGCTCCCTGTTTTTAGTTGGAACTCCGTGTAGGTGTGTGTTACGTTTTGCTCGTTCTGCCCTGTTTGTACGAGGAAGATGTCCGTCTCAGAACGTCCCGTCTTCTAACCCTAACCTCGGTCTCACCGAGTAGCTTCAGAAAACCCACAATGAGGCTTGTTCCGTTCTGAGCGCTCGTGTTGGTGAGGTGATGTTCCTACTTGGGTGAGTTAAGCTATGCAGCTTTAGGAAGAAAGAAGTGAACTCGCTGTTTTATGTGGAGGGTGAGGAGCTCACAGTGTTCCCTGGGGCTGCCACGTGTTTGCTTGCTGGTCTTATGAACACCTTTATAATATGTAGTGTCCTTTAACTGGATATAAGAAAGTTTTTACAATAGGGGTGGTGAGGCACTTGCACAGGCTGCCCAGAGAGGTGGTAGATGCCCCGTGCCTGGAGATGCCCAAGGTCAGACAGGACGGGCTCTGAGCACCTGATCTAGTGTAGGTGTCCCTGCTCACTGCAGGAGAATTGAACCAGGTGGCCTTTGAGAATCCCTCACAACTCACACGATTCTCTGATTCCTCTTTATCAGGGAGATAACTTTTAGTGGTCTAGGTTAATAGCGTAATTCAGTTCGCGGTGACATTAAGTTGTAACTCGGAGGATGAATTTGATTCATCTCACTGTAGAGGCAGCTCTTCCATTACTGTGGCACTGAGTCGCTGCCTTCCAGACGTGTTTGTGAAGCCGTGACCCCTGTGAGCCCCAGGGATGAACGTGCTGTGTGCACGTGGGGCAGAGCAGCTGTGAGCGTGCTGAGGAGGCTCCTGCTTCCAGCTCCCAGCCCTGTGAGCAGACGCCTGACTTTAAGGGGCTTTTACCTCTCAGAAGTATTTTGATGTGCTTATCTCACAAGTATGTAAATAGATCTTGGCGGGATTGGGGATGTGCTGGAACTTCTCTGGTGTTGAAGCTTCTGCAAGGTTCAGCTTGGTAGAGTGGAATGCTTTGGCCGTGAAATTACTGTGGAGCGGTGTCCTTGCTCTGTACGTGGTCATGGCAGGAGTTGATTTTATTGACGTGGCTTGGAATAATGGTAAACCTCTGCAAGATGTGTGTTGCACTGACCTGGAGGTGAGGCAGAGTAATCGCTGCACTTGGTGCTTCCGTGGAGGGAGGGTTCTCTGCCTCTGAGAGTTACTCAGGAACTATGGCAAGGATGTATTTTTGTCTGAAAATATTTAAGTGCTTAATGCTGTATAGCAGATGTTTTATGTCTGGCTCTTAAAAAGTAGAAGCGTTTGAAATAACTCTCGTTAAAACGTTACCTTCAGCAAGAATTGCTCTTAAATTCACTGGAGCTCGGTTAGCTGCTGCCTGTGGTGTGCTGTACTGGGAGATCGTGATTTTCTTTAATGGAATGATGATTTGCCCAATACCAAGATACGCACAATAGAGACAGCTGAACAGAGGAGTGTGCTGGATCATCACAGAAGCTTGGAGCTTGGAATGCACTGTGAAATAAAAAATGCACTTGAGCACAGCCCTTACAATGGCTTTTAATTCATACTGATTTTCTTGAGATAATCTAAAACTGATGAAACTTTTCACTGTGCCTAAGTGTGGAATGTAGCAAGATGGAACACGTGCTTAATTTGGTGACGAGGGAATGCGCTGTGTGGGAGTCCCTATGACTTCAGTGCCGCTTCAGTCAGTCTGTCATTGGCTCAGGGAGCTCTTCTGGCAACCACTGCCAGCACAACGCGAGTCACGGGTACAGGTCCTCTGGGTGAGAGAGGCAACACCGGAGCTTCAGGCTTACCACAAAGTTTAAGCTCATGTTTTCAGAGCGCTGGCTGCTCTGTCTCCAGACGAAGGCTTTCAGTCTCATTCAGGTACGGTGTCTGAACTCATCTGCTGAGTCTGAGCACTTTAAATTTACTCTCAGGGTAGATGTTTACATAATGAATGCATCAGTCGGACACAAAAGGTCATCACTTCAGGAGAGCGTGGATGTATTTCAGCAGTAGCCCGGTGTGAATTCCATTGTTGCCTTTTGCCATTTTGAAAGGTTTTTTTTTTTTTTTAACTCAGCTGCTTTAACTTTTATTTTATGATTGTTTTTACTTGCTTATAATGTAATAGTAAAATAGGCCTTGGTGTTGTTCCAGCGGTGAATTTTTTTTCTATCCTGCTTGTTTCTTGGATAACGCAAGCCAAGGTGACTTGTAACAAACACAGATTGTTTCTGAGAACTTGTTATGCCTTATTGTTATGGTAAGGTCTGTCTGTAACAACAAATAAATGTTACAAAACCTCTCCTGGAATGAACACTCACATGGCTTACAAAAGAGCCTCACAAGGGAGTCCAATGTGAATTCGCTTCTATTTAGCCAGTAATGTGAAATTAAAAGTATAAATAATAATAATAAATCAGAAACGGTTTTAATGGCAGCAGTTCAGTTTGTTTACTTTCACGTTATGTCTGTATTTTTGGTACGTGTAGCATATGGTATGAAGGCAGCTTGGGGTAGGGAACCGCCGCTGAGTTGAAACCCGGTGTTAGCTGCACATTGTAGGTGACTTTATTGCTCCTCACTATAAGACACGTGGACAATTTGTGACCAGTTGTGACAGCGTTGGCTGGAGATGCTGGCTGGCCTGAGCCACGCGCTGCAGGGGCGCTTGGGACGTTCCAGAGAAGTCAGAGGTGTGCCAGCTGGGCCTTCTGAACTGGGAAATGCTTCTGGAGAGCCCCGCGCCTGTCAAGTTAGCCCATGGAAAATGTCACGATAGAGCCAAAGAGCAGATTTTGAGTTTGTGGGAGATTAAATGGTTGTAGCGAGAGGAGGAGAGAGAACTGGAAGTATGCCCCAGAGAGAGCATTGTTCCGTACAGTTTTTTGTTAGGAGTTTATGCGCCAACAATTCTTTCGGTTCCTTCTTGTACTTGGAAAACTTAGAATGAGGAACTCACCAGTGCTTCATCTCGGTGGTTTCTGTTCTCTAAAGAATAGACGGGAAGTATCTGTCAAGCCACAGGATTCTACTGAGAAGTTCCAGGGAGTTCCAGGAATGAGTGCTGGGTGCGGAGGGTCTGTGTAATAAGCAGGGGTTTTAGTTTAGCTGTTGTTCCCTTTGCTTTTTCTTGGCTTGTGCTTTACCAGCCAGCGCAGGCACGTGTGTGGTGGTTGTTCTCTATTAATGTTACATCCATGGATGACTTTTGCAAGGACACTAGTAAATTGACGCACGCTTGGTTTAAATTGGTTAGTTTGCTCTGGATGATAAAAGAGTTAGAGCAACTAAACCCACTTGTAAGCCAATAAATACATTATGTTAGTGTGTTACGTTAAATTAGCTTAAGGGGGACAGGCCTACAGGAATATATCAAAGAGCACCAGCTACAGTATTGCTTCATTTCAGAGTACAAAGGTTTATTGCAGTGGACAGTGCTGACAGCATGTGCAGTAGGAAGGTCCTGGTGCAGCTGTGAATGGTCTGAGACCATCCAATATTGGTATGTGTGTTTAAAAGTACCCTTGCTTAATAGCAAAGATGTTGAATACTCCTTAATTCTTTTGAGTTTCTGAAGTTTTAGGTCGTTTTGAATAGTCTGCTAACCTAGCATCCTTTATTTATCTTTAATGCGTAAGGAAGTGGAGCTTCTCCAGCGTAAGTTGGCTTCCTTTAGGCAGTAATAGAAGTCCTTGTGGGCAGAGTTAAGATTTTTGAGCTTTTGTCTTTCTGCTGAGCCTATGTAGCTATAACAGGCAATTCTTTAAGGAAACTGTGAAGTGTGCTGCTTGTGAGCTATCTTGAAAAATAATGGATTGTTCTGTTCTGGAGAATTGAATTTGCCTGTGTGTTAGCTTGTAATTCTCCCCTCCACTATGAAAAGTGGAAATGTAGACAGTTTATTTCTGTCTTTATCGTGGTAGAAATGAGTAGTGTGGTTATATGAAGGGCTTGTTTTTGTTGGTTTTTTTTTTTTTTCAGATTTTTCTTGGGAGTTCCTGTTAAAGGAAGGTACTGCCCTGTGGAAGTGAAGCTGTCCTAATGTGGGGGTTCTCTTTCTTCTGTTCCCATTGGTTTGAGGTTTGCCTGGGTTGGCAAATGCTTGGTTAGTTGGGGGGCTCCTTAAGGTCTCTCCATTTGACTCAGGAGTTGCCAGAAATTTGTGATGATGGTTTCATAGAATCATAGACTAGCCCAGATTGAAAGGAACCCACAAGCACCATCAAGATTTTGGAGATTCTCTCTTGCCCTTTCTTTAGGTTGTCGTGAGTGTATGTTGACTTTAATTTCTCAGTGATGTTGCATTCCATTAATATTAAACCTCCTTTTTACAAGTGGTTTATTACACATGATAACGAAGTTGATAAATTAGCACTCATGGATTCTGGATGCTCAGACTGCAAGAATTGGACAGATCTGAAGGAGGAGAAGGCTGCAAGCGAAGACAGAAGCTTGGCTTCTTCTTTCCGTAGTGTTGAAGAGTTAGCAAAGCCAGAGTGTGTGAAGCAGGCTTTGTCTGCTTGGTGTTTCTACACCTCTCAGCTGATGAGGAAAATTTGCTGATTGAGTGGACCTGCTGAGTTAATTTCTTGGCTTGTGTTTGGGAATTGGATCGTGTTGCCGCAACGCTGTCTTGTAGAAGTTCATTTTCTTTTCCACTCTTCTGTGCTGTTGTAACTAAACCAAAGGGAAAAGGAGTGGAGAATGCAAGAAAACAGTGCTGCTGTAACCTAAGTATTTTTGAGGAGTCATTTTGGAGTTGAGAATTTGTCTTCAGTCAGAGGTTACAGGTTTTCAATTAGGCACGAGTTACGTCTAACAGCAGTAACCCACCTAAATCCTTGTCAGTAACTCAGCGTACCTTCTGTGCAGGTTTCAGGTTTACCTGCATTTTGGGCTCATGCGTCCTTTGTCCAGTACTTGTACTTTTCTTGGCCTTCATTTTGTACTAACACATTCTGTTCTGTCTTTTCAAATTAAAACCGTCCCGACTGGACTTCAGAGTGGGGAAAATGTTTAAAAGAAATGTAATTAAGTGCTACTTTTTATGCAAAACTTCATACTGTAGAGTGTGGCTGCGAGGAAGCTAAGAGCTTCTTCTTGTAATACCATTATAAATTGAGAGGGATACTTGACTGAGACTGACAGTATGTGGATCAACTCAGACAAAATGCCTTTGTCAGATTTGTATTGCTTCCAGTTAGCCTGAGCACTGGATATCCTGGCCTCAAACTTCTGTGTCTGGGAACTGCACTTTCTGCCCCATTTCTGCCATTCCATTTTCTCTAGGTGACTCCAAGAGACCCGGCTCTGCCCTTACTGTAAGAAGATGTGCTTCTTCAGTGAACTTGCTAGGCTCAAACAGATTCTGGAGTAGAAGTACATTTGTCTTAGTTTTTCATTTCATCGTGAAGAAAGTGAAGTAGGGCTTGGCTTTGGAATGACAGGTTGTCCGCTGATGACAGTGAATGATTCAAGAAAGAGAACAAATGGAAGGCAAAGAGCTTTGCTGCCTGATACGTAACTACAGGGGATGTCTGTATAACGTACCTAATATTCTTTCTTAGTGCTTGTAGCTTAATACGGAAGCCAGAATGCTTGAAGAAGTCTATGAAATAGCAGCACATTTTAAATCTTGAAATGAATCCTTTGTTTTATAGATGGTGTCACCTTTAACCACTGAACTGTAGATTACCAGTGTTAAATGCATATCAGTCACACCGTATGTTGTGCACGTTTTGCTTGGGCTTAAAGGAGCTTTAATTTACATAATTTGAGTTATAATTCTAGAACAACCAAGAAGCCCAGGTTAGAGTTGCCTGGTGGTGGGAGTGAGTTTTGACATAATTTCTCTTATAGATAGCTCTCATCTTGCTTTTGATTTTTCAGTTTCCCCTACATGTGCTTGAAGTACGTGTTTAATTTTTTTTATTATTATTATTTTTTAAGGGTAAAATGGATTAACAGCAGAAAGCTGTTGATGGCTCACCTGGATGTACCTTTGCAAGGGCTGTGAAGGCAAACTGAAGCGCTGTGTTAGTGGTCGCAGCCTCAAGTGAGAGCCAGTAGAATGAAATGCACATGGGTAGCAGTCTCCACTTGGAAGGTATACACAGCTGTGGGTGATTAAAAGAAGTCTGTACGTTTTCTACGTCTTCGGTAGTTGAGTTAAAGAAATCTGTGCTGTGGAGAATTTTTGTCTGTCTGGGATTTAACAGCTTGCTTTTTCTATCTGGATTAAGTTAAGGCTATGACTTATCCGTGTGCTAAAACTCAGTTTGCAGGTGTTGGAGCGCTGGAAAGTGCATATGCAGAAATAGTTAAAACATCTGGACCCATTTCGGCAGTGAGATTCAGGGAGGGTGTGGCTAACGCAGGCTTCTTTGCCTTTGGCCTGCCTCGAAACCTGTACCGACCTGGATCTTCATCTCTCCTGATCTGTGTTCTCGATAAACCCCTTTCCCTTCCCCCCCCGTGTCAACTGCTAGAAGAAGCCCTCATGCCATAAGGAGCCAGGATATATATTTTTTCTTCTTTTGAACGGAGAAGATCCAGTACTCTGGAGGGGTTATGTCATGGTTGCAGACAAATGACTGAAGTGAACTCTGTGCCTGCAGTCAAACCTGTGCCCGTGGCAGGGGTTGGAGTTCGACAATCTTTAAGGTCCTTTCTAACCAGGGCCATTCTGTGGTTCTGTGCCAATTGAACTTTGAATTATGTGCTTGACACTTAGTGAGTGTTTGAGGTGCGCTGCCGGGTCTTTGCTACCCAATAAACTCTGACAAACAAGTACTGCAGATGGTTAACATTTCTAGAGAAATTCTGTCTGTTCATAGCCAGTTTGTGGCCAAAAATGTGATACGCATTGCGATTAATTTTCTCTCTGAAGTGTTTTTCTGGCTCTGGTCATTTCCACTGATCGTTACTGTCGTCTGACTGCAAATGATACCTGGCTGGGAAGGTCTTTACTTTAAACGACAGAGGGTTGGCTGTCCAGTTAGCCTAGCTGCTTTTGGGCTTCCTGTACGCTACGAAGGCAGCAGAAGGCGACGTGTTTGCTGGAGTTGGGAGGCTGTAGTCCTTCTGCTAGAATGAATCTTGTACGGTTGTGACAAAACCCATGTGCTGGGTGTCTGTTAATGCTGAGGTCATTCTGCTGTTTGCAGATTTCACTGCTTTAAACAGCCTTCCAGACATTTATGGAAAGCAAACGCGTTTTGCCTGAGCCAGAGGCCTGGAAAATGCCAGGGCTTTATTTAGTGACTGGTAGTTGCTCTGAGTTTAAATGTGCTACCAGATAACTCAATTCCCCAGGGCAGAGACGGATTTGCTCATAGTTCTGAGAAGTGCTGACACTGGCAGAAGAAATCTCTTGCAAGGCCTTGGCTGGCTCATGCTGAAGTATGTGCATGGGGAAGGGTGTGAGATGTTTGAGAAGGGGATATATGCCATATATGTCTGTGCGTGTGCATGTGTGAGTGTGAATGTAATATGTATATATGTTCTTATGTGCTTAAATACTTGGTTAACCAGTTTCTCCTGCTCTGTTTTCTTCTTTCATTCCAGTGGTTGTGTTACTGAATAACCTTCCATTTCTGGGGGGTGGGGAATAAAAATAAAAATAAAAAACCCTGCTTTTTGCACAGACTTCACCTCCATATCTGTATATATAATTTTAAGGAGGAAAGTTTTGCAGTCACTCAGTGTTGGGCTGGAACTCAGCATGCCTGGTTTTGTTCTTGGTGTTGCAACTGCAGTCTGTGAACTTCAGCTTTGCATCTGGGGAAAGGTGACAGTGATATATAGATGATGTCTCTGAATGCATCTTGGAGTGTTTTACACAAGAAGTACCTCAGAGTAATCTTTTCCTATACATATGCTTTTTAAATAACCTTCTGGCAATAAATCCGCTCTATTTGACTGTGTTGTATTTCTCTCTCACTGCATGGTGTTTCGTTACAAGAAAATGAGGCTGCACACCAGCAGAACTGTAGGTAAAGGATCCTGGAAAAGGCAGGAAGATGCGTGTTTTATTAACCAAAATTGCATGCATGATCAGTTTTTTGCAGCTAAGTATTTGATCTTGCGTAACTATCACCTTCCAAACTCTTTATTTTAAAATTCCTGCGTGGTGTATCTTTCTCCAGTGTTGGTAGCGTTTCTTCTCAGCCTGTAAGTTGTTCTAGGCAGGGCTCTGGTGTATTATCTTTCTTTCTACCTGCTTGCTTTCTGCTATTTTCCCACTGTCTGAAGAACCACGATTGCTAAAGGCTGTAATGTGTGTAGGTGGGTAATTAAAAACAGTGGTCAAGAGAGCTCTTGGAAACTTGTTGGGTTACTTCTCTGAGCAGGGTGATGAGACAGCATCACTGAATGGAAGAAAAAAAAAAAAAAAAAACAAGACAGAAAACCACCACCCTCCTTTTCCTGGCAGCTTGAAGAGCCAGCTTGCTTTCCTTTCAGCGTGTGGTTCTGCCAATGGTGTCTGACCCATAGACTTGGTGAAACTGGAGGAGCTGCAGCATAGCCGGTGTTTGAGGGCTGTTTGGCTCTCAGACTCTCGCACAATGGAGAGAAGATGAGTAGGTAGAAGTGCTTTGTTTGTGACTTGTTTCAAATCGCCTTTCAACTTGCCTGGTCTGTGTTAATGTCTTCATTGTCACTGAACAGATTTAAGTGATCCAGGATTCATTTACCTTGGGAATTATCACCTCAGCACATGCAGCCCTTCTCCATCCTGCTACAATAATTACAGTTCATGGAAAATAACTCTGGCTGCTGCTCCCCAGGGTGTGGAACTGCTGGCATCTGGAGATAGAGCACATCTGGTGCTGGTCCTCAGAGGCAGGAGTCAGCCAGCCAGAGCTTATTGCATGTGGGGAATGATGCTGGTGACTTATTTTATCTGAATAATGGCTAGGGGATCCTCGCAAGCATTGGACTCTCGCCTCCTCCTGCTTATTCTGAATCCTTTCTGGTTGTTTTATTTTATTTTATTTTATTTGTTATTTTCCTGAGGAAGTCTGTGCAGTGAGGGAGGACGTGGAGTGCTGTTATGTTCTTGATGCAGCCAATCCAGTACCTCAAGCCACTCTTGCTCCTCGGGACTGCAGCTCTTAGGCAGGCAAAAAGCATGTGTACAGACTGCCAATCCCAGCCAGAAGGCAGCTGGGACATTGGTGCTGGTTGTGCTTGTGCTTTTCTGACTCTTAGCTTCCATGGGATCGATGTCCTAGGGACATGCAAGGCAGAAGTTTCCTTTTTGAAGGAGGTGCACTTTTGGGAGTGTTTGAGGAATGTTCTTGGGACCTGTTTATGTCACCTTTCTTGTGTGGATTCTGAGGGATTTTATGACGGAACAAAACTTTCTTCATCCAAGCTGGAATTTGAATTCAAAATTGAGCAGCTATTCCAGAAGAACTCTCCCAGGAGCACTCTTATTTTAGAATGGTTTCCACACAAAGATCTGTTCTGAAATACTTGACTGTAGTTCTTTCCCAGCATTAGGCTTGGAGCTTATTTCCAAGTATAGGAGCTGGGACTGTATAATGGGCTCAGTGTATTCAATCTGAATATTTTCTGGTCCCATCGTGCTGTAAACTCATTGACTAGCATGGTTGTTTATAACACAACACTTGTTTGCATGCTTGTTGACAGCCTTTTAGGACCTTCTCATCCATTAATGTTGGTTTCTGAGGGAGAATGCCTTCTTTCCTGTATTTCTTCTCTGAACACATAGCTAAGGGCTTACAAGAACACCTCTGAGGCCATGTGGGAAGAGTGCCTTCTGGGCACAAGTTTCTGGGATATGACACTTTATCATTGCAGGGGTAGATGGAAGGACTACTTGAATAGACAACAGAGAAAGTAATGCTTGGTTTTGAAGTCCATGTGGCAGGACAGGTACACTCAGAAGAGTGGCAGGAATTAGTTCTTGCAAGTTCTGCTGTTGTTCTTGAATTTCAGCTTCTTGTCTTCACTGCAGTTCCGCAGCTGTTAATGGGGAGGAAGCTGCTTTACGCTTTCTTTCCAGTGCTCACTTTGAGACGCTAACTGCAGTTCTTTTTTTATGGCCTGTGTTGGAAACCAAAACGACTCCATGTCTCTCTTCCCTGTTGTGTGACTGCCATTGCAATTGCAAACCACTGTGTTGACAGGACCTCATCACTGCTTCAGTAAAACTTCATGGCAGCTTGGAGGCCACGTACCGGCACTCATGAAATATTTTGCAAGTTTTCTGCAGTCTCAGGCATCGACAGGTGTGTGGAGAGGTTGCAGGGATGAAAATGCACCTTGTCAGCTGCTGTGCTCTGCATTACAGCTCTATTCAATGCTTTGTCCTGTATAACTTGTCTGCCACTTCACTGAGAGGCAGAAGCAACGTATTGAACTCTGGAACAATCTCTAGGAGTTATCCAGGAGGGAGAATTTTGACTCTTTTTTTTTTTTTTTTTAACTGAAGTGTTGGTATGCAAGAATAAAGCAGTTAAGCTCAGTGGGAGATGGGTAAGCATTACCTGCACACACTTAAGATTGTAAAAAGAAGCTTTAGCACTAGTTTGTTATTATAAAGTCTGAACTAATGTTGGCTGTTTACGTAAAGGAGTGGACTTTGCAGGGTTATTTTCTTATTTAAACATCAGCTGGACGCTGGGAACCGATTACTGTGAGTATTTGAGTAAGTTGTGTTTGCTCTGCGTGCTTGGCAATGTGTTTTTGTCATTTAAAGCTTGAGCTATCCAAGTTCAATTTCAGAACTTCAGAACTGAATTAGGTAGGTAAGATAGGTACTCTTTATTTATTAATTATTAGTATGCGTGGAGTCAGGTGTATACATGGCCAGAATTGAGCGTTCTGTTATCTTCACTTGAAGAAACTGTGACTCAAGGAATAGCAATCAGTTCCAAGTCCTCTAATAAATATTGCCTGTTCTTAGAAGGATCACTTTTGCTGGAACGTTAACAACTAGATGTGTCTGCAGCAGGTAGTATTCTGCTCCAGTTTTTCTCCCAGGTCCTGTGGAGCATACATCAAATGTGTGATCAGACTCTTTGCTCGATGCTGCATCTCTTCCAGCTGCGATTCCACTCGGTGAGCTGGTGTCAGTGGTGCATTGCTGAGGCAGTGATGTTTCAAAATGCTTCCCCGTGTCTAAAACAACATGAAACTTTCTGGTTCTGACAGTGGTAACTTTATGGTAAAAACTGATCTCAAAACAAGAATCCCTGAAACTTGTCCATCAGCAACTTCAAAGGACGGTTTTCCATACAGTTGTAAAATTGGCAACGGCAAAAAAGGCTCTATTTGAATTGCACACAGAACTTTACATGCAAACCCCAAATAGCCCAGAATTTGGTTTATCTGCAAGTTACAGTTTAGATTTTAATTAAGTTTTTCTTCTTCCCTGGAGTCTGACTTGAGATTTAAATTGCATGCAACGAGTGGTTCTCTTGTTGCTTCTTATATGCTATACAAAGGTGTTGTGTTTTTTCCACCTCTTTCTTTCATGTCCTTTTTTAAAAAAAATAAAAAATAATTGAAACAGTATTTACACATAGATTGAAGTTGCAAGAGTGTTGTGCTGCTCAGTGGATTGACTAACTTGAAGCGTCCTGTACCCTGTTGGGAACCTCTTCTTAGCTAACTGTGGCTTTAAGCCTGAACAAAAAGGAATTTGGTTGCAAAACCTGGCATAGTTTAGAAAAAGTGTTTCAAAGGGAGTGTTTTGTCCAGTGGTTCTGGCTTGGGCAGTACCCAGCATCCATATCGTGGTCTGTGCAATGACAACACAAAAATGTGTGGCCACACAGCAAATGAGATTTGGAGGGCTGGTTGGGCTGAGAGTAACCTCCTCCCGTTACAGACATTACCTTTTGTTTTGTGGGATGGTTTCTCCTCGCTGTGGATTCTTTATTTTTTTTTTTCCCCCTATTTTTCTTCCTCTCCTTCTTTCCCTAACCAAATTGTTTTCCTGTCTTGGTTTACAGAACTATGACAGCATAACATACAGCTGGGGAAGGAGAGCTACTGGGTGAAAAGTGATTCAGCCACAAAGACAGCTGTGTGTATTTGTCCTAGCATTGTCTGGAATCAAGTTAATTTTCTTCTTAGTAGCTGGTATGGTGCTGGGTTTGGGATCTTTGAACATAGTGGTGATAACACAGTGATATTTTAGTTGCTGCAGAGCAGTGCTTACACAGAGCCGAGGATGTTTCTGGGAGGGAACACAGCCAGGACTGCTGACCCACACTGAATGATGTCCCACACCATGTACGTCAAAGGAGGAGTGGGGGATGTTCAAGGTGATGGGGTTTGTCTTCCCGAGGAGCCATTCCATGTGATGAGCCCTGCTTTCCTGCGAGTGACCAGACACCTGCCTGCTGATGGCAGTCAGCAAATGAATTCCTTCAGAGAACCAGGGACATCAGGAGGGAGAGAGAGACTTCTTCATGATATGGGGCATAATATGATTTAAATCAATTTTTTGTAGTCCAATAAAATTGTGATACTGCAAGATGAGCGGTTTAATGGGTGTGACACGTTGAACTTTGAAGGAAGGGCAGTGCCACATGTTTCCATGCAATTCAGATGTTACACAGCCTGTGTTGTTTGTTCTCTGTTTTGTGTTGGCTTTTTTTTTTTAAATTCTAAACTCAATGTGTTATTTTTTGCGAGTCTTTAATTGTTTGTTCTGCACCTCATTAGAGACAAGAATGGCATCTTCGAGGATCTTCTGAGGAAGAACACAGAAGTGGAGCATGTGTTTGCATTTACAGAGTGATGTTGCAGGGGGTTAATTGTATGGATTTAGCTGTTATGCAGGAGTAGATAGATGCTTTCCTCTTTGATGTTGTGTTGTTCTGTGGTGTGCCTGGACAATTACTGCATGAGATGAAACTTTTGGTTTGAAGGTTTCAATTTAAGTAGCCTTAAGAAATGTTAGGTGTCATTTGATGTCAAGTCTTATTACCATATTAAGCGTGTGTCTACTCATGCACGCAAGTATGTATTTGTCTATATGTAAGAACATACAAGGCATTTTGGGGTTTTATAAGGTTTTATAAGGGAGGGAACGTAATGCTGTAACTAGTGGGCACCTTATTATATATTTATATATATTCATATATTTTAATATTTATTTAGTTTTTCACGCAGAGGGTGGTGTCACACTGGAACAGGTTGCCCAGGGAGGCTGTGGATGCCCCATCCCTGGAGGCATTCAAGGCCAGGCTGGATGTGGCTCTGGGCAGCCTGGTCTAGTGGTTGGCGACCCTGCACATAGCAGGGGGGGTTGGAACTAGATGAGCATTGTGGTCCTTTTCAACCCAGGCCATTCTGTGATTACTTACTTACACTATGTTTGCTCTCTGTGTCATGCCACAGTGCTTACTGCCAGCAGGAAGCAGAGGTTGCCCCAGCTGAGCAGGTACGTCAGACTGAGGTGCCCTAAGGTTGGGATGGGAGCAAAGGGCTTCTGTCAGCTGTGCTTCGAGTCCCTGCTTGTTTGTGTGGGCTGGGTTGGTTTGTTTGTTTGTTTTGGTTTTTGTTCTCAGGAGAAAGCTAAGTTTCATAAAAAAGCAAGTACTTTTGCGGTCTAGTTTACATCTAGTCTTTGGTGAAGGTAGGTTTCCCTTTAGTTTCCAGTACTCTGGTCAGTTGGCCTTCCCTCTCTGTCAGACTGTTACCAAGGCTGAGTGGGTGCAGACACAATCCTCAGTTCTCTTGTGATTCATTAACGAATTTTGAGGTGATGGTGTTGTTTTCTTTGTAAATTCACAGAAACCTTATGTTTGGGTCAAAATATATTTTGAAGGAAGTCTTCCCTGCCTGCATTGTATACAAAGAACGGCTCTTGCCCTTCGTTTGTAAATATGTGGGTTGAACTATGTTCATATAAGCCCCTGTTGTATTTTAAGTAGGCAGTGTCTGCTTCTGCGTTCAGTCATTATGGGTCGTACCAGGAGGAAGTTACTGATAGGCGCATGGTTGTTTGCTGCATCTATTTCATGTTTATCAGCAACCCTTCACTGCAGGAGATTGTGCAGAAAAGCTTAAAATGCAGTTGTTAATTTCTCACCATGCACAGATGTCTGGCGTGTTGAATGTGTCATATCTGTCACCTTTCTGGGTTGGAAGTATGGCTTTTGGGCTGTGGGTCAGTGGCTTTCTGTATTAAATGACACACTTTTTAAGGAAAAAAATACGTATGTAGAGAAGGGCAGAATCCACAACACTGCAACTTCAGTGTGCTCTGCAACAACTAGACATGGCAGAGATGGGAAAGTTGGTTGCAGTGAGCTTTCTGTGCTTAAAGGGCATCGGCTGGGGTGGTAATGCTCTGGCCATGAGTAATGCTGTGTTAGATGCAAGGCAGTGCGTTGCAGCAGTGAATGTATTATCTGTATTGTACCTAAGCTACGTTTCCCAGTTTGGCTCCTGAATCACAGCAGGATATTTTTTCCTCCTTTTTTTATTTCTAAAGCATAGCGTGGAGTTGGAAGTGTTTGCCGAGTTGTGCTTGGTGGTTGTTTGTGAAAGTACTGGATGTTTTCCAGACACAAAGGGAGATTGCTTCCTGCTCTGAGAGGCGTGCAGTCCGCAGTTATGTCTGCGCTGCTGAAACAGGTGTAGTTACTACATTGATAAAGCAGTCTTGCTGTAAAATTCCTGATAGAGTCAGTGCAGCTCCATGCAGCTGATAGAGTCTCAGGTGAGGAGTGAAATAACGACACTGGCTTTTCACTCACTGTAGAAGGTTCCTTTTCTGGCATTTTGGCATTGAAAAAGCATGTTACGTCTCAATGTAATAATTACACCTTTCTCTTTAGCAAGGTGGACGTGTTCAAGTAGGATAGAGGAAAGGGTTACCACGCGCAGAACAGTATAATGAGATCTGACAGCCACAGGTTGTTTGAGTTAGCCTTGTTTTAGTATAAATAAATGCATTTTGCTCAGCCCTCCATGATGCCGCTTCCTTGTGTAATGCTAATAAGCTTGTACCTTCCTCCTGCAGAAATAAGGGTTACTTTGCTGACTTAATGAACTAATAAAAAAGAACAAACAAAACCCCCACTGGTGGATGTTTTGTCACCTGTGTTCTTTGAGCAGATTCAGAATTTGTGTTTTAATCATTTGTGGGAAAACCACCTGTGTTCCCATTTCCCTGCCTGTCCTTCCAGCAATGTGCTGCTTATGCTTGTGGTCTTCTGATTTTGGAGATGGGCCAGGTGTCTTTTGATTACCAAAATGGCAGCTTGTATCCTTGTTTTACTTTGATCTGACACTGGCACTTGTTTCTGTTTTTCTTTCCCCCCTTTTTTTTTTCTTCTGCATTTGAAACAATTGCTCTGTAGTGTAGCCTGGGAGTTATTTCTTTTGGCACTTTAATTTTCTGAAACCAGAGAATGGAGAAGGTAGAAAAACATTTAGTCATATTTCTCTTGATGCATTGTACATCAGGATCCATGTGCTATTTGCAGTATACCTTATCCAGGCTGCTTAAGGGTTGGAAGGATTGGGTGACTAAGATCTTCCCTAATCCATTTGCTATAGAAAATGTGTGCCTTTCATTATTCTAAACTTTGGATAATTTTAGTTGGATAATAAAAAATAAAAGGCTCTTTCTGGCTGGACAGAAACCATGGTTATGGTTCAGTGCTCCACTTGGCTCTTGTGAATTCTCATCTTGGCTCTGCCATGGGCTGCAATGGGCAGCCACAGGCAAGACCCTTAATTCCAGCCTTCTGTGGGCTTCCTTGTGTTCTTTGTCTTGTGTATCTAAACAGCAAGTTCTTCGTGTTGGCAGTCTTTTACAGTATGTCTGCATCATATTGGTCAGGGTCTCAATTCTGAATTCAGGAATCTCAGTTCTGACTTCTAGCTGTTTCCATAAGGTATCGTGTAAAGCTTGTGCTTTTTTTTCTTTTTTCTTTTTTTTCCCTCCCCATTATTTCCTTTCAGTGGAACCTACTGAATTCCTTTTTGTTTTAGACCTCTTTTATGGGGAGCTGAAAGCTTTTTAGACGTGCATTTCCTTTCTTGTTTGGGAAAGGGAGATACGTGTTGGGTTAAAACAATAATTAGGCCTGGCTGTTTATACAGGTGGGAAAGCATTTGGGCAGAAGAGAACTTCTCAGAGTGAACTGGGAAGAGAAAAATAACAGATTTTTTTTTCCCTTTTAACCTGCTGATGAGGTAGAGGTTCACAGCAGCTTTCCAGTGTTTGACGACTTCGTGGTAGCTCCTCCTCTCCGTGCAACAAAGGTGGTTAGTTTCTTATGCCAGTAGTAAGTCATTGAGACTCAACTGAAAATTTCAACAGATATATAGGCATAACTTAAAAAGAACGGAATAAAAATCAAAGATGAACTGTAATTTGTTGTAGCTCTACGTGAAAATATTCTGTAATTGTAATTTTGTGAGTACGTGGGTGGCTGGATTGGTGGTCAGACATCAGATTCGCATTATCCGTAGCTGCTCACATACTTCAGAACAAATGCTTAACTTCTCTCTGTAGCCTATTAAACAGACTGGTTAGCTGATGTTAATTTTGTTTGTTGTTTGCTCAGACCATGTTTGTGTTGATCTATTCCGATGTGAAACTTAAGAAATGAATGGCTTCAGCTTTATATGAGTTTGTGTGCCTGGTGTTCGCCCCGTTACTCTGTCTTTGCAAAGTGGTGAATGGTGCGTGAATTGCTTATAGAATTATGTTTGACCCTGAGGACTGCAATAGGAATGAATGTTCTTGGGGTCATGGTACTGGTAAACCACTTCATAGATTATAATTTAATTTCCTTTCTACCAGACCACCTTGCGCAACCACTGTTTAAATATTGCCACACTTTGCATTGATTCTGAGAAACCGTTTCATACCTTAGAGATTTGTAACATACTAACATATTTTTTCTAATAGGGCAGGGCACTCCTTTCAATTCCATAGCGGTGTTTACCGTTTTCAAGCCACACTGGAGCTATCTGTCGGTTGATTCAAGGCAGTTGTCGTTGTGCGAATTAATATGGCACTGCGCATGTAACCACAAACACTGGAAACAGTCTGTCCATTGAGATTTCTGGTATTTTCTGATTTTAGAATAAGCAGAAGCAGCACTGAAGTAGTCTCTTACGTGGTATTGCAGTTGAGCTTTGCCAAAATGGATAAGTGCAAGGGCAGCGCTTAAAAATAGGGATGGGGATGTGGCAGGAGAAAACCATACTTGGATGTTTCACATTCTGTGATGCAGACTACATGGCAGTAACTTTGCTGTTGTTGCTTCAAATGTAGTAGGCATCAGTTCCTCCCCGCCCCCAGTGTAAGGCTTGGGGCAGTCTTAGAACTGTAGACAAAACTGAAGATTTGTCCTTATACATAAACTTGTTTAGAAAAATGCAGATGAAGGGGTTTCTTCCTTGAACGTCCAAACGCTATTTTTGTTTTGAGTAACAGTTCAGGTCATGAACGGGGGGGAAAAAACCCGTAGTGTCCCCTTCTAGATTCTGGATGCCAAATGTGTGTGAAGGGAGCAAGGTCTCTTTCTGGGTCATTTGGTTGTTGGGTTTTTTTTTCCAGTTTATTTTATTCCTCCTTGGTTTGGCAGACAACTGTCTAGCCAATAATAGTAGATTATGCAGCAATGATGGTTCCAAAATCTTAATGGATAAAATAGTGGTTCTACATCATTTGGAAAATTTGGCTTGCAAATTTTCTCCAGGACTTCAGCTAATACAGGCTTGACAAAGGTATGCTTGTTTCTGATCAGAGTTGTTTCCAATTTCTAGCTTGAGTTCCAGATGTTACGTTAACTCCAAAGGACACAAATCTTAAAATAAAAAGCTGGAAAAAGACTTTCTCCTTTTTCTGCACTAAATGCATGGTATGTATCCTTGAAAATCTACTGTAAAACTGCTCAGAAGTAACATATTCAAGATTGAACTGGTGGCAAATGCTATTTGTTGGAACAAAAGCATAGTCATGTCAGAAATGTAAGTTCTACAATATGACTTATTGTTCTTTTAACAGCTAAAACATCTTCCCAAGTAGAACCATCTTGTTAAGGGAAACCTGACACATGGTGCTGTGTTCTAGAAGGTAGGAATAGGGAGAAGTTTTTGGTGACAGGTTGTGGTAAGGCCTTTTGACTTTTGTGCAAATCGTATGGCTGTCTTCTAGTCAAACAGTCAATTTCTGTTTGTTTTGGTGATTGCTTGTTGAGAAGGAGAGTGAATGCAAGATGAAGTGAAAAGGATTATTTAAGATAATGAAAACTGCAATACTGTGCTTGTATTTATATCATGGATAATACTTAATTTGCTTCCTCTAATGTAGTGCACACATACTGTAATCTACTTGGAGCTTTGTAAATCACTCCTTGCTGGAGATGATTCTGCCTCAGCCAAGAACGTTGATTAAACTAAATACATTCCTTATGGCTCTTTTTTTTTCCCTCTGTGAGGCCAGTGTTTGTCCTGCTGGAACGACATGAAGGAATTTTTTTTTTTCTGCTGTCTTCTGTATTATTCTATAAGTCTGATTGTAGTTGAGTGTTGCGGAGGCAAAGGCATGACACTCCTGCAAATCTAGCTTTTTCTGTAACATCTGGTCAAAAATAGCTGGAAGTGAAATTTTGAACACAGATTCTTTAATGCTTCTTCAGCTTTTTGCCAAAAGTTTGCCAAGGGTCTGAAAAAAATAATAAAAATCTGACTTTATTTTGTGTTTAAAATGGTCATAGTAAACAGAGTAGAAGTTTGCTTCCGAGCTCTGCATGAATTCCAGTGTTCCTTTGATTAAAAAAGGCATCAGATTTTCATCATCTAGGTGGGATTATCAATTCTTCTTAGTACCTACAGTTTCTGCTTTTTCAGAATGTGTTGAATCATGCCCATTTATTTTGCTGTGGTTGAAAGAATGCACGGAATAATTTTGCAATTGTAAAGATTATTTCATTCTGTTGTTAATCTGTAGTAGAGATTTAAAAGTTATCTTGCAAATGAAACAATGGGGAGGACAAAGGAGGGAACCTACTCATTGTGTTGCATGAGGTTTTGTATTGCCAAATTCAGTAGGTATAGAAGGACTGTAAAAATGCATTTTGTGCATGTTTGCTGTACAGGATTTTGAAAAATGCTTGTGTGGTTTTTTTTTTTTGTTTTGTTTTTTTGTTTTTTTTTTTTAC
>JAOWBP010002559.1:13078388-13100665 GCA_028571105.1 Tragopan temminckii
TTTTTAAAAATGCTTTTTTTTTTTTTTTTTTTTTTTTTTTTACCCCTAAATTAAATTTCAGGCTTAAATTGTTGCTGACTTTGTGAACTATGAGTGTTTTAGTTGGTTATGAGGTTATGAGAGGTGCCATAATGCTGTTGCATACAGCTATTTCCACAGATTGTGGAATCACTGTCCCTGGAGGTGTTTGAGAACCATGGAGATGTGGTACTTAGGAACATGGTGTAATGGGCTTCTTGGTCATGGGTTGATGGTTGGACTAGATGATCTTAGAAGTCTCTTCCAATCTTTGGTGTTCTATGAGCATCCAAAGGGTTTGTAACAGAGAGCAGTAAAGTTACAAGCTATACTCTCCAGCCTAGCTGAGGAAACATAAAATAGCATCTGTGCTATGTGTCTCTAAAATGTTGCACTTAAGGATGTTTCAAGAAAAGCGGTTGTCATTCCTGTACCTCCAGCATCAAGCTGGCTCTCCAAATTTGAGTGCCTCTGGTTATATTCAGAAGAAGGCAGATTCTATCAGTCTCTTCGTAACTATTTTTGTAGGTTGTGTGTTCAGAAATTCAGCTTCAGAATACCTTACTTGTTTTCTTGGAATAGATAGATATTCAAAACTGAAGAAAATCTGGGAGAAAGTAGAAATATGGGGCCTTGGAACCTAAAATAAAAAAATAAAAAAATTCGAGTTAAATAGGAGCTATTTAAGATTTTTTTTTATTTTTTATTTTTTTGCAGGTGACTAATTCTGTGTGTGACCTCGTGGTTATTAATTGATTTGTTGGAGTCTGTTTCTTCCTGTGATACGTAGTCATAGGTAAAGCCCAAACATGGGTGACGTGAGGAACATGGCTGAGGTGGGAAGGTGGCACTGAGACTTGGAAACAAGTTCTGGGCACGCTGGGGTCTGTAATGGGCAGGAGAGGAAGCCAGAAGCCACGTAGCTTTGTGGGAGAGGCCTTGCCCTTGGTTGCCCATCTTCTGTCTGTTTTCTCCTGTCAAAATAGACAGGTTTTTCTGCAGATGCACATGAGAGCTAATCTCTGCTCAGAATGCAAGAAGGACCTTTACAGGTGGCTTTGTACCTTAAATACGTGTATGGTGACATAGAAAGGTTTGCTTTACATCTGCAGGAAGTGGAGAAACCCTTTAATGTTGCATTAGGTTTTCATTTAACACGTACTCTGGTGCTGCAGTAGAGATGCCAATGTGTTCTCATAAAAAACCTTTCTTCATCAAGACTGGGTTGTGAAAGGTCTGGGATTTGCTGTCTGTATTTATGCCGGGATTTTCAGTGGATCTTTGGCCTTCATCACTGAAATTTGATGGTAGTTCTCAGTTTAAACACCCTTGGAACTCAATACAGGTTGAAATCTAACCAGTACCAAACTCAGTTGACTTTTTAGCAATGTGTGCTTTCACAGTGCTAGTTTTCAGAGCTTGCTATTAATTCCCACTTGGAAGAAACTTGTCCTGATCCCAAATAGACACCATATTTGCTTTAAAACTGTCATGTATGTTGTACTTCTTCAGAAATGCTGCACTTAAAATCACAAGTTCCAGCAGAACCTTCAGAAGAATAAACAAGCTGTTGTGAGCAGCATACTTTTGCTTTTTGCTATGTTGAAACTGAAAAATCCTATGGCTATTTTAACCTCTGTAGAATGCACAGATGGGAAACCTGGGGTCAGGAAGAGGTGGAGGTTCAGTCTGCAGAGATATTATCTGTTTAACATTAGCTAGACAGAATTGCATGAGACTGCAGTCCTCACAACTGTTTGGCTGAATACCAGTTGTGCATTACATACAGAGAGATAGCCAAGAGCCAGGAGTTTTGCAATAATGTTTAGAAATTTCCTCTTTTTAACAAAACAGACCAGATGAAAATTGCTTTCTTTTCCAGTGAATTGTGTTCTCCTCTAAATAAAACAGCTGAAGTGCTTGCAGGTCCTGTCTAATGCGTATCTGAGCGGCTTCATCTACGTTTCCCTAAATCTCTGCTGATACTCAGTTTTTTGTTTAGTTATTCAGCAGCTCTCTAAACACGTTCTGTGTGCTGCTTGGTGGTCCATGCCGTGTTGGCTGCTCGCATGGGCTTGGCTGTCCTCCTTCCCAGCTGCTGAACTCTGCTCGGAGATGATGAAATGTGCTGTTCCGTGTAACTAATTTCAGTATTTGCTACAGGGATATTAAGGACAGTCTGAGAGCTATTGCCTCGTACACCAGGAGGGGAGTGCATGTGGTGTGCTTAATGGGTGGTCTGTGGGAAAAGAAAGAAAAGTTTGAGGAACCCCCTCTTGAAAATATGTCCATAGGAAAATGATCTTAAAGGCACACAGAGAGCTTGTCTCCAGCCTCTGCAGAGGTGGGTGCGTGCTGGATTATGCCCACCGAATCCAGTGGTTTGCCTTCTCCGGTATGTGAAAGCTTTTTACTTGAAGTAGGTAATGTAATTAGTGGTGGAAGCAAGAGAAAACAATGAGTAAGTTCAGAGTGTGCTGTCGGAAAGTTTCAAAACGCTTCTTGCCCTCCCAGGGAATCTGAACCAATCCAAAGTTTCAAAGAAGGAATGAGAAAAGAAAAAAAAAAAAAAAAAAGGGGGGGGGAAGGGGGAGGGGGAATTAAAGGTACCTTTAGATTTGTTCAGAGAAACCCTTTCATGCTTTTCATCCAGGGTAGGTGAACTAATTCAGGCCAGTTGAGATGAAATCACGTATAATCAGAGCACCGTATTTAGTTGTAAATAGGGATGTTAGCAGTAACAAGCCAGAGGCTGCCAAAAAAAATCAACATTAAATTCAGTCTCGTCTTCATAAAGCTGTTGTTTTTGGGGGGAGAATCCTGCATAATGCAGAAAATATCACAAGATCTTTAAAAAAACAAAACAAAACACCAGCATCTTGTTGTTTATTTAAAAAGCATCAAACAACAAAAGCTGGCTAGTAGTTTATCTTGGTATTTTGTCATAATATTTGAATATTAGTGTTTGATAAGTGTACAAAATGCATCGGTCTTGAGTGGCTGAGAGGAGCAGTGGTGTGGCTGTTACATTACTGGGATAGGTGTGTGTTGTTCTTGTTATTTGTTGCTGAGTGCTTCAGGGCACGCAGATGAAACTCCTTTCCTGGGGTGAGAAATGGTTGTACAAAAATTGTTTCTGAGGAGTGGCTATCCAACTTCATTCAGACATCACCTTTTGCAGGCAATTCTACAGCTTTTGTAGTATGTTCTGGTAACTTTGGTGCACGTTTTTTCTCTGCACCCCATCCGTGCTAAGAAAAAAGGCAAAGCCTGGGCAGACCTAATGTCTTCATTGTGCCCTTTGTCCTGACACTGAGAGTACATGATCTTCATCCTCTCCTAAAAGCTTTTACTTTTTGGAGCGTTACTTTGCTCCTCTTTTTCTCCCTGCCTCCCCAGTGCAAACAACAAATTCTTCAATTGTTCATGGCTTTTCTGAACCCACCCACTTTTCTTTACCCTTTTCTGAGGGCCCTTTTCAACTTGCTGCTACAAAACCAGATGTCCTTTAAGCTTGTGGGTGATTTGTGTAAGCCTTTCCTCCAACATATGTGTACCTAAAGCTGTTTTGCTTCTTGTAGGTATGTTGGTGGATGAGCAGCCTCTCATTGCAGCAAACAGACAGCTGAGGTCCTAGATGTCTTCTAGTGTTCAGCAGTGATACTCAATATACTACTTAGCATATATAAATAAAACTGGTATCAAATAGGTTTGTATTTTGGGGTGCTAGTATGGATTGGATTGCTTTGCACTGCCTTAGGCCTAATGTGACCATGCAAACAACTGAATGCATAGGCTTTTCAAGAGTAGAAGTTACAAAAATGCTTGACATCTGCTACCTGCTTTGTGTATAAGTATGGGTTATTCTTGGTGGTTTAAAATAACTCCTCTTTCTCCCCTGAGTTTCAGACATCAATCACACTTGAAAAGAAATTAATTCTAAAGGAGAAGGAAATTAGTGTCAAATGGATTTACCTGGATGGTTAGAGGAGTAGGATATGGGCAAGGGAGTACATCTTCGTGTTGGAGTGGGAACTGAAGCTGTATGTCACTGAAGAGCTGTGCCCTTACAGCTCATGGACCCACGCGCTCACTCCCTGACTCACAGAGGTGTTGGTGGCAGGGATGAAAGGCGTAGCGCATTGTGGAGCCTTCTGCTGGAAGTGCCTTGTGAACAAGCGTTAGCTTGGCTTCCTGAAGCCTTCTGGGATAATTAGCAGCAGAACAAAGGGTAAGTTTGTAGTGGGTGATTATTTTTTTTTTCTTTTAATTCAGTTTAATTTTTCACAAATGAAGCAAGGTGCATGCTGCTGAAGCACCTGCCTAAGTCCACTGAGGTGGTAAATGTGGGAGTAGAACTGAGGAGCCCTGGTTTTGAGTCAGCTTGACAGACTGCTCCCACCTACCTCTGTGTTGCAGCAGGAATATTCTTTCATTTAGTAATTACAGTAGGAATTCACCTTATCTAGAATAATGGGTTTTGAGGATGAAAGTGGCAGTCCTCTATTCTTCGGACTGTATCTGGCATGTTTAAACTCGGATTGAATATGTGCGGCGTGTACAGGAAGGTCAACATTTAATCTATCTTTTTGAAGTTGGTGATCAATGGATTTCAGATTCTCTGCAGCAACAGCAGCTGCCAGCAAAAAGAACTGGGGTTCAGAATACAGAGCTTGGGGTTTTTAAGGAAGAGAAACTATTTTTTTTTTTTTTCTTGAGGAATATATAACAATTGCGTTAAAAGAGTAAAATCAACTGGTGTGAGTTTGTGGGATTTGTATATGCCGTTCTCTTCTTGCTTAGTGATGTGCTGGATTTATTTAAAGAGGTAGGGTTGGCAAAACTTTTGGTTCCCATCCTTTCTCTTCCATGCATGAGTGTTTCTCCTTTTTCCTGTTGTGTTGGTGGTGGTAGTGGAGTTTTTTTTTTTTTATGGCTCCAGTAGCCTCTGTGTTCTGGCATATGAGCTTCCTGCTGTCACCAGCTGCTGTCTCTCACCCCTTGAGCTAAGCCATGAAAAATAGGGATAACACTCAAAAGGGTGACGGCATGTGGAATAACTTCCTTCGCTGAATGTTTGGAAGCAGGCTTACGCTTCGTATCAGAGGCCTAGTTTCCATGTGTTCCAGAAGAATTAGAGCTGAAAAAGAAGGGAGATCATTTAAACAGTTCTATGATTCTGTGCTGAGATGGAAGGGAGCCTTGAAGACCACCTGGTCCAACTCCTCTGCAATAAACGGGAACACTTAAACTAAATCATCCTGACCTTGGATGATCTCCAGGGACAGAGCATCCACCACCTCTCTGGATAACCTGTGCCAGTGCCTCACCGCCTTTATTGTAAGAAACTTCTTTCTTATATCTGGTCTAAATCTCCCTCTTTTAGTTTGGAGCCATTTCCCCTTGTCTTATCACAGCAGCCCCTGCTAAAGAACCCGTCCCCTTCCTTCTTACAGGCCCCCCTTTGGATACTGAAAGGCCACTAGAGCAGTTTGTCCTCTAGAACTGGTTCATCTGTTGGCTTTAGAGCTGGTGTGACCCTACTTACATGCTCTGTCTTTATACAGCAGCTGCTTTTAAGTCTAGAAAGTTGATGCATGCTGGCCCCATATCCCCTCTTAGTGTTTCCTTAAGACTGTACACACTTGGGTGCAAAAGTTTTGACGTGTTTGTTTTTGCCGTCTTGTGTGCCTGTGGCAGCGGGTGTGGGGGTTGTTTTTGTTCCATGGTAATGAGTGTTTTTGTGGTTTGGGACATTGACTGCTGCAAGAATTATATGCTCTTCTCCCTGTCCAGCACTACAGACAGCTTAACCACAGAGGTCTCCTGTGCGCTTGTCCTGCTAAGAATTGATAGAATATTTGAAATATAAGCTGTTGCACGTGCTGTTATTTTGTGTAGCTGTGCTAGTTAGTATACTTCTTAAAGTGAGACCTTGGTTCTGTGTTGTAAGCCAGCTCCCAGATCCTTTCTGTTGAAAGCACAGCCAAACCTTTCCATGACCTTTAGCCCAGTTAAGTGTTTGAAGAATGGTTAAGCAAGGCTTTTCTCCTGTACTATACATAGGGTTTTGCTCTTTCCATGTTTTTAAGAGGAAGAACTGTGCACGTGCCCGGAATTTGTCATGTCTTCTTCAACTGTAAGGGACTGCAGACAAAATGTAGGCATGTAAACAAGTACAAAACAACAGTATAAATATGACTGTTTAAAACTGGATAGCCTCAGCCTGTCTTAATAGAACTACTGGAGCTTTGCCAGCAACTGGTGATGTGCTTTGCTGTCAATTCTTAGTGATCATCTTTGTCTTAATGAGTGTCAAATTGGTTTTCAGAACTATTACTGAACCTAACAGCAAAGGCTATTTCTGAAGGTCACATATTTACCTGAGTGCAATTGTCAGTTTTTTTCATAGACTCATACAATGGCTTGGGTTGGAAGAGACCTTAAAGCCCACCCAGTTCCACCCTCTTGCCCTGGGCCGGGCTGCCCCCTACCAGATCAGGCTGCCCACGGACCCATCCAGCCCAGCCTTGAGCACCACCAGGGATGGGGCATCCACAACCTTTCTGGGCAGCTGTGCCAGGGCCTCGCTCCCCTCTGAGTAAGGAATTGCCTGCTAACATCTAGCCTAAGTCTTCTGTGTTTTAGTTTAAAGCTATTTCCCCTTGTTCTATTGCTTAGTAAGACAAGGACATAGGTAAGGGAGCTGTTGCAGACTGCTGAAACTCGCACTGTGTATAGTGGACAACCAAATGAATTGTATAGCAGGACCACAATTCCTCTAGTTTTTTGTATGCACTGGACATCTTTTCTGGTGCAGGTAAAAACTATTCTGATTCCATAGTTAAATCCATCTAACACAAGAGAACAGGAGGTTTGCCCAAGAGCATTCAGAAGATCTGTAGCAAAGCTGGAAATTGAACCCAGGCTTGATCCCTACCCAGGCTGGTGAGGACTGTTTTCAAACCAGTTAATGAACTGATGGGAAACTGTATGTTCACCCTCTTGTGCAATATTCTTCTATGTAAATAGCTCTGTCGTAAACACAAGGATGTGTTTTCCAGTTAGCAGAAGATCACTAGCAAAAGAATGTTTGTTGAATATGGTATCTTTCTAGAATGGAGTGATGTTCTGCAGCTACTGTGTGATTTTAGAATTGCTACAAATCTGTACCTAAACTATAGCAGTTTAGGTTGTTATCTATGTACATTTTGTTTGATATTTCATGGAACTTCAGGTTCTCTTTTTGCTTTATCAGAGGATTGTAAGCTGCAACTATGTATGGAAGTTTTAAATATTGCCTATTATGGAAAAATATGAACTGTTCTAGGTTTACTGAAAAAGAGGACAACTTTTTTTTTTGCCATCTACGTAAAAATTTTGCCCTCTCATTTGGGTGATAATAGGCTGTATGTAAACAACTTGTCCTCCATGTTCATCATTGTAATGTTTATTCTTTTTCTCTTTTCAAAATAGAAGTTGGTTTCCTTTTTCAGGCAATTTGCAGTTGTCAGGAGCGTTGCTGATCAAAATAGAACATAGAACTAAGCATTCCTTTGAGACCCTTGGGGCTTGCTAACCGTGAAATAATTTCTTGAGCAAGGTATCTTGCATCTTGTTGTTTAACAGATGAGTTCATTTGAAGGTGAGCACTAATCAAAGTTGTTAGTCTTTGGAGTCCTCATCATGTCTCTCCCCTTCCCCACTGTCCCTTAGTAAAAAGAGGTTTCAAAGAGCCTGGAGTGGGATGCAGAGTGAGCTGACCACATATGGATTTTGTATACAGTCTGTGGTGTCAGTGTTTATAAATTACTGCTTCCACTCAGACTTCTGTAGAAAGGCAATGGTGGTTCAACAGAATAAACATGACTGAGTTTATGGGGTGAAGAAGTTGGAGACGGTAGTAAGAACAGAAATTGTTATTAACTGGCTTTCTATTGTTATTAACTGGCTTTCCAGTTTGCTCTGTTGAGAGTTTCACAGTAGGCTTATGAAGATGAAATCATAGAATGGCTTGGTTTGGAAGGGACCTCAAGGACCACCTAGTTCCAGCCTCCCTGTCATGGGGGAATCTTCAAGTCCTTCAAGGACTCACGTGTATTAGTAAGACAGCATGAATTGAGATTAGTTTTCACACTTCTGGAGACGAATCTTCTATTCCACATACAGGTGGAACTAAAAATTGTTGTTCACCATGTGTTGGTGGGCTGATCTTGAATCTGCAGGGTGGTGGGTGGTTTGGTAATGGCAAAGCAAATTAAGTGTTAGGTCAGCGTAATTAGTTTTGTTGCTTTTTGAGCTTTCTTTGGTTTCTCATTCTAATGTCTGGGAAAAAAAAGGCTATAATTATACTGAGAATGAATGTATCTTTGGAATTGTTAAGCTGCTGAGTTGGTCATTCTATGAAGCAGTCTGCTCTGAAGCACTTGCTAGCATATTAGGGGCCTGAGATGAGGTATGGAGCAAATTCCTCTCCATCCCCCATCTCTAAGCAGATAAGTCAGTGTGTTTGGCTACCCAAAGGAGCCCATCTCTTGGCTGTAAGGGACTGATGAGATGTATAAAGGTTGTCTTACCCATCTTTCTTGAATCGCGCCTACTTTGGTTGCCCCTTGCAGATGTACTGCTTGGCCCCTGAGGAAGTCGGAAGCTTGCGAAATTCTGTGAACTTTTGTTATCTGAGAGATTGTATCTGCTTGATGCTGTAGAGTTAACAGAGCTGCCTTTGCCTGCTGGTGAGCTGTCACACTACCGCTGCCTCAGAGTTCTGACCTAAGGCAATAAGGCTGTGGAAACACATTTAGCATGTCTTCTGACTTTGGTGTTTGTCAGGTTGGGAGAGCTTCTGTTTCTTCAGCAGCAGCATTCCAAGCAACAAGCAGTGTTCCTTTTTTTTTTTTTCCCTCTTTTTTTATCACTACTTTTGTTTTTTATATATTTTGTATTTTTCCTCTCCATGCCAGCAGTACTCTAATAGGACTCTGTGATGAGATTTGTAAAACGTGGCCTGAATAAAACAGCATAGTGAGGAGGAGTGGAGAAGTGAATATAACTGACAAAATCTGCCAAATGTATTTGTTTATTCTTCCCTGAAGGAAACGAAGTTCTCATTTGTTTTCAGAAAGGGTGAACTCTGTGCATCTTTCTGTAATCAATCAATTTACATCCGTGTGCAAATGCAGTAAAATCTTAACACAATTGCAAGCAGGTCAGTACAATTTCCCTGCTGGGTGTTCATAGGAAGCACAATGCATTTGTTCTTCAATCAGGACAACTCCAAAGCACAGAAGTGACAGTCAGCACAGTAGTTAATGTGTTATCTGTATGCTGTTGTCCTGCTGTGTGCATCAGTGGGGAGGAAATTTCTTGAAAGCGATGGGGAACTGGAATAATATTGATACTGATTGGATTAGACATTGTTCATGTCTGATCTTTAGTTAAGAAGCTGTTGAGTTCCTCTGCTGTTGATTGGACTTGATGTTTCAGGTTGCTTTTTCCATTGTAGCAGTGTTTATAATGGCTTCATTGTGCAAATGTCTACGTGAGAACTTGTCCCTTCGTATTCCTTAAAATGCTTTGGGGACAGTATATGTATTTTTAATCTTGTCTGTAGACTTTTTATGGATTTTGTCTTCGGCTGGATATGGGACAAGCTTGGTAAGGCAATTATGCATAAATGAAAAATTCTCTGCCCCAAAGAACTTGTGACTTAAACAGAGCCTGCTAACATCAAACTTTCCAAGTGTTCAGATGGTTTGGTATAGTGCCACTTAAAATAGACATAGCTTTGGGGAAACAATGAGTTGCAGAGAGGAAAGCAAGCATTTTGCATTCTAAATGTTTTTTCTTCTGCTTTCAATAACTAACCTGTTGGGTTTTCATGATATCACTGGTGCTTTTTAAAATGGCGGAGAGAAGGACGTGGCAAGTTAGGAAATGAGATGGGAATGTTACCAGAACTTTGTTTCTTAACAAATAATAATCGTCAAGCTATGTAAACTTTTGAGTTACAAATGCTGTAAGGAAAAAAAAAAAAAGAAAGAGACATTCTCATTGAAACATTCATGTTAACAATTGTTCATGTCTTTGCTATCCAAGACCCTCACCAAAACCGGCAGCTGATTTAAATTTTCCTTATTACTTTCATCAGTATAGACTTCCTCCAAAACAGAAAGATAAAGCCACCTCTTTCCTGACTTGGGGGGGAAAAAGGCCATGCAGAACATTAATAAAAGGCTGAGTTTTTATGCATGGTTTTAATTCCATCTGATGTTGAGTTGCAGGTTCTAACTGAGGCCCTTGGCCTGCACGTAAATACGTGAACTGCTGTCATGGATGTGCTTCACTCGGGCCTGTGCAGTGGCACGTATTCTCCAGTGCACATGGAACCAAAGTTTATGGGAAAAGCAGTTGTGTGTGATGGGCTGCCTACATCACAGACGTGCGACTCAGAGCTTGTGTGAAGTGCCTTCTTTTTAAAGGACGGGAGGAACTAAATCTGAAAGACAACATCAAGAGCTAATCCTCATCTATTAGATACAGTAATGTGAATTTGAAACCAAAGGTATTTGTATCACAGGCTTGAAGCCATAGAAGATGAAATAACGTGTCTGCCATTGCTGCTCTGTGTGTTGAGTGGCAAGCTTATGCACCTCTGCGGGATGTACATTGGAAGCAGAAGCATCGATTAAAATGATGACACGTGAATCAAGAGTAAGCAGTTGGCTGATGGAGACCTCCAGCCACTGCTGTTTGACGTAGAAGAATTGGGGTGGGGAGGGATACTGGGGTTCAGGATGAAAAACAACAAAGGCAAATAGGAATTTCATGGCATGCAATCCCTACCAGGCTTCAGCCATCTGCAGAGAGGCTGAGGGAGCTCCGTTCCTTCCAGCAGTTAGTGGCTTTTTCTGAATACTGGCATTCTCCTAAACAGCTGCTGGTGTATACAGCCGTGGCTGGCACGGTGACATAATTACTGCTGTCTCTGCACCCATACCTGAAGATGAACATTTTTCTAGTTTACTGTTGGACAAAGAAGCAAGACTGTATTTTTAGGGGAGAGATGAAACAGTTTATTTGGCTGTTAGTCAGCGACAGGCCTGCTTAATGTCCTCTTCTGAAAGAAGCAGTGGCATCAAATCATACCCTTGCAAAAATCTATCCTTTACCTCACTCCCTATCTGTAGTGGGTCCTCTGAGGGACTCACTTTTGTTCTCCCTTTCCTAGAGTTTCGTAATACTTTGCGGGGTGGGAGGAGCTTGGTACAAGCATTTCAGTTTGTGGTACCTAGTACTGCTAGCTTCCAGCCTGCTACTAACAAGGTATCAGGACTTGTCTTCTGTGTGTCTTTCCAACTTTGTGAGAAGCTTTAAATCATGAAGAATTTGTTCTAAACCTGAGTCGTGAATTATCTGAAAGAAGCTATGCCATGTGATTTGGGGCACTCACAGTTTAATTGGGGAGTGTGTGTACAGCAGCAAAGAGTTCTGGGTTTGTTGTTGTTTTTCTGTGTAGACAAGATGTCGACATTAACACTGGAAATACCTTGCCTGCGTTGGTCTCTACTTACTTCAATGCTCAACTCACCTGCTAATATGTAAGAATGAGTTCTAAATTAGTCTGTCCTGAATTGTCAAAGGGCCTCTGTCTGAAGGCCCTGTTGTGGGTAAGAAATTGGGTCTGCTCATCCCTGCCTTCTACTCCTTTTTCTGATGAATAGAGGCAATAGGTTATGGGTGCTGTGCGTTTTTCTCTTGCTGCTTCTGCTGTAGTGCCTGCCCTGCTGATGTGTTTATACTCAGCACTTTAACGTCTGTAGATGCCAATAATACTGATACGTGTTTGTTTTTTCTTCTGTAGCGTCTCCCTTCCTGCTTTTTGCCAACCGTCGGGATGTTCGACTCGTGGATGCTGGAGGCACAAAGCTGGAGTCCACTGTGGTGGTCAGTGGTTTAGAGGATGCTGCTGCGGTTGACTTCCAGTATTCGCAAGGCATCGTTTTCTGGACAGATGTGAGCGAAGAAGCCATCAAGCAAACTTACATTAACCAAACTGGGAATGTGGTGCAGAATGTCATCATTTCTGGTCTGGTTTCCCCGGATGGCCTGGCATGTGATTGGATTGGGAAAAAACTTTACTGGACAGATTCAGAAACCAATAGGATAGAAGTCGCTAATCTCAATGGAACATCTAGAAAAGTCCTCTTCTGGCAAGACCTTGATCAGCCCAGGGCAATAGCTTTGGATCCGGCTCATGGGTAAATATTAATTTGACTTAAATGCTTAAATGGATACGGTGGTGATTTATGTTGGTTTTTTAGTTCTGGGAAAGAAACACGGTCTTTTGTTTTAGTTTACATTTTCCCAAGGTATTTTTCTCAAGATCTATAACTGAACATATGTTTAAACTTAAATATTTTGTGGCAAGAAATGACAGCCCAGAGCCAAAAAGAAAAATACAGCTGCTCTTAGGTGCCAAGTCAAATACTCATTTGGTATGATTGCCTAGCGTATTCATTGCACTTCTGAAAAGCAATTAATTTTTCAAGCTGTTTTTATTGTTATTCCCTCAGTTGTCTTTTCTGGTAAGTTAATTTTCATTTGATATGTGATGTCTAATGTGTCTAGTCAGCAAGGTGTGTATATCTGTATGAGTCAAAATAGAAATTCTCTGTTGCTATGCTCTGGTGAATGAAACCAGGATATTTTTAAGTGGTGATTTTGAACAATTATGTTTGTTCTGGCAAGTGAAAAAACCCAGGTAAAGTCAGGGGCTCCTTATGCTCTAAGACGACCAGGTTGGGATGTAATAAGAGAACAGGCTGGATTTGTCACTGTGGCTGACCAGGTGCTCGTAGTGCTCTTGAAAAATACTGGTATTTCTTTATAGCTTTGCTCTCTTTACTACCCCCATCTCTGCACGTGTGCAGTTTGCCACTATGTGCATGAACAGTGCTGATGCTGTACCCAATATTAATTGCAGTGATGATTAGAAGTCTGCTATGCTAGCACTGCAAGTGTCCCCTGCTCCTCAAAGAAATCATACTGTATACGGTGGAGGAGAGTTGATAAGAGGAGCAGCGAAGTTCACAAGGCTACTTGTTTTCAATCTACTGTCATTTGTACTTTTTCTAAGGAGTTTCTTTATCTTCCTCATCTGTTTGGTATGTGTGGTTAGGTTTTTTATCTTTGAGAAAATCTAACATCAGCTGACATTTTCACCAAACCCATCCTCTTTGTAAGAGGATGCTGAGTTAATACAAGGGCTTAGGATAAACCACAAATATAGAGTCATATTATTGTATATTGGCAAAATGAAAATCACTGCCCTGGGAGATGGGCATTTTCTGGAGGAACCACCTTCTTTAGGTGTGTGAGAAGTGAAAACTGAAACTAAGCAATGTGATCACTGTATTAGCAACTGTTGTACTGCAGACTGGAGCTCTGAAGGTTTATTTTTGCAGTGATCCCTGCATAATGCTTTCCAGATGCATGGAAGGAGTTATGGGTACATTTATGATTAATATATGAAAGATACATGGGTACTAAGTGAAACTATGTGTACCCAGAGAAACAAAATCCTTAATGCTATTGACAGGGCAAGTGCTGGAGCTGCCTGTATTTCCCAGATAACTGGTGGAAAGAGAAGTTATAATCACTAAGGGGAAAAGTGGAGTGTCTGTGTTGGATCACAGGACTTTCAAGGGGGATTTTATCCTCTTAAATCCTCACTTCGCTTCTGCTACTCTTGCCTTCAGGTGAAAGGAGAAAAGGGGGAGAATTGACCTACAAGGGTCAACAAATTCAGTATAAACCCATTGTTTGAGTTCAGGCCACCCAGTCAGGATGGTGATGCTGATAAATTATTCTCTAAAGAATTGAGAGATACCTCTAGATCAACTGCCCTTGTCCTTGTGGGTGACTTCGACTTGTCAGCCATTAATTGGGAATGCCACACAGGTATAGAAACCCTGAACTTGTATGGGATTTGCTGCTCCAGCTGGATGCATATGAGTCTATGGAGTGTGATGGGATTCGTGCCAGGGTGCTGAAAGAGCTGGCTGATGTCATGTGAGATGTCTCTTGATTATTTTTCAACAGCCTTCGGAATCCGGAGAGGTCCCAATAGACTGGAAACTGTCAAATGTTGTCCTAGTTTTCGAGATGGGCAAGAAAGAAGACTTTGGTAATAATAGTCCTGTCATTGTCACTTCGGTGCCTGGCAAAATTAGGGAAAAGATTGTTCTGGGGCTTACTGAAAAACATCTGAAAAACAGTGCAGTCATTGATCACAGTCTGTCCAGGTTCATGAGCAGGAAGCCCTGTTTAACAAACTTAATCTCCTTTTATGACAAGGTTACCCACTTAGTTGACTAAGGGAAGCCAGTTGATAAAGTCTTTTAGCAAAGTTTTGTATAGTTTCTCACAGTATCCTTCTGGACAAAACGTCCAACACGCAGTTAGACAAAAGCAGAATGCAGTGTGTGAACAATTGGCCAATGGTTTGGGCACAAATAGCTGTTGTAAATGTTGTGTAAACACAAGGCTGGCAGCCAGTCACTGGTGGGGTTCTGCAGGGCTCCATTTTAGGGACTGTTCTTTTCAGTATTTTCATCAATTACTTTGATAATGTACTTGAAGGTTTATAAAGAAAGTTTGTGAAGGATACTAAATTAGGAGGGATTGTTGACTCCCTTGAGGGTAGAGAGGCCTTGCAGAGAGGACTTGACAAATTGGAGGGCTGGGCAATTGCCAATCATGTGATGTTTAACAAGAGCAAGTGCTGGATTTTGCCCTTGGGATGGGACAGCCTTGGCTGTAGGTACAAACTAGGGGACATGAAGCTGGAGAAGGAGCCCCACAGAAAGGGATCTGGGGTTCTGCTTGATGGCAAGTTGTATGTGAGCCAGCAACGTGCCCTGGCAGCCAGAAGGGTTATCTGTACTCTTGGTTATTCACCAGAAGGCAGTGGGCATGGAACAGACTTCCCAGGGCCGTGGTCATGGCCCCAAGCTGCTAGAGTTCAAGAAGCATTTGGACAAAGCATTCAAACATAGAGTTTGACTTTTGGGTGGTCCTTTGTGGAGCCAGGGGTTGAACTCAGTGATCCTTCCAACTCAGGATATTGTATGATTCTGTAACATCAGGTTGACATTTTGTAAGTGGATCCAGTTCTTTACCTTTTGATTGTTTTCTTTAAGGTAGCTTATATATTGGTCACAGTAATGCATTTCATGCCTTATTAGGTGATCTTTGACTACTTTGAAAAATTGATGGGATTAATTGGGCATTTCTGGTAGCATATTACTCCTAAGCTAGGTTAAATGCAACAGTAAAACTCTTAGCAACTCTTAGTAAAAACTGGATTAATACAATGGCAAAAGAAAGTGTGTCTGGTACAGTGTAATGAAGAGCCTATATAAAAATCATCAAGTGCTGTTGGTGAAGTTTTACTTCTGTAAATCTAATCTTTGTGCTTGGAAAGCGGGGGGGGATACAGGCGTGGTTAATTTTACATGACTTTGAAGGGCAATACTCTGCACAGAACAGATGTGCAGTATTTCTTCAACATACAGAAAGTCCAGTGTGTGTAACAATAGAAGACGTTGTTTCAGGCTTGCTTCCCGCTGCCCTGGAGTTGTACTGCATTCAGCTCACTGTTCAGTATTTGGTTTCAGGAACCACACTGAAAGATTAAGTATCCAATGTCAGCACACGAAGTTACCTCACATTAGCCACTTGGTGTGTGCTAGGCATCGTCATACCTTGGTTTTATCCTTCCATGGGTCCTGCAAAAACCTCTTTCTTCCCTGGAGGACTTGTCTGTTTCTAATTACCTTGAATTTAATCCTCCAGGGAAAGCGTGCAAGTGTGAACGATCACTGTGGAATGGTGTAATACATCAGGAACAAAATTGATTTGCCAAAACGGTAGATGTCTGCAGGTGAGATAGCCACCTTGCAGCGTTTGGTTTTGATCATAATTACTTTAGATGAGGAGAGAATGACAGTTCTGATTTTTGCGCTGATAAATTTCTTGACTTGCTGGTGCTGCTTTCCTGAGCAGTTAATTCAGTCTGCAAGGATTTTTTTCCCCCACTGGGAGCAGCAGCTTGGTATGAAACAATTTCATTGGCTTTAACTTGTGGCAGACATTTTTAATGTTTATCCTGTTTGATTTATGTATCAATCCAGTGCTTCAAAGCAATGTAAGCCTTAAATAGCCTGTGAAAATGAAGATACATGTATCCTTTATAATTAACCAATTTTTCTCTGTTATGGTCTATTAAAATGAGCCTCGATAGAGCTGCTGTTCTGGTTAAAACGACAAGTTCCAGAATTGCTTAATTTAATGAGGGTCATATTAAATTAAGGGCAGGTTTACCCAAATAACTGTGCCCATTAGATTAACACAGTAAACTTAAAGTAACAAGTCATGCGTGACGTACATTTGAGGAATAACAAATTTGAATTTAAATTGATTTTACAACTAATTTCATGTTGTAGTTCTGAAGTGTTTTGTAAGTGCATCCATGAAGTAGTGGCCATGACATTTGATTTAGGCACAGCGGGCTCTGAGTTTGAACTCTCTTAGAAACAATCGTTCCTTATTTACAGGTATTTTCTGTGGTAGGGAAGTGGGTGACAGAAGGAAAGAGAACTGTTAATACATTCTCATTTGTCATTTTGTTAATAGGCTTGTGTAATCAGATAGCTAATGCAGTTATTGCGACTGACAGAAGAGTGAGAATTAGCGCTAAACCAGAAGACAACAGATTGGAGCACTTGAGTAAGCTTGTCTTTTTTTCCAGATCATGAAATCTAATGTAAGTTAAACTAGGATTCTTAAACTGATTGATGCAGTCTTAAAGTTGCTAGATATTTGCTTGCAGTCTGGAAGAATTTCCATAGGTGTGATTTTGGCCATTAGCATTTTCTTCTGAAGAACTGGGGGTAAGCTTAGAAGATGAGAAGAAAACATAATGCAGCACTGGCTCTGTTGAAGGTCTTGTTACTTGAAATAGGTGATATTACACAAAAAGAATTTCAAATGAGGCAGCAGTACTAATTAGAGTGTAATTCAAAATGGAGGTGCCCTTCATCCAGCACTTATCTCCAAACAATCATTGAGAGCGTTCTTAGAACTTCTTTCTTTTAGGACAAGCAGTGAGGCTATTTTACACCATCTTTGGATCTCTACTCTTCACAGTGCTGGTGAAAATTTAACATTTTAAGTCCTGTGGAAAATCCCTTAATCATGTTTCAGTGTCTCAACCGTAGATGCATTGCTTAGCGGCAAAGAGGGAAGGAAATAGTGTGCTTAGTTTGCAGTCTAGAAAGTCCTGTGGAAAATCTCCAGAACTGTTTCAGTGTCTCAACTGCTGGTGCATTGCTTAGTGGTGAAGAAGGAACATAATTTGTGTGTGTAGTTTGCAGCTGGAATTAGGGAACCAAAAAGTGCTTGCCAAAGAGGGTGCAAAATGTATCAGAGGATGAACAGTTCTACCTCCTATTGCAAGAGATGTCTGTATGATCAGTATGATAAGGGGCTCTCCTACTCAGTTGGAGAAAGGGTCTGTGCTACCATTCCCCCTTCCATGCATGCACAAATGCAGAATCCCACCTACTGCCACCCTGTATGCAAGCTACAGATACATATGCAAAACAGTCCCTTTTTCCAATAAATACAGAGGACTATGTCTCAGTCATCTGGTGTGCACCCACTACTTGAATATTACCTGACCAGAGGCTGTGCTGGAACCAGGGGTGGTGATCCACATCGTCTGTTCCTGCCTATCCAAGTAGCACAGTTGTTTTCCTGTAATAAAAGAGAAGTACTCAACCATAACGCTGGTTATGACTTGTATCCAGTCTCTTGGTGTGGCTGCATTTTCTGGGAGCTGGAAAGCTGTATGTTGTATGCACCAAATATCTGCAGGTAGTCTCATGCACAAGAAACTCGAGGTTCTTGGGGGAATTGTTAATTCACTCTAATTTTTAGATGAATGCCCCTGATAGTGGCAGCGTCTTCGTAAGTGTTTTGTCATTTTCTTTTGTTTATATTTCCCTTTTTCTGCTCATGGTTATGACTGAAGGATGTAAATGGTTCAAAGATCATTTGCATTATTTGTGCAGCAGAATAGAGCTACCTGTTCAGGGAAGGCAGAATAAAATAGTTTTTTTCCTCCTTTACAGCTGAGATTGTGTGGGGAAGAAGTGGAAGTGTGTAGACTTTCTTAATAAGCCCATTGAGCTCTCTCCCCGATTAGCACTCATCACTGCAAGTTCTGTGATTCTTCACATCCTGAAAAAAAGAACTGAGTCCTGGCAACTGAGATTTCTTTGTCTTGGATGCATTTAGCCTTCTTAAGTAGTTTGAAAATAATGGTATTGTTACCTTTTTAACTTCTACACCATTTGTTAAGGGAACAGAAGGATGCTGATAGAATGCAGCAGGAGGTGGGCTTTAGTTGTCTCAGTGCCAGTATATGTTGGTGTGTATCTGAAGTGATTGGGAATGTAGCCTTTGCGTTGGCTCTGAGGCCAAAGAGATGGGAGAAGCTGAAGTTTGATCAGAAGTCTTGATGGAAGCAGTTTTTAAATCCACAGGGAATCATGGAATGTGTTGAACGTGAACTTAAACAGGGTTACTTGTGTTTCATTGTGCTTGAAATTGCAAGTGTGCAGTTGAACAAATCATTGGTTGTCATTTGAGTTTTCCCAAATTTTGAGTCAAGGCATCAATCAATATACTGAAATAAACAAAATGTATTAGTTTGAGTCAAGCATAAAAGGGTACTTAGGCACAATGTCTGTGGGTAGGAGAGCGACCAACGTTTTCTTTGTGCAGCTGGGTTACTTATGTTCAGTACATCTGTTTGACCTTTGCCCTCCATGAAGTCAGTACATATAATATGTCTTCATCTCTTCTCAGGAATGTTTCGGAAGAAAACGTTATATTACATTGTTCCTTGTACCTTTCTTGTGTTATCTGCTAACCATGAGGAGTAGTTATAAGGGCTTGTTTTGGCTAATAGTTGTTTTACTATTTTCTGTAGAATTTTGATATATGAATGTATGCCAAAATGTATGCAAGCAGTCTTTCATAGGGAAAAAGGGCTTTACCTCCATTTCCCTTCGGCCTCTCTTTTTCCTAGGAAATTTTGCAAGTGCAGTTTCTTTTTCCCATAAGTATCAGTGACTTGCAGTAATACTGCATCCTAAGTTACAAATTCTCTTCCTTAAACCCCTGAGCAGTGCTGTATGTATCTCTCTACTGCTGCCTTCCTCCAGTGCAGTGTACTTGGAAGTCTTCTTGGGGGTTCTTAATTACTTGCACCATCTCCCCAGGGATTCCTTAACTTCATAGTGTTGTGTAACCTGGCTTCTTGACAGGCTGTTGAAGCCACATTGAATAAATGCTTGCTTACGTTTGAGGAACAACTATGATGCCTTACTCCTTTCTGTATAGGTAAGCATATGGAATGATGTGCTCTTTCCTTGCAGCTCATTGCGGTAATGTTTGAGCACCAATCAATTGATAGGCTGCTATGTTTTGTCTTCATTCTTAGCTGCTAGATAGTATGTATTATATATATTATGAATTTGTGTGTGTGAATATTTATATGTAGTGTGATTAGTTGTCATTGTTGCCTGCAATATTCGTGGGCTGGAGTAGGAACATCTTTTAATACAACGCTTTCTTGGGAAGATCATCTAGATGGCAAAGCATGTTGCTTGGGGAGAAAAAAGGAGGCAACTTGAGTAAGTAACTTGCAACTTATTACTATGCAAGGCAGCCCTTCTTTTTCCTTCTGTAAATGATTGGCACTATTTCATTTAGCTGTACAGTTTTTGTAGCTTAAGCAGTGGGATGAGGGAAGTAAGTTTTAAACGTGCCGGATTCTAAATTTCATAGCAATTTCCTGTGAACTCCTGTTTTTTGCCCTGGGCTTGTGTAAGTTTGGGAACTTTGAAATTGGAGAAGTCTGTACTGATTTACATCATCTGTACCACTGGCCCCTTTTGTGTAAGCAGGTTATATAAGATTTGGCAACCATACTGCCTTTGGGAAGGTGGAAAAAATGTTCAGCCCGCGTGACTTCTTTTTATTATGGCCGTGATACCTTCCAGCTCAGATGGCTGATTGGCTGCTTGTTGAGGGCATGGCCGTGATTTCTAATCTTTTCCAAAATGATGACCAAGGGGATGAAGTACCAGGAAATAAGAAATGACCTGCGGCTTTAAAGCTGAAGGGAAATATGGTCTTCATCCTGTTTTTGCTCCTGCACCTGGAATTTTAAAATTAAGGCCACTGGGGTGCAGTTCACCAGCTTTATAATCTGTTTGTTTTGCAAGGTGGCTTTCAGTCCCATTCTTCTGTTGTTACTGAAACACCATTTAAGCCCCAATTCATTGTGGTAATTAAGTATGTGCCAAAATTCAGTGACTTGCTGACTGCAGTTAAAGTGCATTTGTTTAATTGTCTTCTTACTAGAAAGCTCCGTAGTGAAGCTTGCAGCTACTGTGCTGTTACTAATAGAGCAGTAATTGGATTTTATGAGCTCTATTTATTCTAGCACTTTTGGCTACTGGATTATGGATTTGATAGTCTGTTAGTGGTTGTGGGTACAGAAGGAAGGATGTATTTGTCTTCTCACTGATGATGCTTTGGCTTTTGCTTTGCTTGGTTCCTGCTAGTTTCTTTGGTGTTCAGCTTAGGGGCAGAATTGGCAGAACTGCTGTGACGTTATTGTTAGATGCTGATTTCTTCTCCGGCAACCCCGCACATTTTGGCTTGAAAATGTAGTGTCAAAGGATAAAACCTAGTAAGGGTTAAGAAATAAATGACACTTAAGCTTCCCTCTATAAGTGAATAAATAAACCAGGGAATTTGTCCCATGGTTGCTTTTTGTTCTGTGCTTCTCAAGTATGGTTTGTTTTTTATTTTTAGGACTATTGAATTGTTTGTTGCTTAGCAGTGATTTTTGCTCACCATGGCATTTTTTATTATCTCTTTAGGAATTGATGTTTTCGTTTGCTTTTATAGCCTCAGTGTTGTTATGCTTGTATTGATACACAACTCCTGGGATGCCAAATCATAGCCCTGAAAATAGTCAATCTAATGTGCACAAAGATACAAGCTAGGGGTTTTGGTTCTTTTTGCTTCTTACAGTTGTTATGATGCACCCAAGCCCCAGGAGTATTTAAGACTGTGTAACCTGCTCTTAACCAACCAACCCCCTTCGCTGTCCAGCCCTCAGACAGCCCAACTGAAAAAACCCCAGACCTACCCAAGTGCATGTGTGCAGCTGTCCAGTATTATTCTGCATATCTGTTTTCAACAGGCTTTCAGAACAGAGAGCTTTTAATAGCATGGACAGTGCTGGACTGACATCTTCTATGTAGCCTAGTGAATGTTCCTGAAACCTTTTCTGCGCTAATTTTTTTTTCTTCTTTTACAGAAAAATGAAAACAGTGGAGTTTGTTCATGTGTTACATGCCAGCCAAAAAAAAAAAAAGTATATATATTTGAAAAACAAGAAAATTGTCCAAATACCATCAGCTGTCCACGGAACAATGGTGCCTAGACTTCCTTGAAGGGCTTGGTTTCTGCTAAGATCCAGAAGAAATGTAGACTATTGAGTACATTTTTAAAGCAGAAATAATGCATCACTTAGCACTCCTGGCTCCTGAATTAGTTTAACAAATTTAAACCCTCTTAATGCCAGGTTAATTCATATTTCTTCCTAAGAAATATATTCATATAATAATTCATATTCCTTCTTTCATGGTGGAAGGAAGGGATGCCATTCAGAGGGACCTCAGCAGGCTTGAAAGGTGGGCCCAGGTGAACCTAATGAGGTTCAACACGGCAAAGTGCAAGGTTTTGCGCTTGGGCCAGAGGAATCCCAGGCATCCATACAGACTGGAAGGAGATGAAAAGATTAATATGAGCCAGCAGTGTGCCCTTGCAGCTCGGAAAGCTAATGGTATCCTGGGCTCCATCAGAAGAGGGGTGGCCAGCGGGGATAGGGAGGTGATTGTCCCCCTCTATTCTGCTCTTGTGGGGCCCCAGCTGGAGTACTGTGTCCAGGTCTGGAGCCCCCAGTACAGGAAAGACAGGGAGCTGTTGGAGAGGATCCAGAGGAGAAACACAAAGATGATCAGGGGGCTGGAGTACTTCCCCTATGAAGACAGGCTGAGGGAGCTGGGCTTGTTCAGTCTGGAGAAAAGAAGGCTGTGCTGTGACCTCAC
>JAOWBP010002559.1:13100879-13113762 GCA_028571105.1 Tragopan temminckii
GAGCTGGGCTTGTTCAGCCTGGAGAAAAGAAGGCTGCGGGGTGACCTCACTGCAGTCTTTCAGTACCTAAAGGGAGCTTACAAAGAGGAGGGGAACCAACTCTTTGAAAGGGTAGATAACAGGAGGACAAGGGGAAATGGTTTTAAGTTGAGGGAGGGAAGATTTAGGTTGGATGTTGGGGGAAGTTCTTCACAGAGAGAGTTGGTGAGGTGCTGGAACAGGCTGCCCAGAGAGGTTGTGGATGCACCGTCCCTGGAGGTGTTCAAGGCCAGACTGGATGGGACCCTGGGCAGCCTGGTCTAGTATTAACTGGGAAGGCTGGTAGCCCTGCATGTGTGGGGGGTTGGAGCTTCATGATCCTTGAGGTCCCTTCTAACCCTGGCCATTCTGTGATTATAACATGTCCAGTGTGCAATTGCAGTAGTGTGTGGCCTGTGACAGTGAAGCCTGACTTTTCTTTGAGAAGCCACACAGTTTCTTGTCTTGTTCTTCTGTACATCCTGCACCCTGTCCCTTCCCAGGGCCATCAGAACTATCTGACGTTTGCATGATTTTGTCCTGTCCTAATGGCATTTTGAAGATGTGAAGTGCGAGATGTAACTGTTGCTAATGGGCACTCTAAAATACTTAATTTCTCTACTGTCTTTCCCACATGGATCTTGCTCCAGTTGACCCAACTGAAACAAGCAGATTTCAGTAGTTTGTGTAGGCTCTGGTGTTCTTGATCCATGAGCTATTTCAAAGATAGGTTTGAAGCCAGGCTCTCTCCTGATCGCATCAAGAAAGTGGGTGTGTTGATTTGTTTTCTTTCCCTTACCCTGAAATGTGTATCCTGTGCTGTTTGAACTATGAGCATATATCTATATATATGTACGTTTATACTAAAAACAGATCCTGATTATTAATTTTCTAATTTAAAACTGTTTCCTATTGAATTGTTACTTACTTTCAGCTGCTTCTAGTGTGAAATTCATGCTACTCTTGCTGTCTCTTCTTCTGCCTACCTCTTTCCCTTGGCACTGTTGTTCACATGACTACATTAGTGGTAGTATTAAGCCTCTCTGCGTTGGCTGTTTTTCCACACTGCTTGACTACATATTTGAGCAAGTTGCTTCCTTATGATGCCTGAAGACTGGGGAACTTGTTTCCCAGCCCTTTGCTTAATGTTCTGACTCTGGCAAACTGGCTTTTGTCTTACTCTTCCAGTTGAATTTACAGTGCCTCTCTAGCTAAACTTATGTCATTCTTTCCATAATAACTGGACTTCTTCCCAGGATTTATAACTTGTCCAGAAAGCACCTGTCTTCAGCTGACTCTCAATGTAGCATGTCTCATCCAGAGACTGCACGTACTTAATTTGGTCTGAACTGTCTTTGTCATTGTTGCAAACTAGAGGAGGATAAAAAAGGCAGTTTGACACTGTACGTTCTTGAAAATCCCACGCAGCATTCATTCAAAATGTGTCATTTTATGGCCTTATTAATGCTGCATGCCAAATGCTGTGTTGTGCTTTGCAATGATCAAAAAAAGTCAAAACAACCTTAGATGGTGCTATGGTGGGAGAGGAAGGCTGAAGAGGACTGTGCTAGCTAGTTGTAGGGTCCAAGGCATGTATTGGCTGGTGGAACGTAATGGTGCTCTCTCTGGGGAAGTTTCATAATGAGCTTCGAAAGTTAGTCATTCCTTCTTGTAGGGTGCTAATGTCAGAAGCAAGGATAGGAACAAGAGAAGGAACTGCTTGATTTGGCAGCAGTGAGGTTTTAAATAGACTTGCATAGACCAGAGATTCCCATTCCTTTCTGCAGGAACAGCTCATCTCTTCTTATAATGATGTCTTAACTCCTAGTTTAGTCCTGATGTGTTGATCCCCAGAATGGTGTTGACTTGCTGAAATTCCTGGCAGTTCAGCAACTGCTGCTTGCCAAAAGAGTGGGAACCTATTGGAAAAGGGCAGGAAGCTATAGCTGAAGTCAAGAGTTGCTTTTTGCTATTCTACTCTTGGCATGCCTTCTTGTGAGATGAACCAGGGGGCACTTGAGAACATGTGAGGTGCATGAAACCATCGATCAGGAGGTGCTTGATGACCATGGAGACTCAATTTATCTTGAAAAGTTCTCTGGGAAGATCAGCTTTATAGTACTTATGAGATTGCAGGGACACCCTACAATCAGGATGAGGTGATGACAGGGCAATAATGATCTCTTCTGTGTTAAAGTCAAGATAGGAGGGGAGTGCTTTGAGAGTGTGCTGCTTGTGTACAGGCGGTTCTACATCTTGTCCAAATGTATCTTCATGCTGCTAGCTTTTCTTAGAACTTCTGCTACTTTGATTATGTTGTATTGTTTTAGAACTTTCAGTGATTGAGCTCATTACTTGTTAATTAGCTAAAAAGTAGAGATATAGCTCTTCTGTGGCAAATTATGTGTTGAGGGCAAGTGTGTTGATATTGTCCAGCAGCCTGTGTAGCCAAGGATGTACCCCATGAGAAGGCATCATCTGTGAAATAGGGCAGTAGGTTTGAGGGGCAGTTTGGAAGTGGAGCTCTTTTGATACATTAGAAAAGCCATGAGGGCCCTTTGGCTTACAGACTTTTTTTATTATTTCTCATCATCTAATCACATTACGAGAATTGAAGATAAGGATTTTGCTGGAGGGTAATTTAGTTTTTTTTTTTTTTTTTAATCCTTATTATTTAATGGGACTTAGCTAGTTTTGTCTGTTTCATTTTGCTTTTAAATAATTATCATGGGATTTCTAGTTGTTTTTTTTTTTTTATAAGCTCCTGTTTGGTCTGCATTTGCACAGTGAAGTATATGAATAAATGTGATATTGTCATAACCAAATTATGAGGACTGCTTCAAAAGTAATGCGTCCTATTTTATGATATTGACCCATTACATCAGAGGTGGATGTTGGTGGTGTGACAGTAGAGGTTGAACCTTCCTGCCAGTATTCCATTACATTTTGTTGCTGTGTGACAGATGGCAGCAGAGGGGCAGTCTGACAAAATGGTGTCGGACATGAGTGTGTGAATGAAGTAAAGATATGGCGCTGAATTCATCCATGTGAGGAAAAAGTGGCACCATTAACATTAGTTAGTACTTGCTGAACATTTATTTAGACCAAACAGTGGAGTTGAGCACAGTGTTGAGTGGTGCATTTCAGCAGTGGCAACACTGACATGAAAGATAGGCTGTGTTCTGGATGGCCATGCACAGCTGTCACACCATAAAATGGAGAGTGTCTCAATCAGCTCATCCATGTGAATCATCAGATAGCAACAGGGAGATGTTTATGGAGCTGAATATCAGCTTCAGTGCATAGAAAATGATGGTGGCAACATTGGAACAGAAAGAACACCGTATGCAAGTTTGTCAGGATGTGTTGAACCAATGCAAGGCCAAAGATAGTTTCCTGGATTGCATCATTACTCACCGTAATGATTATTCACAAAATGTGATTTCACCACTATTAGTCAAAACAGTGGTCCATGGAGTGCCAACATGTGCAAAAGTTCAAGATGCAGCCCTCAGCAGTAATGTGCTCTGTCATCTGGGATACAAAAGGGGGATCCTTCTTATTTTCCTGGAACCTGGGCAAACCAGCAACTCTGACCACTACATCGTGACACTGACTAAGCTGAAGGCTCGAACTTCCAGAGTCAGGCCAGAGCACGAGACGTTTCTCTTGCAGCATGAAAACACCAGGCCCCATGGTAGTTTGAAGACCATTGAGCATGTTGCCTGTCTTGGCTGGGCTGTCCCACCACACCCACTGTATATTTTGGAAAACCTGATGTTTTGTACCTGAGAATTTTCTCATCAAATAGTGTTATTGCGCTCTTAATGTCTGTTACAGTTTTCATGGAAATGAATAGGAGGCATTACTTTCAGAGCAACCTACGTATATAGCTTAGAATCACCTTTGGATAACTAGGATTTTCTTCACTCAGCAGTCAGATTTTGGACTGCTCTGAACAGATCCTTCATTTTGTAAGAAGGAACTGTATACTGGTAAGCAGCCAGAGCAAGGAAAGTAACAGAAGTTCACTGAGCATCTTGTTACTGGTTTTGAATGGATCTGGAAGATAACACTGGAGTAAGATGGTTTCTGCACTGAGTTTGCTTTTGTTTGTTTTAATAATTTATGTCCTGTCTAGAATCTACTGAAGACATTCCAGTGAACTCAGTGGTGTTACAAGGCTGTTGTGGAGGAGGAAGAAAATTCTACTTCATGGTTTGAAATTTTAAGAGAAAATTTCAGTTTAGGAATTGTGGAATTTTTTTTTTTCCCAGGAGAAGGAACTGTTGATGGTAAGACAGCTGTACTGCGCCCCATTTCTGCCTAACCCTTTTTGTTCACTTCCATTCTTCTGGAGATGTCTCAAGATGTCCTTTGCATACTTGAAGCTAGTGTAGCTGTGCCAAATCTGAGAACTGATTTCACTGCAAAATGACCTGACCTGCAATGACTATTTGGCTGAAGGAGTTTCTCAGTCTGATTCTCCAGCTGGCTGTATAGATGGCTGCTTTAGTATCTGCCCTTCTCTAATTGTTTGTCAATAGCTGCCTCACCACACAGTTTGAATTGCCACAAATTACAGCCTGACCTGTTAAGGAAAACCAAAATGAGTGGCAATTTACATTCATACGTCGGCCTGTGCTCTGTGGCCGCTCAGCTGCTTCTTCACGAGCAGTTGGCCTGTCCTGGCTGCTGGACGAGAGATGTTTTGGGGAAGGCATTTGGGGACGGAAACACCCTGCAGCCTTTCTCAGGTGAGCTGTCTCAGTTTGTCAGTCAGAAGCCTGAGGCCTTGTGTGTATGGAAGTTTTATCTGGCAAATTCCTTGTTTTACCCTTCCACACTCAGATGTATGTGTATTGTGATACAGGTGAGATCTTTCTGTCTGTATTCAGCTCTCCAGTGGGATAAACAGGCTAACAGTGATTTACATTCTACTATGATCAGAATGGTTTAAATGCTGTGGCATAGGACAGAAGAATCTTGTGTGGTATGGCTGTGCTAAAACTGGAGTTGTGGCTGGAGCAGGGTACAGCACCTACACTGAGATCAGCGCATTTTAAGCTTGAGTTTTGAGGGATGTGCCCTGAGAATAGCTGTTGTGACTGCTGTTGCCTTGCTGTGAGGATGGCCCCAGCTGCCTGTGGAGGGGCTGCAGAGCTTCTACAGTTTCCATGGCTGTCTTGTTTTGTAGGGGAGAACATCCTGTAGGTGCTAAGAAACGTGATAGCAATTAGAAATGTTGTCCCTGCTTCTTTCTTCCAAGTAGGCAGTGTTCTTTCATAAAAGAAACCATGAGGCTTTCCCAGCCTGTGTGCGTGCTCAGAAAGCGTGTGTGTTGACCTTTGTGGTTCCTAGCATGGTTGTATAGCCCTTGCTGTCTTCTTCAGCGGATTTGAGACAAACCAGATTACAAAAACTGTAAGCATGGGCTCTGCAAGGCTGGAGAGGTACCACTTTACTGTAGTTTCTGGACTTAGCTAAAATGTAGCTCAGTACGAACTCTGAGCGGGTGCCTGTCTGTTACTGCTGAAGAACCTGGAGCACTGGTGAGTTCAGTGCATAGACATCTAACTGATTTTATTTGAGAGCTCGCTCAGGTCAAGGGCTTGCTGACGTAGAATGTCTGAAATAGCTGCATTGGGAAAGCACCCAGACCTTGTAGAATTCACCATTTTTTAATCTAGTCCTTTCCGACTGATAAATGCTTTTAATGTCTCTATTCAGGCTACTTGAATTGCCTGTAAGTGAAGTGTTAATAAGAGTGGGGGCATTGATGGGAGAGGGAAAACATCTGTAGTCTTAATTCAAAGTATTTCTAAATTTGCATGGATTTGCGATTAATTGTTAAACAGTAATGAACTTTGGGGCACTTTACTGTTTTTGTACACCGGCTTTCAAAAGGAAGTTTACCTGTGGGAGTTTTGGAAATTGGTTGGTTAACTGTTGTTTCTGAATGGGATTGAGGATAGTAACTTGCAATAACTGGGCAAGCAAGGACAGTGCTCTGTTGTAAATGCTTGTGACAAATGAGGGCTGTCCAACATTGATGGCTAAAGGTAATACATTATGCAGAAGCAATAATTCTGTGATGTGCTCTCTTGAAGGACTCTTTTTGCACCCTCTGGAGCTGTCATTTGAATTGCTGTATGTTGATGTTCTTGGGGAAATATGTATTTGTGCATTTTCACCACTGTATAGTGGAACACGAAACAAACAAAATCAGAGATGCTTCAGAACATTACAAAGACCTTCTATCTCTTCTGTTGCTGAAGCTAGTGAACATACACTGTGATTTATTTTTGTGCATCTCTGCTTTCTTTTTTAGATACATGTATTGGACTGACTGGGGAGAAACACCCAGAATAGAACGGGCAGGAATGGACAGCAGTACGCGGAAAATAATCGTTGATTCAGATATCTATTGGCCAAATGGACTCACAATAGATCTTGATGAGCAGAAACTTTACTGGGCTGATGCAAAATTGAGTTTCATTCATAGAGCAAATCTGGATGGCTCCTTTAGGTAAGTTTCCTTTAGTTAATATGGTGTGAATTATTTCTCACCCCCTGTATTTGTTCTGAACCGAGACTTTTTTCAGTAATCTAGAATAATGCTTAAACCTTGTTGTTCATTGGTGTAACAGAAATGCAAGTCAGGGCCTGAAGTAGTGATGATCCTGGTGGGAAGGCAGGGCCAATACAGGGGAGCTCAGATGTATGCAATGTACCTGAGTGACTAGAAGGGGTGGAGCCAGGATCCACCCCTTCCCAGACCTCATTTAAGGGTTGGCAGTGGAGACAGTGGGGTGTCTTGCTGGAGATCCCTGCCTACCTGAGGCCTTCTGAAGGTGAGCAGCTTTTTTCCTTAGTTTCTGCATCTGCAGCTGTTGCTTTTCAGCTTATCCTCACTTGCTGCAGCCTGCGACTCTGCTACCCCGCTGTCACTGCTGTGGTTTCCATCACATTATAGCGTTACAAATGTAAACTCACTTGTTGGTAGTTCTGTAAAAACAGAATGCTCACATGCTATAAAACTGTCTTTAAGGGTATTTGTATTGTTATTTTACTATAGATTGTTTATGACCCTCTTGCACAGCATTTTTTTTAAGGCTCATGCTTACCTTCAGAGTAATAGGAGATGCTCATCCTTGGCCCCAGGCAGTGTAGCATTCAAATAGTGCTATGGGAATTTTTTGGTATTTTACTCTGCTTTTTTTTTCAACAGGAAATATATGTTGAGACACCTGTCCTTGGCCCTGTCCAAAGATGTACTTTGTGGCATGCCTACAAGTACCCAAATTCATCTTATTTCAGACTGTGAGTGAGCAAGATTTTTCTAAGGCTTGATAGAAAGCGCAGTATGCAAGTGTGCAGGCTGCTGTCCAGGTGTCCCTGTTGATTTTAACTGTTAAAGAATGACATAGATCACCCTACAGATAGGCCAGGCCTGGACATTCAAGTTTGTACCTTAAGCTGTTCAGTGGACAGGTTGCATTGGTTTTGAAGGGCATGTGCCATTTGCCATTGAAATCTCCCTCTGGGGAGGCAGGTCTCTGCATTCTGGTCCACCTTTGGTCCTCACATAGCCTGTTGAATTGTCAGTGGTATACCAAACTGCAACTGATTCCTATGTGATTAATAGAATTATGTTTGGTCTGGTCAGACAACACAACCAGAATGATTCTATCTTAAATGCAGCCTACCCAACTGTTTGGATCCTAGACTTCCATGTTTAGGAGAGGCTTAAGTGTGCACTCAGGTTACGTGGGTAGGAAACTCATAGTGTGGAAGTCCTGCTTGTATAATTTGCTGCTTTTTAAAAGAATGGCACTATATTTCTAGAGTGAAGTGATACTTAATTATGTAAATAATTGAATTTTATCTTGAAACACAACTTTGGATGCTGAGATTTTGTTATCCATTCTAAAGAAGTCTATCTTGGGGAAAGAGAAGAACGTTGTTATCGTATAGTGCTGTGTTGACTTGTGACTTGTCAGAAGGTTGCTATCCCAGTGTGTCAACAGCACCCTGAGGCAAATTGGAGATAGCAGTGACCTTTGTGTAGTGAACATGAACGCTATTTCAAAACATCTAAAAATTTCTGTAATGCAGTCATTCAGTATCGATAGAAATCTGGGTTTTTCTTATACTCCTGTCTGTATTTTATGCCTCTCCCCCAGCAGATAACACTATTTTCCATTGATATCTTTCAGTTTTTTGCAGTTGCATTCCATGCCTGATTTTCACACTCATAAAAGAGGCGTAACGATATTGACATCCTTTATAAAACACTCTTAAGTTCTATTGAGAGCACTCTGTAAAGCTAGATAATGGTGGCATTGTGGTGAGTGACAAGTACTAAGTGACTGTCAGAAGTATAGACAAGGGAAGAGGCCTTTACAGAAGGGAGTGGGAGCTCAAAGGCTTTGTGCAGGTTCATGGAAAGTTGTCTCATAATTCTAAATCTAAGAGATTTTCATACAATACAATGTGAATATGTCCCTCTCATTTAGGGATGGGTGACAGAGTGTAAGTTTTCCAGTCTGATTCCACAGTTCTCATTAAAATGTAATAAACTTTACTTGTATGTATGTGTAGAAACTTGGAGTTGTAATGCGTAAGTAAAATGTGTTTTGCTCATATTTAGGTAGGGGGAGACCACCTGAAAAAGAGTACGTTTATCCCAACCATTGGCCTTTGTGACAGATTGGTGCATGTCCACCCCCCATGCAGTGTTGTATTTTGATAGGAAGGAAATGGTACTTTAGGAAGAAAAATAATGCATGCACTATTTTGCATTAGAAAAATTACCTCACTGTTGTACGCTTTTTACATGTGTTACTGTCAGCTGCTGGAGAGCTGATGTCATGCTGGATGTCAGGATATTCCCGTGCAGGATGTGTTCTGTGAAATTCCTTGTGTCTTTCTCACTGCATGTGGACTGCAGGCGTTGTTCAACCTGCTTTGTAGCATAGCTATATGATAAAACTTCCTGAAAATATGCATGTGAATAAATCCAGTGGATATTACTCCTAACTTTTTTTTTTTTTGCTCTTTATTTCATTTATTTTGTACAATTTGCTTTTCTCCCTTCCATCAATATGTGAAGCTGGAACTCTTAGGTCCTGCTGGCAAAGTAGACTTCAATAATAATTCCGAGGTTATCATGAATTTTGAACCAGTCAAACAAAATTGACCTTCTTCATGTGCAAATGGATTTGTGAGAGGGAGGTTGCTTCTGTTTCTTAAGCACATAGCCAAATGAGTTTCAAACAGAGCTATCAACAAAAGTCTTAATGCAGTTTTAGTACTTCAAAACTCAAATGAGAAGAAAATTTGCACTTTGCATGGTGAATTAATGTTACCGGAGCAATCTGCCTGTTATATTGGCAAGATTCAGTTTCCAAGCATGTCAGCTGGAATGTAATTACAGGAGAGGGGGAGATTTGATACCTAAGAATGATGGAAATAGGGACAATATATGGTGGAAAACAGCTGCTACGATACTAGAATACAAGTACAGCCACTGCTGTTACTGTTTTTTGGTTTTGTTTTTTTTTTTAAAAAGGCAGTAGCAGAGTGTGGAGAGGAAAATCAGTAATTCTATTTGTTCTGTGGTGTTTAATGGTGAAAGAAGTAGTGATAAGTTGAAGGACAGAAATTTTAGACCAGTTCTAGTGTTCCGTCTGGAACAGAAAGAATAATAGTAACTTTGTTTTTCCGTATTGCATATGTGAAAATGCTTGCGTATGCTGGTCTGTTTTAAATCTGTCCTGTGTGTGCAAGATTGATGTCTCAGTGCATTTGAAGAATTCTGGGAGTACTTTTTATTCCACCTTCAGAAACTGCAAATGGTAACTATGCTGATTAAAAAAGAAAATGAACCTTTCCTTCCGAGTCTTTATAGTTATTAACCTCATCTATACAAATAATTCAAATGCAGATTGGAATACAGGTATAAGAAAAATGTGCTCCTTGCTTTCCTTCAGGATGATGCTGGGAGTTAAAGGCTTCTCAAAGTTGTATGCCGATTTATTTGAATGCTGATTTGCTGCCTCACAAGCCTGGTTTAGAAGGCCATGTGAATGCCTTTATACACACTTAAAATGCGTAATTTTTTTGTGAAAACTGAGTTCATGTTGTTTTGATTGAAGAATTGTCAAGTGTGCTTTTACTGAGTGAGTATCTCCAAAACTCTTGGATCTAAGCTACACAAATTAATCGCAATGTGTACGAATTTGGGGATCTCGTGAGTTCAGAAAACGCATCGGAGTTTTCATATGTTCTGTGGCTTTTGGTTCAACTCGTAGCAAATGTGAGAATATGTGCATACGCAGAAGAAAGGGAGTGCAGCTGAATGCCATCTGAAAATGTCTGAAGTGTTTTTTGATTTATATTCATCACAAGTATTTAGTCTTAAACAAAGCATTACTGACAGGAGACAAACTGTTGACTGCTACCTTAGGGAGAACGCTCAAAGAATATGGCTCTGAAGAGCCTGGATTTTGTGATGGACAGCCTGTGTTTTGTCAGCTTGTACTGTGCAGGGCTTTGTGAGGCAGACAAATGGCCCCCAAGTCATTTCTTCATTTTCCTGCTCTGAAAAAGAATTGGCTGCAGTTGATGATTGCAAATGTGAAAGTCCTGGGTAAAGGTGTCATATATTGCAAATGAGGACGGGGGTTTGGGGGGGGGAAGAGGGAAGGAAAAAAAAAAGTTTTAGTGGGAGGAGCACACTTAAGACCTGTGTTTCCTCCCAAAGGCAGTTGTACGTGAATGTTCACACAGCCCTGTTAAGGAACTCTGGTGTGGCCTTTCAGAGGTCAGTGTGTAGCTGAACCAGATACTGCGTTGCTATGAAACATGGTATATTTGTTTTCTTACTGCTATGAAGGGGCAAAGTCTAAATTGTTGTTCCTACATTTTTGCATAGCTAACTATTCATTTGGAAGGTGCTTGCCGTTATGTTCTGTAGGGGCATGCTGACGTGAAGTGACTTAATGGTTGCTAAAACCAGGTGTTTTTCTTTCATTCACAACCTTAGAGGTTAATTGTTGAGTTTGGCCTGCTATAGCTGCTGATAACTGTGGTTTATTTCAAAGCATTTTCAAACTGATGTGTGAAGAAAACTAATTTTCAAGTTATAAAGACTGAAAAACATAGGGAAAGGAATTTATAGTACAATCATGAGTGTTTTTAATGTGCGGTACAGGAGGGTATAAGCAAAATAGTTTGTAAAGATATGCAAACAAATGTCAGATGCCTGTTTGCTTGGGCTAAGTTCCTTCTGGATTAATGTAAAAGGTTGTTTTATGCGCCAGTGTGGTTGTCACTTTTATCACCAGATGATTCTCCTGGCTTGGTGATATTTGATAAAAGATGACAATTTCTATATTTTTAAAAAGTCATGTTTTTTTTTTTTTTTTTTCCTGAAGGGTGTCTAGTGAAAGCAATGCAAACTAATCCTTGCCCTTTCTTTCATCTAGGCAAAAGGTTGTTGAAGGAAGTCTTACTCATCCATTTGCGTTGACGTTGTCTGGGGACACTTTGTATTGGACAGACTGGCAGACGCGTTCCATTCATGCCTGTAACAAACGGACGGGAGAGAAGAGGAGAGAAATACTATCAGCTCTCTATTCACCTATGGACATCCAGGTCTTAAGTCCAGACCGGCAGCCCTACTGTATGTTTTACTTTTCCTTGAAGCCTTTTACATAACTGTTACTCATTTGTCGGGACAGCATTAATCAGAAAAAGGAGTAGTGTGAAGTTTTAGTGTTTTGAGAACATTTCATAGAATTAGTTGTAGAACTATAATTACTCAATCCTTTACCTTTCTTTGAAAATTCAAGCCTGAGTAGGTAAGAGCTCATTCATCATCTCAGTTGGTAGTAACATTCCAAATCCAGTGCAGTACTTAAGTGGTATCTTTAAAGACTTGCCTTAGAACTTTTAAAATACTGTGATTTTAGACACATGAAAAAAAAAAAAGCATATCACTGCATTTTTTTTTGTAAGTATGATTATAATAAACTATGTAACGTTCATCTTATACTTACAAGGGCAATTTTTGCAGGCCAGACTCAATGTTGCCTTTCCTCAGTATGTAACAAATAGTTTTGGTGTTTCGTTATGGAAGGTATTCAGCTTTCATAAGAAATGTCTGTGTCTCTTTTTCTTTGTTTGATGATCCTTCAGAGGAGGCGAGCTATAGAGAATGGAGAATGTGAAGAGGCTATCTGTATCTTATATGTGTGTGATTTTATATGGGAATTGACCTAGACTTTTTTTAGTAGAATAGTGAAAATGAGATAAAAACAATAGTGTGGGAATGTATATAATTCAGTAGCTCTGGGAAGAATCATCTCTTGCATAGTGGAGATATTCTTATTTATTTGGATTGTGTAGTTCAACTATGCCAAATCTGAAGTCAGCTTCCGCAGCAAAGTTTATAGGATATCAGCAAGCAGGCTTGAAAGAAAGCAAAAGGAATCTGGAGATCAGTTTGGTGATGGAACATGTACAAGTTTTCATGGAGGTTGTCAGATATGCCCAGCACCCTGGTTTATCTCAAAGCTCCAGATAAGAATTTGTCTATGCTGAATTCTTGCCATTGCTTTTAGCTTGGGGAATGTCCCAGTCATGGGTCACAGTATTTCTGAGTCAGTAATAATGAAAATATGATGAAAATATGATCTGCTGAAAACTAAAATGCCATTGACTTCTTTAAGATCAGGCTTATATGTCTTCCTTTCCATCTCTCTGTGACTATCAGTGGAAGTAACACAAGTCACATCAAGTGGAATTTTTGTATTTTTATGGTAAAGTAGTTAAGCTTATTCAAACTATGAATTTTTTG
>JAOWBP010002559.1:13113862-13143252 GCA_028571105.1 Tragopan temminckii
TTGTATTTTTATGGTAAAGTAGTTAAGCTTAATCAAACTATGAATTTTTTGAGAGTTCTTGCATAGCTTGCAGTGTCCTTGTTTTTAAATGTGACATTGTTCTCTGTGATTATTTGTGGTTACTGCTCTGTATCTTGCAGTCATGTTTTGTTCTAGTAAATGAGGTGGATGAGGGTGCAGTTGCACCTCCCCCCCCCCCCGTCATTTTTTAAATTTACTTTAAATTTTTATGTTCTCAGAATTACTGGGGTGCCGAGAGGAAAAAGTAGATATTTGTAATCTTTTCAGTATTAGTGCTTTTTCTAATGTTGATAAAGTATTCACGGAACTTGACACGTTCCCTCCATGCATTTCCTGATGATTCAGATACATGTCTTGTAAAAACTCTGCAGCTGGAAAAAAAACAAACTGTTTCCAACATGCAGCAGTACTGTGATGCACAGGCTGTTCCAGACCCCAGTTTCTATTTCCATAGTGCTTAGCAGACCCAGCAGTGGTGAAATACATAGTGCTCAGAGTTCGTAACTGTGTTCAACTTCAAAAACATTGGAAGAACAGTACAGTGAGAATGTGCTGAGCTGTCTGCTCTTTCAAAATTGGCTTTGCATACATCTCAAATTAGATACTCCCAGAAATAAGTTGCTGGGGAGGTGGGGAATCAAACGCTTTGTTTTGTGGCTCCTTTGTCATTTAGCACCAACCTTGTGCCAGTCATTTGAGATCTATGATTTCTTCCTCATGGGGGGGAAAAAAAAGAGCTTTAGATGTTCTAGAAAAAGAAAAATAAACCTGATTGATTGTTTGGTTGGTTTCTTGAAGTTCACACTCCATGTGAAGAAAACAATGGTGGTTGCTCCCATCTGTGCCTGCTGTCACCAAGAGACCCCTTCTATAGCTGCGCCTGTCCCACTGGTGTGCAGTTAGAAGATGATGGCAGAACGTGCAAATCAGGTAAGAGCTTGGCTTTTCTACAGTAGTGGTGTTGACTTGGTTTGGGTTTACTGCTTGAAAATTGAATCTTGAAAAAGTAAATGGAATGGAACTGGCTGACATACCAAAATTTGAGTGTTCTCCTGAAATTGCAGAGATGCTGTCCTTATTACAGAAATTTTGCGCTCACATATCCTACCAAGTTACCAAAATTTTGCCAAGTTTTGTGCCTTTTGGCTGTATTTTGTGTTGCCAGTTCTCTGTAGAAATGGAGTGGCATGTGGAGGCCGTTGTAGAAGCAATTTATTAGAGGAAAGTTACTGTAGGACCTCTTTCCATTTGAGCGGAAGGCCGTGGGCAGAAGTTTGCTCCCTCTTGTTCGATGACCTGTAGTTACTGGTGCGTAGTGGTGGCTGAGCTGTTGTCCTCCTGTTGCATATCAAAGCGCAGTGTGCTTAAGACCTGCCAAAAGCAGTTGAGGCTCAGTCTGGGTGCCTATATACTATTTCAGAGAGAAACTCATATGTTGTCCCCGCTTCCATTAGTTTCATAATGAAATAATCTGAACAGAAAAATGAAAAATTAAGTTTTAAACTGAAAATGTCACTTTTCTGGTGCTGAAGATGACTAATCTGTCTTTCCCTTTGGGCTGTTCTGTGTGATGAGATGTATGAGGTACTGTATTCTTGGACATTGTATTAATTTTTAAAAAGTCAGCCAAGGCTTTGTACAAAGCTTCTTATAAAACTAAATGAGATAATAGAAATAGAAAAAATAACTCTTCAGGTGCCAGTTCCCTGAAACATAGATGAGGAATCTTTTGTTACCAGAAAAAAAAAAAAAAAGCCATTCAAAGAATAATAGCTGGAGTGCATGCTTTAAATGAAGTATATAACTAGATGCATATTCATGTCAATAAATTGCGTGAGTCAAGTGGTATACTTGGAGGACTTGGCTTTACTATTGTTCAGGAAGCTTGTTATAAAAATTCATTGTAGCAAAACACGGGATTAACACATGTAGTCATAGGGATGCTACCAAACAAGATTCTGCAGACAGACTGACGTACCTTCCACTGCCTCTCTCTGCTGCGTTTTCACGAGGCGAGTCAAAGTGTGTAGTTATTTTCTGATGTGGCTCGATTCCTCTAAGTACTGAAGCAAGCATAATAGTCTCCTTTCATTTGTGAACTTGAAGCAGAATTTGAACGCTGAATCTCCAGGGCTTAAGGGCCAGCTTTATTAGCTCATCCTGATGCAATTGAAAGGCTTATAAGGTAGTTCTTGCAGCTGCTTTGAAAGACCTTTCTCTTTCCTTCTTCTAGCTTTGGAAAGTTTCCCTTTCACAGCCTTTAAAAAACATTGCTGAATACGCAGGACAAGCTTTTTAGACGTTCATATTGACCTTATGTTTCTGGCAGTGGGAACGAAGGTCAGCCTGCTTTTGGCATTTTGGCGGATAGCGCAAGCAGGAGTGACTGCTTATACTGTGCTTTCACCTTTCCATTGTTAAGCCAGACAATCTGTCAAGGGTGTTCTGTCAAAGGAGGGCAAAAAAAGTGGGATGGGAACAGGAAATCTGGTTTTGCATAAGAATGTGGCCTTTTGGTTCAGTTTTATGGATTATTTCTTTCCCAAGCTCCACATCTTTTGTTGTCCTGTCTGCCTTATGCCAGCATCCATGTGCTTCTCTTTCCACTCTTATTAATTAAAATTAACTCCTTGGTTGCAAGGAACTGACTTTTTGTTCTCTGCACGAGTCCTTTGTGGTGAAGTTGTGTCAAGAAGTACAGATGCTACAGTGTTGACCACCTCTCCGTTTTGCTGCCTGTTAGCTGAAGTGCTAAGTCACTTAGGCATATCGGCTTCCTTGACATTAGACTTTGAAGTGAATTGCAAAAATAGTACCATGAATTCCTCTGTAAGAGGAAAAAGAATTTAGTTCTCAAAATCTCTGTCCCTGTTGTGAGTTTACTGGTACAAATATACCTATATAATGCTACTGTGTAGTTCTGTCAGAAAGTACTCTTGTGCAGATAAGCCTCGAGACTGGGACTCAAGCAATTTCAGCTCACTTGGATGCTGAAGAATGTGAACATGCGGAACATTCAGATAGAGTTGTAGCTTGTTGCAGAGTAACAGTACTGAATGGTAATTTGCCCAGGTAATTAAGAAAACATGAATTCAAGGACTGGCTATGCCATTATTTTGTTTGCTGTTGGTTGTGTTGTCTTCATGCATTGAAACTTCAGAAGTGGATCTTCAGCCTTTTTCTGAATGTGTAAATATTGATTTGCTGAAGCAATAACTACTATATCTGTGTTAAGTGAATAATTCATTATTCTTTAATTCTGGCATTCTGTAAGGGTTCATACCATTTTCTCTTTGGTGCTAAAGGGTTGCTCTGTGTGAAGGAAAAAAAACTATACAGTAGATATACATCACGAATAACGTGAAATATACGGATTAAACATATGGACAGATGACAACTAGAATCATGCATAAGACCCTCTCTGGGAATGTGTACTTGCTTGGTGCAGGTATCAGATGTTTTGTTACTTCCCTTCAGACATGATGTTGCTCTGTTTTGCCCTGTCGGTGTGTGTTTTCTTTGCTTACTGATAACATGACCTGATACTTACAAGGTACCTGGAGAACTGCCTACGTAGAGCTCTCTGCAGTGTGAGGACAGGTTTTGTGTTTCTATGGGGAAAAAAGCCGTAATCAGCAGGCTAGCATGAAAACAAAGCACCTGTTATCTGAAGTTTTCATCCGTTGAGTTCTCCTCTGTCCACACCGATAGCTGGATTTGCTAGCAAAAGATGTGTGCAACATTTGATAAATATTAGCAAGCTTTTTCTCGTCTGTGTAGTGACATGCTTTGTTGATTGGTGTGTTTGATTGCTGAAGGTGTAGACTAAGTGCTTTACTATCTGTTGCAGAGTTGGATAGGAAGGTTGCAATTCCCTATCCATTAATTATGTCAACGGAATTGCTCCATTAGCAGTCCTGTGAGCACTCAGTAAGAATTCTCGCTCTGCTGTGCGCTGTGTGGCCTCACCTTCAAAACTGTGTATGGTTTTGGGTGCCACAGTATCAGAAGGCTATAAAAAGCCATTAGAGAACATCCAGAGGAGGGCTATAAAGAGAGTGAAGGATTTAGAGGGCAAGGTGTGTGAGGAGTGGCTGAGGTGCCTGGGTTTGTTCAGCCCAGAGCAGAGGAGCTGAAGGGGAGGCCTCATAGCAGCTGCAGCTCCTCACAGGGAGTGGAGGGCAGCGCTGAGCTCTGCTCTCTATGGCAGCAACAGGGCCTGATGGAGCTGTGTAGGTCAGGATGAGAGTTAGGGAAAGGTTCTTCTCCAGAGATGGTGAGCATAGAACAGGCTGCCCAGGGCTGTGTTGTCTTGACCGTGCCTAATACAACAGGGCTGTAGGCACAGCCTTGAGCTGCTGGAGTTCAAGGAGTGTTTGGGCAGTGCTCAAACACGTGGTTTAATTTTTAGGTGATCCTTTGTGGAGTCAGGAGTTTGACTCGATGATCCTTTGGGTCCCTTCCAACTTGGGATATTCTATGATTCTGTGATTTTTAAAGTGAGCTTTCAAGCCAAGATCTTTGAAATTACCTATGAAGTTGTATTGGACCACCCTTTGCTGGAAGGGAGGACAAGGAGCTCTGTCTGTATTATGGCCTGAGGTACTAAAAACAAAGAGATCGTAATCAGTGTAACTCCCAGGGTGCTGAGAGTCTTGCAACTTCAGTGCAACTCTAAGGAGGTTCTGTAACCGAGTTGGTAAAAGCAGCTCATGAAATGGCATTAATATCAGTTGTCTGACGGGCACTGCATGAACCAAAAAGTAACACGTTCCTTTCAGATCTTTGAGTGATAGGACCCACTTGGTCTTGCCCATTTATAAGGTAAGGAAGTCACTGTTTGTAATGCCTGTTAGAGTCCAACAGCTCTGGTCTGAAGAAAGCGCCTGTGGAGAGCATTCAGTAATAATTCTAATTACCATGTAATTTCCAGGAATAACTGAACTCTGAAATGTTATATTTCAAAACAGAACTAATTCTTAGGCCAAGTGGCTTTCTTGATTTGTATGTTTGTTTGAAAGTCTTCTCAAAGCCTACTTGAGTAATCCCATGAGTCTCTGAGAATGGAACAAGAATTTGGTTGTAGCCATTTAAAAGGGATTTGTAATTCTACCTAATTGGCTTTGTTCATCCTGTCATAAAATTGTTAGTCTGGTTTAGTTAATTTTTAGGTTCTTCCTGTATATACTTTCTGATGCAAGTAATTAAAGACCAAAGTAAAAATTATGTCTGTTCTATGAGTGTTTTCAGAGCTCTGTTTGGTTTGATCAGCAATAGACAAATGGCAGCAAATAGGCCACAGAGCTTCAGGTCCTTTTTTTTTCAGTCATTTTGCTGATTTATGACCAGAAAGGTTTTCTTTTCTTGATGACATTTATCTTTTTATTGAACAGAATTGTTTTGATTTTTGAAGGGCTTTGTTTGTTTGTTTTTAGGATTTAGTGAGTTCTGTTATTGAATATTTGAACCTGTCTTACCTTGCAGCACAGTCTTCAAGCGACAGCTGCATGTTTTCTCCTTTGAGCAGCTTCATCTTGCATATGCTTATCATGCTAGCAGTCTTTTCTCTTGTCTTGTTTTCCTTGCTGCACAGTGAACAAGATTTATCTGATTCTGATTACAGTTCTGGTGCACTTTTTGGTATAATTTTACCACTTCATATGAATGGAACCAGGATTTTTGCATCCTGTTCCATTTCACTGGAGAGAGTTTTGCTTTGTCCTGCTGGGCAGAGGTGCAGTCTCAGACTTCCACTGCTTTTTCCTCTTGTCTCTGTCTTGGCCTGGTAATTCAGTTTAATCATAGTCATATCTAGAGGACTGTGGTATATCTTGTCAGCTAATTGGGATTAAACTCCGCTCCCAGTCTCTTTTATAAGATGTGTGCTTTCTTTCAAGACTGAACTCATTTCTGCAAATAGTATTCAGCAGTCTCTTCCATATATGTTTCTGGAAAATATGTAATCTATCTTCTCTGTTTGGTTTTACTAACATACAGCCACTGCTGCCAGCCCTCAAAAAATGTTCAAAACCTCGTCTTTTTTTCCTAGAAGTGGATTTGTCTCCCTGTAAATGATCACCCCGACTTCTTAAATTTCTTCTGTCTGTTAGTGTTACATTCCCGAAGGATATCAACTATCATTGCACATCATTTTCTGCTATCATGGTTCCAAGCAAGTCAACAGCATATCAACTAAAATTTGTGTGTCAGAATTTTAAAGCCTATTCATCTGTGTCTGATGGCAGAAAGTGTTTTGAGGGAAAACTCACCCTCCCAAACTTTTAATAATTTGAATCTATGTCTGCAGAGTTGAAATGAGTAGAAGAAACTAGGACTTTCAGTAAAATTCTTTAAAAATTGTGTCTCTTCTAAGTTTAGTAGAGGTTCTCAGAGCTATAGGAGCTCAGTTATTCCAGTATCCATGCAGTTTCTGGAAGTTGCCTACCCCAAGGTTCTAAAAGCTATCTTACAGTTTTATATTTGCTTCTCAGTAATGCTTTGTTGCAATGTATGGATAAAACATTTCAGTAAAACTACTCTACACATTACATAATTATAGCAGTTTCACCTGAACATCATTCATTTTCCCTGCACATGGGAAGTAGTTGAATGGATTCTTTGTTACATACAAGCAAATCAAAACAGTTTTTTTGTTTATTTATTAAATTGTCTTAATCCAAGAGTTTTCTCACTTTCACTGTTCCAATTGATTCTCTTCCCCATCCCGCTGTGGGGCAGCGAGTGAGTGGCTGAGTGAGCTGCCTACCAAGACTAACCCATGACAGTTGCGTAAACTGAAGTTTGGAGAGGAGCCTATTTGTTTCTCTAGAAAAATTATCTATTTCCTGTGCAAGCTGTGGCCAGTTGGTGATGGCTACTTCTTAATTAGCTGGCTGCTTTTGTAGGTATCTTGTACCTGGCATATCAGAATGCAAGTAGTTATTGAGACGTGGCTAGTTGACCTCAACTCACCAGAGAAGCATGTCTGCAGTACAAAGCAATTCTTATTTGCTTTAAAGTGGGGAAGCTTTGGCTTTTGAGTCAGTCCCTTATAGGAACTGTAGGATTTCATCTGTGAAGGCAGAGCATTTGTAGTTTTTGAAGGGAACTATGGAATTCCGGCTTCTCAAAACAGAATTGTTTTTGTAATTGGGGAAGAAGGCAGTAGCTTCAAGTGTTTAGCTGGCTTTTTTTTTAATCCCTGATTTTGTTGTTGAGGCAGTTCATCAGAGTTGGGTAATATTCCCAACTGTATTATTTCTCCTTCCCTTTCTTCACAACGCAAAACAGAAGGAAAGAGCAATCATGTACAAATCTCTATGTCATGGAGAAAACAAACAATAGAAAGATTTTGACTCCAACAAAAAATGTTGTGGAGGAAAGTATTGAAAGAATGCCTGCATGCCTGTCTCTTTCCCTTGCGTGTTATCTGATTTAAATGCAACCATGAGGGGGGAAAAAAAAAAAGATACTTTGGTTGCACCATGCTTTGACTTCACAGATATCTTCCGCCCTGTGCCTGGTGTCTGACTACCATAGGGGGATATTTTTTGTAATACTGGGGGGACTTTTTCTTGTTCCCCATCTTCCAGCTATGCTCCCAATAGTGTTTCCTTTGCCTGTCAAGGAGTAACTAACTCCATGTATTCTTTCTATTAGACTGAGCTGGGACCTTCTTGAAGATGGCTTCTCCGAATTAGGGGTTTGTATAATTGGCATCTCCCTAAATGCCTGCTACCATTTTAATTCTGTAATTTTGTGTTATTTCCAACCCTCCAGCAGGTGACCTTGTGGAAGGATCTATGGGTGTTTTGCACCAGATGAGAGGGAAAGTTTGGGTAATAGATGACTTGCACAAGGGCTATACAGTGGAGTTCCTGCAGGGAGGAGACTTACGCAAATTCTAGGCTATGAAAATGAGATGCAGTTGGTGAATTGAGGAAATAACTCTTCATTCCTTGCATCCAGACCCATTTTGACCATGAAACGCTACTCCAAACGTATCCCATTGATCCTTTAGCACTAAAGCAATGAGGTGGAATTGTGTTTACTTAGTTGGAAATACGTGTGGAACTACATTTCACTGAAATGTCTTTGCAGTTAACCAGAAAGGATTGTAAAAACTATCCAGTAATAAGTAATGGATTAGGAAATCTAGAGGCTACTCTGCAGATAGGAAGTCAATGAATTAAAAGCCATCCTTTTGGGTATATGCGTCCTCCAAAACATATCCTAGCATTCTTACACTTTTTTTTTTGGGTGATGATTTTTTCTGTTGCTTCTTCATGCATAGGAATTGGCACAGTGGAAGGTCTGCTCATTTCTGTGCTGGTTTTGAACCTTGTTAAGTAAAGCAATAGAGTTTTCTTCCTCCTAGTTCTACTCTATTTCATAAAAATTAAGTGTTTTTCTTTCCTTTATTTGTGGGTATTGTTTTTCTTGAATCTGTTTTCCCCTTGCTTTTATGGTTATGATTTCATTTGATCTGTATGAAAAGATTACATTATTTTCTATTCATAGCATCCTTTATCCTCCTAAATGGGGAGTACTTTGTGTAGCGCAGAAATGAAATAGCCTCTTATGGAAATGGCCTTGTTTAAATTTTCACTGGATAGCAGCCATTAGAAACACGCTGTAAGGAACAAACCTGGAGGGAGTGGAAGGTCTGCCTTATCTTCTAGCTCTGTTTTCAGCAAGTTTACAGGAGCAGTGAATGAAACTCTTCCAGATTGGTGCGTGTTTCGGATTGATGACTGCTTTGAAAAACTGAAATGCATTCTAGTGAGAGATGGTAGCTAACTCATTTTGTTCACGTTGAGTCTTCCCATCAGCTCAGTTTTTATACTGCAGTAGAACCGCACCCTTTGTCTGCGCTGAGAAGGTTTATGTGTAAACTTTATCTCACATTCTTCATGCGCGCAGTACCTGCCCATGGAAAGTTACCAAGTCTCTGCTAACTTGTTAAGCTTCTGCAGCTTGACTGCCTCTTCAAACATACTGTTGGCGAGCACCATTTTACTGCAGCAAAGTAGCAACAGAAAGGTTGAGATCTGCAAACCCAAACTTAGAATTGCTTATAGCTTTTTCCATGATGTGTACCCTTTGGCAGGTGATGATGGCCACGTTTTCTGTGGCTCCATCATTCTTGGAACATAATAATTAACACTTAAACTTCAGAGCACTGTAAAGCTATCAACCTCGGGGGAGCCTGTGGGACATGATGTTAAGGAGGAAAACAGTGCAGAGAAACTGATGTATGTAAGGTTTCTAGGTGAGTTTTGAAACTTTTGCAATTAGAATGCAGCAGAAATGGGATTGTAGTAAAACTGTTGTGTTTCTTCTGTCCAGTATTTTTGGGGAAAAAAAAAAAGTATTATGTGTCCCGTTGGGTTTAGTGGGTTTTTAACTGTTGGTGTTTGAAGATGTCAGCACCAAAACTCTGTTTAATAGAAACTAGTGAAGTTGCTGAACTGTTTTAAAAGGTAGTTATTTCAGATACAGCCCTACTGGCTCAGGTTATCTGCTGCAAGAAATAGGTGCTTTAAAACAATGCTTTGCAAGGAAATACCAAAATCCAACAATTGCACTGTATTTCTAGAAGTGAAGAATTTGTGGCAGACTTTTTCTTGGTCTGTCCTTTTTCCTATGGCTTTCAGTATACACTGTTATTAAGAATTCTATGCAAAGAGGTGTTAATTTTTTGCTAATTAAAAGTGGGAGCTGGGACTGAGATCTACAGGTTAACATTCCGATTTACCACTTCACATTTCCAACTTCCTGTGCTCTCTCTTTAAAGCACATAGCATTTAGACAGCCAGACCTCAGGGCAGGAGGTAAGACTTATTCGTTGAACTGTTTTGAGGTCTTTGGATGGAGCCTCTGTATAAGGGCAAATTCTTTTTTTTTGGTACAGCAGGAGCCATGCAGTTGTGCTGATCTTTGATTTGGGTTACTGTCAGTGCAGTTACAACTGGAAAAATCTCCCTCAGAGTTAGCCGCTTCTCTCACTTCTCAGTAGCCTTGCAAAGCTTTGTGCTCCCTAATGGAATAGTGGGTATGTACAATCTTTGGATGTTTTATAGATCCTAGGCTCTGAACTAGAACAGGGTGTTAGTGTGTCTTCTGCGTAACATGTGGAAGAAGCGTTGCTTATGTTCTAGTCAGCTGTTCTGTGCTGATGATCTTATCACCTGCAGAGTTTAGTTAACATTCTGTTTGAGGTCCTTGTTTGTTTGTTTGTTTGTGAACGTGTCATAACTGCTTGAAATTGTAGCTCTTTCCTGATTTAAGCAAAGTGACTATTAGGAGTCTGCTACTGAGAAAATAGAAGAAACACTGGACAACAGCTTTTCACTACAATGTGCAGGGAGATATGATGTAATTTATGAGTTACGTGAGTGCTCTGGTATTTCCTTTCTTTGTCATAAATGTTAGTTTTCCTTGTGCCTACTTACCTTTCAATTCGAGCTCTGTCCAAATGCGGGCACTCAAAACATTCTTTCAAATAAACCTTTCCTGTTTCTGTTTTGTTGGTTGCATACAATCACTGCGTGCAACTCTCAGTTTTAAACTGATAAGCCCCATACGTGTTGCATGCTTCTCCTGGTAGTGTCAAATAGGAGAGTACAATCCCTGTTTCTCCCAGCTTGGAGCCAGCACCACCGCAGTATGAAACAGTGGTCTTTATTTGCGGGTATTCCCAAAGTTTGTTCAATCTCCTTAAATGTTTTTATGTTCTGCAGAAGTTGAATAGCGAGACTGGGGTTTGATAGCAGCTTTAAACCTCTCATAATTTCATTACATCATTCTTCCTGTGGTGTGAAGGCTGGCTGATGCTGAACGTTATGCAAGATGTTGTAATTGTTTTAAATATTGCCGAGATTGTTAAACAGCATGGCAGCATTTCTTATTTTCATACATTCCATACAGAATAATGAAGTTTTCTCCCACCCTCTTATTTCAAACAGCTTGTAAAAGAGTTGCCTGCAGTCAAAGTACTTTCTAATGGGCCGCTTTCAAAAAGAACTGACTGCTTTGTTCCACAAAGAAGAACGAAAAGCTTTACCATTATTGCAGTTTATCTGATTTTTTTTTTTTTTTTTTTCACCCCACAAATATAGAGATCTCAAAAGTTGCCTTTATATAGACTGGGTGTGTATGCACATGCGTTACGCAGAACTAGGGGAAGAGTCCCACAATGGAGCATTGTTCTGGCCTGATTAGCAGGCAGACAAATGGGAAAGGAATAGCATGGTGTTTTCTGGCATAGATTAGCAGAAGGAACCACTGCAGTCTACATTTGTTTAGATTGGGTGAATAAATTGGAGCATTTGTTACTGTATTATAGACGTCTTGTCACTTGTCAAATGTGAAGTGGGCCAAGGGAAGAATAAAAAAGGCTCTTGTCAGGCTGGTGAGATGGCCTGCTTCACTGCTGTCAGCTCTGATTGCAGTTAATTTTGCAAATAGAATGCAGCTGCCATTTTCAGCGCTGAAGCATGAATTTTTAATAGCGAGCACACAAAACAAGGAAATCAAAGCAAACACTGTACCTAGCATGGGTATTAAAAATAATTGGGTACTGGGAATGGAAGGAAGGCGTCACGTACAAACAAAAAAGTCTCCTAACCTGCTTCTGTGGGATTTCTTGATTGCAAAGAGAGAATATAGTCTTCAGAAAGTGAGAATAACTGCCTTGCATTTTTCTGTTCTGTTTGTTTGTTTTTAAATTGAGATGTTGTTAGCATTGGTTTAGCAGAACATTTCATGGGTTTTTATGGCTATCAAACATGCTGAAAATTCCGTGGAAGGTTGCAGAATGCTAGTGAATTAAAAAACCCAGCAATGTCCTTAAGTAAAATAAAGAATTAAAAGTTTTAAACTGGTGAGAGTTGAAACTGAGTCTTTTCAAATGCTTTCTGAATGGCAACTCTAGAGTGGCCTCATTTCTTCTGGTGTTCTGATCTATGGTTTGCATAGAGGACTTTTCATAAACTGCTGTGATGTTGTAGTACTTGGAATTGTTTGCATTCTCCCTCATGTACCCTGGAAGGGGGGAAAAAAAGAAGAGTTGATCGTGGTGTGATGTTCTACATGACTGTGCTGTAACAGTGATTCTCTGGGAATCTTTTGGTTGTGTGGTTACAAGAGTACAGCGAGAGAGGTTTGTGAACATCAGTTTAATCACATAAATGCTGTAGCACTCCAGCTGTAGGTAAACAGCTCACTATAATATACTAGGCAGGTTCTGGGGTATCTAGCATTACAGCAGACAAGTCACAACGAAACACTTCTGTAGCCTTGAAAACATTCCTACCAACATTAATAATCAAAATGCCTCCATGATGCAGATAAAACTAATGAGCCAGACGAGCGTGTTTGTCCAGGTTTTTGGAAAGAGCCAACAATGCTGATGAGATAAGTTCTCATCTCACAGTGCTGTGCTCAGAGCCCAGTGCCAAATTTCTCTCTTCTTTTATACTAGAAATATGTTAAGAGAGGAAGATACAGTAATAAAAAACACTAATGTTTGGAGTGCGTTGTAATAAAGGCCAGGATTTTTGCACCCATCAAAAACTGTCCACCATGATGGACTTCTACCAGCTTTCGAAAGGAGTGTGAGGGAGGACGTAACAAGACAGTGTTCACATTTTCTCTGTTCACGTGCCTTGTAATGTCTAAGGATGCAGATAGTGCCTGTCAAGAGCCTTGTTGTGTAATAATTTGACTTCATTTTAAGCAGTAGCATCTCTCCAACACAAACTGCCGAGCAGCCAGAACTTTAAATCAGTCAGATAGCTCGTTCCCTTTATTATTGCTTTTTCCCATAAATGTCAGTTAGAGGCATGTTAAAAATTACAAGAATTTTCCAAAAAATGTTCAGTTCAACTCAATGAGCTGTCCTGTCCCACTTGTCAAGTGGAATTATTGTTATTCTTTTTCTGGTCAGTTGGGTCAACAGAGAAAACAGCCTAGTCCTGAAGCACTGGATTGCCAAATTGTCTTCTCCATGATCGTTTTCAGCTGTGTATGTCTGTGGTGCAGAATATTCCCAAAGCTTGCAGAAAAAGTTTGAATGGCTGAGTATGTTAGAAACAGGATTGTTTTTTCCCTTTGCTGGGAGGTTATAGTCATCGTGTAATTGCTGATTCAAGGGGTAGTGACTGCCCTGTTCCTGCTTTCCTGGTCAGAATATTATTTTGTATGCAAGTGAATGTGTACATAGGACAGCTAGATGAGATACAGTTGAGTTAGGTTATTACTGCTGTTTTGCTATTATTTATGGTTTTTAGGAGGATATTAATGATGCCTTACAGCCTGTTGTTTAGCCAGTGCCCGTGGGTATAATCTGGGCCTTAAGTTCTGATCTGCCGGTTCCTTCCTCTGGTACGTTCAACCCTGACCTTGTTCCCCGTGAACCAAGGTGAAGATGCAATCATTCGTGTGAAGAGGCAAAACGTATGCATTTGATTCTTATCTGTCTGTTCCCATGCAGTGATGCCTGTAATGTTGGTCGTCTTAGAAATGCGTGTAATGCTGGTAATTGCTGTGTTATCAGTTGTATGCATATATTTGGTGCTATTTAGCTTCACGCTGCACATACTTCAATATTAAGATTGTGATTGCAGACATTAATGTAATGGAGATTAGAAGGTAAGGTGAATATGAAACCAAGTGCTGTGGGTGGCTGAGCAGCTGCAGTGCTGCTCACTTCCTGACACAGTTGAGCTAAAAGTATTTATCCCTACTCTGCTTTTTATGGAACATTTTGTTGACCAAGTGCATCCCCTTTCCATGCTGGGTGTTGGGCCTGAGTTCTCACTTGCTTGGGGTTTTATTCGGACTCCTACCAGTGAAACATTTCAGAAACATGGAAGGAAACCATAAAACTTTGTTTCACGAGGTATTTTGTTGTTGCTGTTGCTGCTGTGCTGTTGTAGCTTGCTGTCTGAGCTCCGCAGTTGCAGATCAGGATCTGCAGATGCTCTCTCCAGTGACTTTTCCTTTGGCTGTCAGGGAGTGATCTTAATTTGCATTAGAAATCTATTTTAGAAAACTAAACTATTAGAAAACTAAATGCGAAAATTAAAAAAAAATTGTTTGTGTTTCCAAATAATATTTATGGGAATTTTTTCCTGTAAAGAAGCTGTGTAGTGGTGGACCATCTATACTATTTGAGGTCATGTCCAGGATCCAGGTGACCTGGCTTCCTTTTCATTTCTGCTGCTTCCAATGTTGACACATTCTTCTATTTGAACAGGCTTCCTAGAATTATCATTTTAAATTGCACTGATCAGTTTTGAGTACAAACCCTTAATATTTTGAAGGTCTGAAAGCAGGTTCTTGTCATTATGTTAGAAACTAGCCAAGCTCTTGTGGACCTGTTGTCTATCCAGAAATGTTAGCTTAGCCCTGAGGTTACTCTTGCTGAGGTAGTCCTTGAAATAGAGAAGAGCTTATCAGACTCTGAACTTCTTTTGTTCCCAGACAGCTTTTTCAAGTGCTTGTAACAGCTATGGTTTTCTGCTTGCTTAAAAAAGGAAATTGTCTTGCATTTGGAGTAGATAGAGTTGTTGGCAGTGTCACCTTTCATTTGTACCATATGCCGTTACAGCCAGTTAATCAATCATTCAAAGATCGTTTAAGAAATATGGAGGAAGAGGGAGGTATAAGCTATATATTTTTTGTTCATCATGGTTGTGCTTTTTTTTTTTTTTTTTGTCAAAGCACTTGATTAATTTCCACTGTTTGAATGTCAGTCATCACTTCTAAGCACGATAGAAGATACCAAGTAGCATCTTAGGTATTCCATTATTTTTCTCCTCTTTTCAGGAGATTTATAAAGCTTTTGAAAGAAGAGTAGTTTTACTAGCAGTGCTTTCTAATAATTGCTGGTACAAGTTGTTCCCTTAACGGAAGGGAAACTTGATGAATGAAAAACTGTTGCTGTGTTTTCCTCAGGGAGCAAAGGAGGAGAGAAGCCTTAGAAGCTGGGCTGTTCCCTTCTTAAATTGTGACTGTTTTTGGTATGTTCAGATAAGCAATTAGAAATTTCAAGCATGAGCAACACTTCCTGAAAACCAGTTTTATTTTGCAGCCTTTGAAGTTAGAAAATCTTAAAGAAATTTGAAGGCAGACTGCTTTCTTGCTTCACTGTCAAGAATATGCGGGTTCTCCTTCCTCCTAATTCTCCATGTGTTCTTATGCTCTGATTTGTTGTTGCTTTCCTTCTGCCCATGCCTTCCTTTCTTTACTGGTTCAGCTGATGCTGTAGTTAGCAGACTTTGTCAGCTAGCACCGACTGGAAGAAGCATTCCTGCTGGAGGCCTTCCCTGTGCCAGCACAAGTGTTCGTGGAGCTCTGCAGTGAACTGATCTGGCTAAAAACTCATTTAGGTCAGCTCTTCTGTGTGGTTTGCAGCAATAACCTTGCTGCCTGTTGTGCTTGCACGTGGGAAGGAGTGATAGTGAAGTGAGAACAAGCAGCCAGTGGCGAGGAGGAGGGCAGTGCCGCTTCACTTGGGAAAATTGCTTGGATATTGTTCAGATGCTGCTCTTGTAGAACCTTCTTTTCATTTTATCATATCCTGGCAACCTGAGCACTGTTAGGAGTTTCCGAGATATTATTTGGAGGTGAAGCTCTGGTTTCCAAATCCAAAAGCAGATAGCGGTCCCATCCTGCTCCTGATGGGAATATGAATTTGGTTTTGATGTGCAGTTCTTCTGAGTCTCAAATTTCATGCATATGCCTAGATGAAATTTTCTTCTAGAAGAGTGTTCTTGTGAGGATTTGAGTTTGTGTTCTGCTTAGTGGTCTCAAGAAGATGTGTCCCATGTTGACTGTTTTCATTTAATCTGGGCTGTTGGTGGGACCTCGAAGTTACCACCTCTGGCTGGTGTTTCCTGTACTGGACAAAATGAAAGTGACTTTGTTCTGCTTTTCAGTTCTGGAGTCTTGCTAAAATGTGAACACTTGTCAGTTCTGAAACCACATTTAGAGAAAGAAGGAAAAATACATACATTGCTCTTTATGTGCTGAAGCATGTGGGAGAAATATCTTCAGCAACCTTATGTTTTACTCTGTCCTGGTTTTGTACTGGTAGAAGAAACTGCCAGAAAAAAAATACTGAAAACTCTGTTAGTCTTTGAAGTGTGTATGCTCCAGGTTTTACTGCAGTAAAACTGTGCAGTGGGGTGGAGGAGCACAAGAGAGAAAAAAGTATCCTATTGCCTTAGTTTTGTGTCAGATTTGAGCAGATAAGAAATATTTGCTGTAGCTGTTACTTGCGTTCTTATTGGGCTGTCTGGAACAAATCCTTAATGTAATTTGTTTGTGAAATACTGAAGCCTTCTGTTAGTTCTGTTATTTATGTTGTAGTGTTTGTCTGTCAAACAATGCGTCTAACGCGGTGATACAGCTGGTGGGAAGTTTGGCTAAGCGAGGGAATTCTGTATAATGTGATGAACTATTTGGACATAACCCCACCGAATTATTGTTTTGGTCCATGCTAATGAAAGGAATGGAATTATCCTGTGTTTAGCCTTGGTTATCTTTTGTAAATTCTTCCATTACTACTTTCTTGGTAGTGGAATAAGTAGTTTTGGGAAACATCCATTATGTGGCTGATATTTAAAAAATAAAAATAAAAAATTGTGATCTTACTTGGAGGAATGGTAGAGACACAAGTGGGATTTGATACCAGCAGTCTTTTCAACAGTGGCTTTATGAGTATTGGTTTGGAATCTTTGTTAAACATTGGTTACTGCCAATGCTGTTTTACCTCCAGAAACAGAGTTGCTAGTGCTGTGTAGTTCTTGTTTTTCCATGGAGAATGTGGTAGATTGCTGTACGGGCTGGAAATTGAAGCTTGGTGTCTGCAAACTGCATGTTTGCATTAGTCGAAATACATTTGATCTGGCTGTTGCTGTGCTCCTTGGGAATTCACTTGCGTATAATTTTTTTATTTGGCTAATGGAGGGCTGCTGATTTAAAGCAAATCAATTGACTAGCTAACTACTTGCATGGATGTCCTTATTTTAGATTGAGAGTGCAATGTTCCACGTTAGTTTGGGAGGCTGGGAGAAATATGCTGTCATGGTGAAATGAGAGTGCCAGCGCAAATAGCTAGTTGGGAAGTGTTTAGGAATAACTCCCTGTTCAGACAAGTCTGTAGTTCAGTGAAAGCTGGATCTTGTTGTTTTGAACATTGTAGTGACAGCAGCAATTCACAGTCTGCTGTGTTGTGTTAAAGTGTTCACATTAGAAGAGAAATAACTGTTGCTAGGGCTTCAACAACAACAACAAAAGCAATACTATGAATGGTTTTCTCCCCAGGTGCTGAAGAAGTGTTGCTGCTTGCTAGGAGGACTGACTTGAGAAGGATTTCCTTGGACATGCCAGACTTCACTGACATTATTCTGCAGATAGACAATATCAGACATGCAATTGCCATAGACTATGATCCTGTGGAAGGCTACATCTACTGGACTGATGATGATGTTCGGGCAATTCGTCGGGCATACCTTGATGGCTCTGGAGCACAGACTCTGGTAACCACAGAAATCAACCATCCAGATGGAATTGCTGTGGACTGGGTGGCAAGGAACCTGTACTGGACTGATACTGGAACAGACCGTATTGAAGTGACCCGTTTGAATGGGACATCGAGAAAGATCCTTATATCAGAAAATCTAGATGAACCTCGTGCAATCGTGCTCAATCCTGTGATGGGGTGAGTTTTGTTCTCATTGGTAGCCCTGCAGTAGTAGGCTTTTGGGTCCAGTTTGTGTCCTCTTGAAACTGAAAATCTGCGAATTACAAGATTATATTATTTGTCAGATGTTCATTTTGTTCTAGACATGACAAACTTTCCCTTGCTTCATCTTTCACATACATATGCTATGCATGTAGAAGGTGAATGCTAAATACAGTGTTCTTAACTGAAAATGTGTTGTGTGTGTTTGGTTGAATTTTATTTTCTCTGTATCTTCAGCATTACAGCTGTTAAAGAATTAGGCCGCTGCACACTCAGTACTTTGAGTTAACAGTTAAACTTTAGATTATCATTACTGGTTACAGAATTTACAGAATGGCTGAGGTGGGCAGGGGTTAGAACTGGATGACCTTCCAATGTTGATGTTCCTTCCAATCCAAGCTGTTCGACAATCTAGTCTGACTCCACTCAAGCAGGGACATCTGGAGCAGGGTGCCCAGGGCTCTGTCCAGACAGCTTTTGAAGTTCATCACAGAGGAGACTCCAAAACCTCCCTGTGCGGAAAGGGTATAGTTCAAGTTGGTTGGTTTATTTGCTACAGTTTGGAAAGCAGAAAGTTAGCAAGTTCTTTCAAAAACAGAACAGATCTTGACGCTTTCTGTATCACAGGTTACGTGCATTGACTGTTTCTGCCCTTTTCTTTACAGCTACATGTATTGGACAGACTGGGGTGAAAGTCCAAAGATAGAATGTGCTTATTTGGATGGATCAGAGAGGAGAGTTCTGGTGAATACGTCCCTGGGTTGGCCTAATGGCTTAGCACTGGATCTTGAAGAGGACAAACTTTACTGGGGAGATGCAAAAACAGATAAAATTGAGGTAAGAGCTGATCCCACGGGCATTCTTAGAAAACAAGTACTGTTATTATGTGCAGCTTTGCATCTTGGAATCGTTTATCCATTTTTTGAGGAGTCTCTTGTTTTGTTAAGTATAGTGTTAAAATGAACGAAATGAGACGTATTTGAGAAGGGAAGCACGTTTGAGTGTTTCGTTACTTCAGAAAACATTTCTAAGAGGTACTATATGTCAAGAAATACGCAATTAGAAACGCATTGCTGAAAGTATAGTTTGATTGCTTGAAATCTCAGGTTTGATCTGGGGCCTTTGCAACAGATGGGATACTCAAGTATAACTTCCTTGACTTTCGCCTTGTCTGTGGTGCTTGGAACTAGCATCTGAAATTGCTGCATGCAAAGACTTGATGCAAGATTTGTACACGAGAAGGTGGATGTGGAGGCCCTAGAGATCCATACTTCAGAACCTTGATGAGTACGTGTTGTCCAGAGATACATGGAAGAAAAGTTGTTTTTGCACTTAGGAGGCTTGAGATGTTGTAAGAAATGCCTTTTTTCCCCATTGTTTTTGCCTTAGTATCCCATGATTAAATTTTAATCTAAAACAGTAATCGTGAAGAATGCTACCACAGATATTAAAGCTACAGGGAACTGAGTCTTGAAGTAGTTTCACTGAGAACAGAAGGTGATAAGTTAAATAACTGTAAAATGTAGAATCTAGTTCTGGGGCAAGGCAATTTGGGCTTCTTAATGTGTGTCCATGAGATTCTGATGTTTCACTGAATTGTTTTTTGTCTGAGAGGTGATCCAGCAAATTTGTCGAGCTTGTTAATATTGTGCTGTAGAAGGGGATTGGTCTTTTTTGTTGACAAGGAATATTGATCTACAACCACTTTATAAACGTCACGTGGATGCATTTGTAAAACTGCTGAAGGTCTGTATGTAGGAGTAGGCAGCTGAGAAGAATAAAAGTGAGGTGTGAGAAAAGAAAGGAAGACATCTCAGGAACCGCTACGCAGACCTTAGTGGCTACGTGGTCAGACAACTCTCAAAGTGGTTGTCAGCTTTCCACTGCTTTTCTGTGGCCAGCAGAATGGTCGTGATGTTAGTTGGGAAATAAGGGTGCTGGAGAGACTGTTGGAAAGAGAGGAGGTTTTTTCCAAGAGAATAGAAGAATATGGGTACAGCTGGGTGTTGTGAGAAGGCCTGAACAGTTGTGAACGGTTGCTTAAGATGCCATTGTGTTCACTTGGTTACTGGCCCCTTTTGCTCCAATTTTTGAGAATGAAAGAAAAATTGGATTTTGAACCTCAGCCTAAATTAGCTATAGTAGTTCATGATTAATCTGAGGGTTTGGATGGCAGCATGAGATATGACCTGAGGTCAGGCAAATTCAAGAATTCGTACTCTGTTATTAGAGCTGTCATACTGACAAATGTTCCTTTTTAGTATGTTGTTTTAATGCTCTGGGCATCCGGTAGCAATAGGTTCCTTGAGCTATCTGTGGTGTGTTGTTGTTTATCTTTCACAAAGATGCTGGAAAAACAGTTGGAATGTTAAAGGTGCTAAATAATTAGCGCTGAGTATTTTAATTTCAAAAGAGAATTCTCCAGGGAATTTGAAACGGCTTCAAAGTAAATTAAGGGGAATAACCTAGCTAATTGAAATAAATTCATAAATAGAATTGCCAAACCAAAATGTGAGAAAGAAAGAGAGCTTTTTTCCCCCCTTCTTTCTAAAATAATAATGAAGTTTTCTTCCTATGGCATGAGCTAGTTTGTTGAGATTGTGTTTTGACTGTGCTGTTAAAACAGTCTATTTCTGTAATGATACTTAAAAGCAAGATAGAAATTTCATCCTAGTCCTGTGAAATCAGTTGAGTTTTTACCTTATTTGGGGTAATAGTATGTACAGCATAAATAAATGTCGAGGCCTTTGGTAATGGCTGTGCTCTCTAAAGTTTTTGCCATCTGGAAGAAGGGAATTAAGACTGTCTGCTAGCTTCAGACGTGTAACTTGAATGTTTGGCAGTGGCTGGGTGTGTTGGGCTTGATGACTTCTGGTGCAGTCCTTTCCCTCCTTACCTTTCAGGCTGTAGGAAAGAGAACATTCCAGATTCCACCTTTTGTAGCTGGAACTGAAATTGTGCAATTCATTTCACTGGTTTAAGCTGTCTGTTCAGTCTGTCTTACTTCATTGTAAGACAGTGAAGCCAATGGTACTGTTTGGTTTGGCATCGAAGTTTAGGAAAATCAGAGAAGCCAAAGTAAGGGCTTTTTATTCCCTCCATTTTTCTTTTGCTTATTATACTTTCTGTGGTTCTCTGCTGCTCGCAAAAATAGAAGAGTAGTTCACTTGGTCTTAGGAACAGAAGATAATCTTACATGAAGCGGATTGTGACATCTCTAGGTTTTGATTGTCGTATATTGTGCAACCCAGTTTTAATTGTTAGCACAAAGACTTAAATATTTAAATCTTCGTGCTTCTAGCAGTGAGTTTATGTGTTCTTACACTAAAACAGGTGTAAACATTCTCATTTTAAATCACTACTCTCTCTCCCCAGCTCTTTTTTTCTACACTTTTTGTCTTCATGCTCAGAATTTACTTTTGCTTGTTATCTTGAGCAGATTCGTTCTGATATTTACAGATACCTGAATAGGACCACTTAGGACATAATGGGGAAAAATGTCATGGATGCTTGCCCGGGACTCTGACCGGTGCTGTGAAGGGGCATGCTGTGGTCTGTTCTGGGCTGGTACTGTGCAGCTATGTGAGTTAAAGTGGCACTGGCATGCTATCAGGAGAAGTGAATATTAAATGTCTAATGCAGAACTTCCATTAGAAAATAAATTTCCAGTTTCCGTTTTGGAATGTGAGCCAGACATTTATACTCTGCTCACTTGGGAAAGAACTGCATGACTTAAGAGGTTATTGACACAGCTCAGGTATTGGCTGGTTCCACATCAGTCTCCAAAAAGGCTTACTTTTACTAATCCTCCTTAAAAGATTAAAAAATTGCACTGGGGAAATATTTCTGAATATCTGAGGTTTATCTAATGGATTGTATTTAACGTATTTGCAACCTTATAGTTTTTTCCAGAAGCATTTTGGTGTTTGAGGGCTTCCTTCAGGTACCACAGGTTTTCCCAGTAAGACGTACTTAGCACTGCCCTGCTAGCCAAAGTACATGTCATGTCTTGCTGTATGGTATATGAGGTGGGACATTTTCATTTGTACTTTCTATTGAAGTTATTCTTCACTTCAACACGAACTCATTGTTCTCACGTATGCATTCTTTTGCCAAGAGAATGTAAATGGCTCGCCAGCACAGCTAGTGTGTCTTGGTGGGTTGTTCTGTCTGTGTAAGTATATTGTCTACTGTTTGTCAAAACCGAAAACTAGCTAACTGAAAATCTCCTGGAAGCCAAAGATCTACAGGAGATGCATAAGGTAAAGGAGAAATTCTCATCCCCACTATTTTCCTCTATCCAGCCAATTGCACCTGTCTCTAAATGCCCCAGCTTACTGTGTAGAACTTGCAAAGCTGAACGATCTGAAGGCATTATCTCTGCTCCTTTGCAGAACGTAGTTGCACTTAGTCTGTCCATGGGAAAAATAGTTAAGTCTGATGCCTTTTAATGTAAAAAGTGCCCTGTATAAGCCTGTACAATTTCCTCTAGTTTTCTGAAAAACTATTTGTATATCAGAATTGTTTTCGTTGTATGCTATGAATTCAACTACCTTCCATTTAGGAAAAATGCACGAATTCAGCTTGTGTGTTTGTTTATTTCTCTGCTCAGTGATGTGCTTTCTCTAGTATTTTAGATCTGCAGGAAGGCCTCTTTGTGTCCCGAGTTCTTTAAGAAGTGACTCAACTTCATACAGCTTGGAAAATTGATAAGCCTGGGGCATCTGTCCTGTTTTTGCTAGACCTTGGGTTTGAAATGTACTGTGAATGTCTGGTTATTTCATTGGTTTTGTTGTTTTTTTTTGACACTTTTCTTTTTTAACAAGTTGTGACATTACTTCTGCATGCACTCTTCAGCAAATAGAAAAGAAATGCTGCAGAGCTGTTCAGGGTGCCGAGCCATGTTCTGTACCAGGAGAGTATGTTCTTATTTGTGTGTCTAAAACTTCATGCCGTGAAAACAGCGGTTACTCTTTCCTGACAGAGACCTTCCCATCTGCAGCATTCAGCTGCAATACAAAGGGCCCAGTCACTCCACAAGCAGTTTGTATCCTGAAGAAACCATTTGGCAAGGCTTGTCAGACTTTGTGTGACAGCAGCCTATGGGGCTTTCACTGCAAATTTGGCACCCCGTGGTAACATTGTTCCCAGCTTTTTAAATTTGTGCTTGGTTTGGCAGAGTACTAGGCAAGGAAAAATATATACTAAGTTTTGAGTCATGTCTGTTGAAATCATGTGTTTGTCCACACAGCTTCGGCTGTGAGTAAGGGGCACGGAGTAATCCAACAGAAATTTGGATTTTACTGACCGAGAAAAGGTACTTTCCAGGAATGAACAGTAGATTAATAAGGATTACAGGGTTCCAGCAGAGAGAGAAGCAAAGGCCCAATGGCATCCACGTGTAGAATTTCCTAATTCTCCTTAAAAAACAATTTTGTGGTTAGCCATGTTTCCCGTGTGTTATTCCTTCAGTATTTGCTTGCAGTGCCTAAGGTGTAATTGCATAATGAGCAATTACGGAATTCTCAGGTGCCGCTTATTATGTATGTGTTTTACTTCAGTTTGTGCAATATTCTTGGAATAAACGTTGTGCAGGCTTCTGGCAACTTCCCTTAGTCCTACTCGCCTCCCCACCTTCCAGCTACTGTCCTTCATTTATCTTTGCAGGAGACTTACAATTAAGTGCAGTAGTTCTGTACAGTTTTATAGGATGTTCACGTCTGAAGTGTAAGTCAGCACCAGCTGTCAATCTTGGAACTCGCTGAAACATTTTCCGAGATGCAGTTACATGAGCTGTCCTTGAAATTTAAAGAAACCATCTTTATAATTAGTTTGTTGTTAATAGTATGCTGCTTAAACACCGTAAGATGTCATTTGGAACAAGCTGCTGCTTAAACTGGAGTAGTCTGCAGAGTTTTTTCTGCAGAAAAGTTAGCATCTAGTTTAAAGCTGTGCTTTCTATGCAAGTCTGAGTATATTTCACACATCACACTTTGTTTTTGAGCCTGTTGCCAAAAAAAAAAAGAAAAGTAATACTTACAGATGATAAGTTTTAACTGATACGTTAGAGTGTAGATCTTTGCTTTGGCATTTCCTGCAAAGGGATTGAAAAGATTGTGCGGTGTAATTAACTCTATGGGAAATATTCTGTATTACATCTTTGTGTGGGCACCAGGTATGCAGCAGTGTCCAAAGAACAGGTGTATAACTATCTTGCAGGGTTCCAAAGGGGAATAATCTATACTAGTGAGTGTGGGACCAAATTGTTGCCAGCAGCCAGATAGTCACTGTGGAATGGATAGGAGCAGTCATTTGGGGAAAGGGCTATCTTGAAATATTGTCAGAAGTTTATGGCAGTTACTGGACTTGAAGACTGATGACAAATGGGTTATGACTGTTCTTCCCAGTGGGACGCTGCTGGAATGAAAGAAGCTTTCTGGAAGGGAAGAAAGCTACATCTTTGACTTCAGTGCTGTGACAATATTAATTTTACAAAATGATATCTAGCCTAGCAGAACGTCAGTGAAAAGAGGGTCTGCATCTTTAGGAAGAAGAAAGAAGGCTAGCAGCAAGAGGAAGATTGTCTTCTATTCTTTCATCTTCAGGATTTCTCAGTCTGTCTTCTTCCTGTTTGTGGTACTATTTGCACCACCAGCCTCATCACCAGGTTTGCAGTCAAGATAAACCTCCCCTAGCCTCCACCTCAGTTGAGACTGGCTAGGATGTTGTTGGAGTCTCAGCTTTGTCTGCTAAAGAATTTTCAAATTTCTGCTTCAATATTTTTGGAATTATCTTTCTTGACTAGCTTTCTACCCAAGAAGTGATGTTATAGTTGATTGAACCTTGTGCACACCAGTCTATAGTTTGGAGCAGAGACTGCTGAGATAAGTGCACTGTAATCTTCAGCAGGTCAGACCCCTGAACAGTTTCAGATCCTAAAACTTCCTGATGAATTTAAACTCTCTGTCTGTGTTAGATATTTATGAGACAGTCTCTGGTTTAGGATTTCCTGGTGTGAGACTGCCTCTTTCTGGTATGCAAAAATATAGTCAGCCTCTACCTGCTGACACATCCTACTAAAAGAGCATAGAGCCTTCTAGCTCCGTTCTTCGAAATGCAAGGCTAAGTTGTCTACAAATTGCCTACTGCTTAATTAGTAATTTCCACGTATTATTGTATATTATGCACCATGTGGAATTTGTTTGCTTTCAAGAGGACTGTTACCAAGAATGGTAGCTGCTGAAGAAAATGAGATCCTTGTCCACAAAGTGAGAAGCTTTAGCTACTAGAATGCAAGTACTGCACCTTTCTGCTCTGAACTTTGTAATAAGGAACTGCTCACAGAGTGGAGATATCCGTGTAAAGGAAGGCACGCTCATCGCCATGAATTTACTCCTGTTCCCCTTTCAATGAGTTAGCTGTCAGGTGGCCTTGTATTTGAGTCCTGAGCATAAGAAAGATGTGACAGTACTGAGGGGGAGAATATTTCAAGAATTTGCAACCAGCGTTTGGTATAAAAGATGTGCATCCAATGTTTGGCCAATTCCACCTGTGTTCAGGTACTCTTGGACATGTGTATTGTTTTCCATTCTACGGTAGTCTTGAATAAAACCTTTTCTGTCATTCTAGATGAGGTGGGATGGGATGGAGGGGATTCCTCTGCAGGTGAATGATGACTTAGCCTCAGTTATTCTCATGTGTGTCACCTTCTGGCTGAAACGCAGCAGCTCGGTATTCATGAGGAGAGTGCCTTGGACTGATGTCTTCTCAGCAGCCTGTGGTGCCATGAATGTGTTCTTAGTTCTTTAAGCTAGATTTCCCATTAAACTTAAAATCAAATTCAAGACCCTAGTTCTTTTCTTCATGTTCTAGACCCAGCATAATGGAAAGACAGCTTATGCATCTGGGGTGAAGACTACTATCTGATGTCCCTTACTACATAAATGGATTTTTTCACAGTAAAGGCAAATGTGTTCTGTAGTCGAGAAAATTTTTTTCTTAAGTGTTGTGCTGAGCTACTGGGTTCACCTTCCCTCTTCCCTCTTTTTCCCAATTTCCAGAAACTTTATTAAAAAAAAAAAAAAGCAAAAAAAACCCAAAGAGTTCAGTACTGTCTGTTCCAAGTGCAGAGTTCATACTAGTTGACCTCGTGTTCACCTTTGTAAATAACCAGAAATGTTAATCTGTAAAGAAGTGAAGCAAAACCAGCCTTGCAGTGAAACTCCATTCTAAAGAAGCATGGGCTTCGTTTCCCAAGTAGAGAGTACATGAGAAGATGTGGGCTGTGTTGGTCATACCCACCAGTGCACTAGGAGAGGGTTCTCGAATAATTATTTGATTGAAAGAGGACCCTCCGTAGAATGTTCTTGATCAGGGATCCTCCCAGACTTCTATGTGCTAAGCTTGATATTTTACCCAGCATCCTCAAAGTGAAAATGCACAAATGCTTGTAAACACCACTTGAATACTCCTCAGTGTTTCTACAATAGAATCTGTACTAGTGTTATTTTCTTCTACAGCCGTTTGATCTATTAGGATTGCTGAACAATCATAAAAACTTCTAAATCTTGTCCATTTTCCAGGGGTTGCATTGTTTTGTACTATTTCTGTAAAGAAACAGACAGCATCTGAATTTGGTCTTTGCAGAGTGCTTAGGAATTACTTCTGTATGTGCAGCTTCTGCTATATTTATAAAGAGGAAATCCTGAGGATATATTTAACTATGATGTTGAAGAATTATTTGAGTTTTCCATACTTCAGGCTCTCCTTTCTCATTGAAGAATTATTTTGGGCTATCTGCTGTCAAACTACCCTTTACTAGGAAGAGAATTCTGCTTTGCTTCCCTTGCTGGGATTGCTTTCTGTATTTAAAAGACAGATTTTGTATTTAGCTGTATGAAGGCTTCTCTACCTATGAAGCACGGAAGTGGGTCCCCCTTTATGAGAACCCAATGCATTTTCTGGTGCAGAATAAGTAGTGTCTCCTCTCTCTCTTTTCCAAGAATAATACAGAGCATTGCCATACAGCTCACCTCTGACCTGGGAGGAAGATAAGGAGCTGCTGCCCAGGAGTTGTGACCCCCACAAATACTGCTTTATCCCAGGGTCAGGAGCCATTTGCTTCTGTCTTAGGGATAATTGTGTCAGTATGCACAGTGCACCCCACCAGATGATCAGGTTTATTTGTCACCATGGCTTGGGAACTGACTTTTCACTGGTGTGAAGTCTTCCCCCAGCTATTATTTTTCTACTGCTATTATGGAAGGAAAGTACCGAAGATGCTTGACCTTTCAGCGTCTGGAACTCTCTTTTCCATATTTAATCCTTTGAAACGGCTGGGAGGACACCGCACCCTTTCTGCTGTTTATTGACATTAGGTGTGAGCTTTTCAAATGAAGAATGCAGTTTAGTGCCACGAACACAATTTTTAACATTTTTCTAGTTCAACTTTGGAGTTTTGTGTGCGTGTGGCAGTTTGGGTTGTTGGCTTTGGGTTTTTTTTTGTTTGTTTGTTTTTTTTATAAGGGTTCAGTTTTGGTGATCGCATTTCTCAGCACTGTAGAAGATGATGTTGAAAAGCTCTGCTGATACTGCCTTGCAGTAGGGATTGCTCTGCTTTACCTTAATTTCAGTGATAGACGCCTGCTCCTTCTGGTAAATTTCTCCACAGCCTCCTGTCCTCACGCCTCCCTTCATTCTCTGTTAGACTCTTTTCTATTTAATGTGATTTTTTCCGTAAGTGAAGTTCGCCACTAAAGCTGCTCTTCTTCCATTGCATTACATCAAGGAGCCCACAGTGCAGCTGCTGGATGGCAGAAGGCACCACATGCCTGCCTCAGAATTCCTGGAGAGTTGGGTTGTGAAATGCACGAACCTGGCTGCTATTAGGAAGAGGAACCCTGATGCCACGCGGAATAGGGATTTTCATGTTTCTTAAGAATGCATACTAAGAACAGAAACGTAGAACTTGCTTTTTGTGTCACGTCTTGCCAAGTTGTGAGCATTGATTTTTAGACTTGTTTCTTGTGGCCCTAACAAGAGAGAAATCTGATGTATGTACGTGATGGCCACCACCAATCTGCCCTAGGACTGCTGAGGTTGCCTGCAGCGGTGGGAAATTTTTCATATAAATGTCTGTAGTGTGGATGAAACCAAAGGTTTTTGTGTCTATTTAGCCTTTCTAAAAATTCTTCTGTGTACTGATGGGATAGCAGTCACTCAAAGGAAGACTTCCTTTGCTGGCTTGATTGACCGGAGTCATTCTGTGGGAAAGGAAGCTAACTTATTCTAAACTGAAGGTGACCCTTGCCTTTTTGTGAGCAATAAAGACATAATAGAAGCCCAGTTAGGGTTCAGTGGAACCCCCACGGCCATCTGCACACTTCATTGGCAGAAGTGGCTTTCACTTGAACTTGCATTTGACAAGTGTTTTCTGTCTCTTTCTCATTCAGAAGGGTCCTTCAAAGCCAAGTAATTGAAATGCTCTCACCCCTCACTCCTTTTCCTCCTTCCCCCAGACTTGCTTAAGTTGCAGGGCGTTGGTATTCCGTGTTAATGAGCGAAAATGCACGCGCTTCCAAAGCTCGCACATTTCTCCTTCCCATAGGGAAGTTTCTGAAAAACTCTTTTCCACACTCTCTAGCAGCAGCTTCATAAAGGAAAAGTTGAGAAAGTGTTTCTGTTGCCTGTTGCGTTGCTGTTGCTCTCCTCCCTCCCCCTCTTTTTTCATAGCGCTGGACTTTTGAAATGAAACACAAATCAGGTCTCTGGAATAAAAGGTTGTGAGTATGCCTTGTGGCATTTGGAATGAGACTATTCACTGCCTGAATGACTATAAATAGAAAGCTAGGAGCTGTGTATTTCTCAGTTCAGGCTCCCTGCAAAGAAGCGCCCTTCCCAGTAAAGGGTGACTTTTGAAAGAAACCTTGTTCCTTGTGCTGAATTGAATTGCTCCAGGAATTCTTCTTCTCGCAGCTCGCATAAAAGGCGTTAATCTCTAATTTATTTCTCCTTTTAAAGGCAGCGTTCTCCATAATAAATGTATATTCTGAGCCGCGTAGCCAGATATGCCTGTCTTCTCTGTGCAGAGTTTCACGTAAAATTTCAAATGCAGAACTAACATTGTTCTCTGCGTTTTTGCTCCTGAAAGCTTTCCTTTGGCTCCGCTCCAGCTGTCGGCTCCTTTTTATCTGGGATTCATTCTTGGGGAAGAAGGCTAAATTAGTGGCACTCAGGTTTTTTTAGGGTTTGAGGAACAGAATGGGAATTGTGATTGATTTTTATAATAAAAGATTTGATTCTCCCCTCAGACTTCTGATGTTACCGACACAAGAACCCCAATAGCTTACTGTTGCATTTCTTCAGACAATTTGTTTGGCTGATTTGGCTGTTATAAATGCTCATAAATCTCCTGTGTTGTGCACTTATGCAAATTTAGCGCAATCATTTTTCTTCTTGCTTCTCTCTTCAGAAGTACTGTAGTATTAAAGGGAGCAGCAGAGTGGACAGGAGAAAAATGTTTGATGGGTTTGAGTTGGCAGTGTTAAATATCCTAGCACTCAAACTGTTGGCTTGGCTTCTTTTTTTCTTTTTTTTTCCACTTTTTTCCCCTTCC
>JAOWBP010002559.1:13143262-13165307 GCA_028571105.1 Tragopan temminckii
TGTTTTGTGCAGTGTTATTTTGAAAGCTGCTTCTAATTTTCTCCTCAGACCTTTTGTTTCACATATTTTTCTGCCTTCTAAAATCTGGTAAGGGTAGCTTTCTTTGCAGAATCTTTTTTTCCTGGTTCAGAGTTCTTTAAGTCTTAAAGAAGGCGTTCATATATCCCTTGCATTGCTGGTTCCATGATTGCTGAATTTCTTTTTTTGTTTAACAAAAGAGTTTAAAGATGGATGAATACCCACCTTCCTTTCTTAAAGCTTGGTCTGTGCATGATGCCTACCTACCTGACCTGCTGCAGGGACCCTGCTTTAGCAGGGGGGTTGGACTTGATCTCTTGAGGTCCCTTCCAACCCCTGCAATTCTGTGATTCTGTGATTTGTAGTGTGTGTTTTTTCATTAGTGTTAATATAAAAATTGACAGCAGCAGTGGACAAACAAGAGGAAGAGGGTTGTTCATATAACTATGGCCCTTCTTAATAGAAATGAAAAACAAGCAGAAGAAGTAGTATATTCTTCAGTAAGCCTAGGAAAGTCTCCAAGCAGGCTAGAAAAAGCTAATGATCTGTAATATATACTTTATTTTCTTACAGTTTACTAAATTATAATTTCCTTAGCTTAAAACGTACAATCAGTGTCACTATAATTGAACTTTTTCATAGCTGGACACATGAATAATAAATGTTGTGGACGTATGTATTCAAGTTAGACATTTCCTTCTTTTAATCCTGACTATTGGGACATCTTGATTATTCTTGTCATTTTACGTTTTGTCTGTGCGCTGGCTTGCTTCTGTGTACCATCTGTTTTCCTTGTCACCTTCTATTGTGGTGACTTCCTTCATCCAAAATGGGTCCCAGCCATCCTCTTGCACTTGCAGCTGGTATAGGTATTTCTCTCGCCTCTTGCCTTCCTCTCAAAAGCTGTTGTGAGCCATTGTGTGAGCATGGTGGGTTCTTTCTGTCACATTCCATCTTGCCTCATCTCTGGTGACTTTTGTCCAATGTTTGAGGCCACAATGTAGATGTCACCTACTGCCCATTCATTCTCGTAAGATTTTCCTGCTGCTATTCCAATCTTAGCTCCTCCTGCAGTGTACTTGTACTGCAGTTTTATCTGCTTCTTTGAAGTGACTTTGCTTCATGGAGTGTTTTACCTGTATAATATCCTTGAGCAGAGATCTCGGTTTGGAAAGACAAGCAATTGCTTTGTTATATTTTGCCAGTTATTCATTTGAGCTGTCCTTGAGTTCCTTCCTTGCTTGACCTGTGATTGTCTTCCAGCTAAAATATATGTACACACACACACATAAATATAGCCTTATTTTTAATTATGTTGCCTGCTGGTTTGATTATTTGAAATACTGGATTGCTTGCTTTTTTAAAAACTTTGAGCATATGTATAAAATATATTTGCAATTGCTTTTGTATGTTATCTTGAAAAGCAAAACATCGTGATTTGTTAAATGGTTGGCAGTTAGCTATGGGTCTGATTTTATTCCTTGTTAAAATATCAAGCGTATTTTCCAAACTGATGTGAAGAGCAGACTTGCTGAGGAGGGCATAATTAGAACCTAAGCAGTTGTGTGTACCATAATGTATCTTCTATCTGTCATATGGATTATTAAGAGTTATTTAGGATGTCTGAAAACCCCATTGCTTTCACCTAGAAGGCAAAGCACGGGAGAGCCCTCAGCTTTAGAAAACAGTCATATTGTTGTTTATAGTCCTAGCTTTTTACTATTAATCTGAATGACTGAATTCATACCAATCGTTTAGAATAACTGCTCTTTCCAGGCATGACTTTTGCTGGAGTAAACTGTGTGATATAACCACTGTGGGCTTATACCATCTGGTCCTCTCACTGAGATGTATGTGTATGGTTCAATCTGCGTAGCAGAGCTTACATTCCAGTTTTAATGCATCATAAATGTCTACAATGAAAGATCTGTTTTGGTTTGAGGCTTCCCTGCCCTTACTCAGATAGCAACAGTGAAGGTTTTACAAATTGTGCTGTAGGTTTTACAAATAGTACACAGATAGTCTTCTAGTTCACCTCCTCAAGTTCCCTTCTGCTCTTTCCACGTGAGCTTTTTCTAACTCAGAAGCAGCGGATGTTTGCTTCTTGTCTGAATTCTTTGCTGTTGTATGCAACCAACAGACTTGCAGTTTGAGTCTCAACTGTTAGGGGCTCAGAGCAATAATAGCTATAGAACTGTCTTTTCCAGTGATGTGAGATAAATTAAAATGGTGTTTTTGCTTGAATAATATTTTTACTGTGTACTTCTATTTGTTGCTGCTTTTTTTTTCTTTGCTTTACTTTTCTTTATTTGAACCCCAGAAGGTAGTGTTAGCATCAGCTCTCGTAGCTCAGAGCTTCAGCTGCACGCCTGTAGGAGTCAGAGGATTTCTCTCTAACGTATAACTGAGAAGATGCGTTCAACTTGGCTGCATCTGGAGGCACAGCACTGAATAAGATCAGTGGTCTGAGTTGATGCAGAAAATCCTTTTTTAATTTGTACTTGGTGTGCCTTACTTGCCTGTGCAGAGTCATAAGGATAACTCGATCTGGGGTTAGAAAGGAATATTCTCTAGGTGGTTGACAGTTTGCTGTCCAGTCTCATGTATGAATCTCATACTCTTGCTTAGGATAGCAGTGGGATCCGTCAGTCTTTGTGGCATTACTAGGGTCATCCGCTTTGCCCTGTCACATGATCGTTAGTCATCTTCAGTGCAACTAGAAAGGAGCTCAGCGTGGAGGAATGTGTATGAACTTAAAAGAACCTTGTTTTCATTGCTGGTTTTGATATTGAAGGCTGTGAAATGTTTAATGAGGTGGTGGTTTAATGGTTGTTGACTTTGGGTGTTTTGTTTTCTTTTCTTCTTCATGCCTTGAAAGGCAAAATATTTATGCTGCTTTTTCACAAGGAGTTCTCTGCTTTCCCTAGTGGTGTCATCTCATGGCAGCTCAGGGTATTCTACATGCTGTATTATGAGGGCCTCCCTGAGCACTGAATGTGCTAACTTGGACTCATACTCAGTAGAAATAATGCAACTATCCAAGTCTATTGTCAGAGAAGTCCTCTTCCAGAGTATTGATAGATTGTGTATGTTTAAATTATTTCAAATTCCTTGGAAGAGAAACTACAGCCTGTTTGAATATAGAGCTGCTGCTACCTGTATGTTGCAGTGAGAAGCAGAACCTGGACTGAAAGCACAGAAATGCACGTCTCTGTTAAAGTGTGAATTAAATATTTGTCGTGAGCATTAAAAAGAGAAAAATCTCGGTTTTGTCTGCACAAAAATACCAACTTAAGCAAGGTTCTTGCTAGTGCTAAACCTGTATTGGTTCCTTGTACTGTAGGAGCCAGGATCATCTGAAGTTCTTCCCAGAGTAGTAATCATGGAACTTAATAGCCTTTTCTGTTCAAGTCTAGTGGTGTTCTGGCCATCTGACATTTAATAGTCTCGTCTTAAGATTTGAGTATTCCTAGGAATGTGCTGCATTTTGCATTGATTTGTTAAGAGCATACTGAGAGGCAGTGCTATACAAGTACTTTGCTTCTAGAGGAAGGCAGATCCTCCTTGCCCCCTGCCTCTACAAAAGTGGAGAGCTCTGTAGGTAGGTAACATCATTACCCTACTCTACAATTCTGTTAAATCAGTGCTAGCTGATTTACCAGCTTTAAGAACTGAGTAAAATTTGCATTACTTTGTTGTTATTATCTGTTTCCTAGGTTTTGAAAATTTGAACTTCAAGTTTTAATAAGGTTCCTGATAGCACAGAATAGCTTCGTACATTCAAAGTTAAGGTTTTTTTTGTTTGTGATTCTTGCAGCTTGCTTTGATCTTTTGGAAGAAATTAGAAACACTTAGCAGATGATTCTCGAAAGAGGAAATATTGCCAGTGAGGATTGGAAGGGGGAAAATAGATGAGCTGAGATCAGAAGTAATTTGTTGCTAGAAACTGACAGTAAAACATACTCCATTTAGTTTTGGAGTGACAGACTAAGTTCTTAAATATGTCAAAGCTTTCCAGGCTCTGAAGTGGAATGGAGTAAGATGATTTTTCTCCAAAGTAAACTGTAGTGGTTGTTGGTATGAAAGTGCTATGTTTTTCATTTTTACCATACTATGACAAAAGTTTGTAGGAAAGGTGTAATTGGAACGAACTGGTTTTTGCACACGTATGTATGTAGATGTATGCACAGTATTAACATTTGACGTGTTTATGTTAGCAGGTTAGGCACAAGCAGTTGATTCTGGTAACACTGATAACTTCGATTCTGATAACTTTGAGTCTGGAACTTGAGACAACTACTCCATTGATGAATCAGCTGGAGAACCACTGTAGTCTTCAGTCTCAGTGTCTGAAAGTGAACGGTCTTGAGCTTGTCTGTTATAGACCCCAGCAAAGAGAGAAGTGAAATTGATTTCAATAAATTCTCAGATTTCTGCTGCTTAGGAGATGTGGATGTCAGACAAGCCAAAGGCGTGCTGCTTCTCAACTTCTCCCCCTTGTGTTTTTTCAGACAAAGAGGTGAAAGTTGTCACCCCAGGTTTCTGCAGGTATTTTTTCCTCCGTATTGCAGTTGCTTTCAATAGTTCCTTAGATAACCAAGGGAGTGGGCAGTGCCAGCTGTTCACAGCCAAGGGGTGGATTAGAGTCTCTTTCATGGATATGCGGTTGGAACTCATGGTGGCACTAAGATACAAGCAGGAGAATGTCCTGGGAAGTCTCCTATTTCTGATCAAATCGGCTTCAACTTACTTTTTGAGAGTAACTTCCTTTCAGTATCTGACGGTGGTTTGAGAGTAGTAGTTGGTTAACAGCTGCACGGTCCAGGCACTTCCAAAATTTTTGAAATGTCTTTCATGTGGAAGCAACCATTTCTTTTTTTTTTTTTTAACAGTAATTGGCCTTGGGTGTAGAGAACAAATTCACCACAGGCAGTGTTTGAGTAAATTATTTGATTTTTTTCCCCCACTCACAATCAGCATAAAACTGACAAATGTAAACAGCGTGACCCAGATCAGAAAACAGCCTTATCCCTAACACAAACAAACCTTCCTTCTACCCAGAGAAATCCATCAGATGATAAACCATCAAGTCCAGCTACGCTCCCAAATTTAAACAGGAAACTAATATTTTTGTAGTTGCAGTGGCTGCCTCCTTCCATGTCCTCGGGCTCAGAAAATGTGTACGTTTCCAGTACACACAGGGAACCATTGTTAGAAATGCTGCTCTTCTGTGTCAACTCAATAACTTAGAGAAGAAAATCAATTACTTTGGTCTATTTCTCTGTTCAGGGTACACTCTCTACTTGTTCAGCCTTGTTTAATAAAAACAGGGGAGAGGTTTAGGAACTTCTATCCTGAGTTTGAGGATCTGGAGCTTACTGTGCCTCACAGACCAATCCTTGAAGTATCCAACATCAGACAGTGCCAGAGTAAGACTGCCCCTCAGAAGGCAATGAGGACGATGCAATGTAGTCCAGCAGCAGGATTTAATCAGGTGGTATTTGTGTTCCCTGAATAACAGAGCAATTGCAACAGCTTTATGGTGGCTGAAGAGTGCTTATAATATCTGCCCCTTGCTGGGTCACAGAAAAATTCCCATTTTCTCATACGCTCACACATGAACTGTGCAGTTGTGGCAGACAGGAGCATCCATGTTCTCCAGGTATTAACTACGAGCCCTCTGTGGTTTTGGTGAGACACATCAGAAGGTGCTGAAAGATGCTGTAAAGTAGAAGGTCCTTTCCTACCAGATCAGGAGTGTTGTAACAAGGTTGCTCTCATTCCCTTTCCCTCTGCTTTCACCCAGTTAATTTCTTCCCACCAGAATACTGTAATTGTAGTAAATAACCAAATTGGTCAACACAGAACTGAATAAATAAGAAGGGAGACAGGGTTGTAGGCTAAGCAGAACTTCTGTTCTTTGTGGAAGTTCTCCAGAGCTTGCTTTTCAGTACCCTGAAAAGCCCTTGAAGTCCTCTAAAGAGTTGTTCTCATATTGCAAGCGGTCAGATACTGTAATTGTTAAGGATCTTCATCTTTAAAGGAAGTGTTTAAATGAGGCTAGCAGGAATTCATGAAATTAAAATGATACAAGCTGCTGCAGCGTTCTCAAAAGGACAAGTGGGTGATGAAACTTAGTTTGGCTTTGCAGATTTACTTTGTGGGCTTTCATACATTTAAGAATCTGGTATTTGGGCTTTAATTTACATGGAAGTGAGCTGCTCCAGAAATTTCATTCAATTTCATTTTATTTTTTAAACAGCCATCTCCATCTTGGGTACTAAGACCTTGGAGAGATTAGCAATGAGATATCATTTTCTTGATTTGTATGGATGAGTTGCGTTCTTGATTCTGACGTAAATGCCTGCTTTCAAGAGTCTGTAATAATCTGTAAGAGGACTTTCAGCTTCTAAAGGGAGAAAAAGGCAGTGTAGCTTGTGGACTTAGAGTTTGCCTCTACTTGGCACCTGTGCACAAAGCTTTGCAGCACTTGGAAGTTGGAGGAGTGACAGGGAGCTAAATGTTACTTGTATTTGCCTCCAAGAAGGTGGTGGGAGATATTGGTGATAGGTGGACGGTTGGTCTGGATGATCTTAGGGGCTTTTTCCAACCTTGGTGATTCTCTGATTCCTTTTAGAAACATCTTCAGCCAAATCTTCCCCTCAGCTTTGTTCTTTGTGTCCTCATGTACGTGCTAGGGATGCGAAAGCTATGGATTCTTACTTCTGGTGCTTCCTTTGCTTTTGGGTTTTTTGTTTGTTTGTTTCAGAATGTGTGTTGGCAGTGTCAGTGTGGAGACAACAGGGCATCCTGCGGCTTTGCTGGCTGCATCAGCCCTTTGTCTGACCTGCCGCAGTCTGTGGTAGATTCCTGACTCAGTTTCCTTGCTTGCAAGACAGAGATAAGTGATCGCTTTTTGTACAGAGTGCTTGAATCTGTTGTGGCTGGAAAGAACTGTGAAAGAGGCTGAGCGCTGTAGCTGGAGTGGAAAATTGACCTCTAGATGTATTCCCCCTCCTAAGTATACACTGTGTTTGTTTGATAGTGGAAATCTAATCCTTTGGGAATCACGAGTTCCTGTAACAACTCTGATATATAAATACAAACATACTCCTCATTACAAACAACTTCAAAGCAATACAGTATGGATTAAAATACATACAGCCTCCATCCTCCGTACTTAAATGGAGCAATGTGAAGTTCAAATGAAGCCATTAGCAGTATCTCCAAATATTTGGCAAAAGCAACCACGCTTGTGTAGCTACAGGCAATGAAAGTCCCTACAACGAAAAGGGAGGGACGGGGGGAGTAGCCTGCATTGATCTAATTAGTCAGTGAGGCACAAAGTATGTAAAATCTCATTCTATATCTCCGGGAAAATTTGGCTTGAGAAGTAAAGAATATGTAACTGATTTGTCTATGGGTGGGTTTTTCATGTCTTTGAATTTTCCAACAGGAAACAGGATTTCTGAAAACATATTAAAAACACACAGACGTACACACACATATGTATGTATATGTCAGTGTTTAAGCACACAAGCACACGTGTCACCAGGTCCTGAAACTCTTACTCAGCCTTTACTTAAGGCAGGCTTTCATGAGAAAGTTCCTGACAGGGACAAAGATTTTTTTTTTTTTTTTTTTTTTGCTTCTTGATGAAGTCTGAATCTTGCTAATGCCAGTCACAGCCTGAAAACACAGTGTGTGGCTGTTCCAGCATTACTAAACCCAGACGATGGGTTTGTCCCATTGCCCCAGGCAGTACAGCTCATGCATGAAACAGCTCTTCTGCCTAAAGAAGATTTACCTAAAAAATGGGGACTTAAATTGACTTTTTATAACTTGCCTTTTGCCCTTTTCTTTTAAGCCTTTCAGGGATTCATGTTACATTTTTAAAATTTCTCTGAAACCAAGAATACTTGAAACATTTATATTAGAATTTAAGCCAAGATTCCCACCCAATCAGTTTGTCTCGCGAGCTGAAGACTTAAGTACAATGCCAAATAGAAGTTACAACCCCCCAAACCCCCCAAAACAAAACAAAAAATAAAAAACCAAACCAACAAGCAGCCACCCACCAAGTCCTAAAGCTAAACAGACAAAACAAAAGGGGAGAGGGAGGGAGAGAGAGGCGCTGAAATGAAGAGACTCGCTCAGCCTTGCAGGAAGCTAGGTTAAAAGTAAAGAAAGAAAAGGAGCAACTCTTCCCAAGCCAAGCATTTGAAGAAGGGATGGGATGTGGAAAAAGTACAGGTGCAATTAATGATTTAGTTCTTGTTTAGAGGGTACTTTAGTAAATATTTAATATTGGCTATGTTCCAACTAGTCTGTTTTGCTCTTTCCCCTTTTGTGTTCTTTTCTGCACTGACAAGATCATTTGTTTAATCCTCTTCTTGAAGAAGTTGGTCCTATTCTTTAAACTGGATGTTAAAATCTGGTTTGACCTAGACGTGTTCTCCTTTCTCAAAACAAAGTGGGAGTCATTCTTGTTCCTTGCTTACTCTCTCAGCATCTCTTAAATATTGAGAATTTGGATTAATCTTACATGCTTCCCCATCTGTCCTCTATTTCTACCTACTCCACCTCAACAAACAAATGTCATTCTGGCACTTGCATACTAGGAAATCAGGAGCTCTTTGAGTGAAGACCAAGGCCTGAAGCTGTCCCCAGTCACCACTGGGCAGGTACAGTGACAATCATTTCTGTAACCTGCTGTAAGATCTGAGGGGATATTAACAATCTGCAGCCATACATCAGACATCTCATGAAGCACAGGAGGGAGTTGTGTTTAAAAAAAAAAAAAAATTCATACCAATTTATGGAAGAACTCTTAAAGAATTGTTGTCCCTTGTCCCAGCTACATTAAACCTACATCCTTGCCTACTGAATGCTCAATTCTGTCTTGAGGGAATAAGAGCCTTTCAATGTTACAGAATGAGTACACTCTGTTTTATACTGATGTTCATCCTCATGAGTCAGAGATGGCATCTTCTGAAAGGCAGGTCCACTAGGTCTGCTGCTCTCCGAACTAGGCAGAACAGCAGCTGCTTAGCATACGGTAGCCTGAGTCTGCATCTTCCCCTTCTCTGCCACAGGCAGACTGGTAAGTTTGTTGTTGTTAGACATCTCTGAATCTGACACACTAGTTCTGCTTTGCTTCTTTCCCCTGAAATCTGCTGCAACGCAGCATGTTCTCCATCCAGCTCCTTCTTTTGCTCTGGTCGAGGTGGTGATGTGGATCCAGCTCATATTGGAAGTGACTTAGTGATGATAAAAAAAATAAAAAAACAAAAAAGATATCGTGGCTCTCAGAAGTCAAGGTGAGCACAGTCAGATCCTATAATTCTGACTGGGGACTGCTTGCTGAACTGGCAAAAAAATCCAACAACCAACGAGAGCCACAAGAAGTACATACCTGCTGGCTCCCCTCAAAGGTGAAGCTAGATAGGTCCCATCTTGAGCTTTTCCTGAGCCCTGTCTTATACCTGAGCGTGTCTACAAATTGTTTTCATGTGACATGGGGAAAGCTTGTTTCAAATGCAGAAGTGATCCAAGTATGGCTCACACACGTGTGACTAATTATTCTTAGTTTCTGAACACACGAGTTAGTTTCCTCATTCCAAAACTTGGATGAGTTGAATATCAGAGTGGAAGTTTCTTATGCTATTGTATCAATCTGTATTAAAGTACAAGTCTGTTAGGTGGTCTTTGGCCTGCAGTTCTCAATTTAAATGTACTTGCTGGAAGGCTATAAGGTATGATGACTTTATGCTTTTGTAAGAAGGAAATCTGATGTAGATGTGTATCACTTGGAGCACACATCACAGGTTAATTGCTGACACTTGTGTTCTTTCTATAAACGGTGCTAAGTAGAGCTATATTAAGATGCAGCTAGCTGCAGGCTTTTTCTTGCAAGAGACAATGAATGCCTTAAAAATTTGTGTTTTAACCTTCTCTAGAGTATTTTACAAAGGAATTGTTCGCTATTACTGGTGAAATGGTATATTGAAATGAAACACCCTTCAGATAATTATAAATGAAAAAGACACACACCTGAGGACCTAGTGTGTTAAAGGCCAGAATGAGGCCAGTCTTATCCCTGAAAATCTTGTATCCTTTCTTTTTGTGCCTTCTACTGAATGGTACAGCAAGCTTAAAGCTAAAAGTGCTGTGTGAGGTATTAGCTCAAAAGTATAGCTGGATCTAATGCAGGAATGCTGAGCCCTTTTTGGAACAGGGATAGAATGCCTCACAAGTGTTGGGGCCCTGAACATTGAGCTAAAGTTTAAATCTAACTATAGAAAAGAAGTTGAATGTTTGTGTCCATGAAAACTGAAACCAGGTCTTTTTGCAGGCTTGCAAACTTGGTGGAGATTATACTGAAAAAAGCATTGTCAATTACTGAGTTTGCTAAATGAGCCATTATTACCATGTGGGGTTGGCAGAGATCTCTAGTAAAGCAGGGGCTCCACAGTCAGTTAATGTACTTCAGCTGGCATTGGGAGTCTTCTACCTAAAGCCCCATGGGAGGTAAGTTTCCTGCAAGGTGGAACTCGGCCAGCATTCTCTGGAGCTGGACTTGACCCTGGAGTGAGATGCTGGAGGGAATGATTTATACACGTGGAGTATGAATGCAGCACAGTGTCTCATTTTGAATAGCTGATGTGCTTTTGAAGCAGGCTTCTTAAATGAAAAGGCAGAAGGTAGTTGAAATAGACTGTCTAGCCTTTTTATGAGCTGCTTTCAGTGTTTTAAAGTTGGCTAAAGGAATGAGTACAATATCAGTTGCGTTATGTTGTGAAAGACTACGTCTTGACTAAACAGTCAAAAAAGTTTGGATGTTCTCTGGATAAAACTTACAGAGAACATGGCAAGCGTAACTCGCGAATCATAATATGCTTGTTCCTTTATAAAGGCAGACTTTTTTTGGGGGGGGAACATCAGCTCACAAATGTTTGGAGAAAGCTGGAGCATTGGTCTGCAGATTGGGTTGGGGGATAAGTCCTGTAGTACAGTGTGCTGGGAGCCAGTCAAACTATGTTCTTGCGTTAGGCGTGCTCCACCCTGCTCTCCCCAGTACAATTGTTTCCTTTTTCTTTTAAAATTAAGATTACAGAGCACCTAATTCTCCTGCTTTCTTTAATCACAAGCTCTAGGAAGGGCAAACTTAAAAAATGCAAATTCTTTCCTAAAATTAATGTTATGTAAATAATAAGAGGGTAATAGTGAAATATCTGTTACTTGTAAATATTTGTTAACTGGTGGTCTCTTACCTATCAAAACCTGAATCTGATACCCAGTGTTGCAAACTAGAATTACAAGAGTCATCTAAGCCTCCACAGTACGCACTGAGACACAACTTTTTTTTCCTCTTTGGTACCAGTCTATCAAGAAATGGTGGTTAATTTCAAGTGGCAGAATTAGGTTTAGTTCACAATATCTTTGATATGATAGTCTGGCATATGGCATGCAGATTTTCCCACTACATCAACCATTCCTCAAGTTTTTCTGATGCAGTATAGAGTAAGCTTTTTGAATTGAATGGAATCATATAGAGCTGACAACATGGAAGTCTGAAGAAATATTTGATAATGCCACACAGGTGGTACTACTACTACTAAAAGGTTCATCAACAAGGACAAGCTGTGGTGTCATGAAAGGAAACATTTCAAGAGTAAGTCTGTCATCTATTACAAATGTATTACTTTAAAATATGCTTACAAGCCCTGTCTTTCTAGATGCAGCTTCTGGCTATGTATGTAAGTGTACACCTATGGAATAGTTAAAACCTATAGATGGCAAAACCAAATGGAAATTTGTATACTGTTAGCAATGCGTGCATTTTTAAAAAATGCGTAGGAATCTATCTGAAATATGAAGATTTTGGCTTTTACTTTGAATTTAGAAGGAGAAACTTCAAAGTTCTGTTAAAGAAAACGAAACAAAAAAACAAACAAACAAACAAAAAAAAACCCCTGCACTTTGGTAGGTTTTTTTCTTTGCTCTTTCTCTTAACCTAATTAAATCAATCTAAAGTAAAAGAAAATTCAGAGTAGTTTTTTTCTGCTCTGCTTGTGTTTGTGGCTTATTAACATAATTGCACCAAAACTGGGCTTAAGGTTTCTCGTTTTATAGCAGTGGTGTGGTTCACAGTCCCCACCACTGCTGGCGGATTGTCGGTTTGCTATCCATTCCATATGTGCTGGAGACCACAGTGCGGAAGAACTTAGAGTGTAAGGTGGAGTGCAAAGAGTGGAGGTGGGAAATGCTCATCTCCGTGTCTTTTTTAAAGAAACAGTTAATAAAATAGCGTCACAGAACAGTATTTTTTTTTTGTGCAAATGCTGAATGAATTTCCACACAACTTACTTTCAGCTTAGGGATCGTAATTTTGGCAGAAGGGGTTCACCAAACTGCAGATGTACGTTGCCCATAAAACTCATTACCATGTTGTATTAATGTAATATGGAAGTGACTGTGTCATTGATGGTACTACAGAAAAAAAGCCTCAAAAAAAAAAAAAAAAGTATTATTCAATTTCTGTATGATTGTTCTGTGTAAGAAAGAAAAAATGTGAATGTAGAATCATAGAATCCTTGGAGTTGGAAGGGATCTTTGAAGGCCATCTGGTCCAACTCCCCTGCAATGAACAGGGATGCCTACAGTAGATAGGAGCTCAGCCCCATCCAGTGTGACCACGGATGTCTCCAGGAAAAGGGCACCCACAACCTCTCTGGGCAACCTGTGCCTCACTGCCCTTGTTGTAATAGTCTTTTTCCTTATACCAAACCTAAATCTTCCATCTCCCTCAAAAAGAAACTGATGATCATTATGTATCGTTCTTTACTATAATTGTATCACTTAGACAGTCGTGAATATCCAGTAATTTTGCAGGGCTGGAACTAGAATGTGGGAGAAAAGGTTTCCATGCTTGTGGTTCACTCTTTTCTACCTACAGCTTTATGGTGTTTCTTCAGCTGGATTCTATTCACATGATATCATGATATCATACATCCCAGGACAGGCAGGAGTTTCTGATGCATTACCTGGAATCTAGGCCCTCAGTGCTCTCTGAGAAAGATTGGTGGAAAAAAAAATCTTAAGAGCACTTTGCTTCAGGTCGCAATTGAGTCAAGAACCTTCAAATGAGATTTATAGCAAAATATTGAGATTTGTTTAAGTCAGCACTGTAGCTGAGAAAGAACAGGAAAATAAATTAGTTTTTCTCTGAATTAAATCCTTGATCTGGTTGATGGAGCAGCCACAGAAATGTGTATACTGGCACAGAATGAAATGAGAACGATCTGCAAAGGCTGGTGTGTAGGAGTGAGTTTTGGACCATCTTTTCCAGTGGCCGTGTCAGTTTAAACTGATCACGAAACTGCAGTGCCATTGTGTGGTTAAAATTCTAGCCTCAGCTTATGTGTGTCTGTTGAGAAAGGTAAATGAGCATCCTAAAATTTCACTTTGACTTAAATATTCTGAAGTTTGCGGAGACAAGTGTTTGCCTGGGAGAAGACTTAGGTCTCCTCATGGGTACCTGCCAAACTATACTGGCTTTTGTAGCTCTTATTTCTGAGCCACAGGTAAGGAGAAGATAAGATTAAAGAACTGTTTCCTAGGAAGCATATCACATGGTTTTGCATTGGTAGCAATGAAAGCCAGGATAACCTGTTTCATGCTTTCGCGTAGCTCTGAAAGAAACAAGAAAAGGGACTTGAAAATCTAATAAACATTTCTGAGGGTACTAACTTGGGAGGAAACAATACTACGTGAATTCTCGTACTTCAACTTTTCTTGGCTTGAAAGATTTCTTTAATTTTTTTTACACACAAAAAATGTTTGCAGCAAACGTTTTGATTATTTAACAGGAGCAGCTTCTGGATTCATTTTCCAGTAGAATTTGAATTTTTAATTTAACGTTGGATATCTGATTCCTAAATGGATTTCCATGAATACCTCTGCAGCATCTTTCCATTGTGCCCTTGACCTCTTTCATTGCCAGGCAAACACTTCAGGATATGATGTTAACTAGAGCTTTGTTACAGAGAAGTACTGTCTCTGCTACCACCTCTAAACCTTGTTTTATATTTTGTTAAAATAGTCCACAATCTATCAGTCTTTGGTGGATCTACGAACCTGTTGAGCATGCAGGCAATTTCTGATCTGAAAATAGTCTTCTCTTTAATCTGTTGTTCTAAAAGTTAAAGAAGTTTCTATGGCTTTCATTCTCTGTGCTGAAATGAACTGCTTTTTTCTGAGACCTTAGTTTGGGCAAGGCTGATGTCACTAGATTAGACTGAAAAAAAGGAGAAGCGAATAGTTTTTCTTTTCCTTAAGAAAAATCAGGAGTAATCCGGCCTTCCTCACAGAATAATTTAAATTATGGCATCCATTTCTCCAGAACAGATTAATGTTTTAGAGCAGTGGGAACCAGCTTTGCAGTTAAATTAGCTTGTGAGCTCTATGAAATATTATCTAAATCCCTAATTGCATTTGTTTTAATGGATTTGGCCAGTGAAGGATACCAAGTTTAAAATGGCGTTTCAGCTTGTTGCTGTTATAGTTTTTAATTTTGAGTATGTGAAATCTGACTACTTTGACAAAGTTAAAAGTACGGTCTGTAGTGTGTTGTATAAGTCAGCTTTACAATTAAATTTTTTGAGCACGTTTTGTTTGCAAATCTAAGTATTCATAGCTCAAGTTCTTGTTCAGAAGTAATCATTTTTAGATTACTTGCTATTTTTTTTTTTTGGACAATAAAATGGATTTCAGGTACTTCACATAGAGCTATAGATATATATTTTTTAATTTTTGTAGGCAACTTACCTAAAGCTGCTTTTTCTTCTTGTTAGAAATTCCAGCAGGCTTGAATAAAGCTTGAACATATGTTTCTGATTAATTTGCAAGCTTTCTGCAGGGAAATTTGCAAGTAGACCAATAATATGACTGCAAATATTTTTGTTTAATTTAAAATGCGTGCCTTATTGCTGTGTTAAAAAAATAAAATAAGAGGCAAACAAAAACCAACAGTGTTATGCCATGCATAAGCAAGTGCTCAGCTGGGGTTATGCCTTTGTGTTACATTGGCAGATAAAAGTGACAGCCAGGCTGAATGCTGTTGTGCTTGCTGCTGTCCGTGCGTTTAATTTTTTAGATGAGTTCTTTTTAAATTATGGTTTGCGTAAATTAATTCTAGTCTTTGATATTGAACAGTAATTGCATTTTTCTGCAATTCTCCTTTCCTTTTAGCCTCTTAATCTATCTTTGTTACAAGTATTGTGAACCAGAAGTGCCCCATCCAGTCTAGATATGAGCTCTGCCTGCTACTCTAAGAGAAACAGCTTTGGGTTTACATTCGTTGGGTACAACCCCATGTCCTGTTGCTGGTCACCAGTCCACCCCTCTGCTCCTCTTGGGAGTAGAGGTTGACTGGAGAAGGGAGAAGCTCAAGAGGGCATTTTGACTAGACTAGTATTTCTCAACCAATTGCTCATGGATCTCTCATTGTCTGTAAATAGGTAATTTAAAAGAGAGAAATAAGAGTAGTAGATACTACGTTTAACTTAACCCTAACTTGAGATGAAATAGAAATTACTGTGGTAATGCTGAAAAAGAAGATAAGTCTTTTCTGTAGAAGGGTTGACCAGAAATGATGCCACCATCAACTTCAGTGCAAGATAAAGTCTAGCTGTTATTCTTGACGTCTCTTTGACTTCTTCAGAAATTCTGGTTGGATACTCCAGTTGCTCATTGATTTTTATTTTATTTATTTATTTATTTATTTTTACTCAAAAGCTTGCCACAAATTACTTCTCATATCAAGCTTATTATTTGAAGTCCTTCCTTCATGTTGTGCATATGTAGGTTATAAATGTTTCATCAGTTCCAGTTTCATCAGCAGGAGTGCTACACGCTTCTCTTGTTTAACTAGTGGTAGGACATAAAGGAATGGACTCAAGATGTGCCAGGGAAGATTCAGGCTGGACGTTAGGAAGTACTGCTTTTCTGAAAGAGTGGTCAGGTGCTGGAATGGGCTGCCCGGGGAGGTGGTGGAGTCACCGACCCTCGTGGTGTTCAAGGAATGTTTAGATGCATTGATGGACGTGGTCTAGTGAGAGTGATAGGTGGACAGTAGGACTGGATTATCTCATCGGTCTTTTCCAACCTTGGTGATTCTATGATTCTGTGCTAAATATTTATATGATATGCTGTTCCCATGGACTTCTGAGTATCTATAGAGTTGAGAAGGTGATTGGTTTTGCTAAGGGGGGAGGGGGACGTAAAAATGTTACAGGACTATTCAAATCACTTCGGAGGAAAGGGAGATGAGGATAAAAGCAAATAAAGAGCAAGATGTGTATTTCTTATTTTAAAACCTATATAGTCTTCCCCTTTCCCAGACTAGTTAACTGAAGTTGGAGAGAGAGATTGTTTTTATAACAGATGTTAGCTACAGAGTTGCTGGAGGCCCCTTTAAACTACTTACAGTGGTGTTCAGTGTTTCAAAATTAAAAAGTTTGTTTACAGAAGGTAAGATTTCCCTGAAGTGTATTAAATAAGCAACTTCCACCTAAAAATCAAATTGAAATACCGATTCAGTAAAACATCTGTGCTTTAGGTTCTAGCCACCAGTTGCCATAAATTAGTTTTGAGTATGTTTGCATTTAACTTTTTCCCCTTTTAAGGAGCTAGGCATGCCATATAATGTTCCTGCTTAGCACAGAACAGTTGCAGAATTTACCAGCTGCACCTTTAACTGTTTGATATCCTGTAAGCAGAAGTAAGTTCTGGAAGTGTCAGGCTGATGTAACAGTGCTTCGTATGGAGAACATTAGTTGTTCCTAGATTAGATTTGTAAAATGTAAACAGGTTCAAGATTACAATCATGCTAACACCATCTTCCCAGCAAGAAGAAATTTATCTGTTCATCAGTGTCTGTAGGAGCTTGTTACGTGTGCTTGTGTTTTGTAAAGTCTGTCTGAAAATGCAATACTCTCTGTGGAAATGGAAAAGTATTGTCCTAGGAGACGAGTCATTGATGATCATCTGGTGGTAATTTAATATGAAAAGTACAAACAGATCTACCCTGCAAATTAACAGCCACTTTACATGCTGTTACTTTCAGCACAGGTATAGGAATACATTTTGTTTATATAATTCCCAATGAAAATGGGAGGTCACTAAAATACTTAAGACTGTATTTTTTTGTAATATAAAGTTATACTGCGTTGCATTTGGCTTCTTTGTGGGTAGTTTCTGGGATTTGGGTTTTTTTTTTTTTTTTAACAGGTCACCAATTAACATTTTATATCCATTTGACAGTGTAGATTTTATTTGTATGAGACAGAACAAATTGATGGGGTGAAACCATTCTGTACGAGATGACATGGAGTAGTCAATGAAATGAACTTTGTTGATAGTCATATCTTTGTATGATACTGTCAGTATAGTCTCTGCCTTATAGTTTTAAATCCTTACTAATGGATGGATCTCAGGATCGAAGGCACTTTTGAGAGCTCTCCTAAGACAGGCTTTTATTATTATTGTGCACCAACTACTTTTTGTTCTTCTGTGTGCCAGTGTGGCTCTTTGAAGACAGTTGGCCATTACTGCTGTGCTTTAGCTTTCTAAAGGTGCTTGTGAGGGAAGGCTGTCAGAAAGAGTCGTGAGATTTGATAATCCTACTTGTAATCCTCTTTATTGAACATCTCAAAGTGGCTTTTGTGTTATGAGTGAAAATCTGTCCCACGTGTAGCCACTGAGAAGTATCTTCTCCTGCTACTTCCTCAGCAAGCTAAAATGGGATCTGTAGTGAAAAACGGTGGAAAGTCTCTTAGAGGAAAGAATCTGTATATAAAGGATGATACTGTGTCACTACCTGCATTTGCAAATTGTGGAGTCTGCAAATCTGCAAATGTCTGTATGTAAATGGCCAGGTGGATCTTTTGTCCAACTGTCCTCTGACCTGTTTTGATATGTAGGTTCTGGGACTGTCTGCCTTACTTCTATTCTCTTTTCTGCTTGCCAGTGTGTCTGCCAACATGTGCCTGGCATTAAACCTCTTCAGAATGAAAAAGGAGGAGTCCACTTTTATCCTGAAGCATTGATGAAAGGTGGTTCTACTTCAGCTGTTGGAAATGTTAACGAACGGCTTAAACCTAGCTGAATATAGACTATGGTACAGACTGCTCACAGCTGCTTTACTCTTCTCTTTTGGAGGCAGGCTTTTTGACCCTCTGGAGTTTTCCATTTCTCTCCCTTTTTCTTTGTCTTTTTCTCTCATATTGGCTGCCACCCACATGGTTTTTCCTTCAGGTTCTTTCTCTAGCCAGAAAGACTGGGCATAATTTCCTTGAGATGCCTTCTTAGGGTCTTCTGGAGAGAACTGTCGGAAGCCATTCAAGGAACCTGCCTTTCCCACAGGCTAAAACACACACTGAGAAACAAGTCATAGACCTGCAAGACTACCAACCTAGTAATATGGCAGTCATAATGTTTTATCACTGCCAACCTTCTGTGTCCGCTTACTGCTCAGAGATTTAGCTCATCCCGAGAGCTGGTTTCCATTTGTCTCAGCTTTGTAGCAATTGAATAAATTTTGTCTTTTCTTAATGAATTAAATATAGGAGCAAGGTGTCTGAGCTCCCTTTGTTGTTCTGTCAACAGACATTCTGTATATATGCTGAATAGTTGTTGTTTTTCACAGATGCACCTGAAATATAACTTGACTACATGAATCACACTGATGTGTAGAATTTAATTGCATTGTTTACTTTAATCTTCTTCAAAGAGCCAAGAGCTTTTGAGTGTTATATTTGGAAATGTTAAGTCGCTTTGCATACACTGCAGCAGCATCGGAAAAAAAAAAAAAAAAAGCACACCTTATCACCTCACCGTGCTTTTGTGTGTAATTCACTTCATTAAGGCATTTGATGTTGATTTTGTTTTGCCCACCACAGGTTTTGGCTGAGCTTTGTGATGCCTCGTTAAGAGATTTGTTATTGAAGTCTGAGGACTAATCAGGGGCTGTGTCTGTTCAAGGGGACCTTTCAGTGTTTCGTGTGGAAAGCAGAGCAGATTTGTGTTGCATTTGTCCTTTGACCTAAGTCAAAAATCCAATGAGCAGTTATTGAAAGAGGATGAAAACTCTAAGTAGGAAAAAAATACCCACTCTCCTCTGCCTTTAAGGTGTGTTGAAGAGAAGTTGTGCACAATAATGGGAAAAATGCATAACAGCTTCCCTTTGGCTGCAGTCGGCAGCCTGCACGCCGTAAATGATGAGATAATAGGATATTTTATGAGCTGTGCAGTTTTAGCTTGTGCTTCTGGCCTTACTGTGAGGACTGTTTATAGGGTTTTTTTCCTGTGTCCTCGTGGTTTAAGTTAATGCTCTGGAATGGAGATGAATCTCTGGGAAGATGACTGACAGCAAAATCCAAAAGGCAGTGTGCCTGTACCTTCCTGTGCTTGCTGTCTGCTGCTGCCAGACAGCCTCGTTAGCACTCAGTGCTTCGTGCCCACTGCCACAGATTGGCTGCCAGCAGGAAGGGTCTGCAGCCCATCACACCACCCCTCCAGGTCAGAGCTGCACTTTGCATCCAAGGAAAGCCTGCAGGGATCCGCACGCATTCTGCTGACACGTTGGAGAGCGGGAGTGTTCAGACAGAGAGGAAATACTTATTCCATCTCCTTCTTAGCCAAAGTGCGAGCCATTAAACATTCGTTTGCTGTCTGATTCCTCCTTTTTGATCTCCGTTTCTTCTGTGCTTGATCTGGAGGACTAGATTGCCTAACAGGCTTTCATTTGGTGCTTTCACTAGTGAGCGTGGTAGTTGACAACGTGCACAGGTGTGCATAGATATTAATTAATAGGAAAAAAAGCATGTTTCTGTATCCTCGGATCCAATCAGAGCCTGGTGTATTTGGTCAACAGCTCTGGTGCTTGAACTGTACTTGTACTGCCCATATCTGTAAAAGTAGTCAGAAATGTGTTGGTTTGATCATCGTCCTGCTGGTGCACTGTTGTGTTTGTAAAGGAGGTGTCTTATTTACAGGGCGATGCACCAGTTTGGCTCTGGCACCTGAGTATGCATGATGAACTTTTGAACCTGCAGTACAGCCTGTGGGATTGATACTGTTCTAAATAAGTGAGCATTTGGGGTTTGCCTGGACATGATGTAATGAGATAATTGCAGAACCATTTGGCTTTTAACCGCAGACGTAACCTTTCTTTTTTTTTTAATGTACTTTATTTAGCTTCATAAAATAAAAAGGCATTAATCTTAAGTCTCTGCTGCTTCATCATGTGATGGATTGGATGACACGAAACTCCTCCGAAACTTAGTTTTAAAGAATGTCAGTGTTATTTTTAAGTGTCTCCAGCAGGAGGCTTTCTGTCTGGAAGGAATCCTGAAGACGTCTGTGCAATAGCAATGCAAAATGAACTGTTACAGCAGTGATTTCTTTTGTGTGCGGCATGGTTAAACACAGGGTGCAGCAGCTGACTGCTTACCTCTGCTGTTGCAGTGGTGGTGTATGGGAGATCTAGGGTGTTCCGTGTGTGCTAGCATTTATGATTTTTTTCAGCTAGAATTCATCTAGTAGAATCGGTGACAATGTATTATTTGTATTTCTTTGATGCGGAAATGTTGTTCCCCAAAAAACTGTATAATCAAAGAGGTGCACGTTGCTTTCACAGTTTTGTAAAGTATTGCAAGAGCGACTATAATAGGAACAGCAAGTTTCAATCTGAAGGTTTCTGTTGTTGTTATTTGGATACCCACCACACAGGTGTATGTGCACGTTAAAAGTCAAATACTAGTTTAATAAGATGTGATTATCACTAATCACATACAAAAAATAAATTGTGTGCACCTGTTGTCTACCAGGTACAGGCAGAGCCTTACAACTTACTGTATGTGAAATTGTGGTAAAACTGTTGATTTGACTGACCACTAGGTTGTTAGACATTTAATGGTTTAATATTACATTGCCTTTAGATAGTGGATGTTTTTAATACGAAATAAATAAGGCTTAGACACTTAACTGCTTACAAGTCAGGGAAATACAGAGTTCAAATGACTCCATTAGTCTTCAGATCTTTAAAGGAAAACAGGAGTGTTGTACAGGGAAGCCAACTTAATTATCGACCAAGTACAGGTTTAATATTTTGATTCTGAATAAAGAAATAATGATTGAACGACAGTAAAGAGAAGATTGTTTAAATTTCTACCTCAACCACAGGTGAATGCATAGCCTAGATTAAAGCATAGCAGTTGTCCACCTATGAAGCATTTTTAGCAAAAGATGGAAGCTTGAGTCATGTTGGAAAAGAAAATTATAGTCTTTTGAATTAAATATGGTACAGAGCTTGATGCTGTCTGCAGTGAAAATTTTCAAATAGAACTTATTTTTTCCTGTTTTTTCGTGTGTCTCACAGGTCATAAATGTTGATGGAACGATGAGGAAAACCCTCTTAGAAGATAAACTTCCGCATATATTTGGGTTCACGCTGCTGGGTGACTACATCTACTGGACTGACTGGCAGAGGCGAAGCATTGAAAGAGTTCACAAGATAAGGGCTAGCAGAGACATTATTATTGATCAGCTGCCAGACTTGATGGGCCTTAAAGCAACAAGTGTTACCAAAGTTTTTGGTAAGTGTGGTCCATCGTAGAGTGAGTCTAAAGTAGTTTCTAGAAGCTCTTGCTTTCACTAAGCAGCTGTTCATCACTTGTAATGAGAATAACTACGGTCTTTAGTGTTTGAAACATTTTAAAGGAAAGCTGCACTTGTTTTTGTAAAGTTAGGAAAATAGAGTGTTGCGAAAGAAATTTGGGCTTCCAATTTTATAATGATATTCAACCTAAGTCCTGTGCATCTTCCACCACACTCTGAATTTTTGTGAGAAGAATTTTATTCCTGGCTCTGATCTTTAGAAGTTCTGATGCTCACAGGATTGCGCCATTTTTTGTTGCCCTTTTCCAGTACCAAGTCCCAGTGTTCTTCCGTTGGCAGAATATAT
>JAOWBP010002559.1:13165407-13178278 GCA_028571105.1 Tragopan temminckii
TGCTCACAGGATTGCGCCATTTTTTGTTGCCCTTTTCCAGTACCAAGTCCCAGTGTTCTTCCGTTGGCAGAATATATTTTACTACATGGAATGATACAGGCAGAGTTAGTGGCTATTACAGAGATACCTGAACGCAAACAGCACTCTAATTTTTAACATCTCAGCAATTAAATCTTGCCCAGAGTGTTTAGCAAGTAGGTTGAACTGTAGAAAACTCTCACAATCATGTTTTACTTGAAGGACTGTCAAGTCTTCAGATTGTAACTTGGTATAAGTTGACATCAGACTGTATGTCTTAAAAAAGGAAAACTAAAAGCTGGATGTGACTGACCTTGGAGATTTTTTATTTTTATTTTTTGTGATAGCATGTCTTTATCCCTGGTTCCAACTGATGGAGAACGACACTCGTTTGTCTTTTGATCCTTACTTTTCCCTCCTTACTCCCACACTGCCTGGTCGTGGTCATTGACTTGAACAAAATAAATGAGAGATTGTAGTGATTGAACAGCTGGGAAAGAACTGCAGTTATCCAGTTCTTTTCTCATTATTTTGTATCATTGAACTCAGACACATTTTTAAAACTGATGATTTCAAAGAGGTATAAAGATGGAGTACTGGACCAAAAATAGCCAGACTGAATGTGGATAATTGCTTGCATTCAGTAAAGGAACTAATCTTTGGTGAAGCTATAAAATATGTTTGTGGCAGTTCTTCATATATAGGAAGGGGATGGAACCAGCCTCCTAATGTCTGGCTAGAGGAAAAGAAACAATTTTGAACGGCTCTGTTAACAATGCATAGAGTTAACTTATTTTGAAAATTTATAGTTGCACTACATTTTCACTCAGCTTTACCCCTTCTTTTACCCCATCTCGATAATACACCAGTATGTTTTGTTTTGTTTTTAAGGAACTAATCCATGTGCAGAGAACAACGGAGGCTGCAGCCATCTGTGTTTCTTTACACCCCAGGAGACCAGGTGTGCCTGTCCCATTGGCCTTGAGCTGTTGAGTGACATGAAGACTTGCATCATTCCTGAAGCCTTCTTAGTTTTCACAAGCAGAGCAGCAATTCACAGGATTTCCCTTGAAACCAATAATAATGATGTTGCTATTCCTCTTACTGGAGTCAAGGAGGCATCTGCTCTGGATTTTGATGTTTCTGATAACAGAATCTATTGGACTGATGTTAGTTTGAAGGTATTACTGACATGTGAATTCCCTGAATATAAAGCCACAGAGCAGTTTCTTTGATCTAACAAAGGTCTCTGTTACATGATCTATCCTGCAGTTGCTAGTGTTGTCATTGAATTGCATCCAAGGAGACTCTTGGAGATGGAGACAGTTGCATTGTTGAATGCACAGTTGGGTGACAGGCATGTTCCCATTTCAAATAAAAATTCAAAATGTCTGCTCATGCTGAATGCTGAAGTCTCGGATGCTGCGTATGCTGCATCCATATGTTTATTGTAGAAATGCTGTTTTCATGTCACGTAGTAAGCTTGGCAACCCCCCAAGCTTTTTACCACCTTCCAATTTTGATTTGGAAGACAACCCTACTTAATATTCGCTTCTGGCAAGTGAACTTTGTATTGGTTACTGTTAGCCCTAAACTCCATCTTGGCACAGAATAGGCCAGGGAGCTTGTCTGGTTTTCTCCATGTCATGTTAATTGCCCCCTGCTCATCCCCATCTCTTCTTAAGTGCTTGTGTTCTCTAGCAGTTTGAAATTCCCTTCTCATGTGTTTGGTTCATATCCAGGTGAATGCTGAAGTGAACATTGTGTTCTTTGTCAGTGTTACTTTTTGAAGTGAATTAGGTAATGGTAGAAAACAGCACATTCTCTTCACTGGAACTGAATTTCTCTGTTTAGCCTCTTAATAAGTTTTCCAAGAACAGTTGTAGTTGTCTTGCCAAGGTACCTAAACCATAATAGGAAAAAATTCACTTGTAGGGCTAGTTTACATACCTCTCTAAGACTAACGAGGGTTGTGCTTCAGCACTAGAAGTACTGATGTGGATACCTTTACTCTAGGAACAGTGCCAATATAACAAACTAGTGTGCTACAGACATGATAACTAAATAAATCTCAGGCAAGCATGTGGAAAGCTGAGACTGTGGTTGTCTTCACCATTGGTAGTGGAAAATGCATTACTTCAGCTACATCATTCAGATCTTAGTCTGATTCTGTGTAGAACTGGGCAACATTTTACTTGTATGCAGCCTCCTAAGTTATCCACCATGCTGTGCTTTCACATACATATCACATACATTTCAGCATATCTGAGTTTTCGTTCCCCCGTCCCTCCACCTTCTGCATCTTGACTGCAGGTAGTGTAACTTAAGAGCCCTCCTCCTGTTTTCATACTGTTCTCCTTGATGATCACTACATCCCTAATCTCCTATAGCCTCTGGTTATGTGAGGACTCATTTTCGAAAGTGTTATACTTTTTCTGAGGTGTGGGTTATACGTGTAAAAATATAAAACATCTCATAGTGCGAAGATGCTACCAAAAGTAGATAATCATACACTGATCCTGGGTGTTCCCAGTGGTATGTCTGGAGGTTGTTTCATTGTTGGGAGCGGCTTATTTATGTATATACAGTCCTTGCCCTATGACTTATTTTGCTGACTGTATAGAACTAAAGTACAGATAGGATCAGCAAATTTGCCGAAGATGACTGATCATGAGAAAAAATTAATTCTCATTTTGCTGAATTTGTAACTTAGTCCTTCAATTTAAAACATTATAGAGAATTAAATACTTCAATATATGTGTATTTTTATGTACAAACAGGAGAAAGGAAGAAGGGTCAAGGGAGAATCTGCAGATATACTGCGCTTTCTGAAAGTCACATCCTTTTAAAGCTTTTTGAATTGGTCATAAGAAACCATTAACCTTTCTGAAAATTCAAGTCTCTTTATCCTGTAAACTGCTGCATGTTTTTTTGACAACAGACATTTTTAAAAAGTAACACCAATAGATTGTTGGTTTTTTTACTAACCTCTTTGTAAGCTAAATTTCATTACTTTTGAATTACTTTTTATCTTAGTGAAGTATCTATACATCCTTAAATACTTTTACACAATTGTTTTCCAGACCATAAGTCGAGCTTTCATGAATGGGAGCTCTGTTGAACATGTGATTGAATTTGGGCTAGATTACCCCGAGGGAATGGCTGTAGACTGGATGGGAAAGAACCTCTACTGGGCTGATACTGGAACTAATCGAATTGAGGTAGCCCGCCTGGATGGACAGTATAGGCAGGTCCTTGTGTGGAAGGACTTGGACAACCCAAGGTCTTTGGCTCTTGATCCTACCAAAGGGTAAGGGACAGTTTTGTTTCTTTCTACTTGTATGTGACAGTGTATTTGGCAGATGGTTTCTTCAGGGTCATAAAAATATATGATAAAGGCTTGTAAGCTCCAGAACCCTGAAGGTCACAATGAAAAATTGAGAATTGTGAATCATATTTTTCCTTCTTTCTTTAAAAAAAAAAATAAGTGCTTTACCATATGCTAATTAACTGCCCATAACTGCGTGGTTATTCCCAATTTTTTTCTTTTTTAAGCAAATTTAGAAAACAGAGCTGAACTCAATCTCATGAAGTTGTTCGTTTTGTTCCACTTCTCATTGCAGGTACATGTACTGGACAGAATGGGGAGGTAAACCTAGGATCGTTCGAGCATACATGGATGGAACAAATAGCATCACTTTGGTGGATAAAGTGGGTCGTGCCAATGACCTCACAATTGATTATGCGGACCAGCGGCTGTATTGGACTGACTTAGACACCAGCATGATCGAATCGTCAAATATGCTAGGTAATCTGCTATTAGATTGCATCACAGAATTACTCCATCAAGTAGAGAAATCTGCAGTGGCCGCAATAAAGCAACTGAACAGAGTTGTAGGGTGTTTTAGTTGAATCCTTTGAATTATTGTCTCTGTAATGAAATGTTAAATCACTTATCTTTTCCCCTAAAATGTTGAGTTTATTATGTTCATTAGACCTAAAACCTGCATGTGACTAATTGGTGGTAAGTAGTAATTGGAAAAAGTTGAAATAACATGATTAATATTAAATCTTCATGTATATCTTGTGTATTTTCATATTTTCCATTAGGATTCCTTTTATTATTTGCATGTGGTATGCTATGGTTTAGTAAGCTTTTTTGTTGAAATAAACATAATTAATTGAATGAAAGGAGATAATTTTGGTTTTTTTTTGCAGCTGACATAGAGCTTTAATATCCTTTAACTGTCCTATAATTATAAAATAGTCTTCAAGGTATTAGGTAAGGCAGATTCATGTTCATTTGTGAGAAAACAGAGGTTATGTAAGTTTCCAAATACCACTCAGTGAATCCATGCTAAAATCAGAGGTGGAATCCAGAAGCTTGTGACTTGACATCATACATTCCATTTCCAAGGAGAGGCCTTTGTTAGATGGAATCAGCAGCTCTGGTATCCCAAAATAAAGAACAGGGCTGATGAGTCCAACATGCAGTATTTAAGGAAACTCATACAGGATTGTTGTAGCAATTCTCTGCTTGATGACATGCAGTATTTCCCTGCAACCCATTTATTTTTACTTTTATATCTTCCATGAAAAGATACCAGTAGAATGAGATTTATTTTAAGATGTTGTTATGAGCCCATGCCTTCTTGGTAAGGGGAACCTACTACAAGGATTGATGTTCTTTTATCTGGAGATCTTATGCTTTAGTTGAGAGAGAAAGAGAGAGGGAAGAAACCCGTAAAAAAAACTGCTAATGGAAAAAAGACTTTTTCACACATTTTGAGTGAACTTAACTAGAAACTAGAATTGAACTGAATTGACTTATAGAAACTTAAAAATGCTGTATCAGCATTTTTTACTGACCCTTTGCAATTCCTTATGGTTCTGTACACAAATACATACTGAGCTGCAGGTCTTCAGTTTCAACTGATGAGCTAAATATGTTCAAGTAATTACTTTGATAGTTTTTCAGTAGACCACTGTGTGTGACCAAGAAGAAGTAGTATTAGAAGAAATCATACATTATTCTCGTGATTACTGTGTATCAGTTTTGACTTACGTATGCATTATCTTGATCTCCAGCTACAGTAAAATGATGTTTATTCACAAGATGGTGTTAGAGATGGATGTTTAGAGAAAGGATGTTCTAAAAAGCCATAACAAAAAACAAACAAACAAAAAAAAACAGTTAAAGCTTAGGAGAGCAGAGCCATGCAGTTCTGGATTCCAAGGCTAATGGTGACTTTGGCTTTGGGATAAGTTCTGCTGAATGAATGCTGCTACTTAGAAATTGTTTTAAGATTGCTTCGTTTTCCAGAGTTTTGGTGGGAGGTGTTTTCCATCCAATGTATGATCTGTCAGAGCTCTCGCTAAAATTCTGTATTTACTTGGAGAAACAAAATAGCCAGAGGCAGATTTGGACTAGAAGCTAATTGTGGTCTTGAGAAGAAACATAATATTCAAATAATCTGTGGTAAATAAACCTAGTTTTTGAGCAGAACCTATGGTTAGCATTAGTTTGCGGTGAGGAGGGGTGCTGAAGCTAACACAGCTGTGTGCTTGTATTTTTAGTTAGCAGATTCTAAAGACTTGGGTAGGCTTCCAGCAAGTGGACTCATCAATTAAGGCAGTATTGTTAGGCTAGAACTGAAAATAGTGTTCTGTAGAATAACAGTATTGGGTATTTGTGTGAGTAAGGGAGGTATGGTGCTGATAAAGGCTTCATCTTCATGTAAAGTGGCAGATTCATAAAAGTTAGTGTTTGAAAATGTTTAGGGGACTGATTTATATTAAGACTGTGGTAGTGGATCTCTGGCAGAGGCCGTCTAATGCTCTAGAGGTGTTAAATCTGTTTTGAGTGTTGCTAACTGAGCCACCAAGTGTGACAGTGTTGGGATTTCTGCCAAACAAACGGTTTCAAAATCACTTTAGGTTTCTGTGTCTTGAATTATACTGCAAATGATTTGTTTCTTGAGTAAAATGCTATAATTTTTCTTAGTTGGTTCTCTGTGAATCTCAAGTTTGGTATTCATTGCTGTTGTGCATATTGATTTTGTTGTTGATCTGAGTGATTTCTTGGAGCTGGTAGCATTCTTGAATGTGCTTTTCAGAATCTAATTGGAGTGTTATGCATAAGAAATAGAGCAGTATTTGTTGAAATGGCAATACACTGTCACAATTTCAAACTGCTCCATAGTCAAGAGGTTACCAGGTAAGGTTTTTAAATGCAAATACGTAGGTTACTTCTTCAGCAGGTACTGCTTAATAACGAATCCCATGATAATGACTTGGGGAAATGATAATGACTGAGTTTTGATTTAAAAAAGAAAGAAAAAACTTTTTTTTAATTGTCTGTCATATTCTCCATTTCGTGACCTGGGAATTGTGCTTTACTTGATTTTCATTATTTTTGCAGGACAAGAACGAGAAATCATAGCAGATGATCTACCTCATCCATTTGGATTGACCCAGTACAGTGACTACATCTACTGGACAGACTGGAATCTTCACAGTATAGAAAGAGCAGACAAGACCAGTGGGAAGAACAGGACACTTATTCAGGGCCATCTGGATTTTGTGATGGATATTTTGGTCTTCCATTCTTCACGTCAGGATGGCTTGAATGATTGTGTGCAAAATAATGGTCATTGTGGTCACCTGTGCCTTGCCATACCAAATGGATTTAGATGTGGCTGTGCTGCTCACTATACCTTGGATCCCAACAGCAGGAACTGCAGTTGTAAGTTTCTTCTGGGCACCAGGTGCTTGTGATTACTTTCAGTACAGAACCTTGTGGGCAGCTCAGCAGCACCCAGATACTTGTTCACTAACCCACAGCACAGGGGAATAGGATCGGTCAGAAGGGTGCATGTGAGAAAGTTCTAATTAAATGGGAAGACAGACTCTGTAACTCCAGATGCTTCTCACTTCTTCCTCCTTTCCCCCAGTTTTATTGCTGAGCATGACATCATATGGAGTGGAACATCCCTTTGGTCTGTTTGTGAGATACTGTCCTTACAGTGTCCATACCCAGCTTCTTGTGCAGCCCCGCCTGATGGGCTGGTGGGGCAACGTGAGCAGCAGAAAAGGCCTTGAGGCTGTGTAAGCACTGCTCACCAGTGACTAAATTGTAGGTGTGTTATCAGCACTGTCAAAAATCCAAAACATAGGACTACACAAGCTGCTGTGAAGAAAATTGTCTCAGCCGAAACCAGTACAGTCTCCACCCCTTATTCCATACACTGTCATGCTCAGGTCCTGTGCTATCCAATACATTCTCATTAACCACAACCTCCATTCTCATCCTTCGTTTCTCATACAGATATTATTCCCTTAGTCTGTTACTCCCTTAACCTGTTCTGCACAGCCTTACCCATGGGCCGTGGTCCCTTTATAGGCATATTTGCTTCATCATGGCCTTATCTATGGTTACAGATATTACGGGGTATACCTGCTTCAGTGTGGACTTATCCACAGGTCACAGTCCATCTGACTTGAATTCATGCTGTAATTCCAGTCTGCCCAGTACAGCAGCAATGCAACAGTAGTAGTTCCCTGGCCAGCTGCCAGCCCAGGCTCATGTTCATAGCTATTATCAAACTGTTTCCAGGCACAGTAGAGTAAGATGATAAGGAGTGCAGCAAACAGCAGAAATGCAAGCGGCAGCCACTAACAAGTGTTCCCAATACACAGTAAGCAGGCAAGTTCTGGGGCATGAACAGGGCCTGCCAATTAGTAGCTAAACAATCATAAATATAGTCTAACACACTCCAGACAAATCTGCTATTATCTCGAACTCTTCATGCTTCATTCTGGGTGCCAGGAAGGACAGTTGTGGGTTAAATCTGGTAGGCAGCTGAGCGCCATGCAGCTGCTCACTCACTCTCTGCAGTTGGGGTGTCAACAAGAGTTGTACTTCAGCACCAAACACTTCCAAATCAGCTCAAACCTCTTCATACACTGCCGGTATCTCTTATTTGGAGTACAATAGAACTCACATACTCTATATCCCCAACCTATCCCCATCCTCCAAAAGCCTGGTGGTTGATCTGAAGTCTCTTCTGCTGCTTTCTGCCAGAGGCTTCAACTTCTCTCTGGCTGCAGTGTTGAGTGCTTTTTTTTTTTTTTATATATATATATATCTCATGCTGCTTGACTGGCCAAAGGGACACTGTATGAACTAGCTCCCTTTTAATTTATTCAGAGGCTTGCTGTTGCTCAGGGCCCCATTTGAAACTGTACTTTCAAGACGCTTGGTATGAGAGGGTTTACAGTCAGACTAATTTGGAATATGCGTTCTCCAAAAATCCACAGTGCAAAAGAAAGCTTGTGTTTCCTTTTTGCTGGTTGGTGGAGACTTAGCTGTTATCTCATTGATCACAACTGTAGGGATCTGATAACTTTCATCTTGCTGTTTTACGCCTACAAACTGGGTCTTCTGTGCAGGTCCCTTGATCTTACTTGGTTTCATGTCAAAACTGACTTTCAAGAGAACTTGGACTATTTTCTTCCTTTTCTCAAAAGCTTGTTTAGTTTTCAGTGTGAATATAGTTGTCCATTTGAGATTTTATCCTCAGTGTTCTTTGTCTTTTTTGTGTTGGTTTCCAGCAGTATGTTTGACCACATAAGTCACGTTTTCTTATGCATTCTGTTTTGTCTTGTTTTCAGCTCCGACCAGTTTCCTGTTGTTTAGCCAGAAGTCTGCCATCAGCCGAATGATACCTGATGATCAGCAGAGTCCAGATATCATCTTGCCTATGCATGGTCTAAGGAATGTGAAGGCTATTGATTATGATCCCTTAGATAAATTGATTTACTGGGTAGATGGGCGTCAGAATATTATAAAAAGAGCCAAAGATGATGGCACTCAGGCAAGTTTACATGGTGTATATAATTTTGTGTGGGTTGTTCTCTGCACTTTATAACTTGCCCCTCCTGTCCCTTGCATCAAAGAATCATCAGTCTAAACTTTATTTTTGCCAATGCTTATTTACATATATTCTGTTTAATGTGAAAATTACAGAGGGCTTTCAGGATTGTGAATTTTAACGTGTACATGAAGTAGTGTAACAGAATGCAGTACACCATATGTATCTGAAACTGCAGGCCTTGAACTGTGATGTTTAGCTAAGTGTGGGCAATGAAATAAGGGAGATTCACTATCTGAATTACATTCAAGAAAAAAAACAGTAGTTTAATATCAATATTTTTTCATGCCAGTTGTGTGATCATATTGTCATCGCTGTAAAGCTCTTGCAAAATGAAGACTTTCTCTATACAAGCTGTAGTTAAATCCTGATTGAATATACGACTGACTGTTGTGTCAGATGGGGGTAGGCTTATTCACATGCTTCATTGTTCTGTTGGGTTGGGTGCATAATTGTTTTGGGCTAGCTATTCACACAACAGTGGAAAGAAGTGTGCTGTTCTTTGGGCAGTGTTCTGTGTATGTTAGCATAGCTTAACTCCCAGGACAGGATAACAGATCATTTAAAAGCTACAGTTTGAATAAGAACACAAAAGGAAATGGAGAATAGGCAACATATATTTTCCTTGTTCTGAACAGTTATCTAAACAACGTAATATGATTTCAGTGGAACTGGGCTGGCTTCTTCGTACCTCTGGGGAGTCAGTGGTTTTACAGTACCCTTTAAAGAAACAGATTGTGATTTTACTTTTTGGCCATCTCTTTTTAGACTGGGAGGAGGTCTCTTAGTATAAGCAGCTAGCTGGGTTGTGGATGAATTTTGAAGTGTTTATTTTGCTTTTTTTGGATTACACTAGGTGCTAATTGTTGCAGTCTGTCTTCTCTTTGGTACTTGCTAGGTGCAAATTGCAATGGAGATTCATCTGCTCTGCTTTCCACTAAGCTGGTCAGATAGCTTTGAAGACACAGATCCCCTGCAAATTTTGACTTACCAATTTTCACTAATGATTTTTTACTGAATTTTCTTAATTCATGCTTTTTGCAGGTGATGCTCATTACATTCATACCTGGGTAATGTTATCCTCAATTTCAGTAAAAGAACTATTCATTATTTCTAGACATGCTGTCAAGCAAGAGCAGGGATAAAGATTTAAATAGAAAAAGGAAGCATTATATTGCTATGTAGAACTTGGTGGATTAGAACCAGTTTATTGAAATATAACTTTCTTAAGTAGTGCTGTTTTGAGTGACTCATTTTGGCATAAGCTGAGTATGGAATAGTGTGTTCATCTTTCTAGACCCATACAACTTTTTTCTGCTGCTGTTTTCATTTTTGCATGGGGAATGCCCTATTAGGACACTTGAAGAAGCCACCACTTCCCTCTGACCTTCATCATCTGACTAGTAGCATTCATCTTTGAAAAGTGCTTAGATGTTGTGAGTCCTGCCATCACTATTAGTATCCAAGTGGCACTGGGATTAGGAGTACACTACGGAAGTGTCTCTAATGTTAAAGAAATAGCAGAAGCATAGTTTTCCTTTAGGGACTCCTGGTATGCTGTAGTGTTCTTCATAGAAGTAAAGTATTGAAGTGCATGTTGGATATATAGTATATAGAGAGTAGCTACTAGGTTAGTTAAATTTGAAGGCAGGTTGTGGGGGAGTTGAGGGTGGTGGTTCCTGAAACTTGACAATAATGTCCGGTTTTGTGAGGAACTTCATAATGACACAAGGGTTATGTATCATTATGTGCCAAGTAATGCTGGTACAATTGTGAGGTGAATCTGTGGCCACCTGATGTGTGAGCAAACAACTAGGTTTCATTGGAAGATCTGAATTTATAAGAAAAAGCAGATCTTAAATTATCTGCTGTGCTACAAGTAATACAGAAAGGAGCCTTTAGGAGGAGATTCAGATATATTCAGCTGGCTGGGTAACAGTACACATCTTGCCAGAAGACTGCCCTGTTTGTTCTGCTGTTTTGTTCAAGATTGTTCTGTGTGTAAACATGCACTATTGTTTTCTTCCAATTTCTGCTAATTAATTCTACGTATAGGAGGCTCCACAATTGCTTTCTGGAGAGTTTTGCATAGATTTTGTTCAGATGTTTTTCCTCGCATTCACAATTTGAATCATGTGTTTTTTTTGTTATGCTTTGTCACAGTTTCCTTGTGGTCTTAGGCTTTTCTGGATGCTCACATAGGTAAACGGTGCTTTTTGTACAGAATTGTTATGGAGCGATTAGTGGAAATCATTCTGTAAACGCTGTCTTGCAGCCTTTTACTGTCATGAGCTCTCCAAACCAAAGCCAGAACCCAGAGAAGCAGCCACATGACCTCAGCATAGATATATACAGCCATACCTTATACTGGACCTGTGAGGCCACAAACTCCGTCAACGTTCACAGACTGAATGGCGAGTCAATAGGGATGGTGCTGCGAGGCGACCACGACAAGCCCAGAGCCATTGTGGTGAATGCAGAGCGGGGGTGAGATTCCTTTCCTATACCTCATACAGAACACATTTGGGATGTGTGTCAGCTGTGTGTGCTGATGCTTAAATCCCAGTTTACTGATAGATGGCTTACCATGTGTTTGACAGATGTTGAACAACAATATGTCATAACCATGTGAATGCAATGGTACCCAGAGACTCTATCTGGAACATCTGTGGGACTGTTTTTGTACAGTGCTCAGTGTACTCTTCACAGTTCAAAAGCTGCTGTGGGGAGAGGGGGATTAGAGGAAAGATGCTAATCTTATTGGGACACTTGGACATGGTTTGTGTTTATATAAGCTTTTCTGCTTTCTCCGTTAAAATGGGAGTTTAGCTTTGCTGATCTCTTAAACACTCAGCTTTTCTATTCCAAGTTTTTAAATAACTTAAAGATAAACCTGCTTTTAAATTAAAAGAGGTCAAAATGGCAGAGAGACAAAATGGCAGTGGCTACCTAGGAGGACTGAATTAGTGATCTCTGTCCTGAACTTGTCCTTTCTTAGTTCCAGAAATCCTTTCTCTCCATTGGCTCTGTGTTCTGTTTGCTGCCACTCTTCATTTACACCATCATGAATGGCTGTGCAGTAGTGTAACCTATGGGATTGGGGAATTTGCCCTCGGGAGATTATGGAAATGTCTCAATATGCCAGTTAGCAAATGTTTGGCGTTCTGCAGCTGGTTAGATCTGGATTTTTCCTGTGGGGAGCAACAGCCACCACAGTCATCCCTGCGTAAGCTGTTCACGCTTATGGTTTCAGAACCCATGTGCAAATGTGAGGAACTTCCCCTGAGTTCTGAAGCTCTCACATAAGCAGCTCCTGCCTTTGTTTTCAGGTACATGTATTTCACCAACATGCAAGAGCGAGCTCCCAAGATTGAGCGTGCAGCCCTTGATGGCACAGAGAGGGAAGTGCTTTTCACAACTGGGTTGATCCGACCAGTAGCACTGGTGATTGACAACAAACTCGGAAAGCTTTTCTGGGTGGACGCAGATCTGAAGCGCATCGAAAGCTGTGACTTGTCAGGTATGTGGTATGCAATTAAATATTTGGAGCAGCGTGTGCCTGTGTACAGGACATTATTCCTTCTTTGATACTGACCCCAGTAGTTTTTACAGTTGCCATTTCTGTGCAGGCAGTCGCAGCTAACAATTACTGGTGGGCTTCTTTGATGTGATTGAAATAAATATGTCTGTAATGATTGCCACTCTCCAAGAGGGATGTTTGACTTTTGATATCTTTTGATATCTTGCAACTCATGCAAGATCAGATTTAAATAGGTGTTAGCCATCACAGAACCTCTAAATCACTCCCTCCTTTTATTTTCCTGTGATTTAGAAAGTTGGTGTAACTCTTCAATTTTTCTTTTTTTTAGAGTTTACAGCCTACTATATTAAGGTAGCTTAAAGAACAAACTGAAGGGGAG
>JAOWBP010002559.1:13178378-13196872 GCA_028571105.1 Tragopan temminckii
AACTCTTCAATTTTTCTTTTTTTTAGAGTTTACAGCCTACTATATTAAGGTAGCTTAAAGAACAAACTGAAGGGGAGTGGCTTTCTTCTAATAGAGATGATAAGGCAGCTGATGTGTGATTCACTAGCATTGCAAAACAGTGGAAGGAGATCGATTTGTTGCACTTTTCCCACATGAGTAAAATAAAGCATTACTTACATCCATAGGAATAGCAGCACACAGTCCTTGCAGAGATTTAATCACTGAATATGCAAAGCAGCTGACAGTGCTGAAAAAATTGAGAAATCTGCAATGTAGCACATAGGATCCAATCTCTGTGATGCCTTCTCATTGTGTGTACAAAAAAAGAAAACTCTTAAAAGAAGCACAGAGGGAAGTGAACTAGCATCAGGCAGTTAATTAATGGTATTCTAATTGGAATAAATGCTACGTTCTTATGCTTGGCTGCACTGTACATAATTTATGCAGTAAAATAGTTGAATCTAGTGCTCATTAGCATTTTTATTATGTATTCAGATTCCACAATCTCATTTTGTGTAGATGTCCAAAACTTAAATTCCAGAAGTTTAATTTAAATTCCATTTTTTCTGGACATGGAGGTTGAGTTTTCTACTTTGCTGCTGAACGGAGTTTAGAAACCTCAAAAATTGCCTGTGTTTCAAAAAGTGGTGTTTCTTTGTTTATTTTCGTTGGGTTTTGTTTGTCTTTTAAATGAGTTGGAAATTGTTTCTGTTGATCTCAGGTGCTAACCGTGTGACTCTGGAGGACTCCAACATCCTTCAGCCAATGGGCCTGACGGTGCTGGGCAATCACCTGTACTGGATTGATCGGCAGCAGCAGATGATTGAGAGAGTGGAGAAAACTAATGGGTACAAAAGAACTAGAATTCAAGGCCGAATTGCTCACCTAACAGGCATTCATGCTGTGGAGGAACTTGATATGGAGGAATTCTGTGAGTTTCTTCGAATACCTGATATTTTTCACTCTTGGTCACTGTCTCAAGCTGCAGGTTTCAATAATGCTGGCTTTAGGTTAGGCCATGGAGTGCTTTCAACTTGAGGGGCTGGACTGTAATAGAGGAGGAGAAACAAGTTTCTCATTCGTGTCCAGAGGAGGCCTTTTGCTTCCTCTGAGCAGCTAGAATATATGATTTCACAGCACTTAGTTACCTGCTTTGTACCAGGTCTCATGATAGTGAATGAACTCTCAAAGCTGTTTAGAAACAATTAATGATTGCTAATTTTTAAAGTACAACCAAGTAACAGAGTTGGAAATACCTCTATAGAGAAAGAGAAGGGAATAGGACCTGCCTTTTCTCATGGGGTTTCACACCTATTTGTAAAGCATGACAGGTTTGGCTCAGCGTGACTGATGGTATAAAAGCCTCCAATAAGGGAAGGAGAATGGGCAGGATGGTCTGAAAACATACCTTTGTGGATGTGGAATTTCTCCTTGATTAGAAGTGGAGCCATTTTAGGTGCTCCATTCTGAAAGAGATCGGTCATGTTGGACCTTATTTTTCTGGCTTGCTGACTCAATTCCTGCTCTGAGTGCTGAACTTCAAACATTCTGTGCAGGATTATTCTGTAGTAGGTACCTGGGAGACAGCAGAAACCTTCATCCATCCTCATGCAGCCTTCTTCATGGAGATAGGCCAGTGTGGTAGCTACCTCAGGATGTGCTACTGTCCCAGGGAGAGAAGCAGCGAACTCTTGTAGATGATCCCTGTATTTCAAATTTCTCCCCCTTTGAGGCACACTGAATGCGGAGTGAAGAAACCTGGGAAGAGGAATATCCTTACTTTATCTTTGGTGGCGGTAGTAAAGTTTTCCCCTCTACCCATATTCCACCTTGCCCTGTGGAAAGATGGGGGAGTACAAGACTACAGTATGGCAGAGTAAGGGAATGCAAGTCTGAGGTCTGGAGAGGAGTAATGCTTCCAGTATGTGAAGGGTTGTTGGTAGAAGTCTTTTGTAGGGAGGACGCACATGAGTGCAAGTTTGCCTATATGGGCAAACTGTTGGAAGGAAGGTAGTGTATTTAAGCTGTAGCTGATTCTATTTGCTAATCCTTATCCAGATGTTCTTTTTCCTTTCGCAACACTCAGTTTTTCTTCTTCTGTGCCATTTCTCATATTTTAGTGCATTTCAAAGGTAGTAAGTACATAATGACGGAAAAATAATTTTTCTTTAAATCTCAACACTGTTAATAAGAAAACAGGTAGAGAGGACTTTTATATCCCGTGTGTTTTTAAGAATGTTTATTTTATTATGGCAAGGGTAATGTTTCTTCTGAGTTGCACTGAAAGAAAGCACTTTTTTACATCTGAAATCTGTCCAACGCAGGTGACTTCTGTTACAACAGGAGAGTAAAAATAAACACGTGCGTGTGCATGCCCACACAAGTGTACATGAGGGCACTTTTTCTGGTAGCAACTTGTGCTTTGAACAGTAGCGTCTCCAACACTGTGTTAAATTGATGAATTTGCTAAAGGTGACAGCAGACTGCTGAGGAGCCTGAACAGATGGAAAACAACTTTGGCACAGAAGTAGTGATAACTGTACCATTTCTTCCCAGTGGAAGTTCCTGATCCTTACTGGTAGTAAAGAATGCATTGTGCAGTGGCACTGTGAGTAACGTAGGCTCTGGCCTCACAGATCACTCCAGCAGATGCTGTAAAGCACACAGCTGGGCTGGGATCCTCAGACAGTGCCTTCACCTGTCTGTGCCAGTTTCTCATCCAACTAACACTTCCTTAATTTGATTTCATTACAAGTTATTGGGTTCTCTGCGCTTTTGAATAACTGATCTGGGAACATGGCCATGTAGCTTCCCATTTTACAAATACATAACTGTGTGTGCTCACACTGCAATTTTGTGAGTAACAGGGAAGTGGTGAGGGTGCATAGGACATAGGACTGGATAGTAAGAGATCTTGGAGGTTAGATGCAAATTCCTCAGGGTTTGGTGGGCTGGCATTCTGCAGCAATGTCTGTCAATTCTTGGTGCATGGCAACCCTAGAAGTGCAGATGGGATGTCTTGGTTTGCCTTAAACGTGTCCTTGTCAAACCTGCTTCCTCACTTCTTTTCACCTGAGCTCCCAAATTCATTTTATAAGTTCTTTGAAGGTCTCTGTATCACTGCAACCAGGAGAAATATAGTCCTCATGAAGTAGTAAATCAACTTCTGAGCACAGAACTGAAAAACCTTGCGTTTATCTTCCTACAAATTTGCAGTGAAATATTAGTTACTCAACTAGAAAAGTTTTGTGGGTGGCTTTGTGAGTTTGTCTTAGCTAGTAGCTAAGATTTTCTTTTTTTTTCTTAACACTTTCTAATCATTCTTTCTGTGTGCTTCTCCAGCTGCACATCCGTGCTCCCGTGACAATGGTGGGTGCTCACACATCTGCATTGCCAAAGGGGATGGGACTCCAAGATGTTCGTGCCCAGAGCACCTTGTGCTCCTGCAGAATCTCTTAACATGTGGAGGTGAGTTATGTTTAACAGTGCTGCTAAGTGGTTTACATTGGAAAAAAAAGAAAATTAAGAACCCCTGGAATATCAGATTTGGTCTGTGACATGCTGCTAGGTTTTGAGAACTGTCTATCTGGAGGAAGATATTTTCAAAAACAACTGAATGAATGAAATCAAAATGACCAGAATCAAATGGTTACTGTTGCAAGAAACTTGCCTGCCGCAGTACTTGACTTCCATGTGGTACAAAATTATATGAACTTCCTGCAGGAGGTTGTATTTGAATCCAGAACGTGGATTTATACATACTAGACATGATGCTGAATTCTGTCTTAAATGCACCTGTTCTACCAGCTGTTTTCTGCTTAAAGTTTTGGACATGTTTGACTTTTCACTGTGTGCAAAACACACTTGTTAGACCATATGATAGTTGCATCTTCTACTGAGATTTACATTATTGTATGATGTGGCAGTTTGTGCTATAAACAAATTCATATAACAATGTTGGTAACCCATGATGATCTGGCAGTTGAAACTGTATGTATGATTCCTGCAGTACTCCAGCTTTTCAAATAACATGATAACATAAAACACTGTGCTGTCCCACTAGTGACAGAAAGTTCAAAACTTCAGTTGCAGTTCTTTTTAATTAAGGTAGCTGTTGCCTTTCCCCATGTAAACATTCCCTTTACAATTCCCTTTCACAGCCCCAGGAATTTTGATAATTGTTACCTTACTATTGCAGAGGGCATTTAAAATGGGACAAAAAATAGTTCTTTTTGGGAGATATCCTATGTTAAATTATTTGGCTCTTTTGGTCCTCTGGGCTTTTTTTATGTATTCAATTTGTTGTGGATTTCATTTTTCTGGCTGAGCTCTGACCTCCTGTGGGACAGTCCTTTCCATTATAAACTGTTTTCTTTCCCATGACCACAACACGCTATGTGGTTTCACAGTAGTGGAGGTTACATCTGCAGGGGGAAAAATAAAACAATCTCCTTATATTTCTTGCTGTACTTCTGTTGAAAAACCTGGCCAGTGAGAGATTCTTAGTTCCACTGCTTTGCTGTCTTCCCCCGTGAATCTTAAAATTAAGGGGCCTCTCTTTCAGTGTCTGCTTCTTGTTTATTTGTTTTCATTCTGATCCTTCACTAAGCTTGCAACAGCTTTGTAGTCTGTCTTGCCTGCAGGAGTAGTAGCTCATAGCAAGTATTTCAGAATAGGTTGATAGCTGTTTTGGTTGGGGAACGTTTTGTTCATGTATTCTCATGAACACACTTGACAAGTTTTTAAATGCAAACTCATGCCTGCCAAGTGCAACTGTAACGCAACATTAAATGTGGCTCTAGGTGCAGTAGTAGTAATCTGTCCACTGAATTATCTACAGTACGCTCCTATACAAATGAATTCCAGAATTATCTTGATGCGTCCATCTGGCATCCTTACCATGTCTACAGCTGCCAGGTCACTGGTTGGGTTTGTAAACCTCAGTATTGCTACACCCAGTAATCATAACTCAGAAACTTAGAAATCATAGGAATGTCGAAACTTAAACATATGGATTTTTACTTTGCATATTTGTTTTTCAAGCTCTTGATTTTACTGGAGTCTCATTCTTGAACATTTCTCCTTATTGAAGGAGGACAACAGCACTTCAAAAACAGTTTGCATTTTTGCGGAAGAGCTTGAGGCATAAGCATCTTTTTCTCCATCTGCGGAATATTTCCATCACATTTTCACTCCGTTGAAAGGGCTAAAATTGAATGAACGCGCACATGTGTTTTGTTTTCTCTTTCTCCAGAACCTCCAACGTGTTCCCCAGACCAGTTTACCTGTGCAACTGGAGAGATTGACTGTATCCCAATGGCATGGCGGTGTGATGGATTCCCAGAGTGTGATGACCAGAGCGATGAGGATAGTTGCCCAATATGCTCTGCATCTCAGTTCCAGTGTGAGAAAGGACAATGTATTGATGCACACCTGAGGTGTAATGGAGAAATTGACTGCCAAGATAAATCTGATGAAGTGGACTGTGATAGTAAGATTCATTTTCCTTTTCTCTTGGCTCTGACATAAGCAGCTATTTGAGATTCTAACTGTTTTGATACATGTTCATGATTTTTAGTTTCAAATGGGGAAGAACAGCCTTAGCTTGCAAGTCTGGCATAACTGCCTACTTGATTCTGCTTTTTTCTCCGAAGTGAACCTTCCAGGTCTGCTGATTACAAGCCTTCATAAGACAGTCTCTTTTCTGATAATTTAATATAGTTTGAATTCACATAGAATTTGAAATCAGTTAAGAAGTTCATTTTACTTGAAACAGGCTTGTGGATGTAGATAAGAAATATAACAGAGCTATATTTGACAGAATGGTATAAGGTAGTATGGACTACATAAGATTTGATTATATCTTCAGTTACCATGTTTTAACACGTCAGTTACACTTATTTAGTAACTATAAAAGATCCTTGCTGATTTGTTTTCAGTTTTGCCCCAGCTGGACAAAAATGTGGTGTTTCAGAATTTTGTATCAGTCTAACTAACTAAGTAGGACTTGTAATGGTACAAAGGAAAAATGAGAAAAGTGCTGACTGGATTTTACCTACTGCAGCAAAGCAGGTGTTCTGATGCCTATCTGCTTATGATATAAAATGCATTGTAGCTTGATACATCTGACATCTTTTGGTTTTCTTAAGATTGTTGAACGCTCCCGTGCAAGTCATACTTAATCTTTTCTTTCTTTCTGTGCAGCAATTTGCCTGCTCAATCAGTTCCGATGTGCCAGTGGCCAGTGCATCCTCCTGAAGCAACAGTGTGACTCCTTTCCAGATTGCATTGATGGCTCAGATGAGCTCATGTGCGGTGAGATGTCTTTGCTTGAGATCAAGTGCTCTGTTTTCAGCCCTAACACCTTACAACTAAATGCAAAGTCCCAGTCTCTCCATAGTAATATTCTTTCAGGGAAGCCTGATGAATCTTGGCTCTGTACTAACTAGGTCAAATTAGTTTCTTTCTTCCATCCTCTGGGTGGGAACTGCAAGGAAAAGTGAATTTCATGAGCAAGAGTGCTGAAAATAGCCAGGGTGGCAAAAAGAGAAAAGGCTAAAAAAATTGGAATTAGAGAATCTGTTTAGCTCTCCTTTTGGAAATCTCAGATTGCATGTGCTTCTTCTGATCCTCCCACACATCCCTTTTAACTCACAGCCCTCACTTGATTCCCCCCAGTTTCTGGGGTACTGTGAAGCCACTTTTTCTTCCATTTTTATTTTTGTTATTTTCTTTGTGCACTTCGCAAACTTTTGTGGTGCCAACTTAATGCAACTGTTTCCTGTTTGCACTTTGGGTCTTGTCCTGCAATTAGGTCTTAAATGATTTAAATGGGTCTTTATGTAGACAAAAGACTGCCTCTTCTGGAGTTTCTTTGTGGAACAGAGCATTCTGTGGTTTCTTGCTTGACTGAGGGAAAGTCAAGTAGGAAATAAAAATGATTGCTACTTTCAGGATGAAGATCTTGCATTCAAAAGAAGCTAGGTTTAACCAAAATGAGAATTTTGTGGTTTTAAACTAGCTAATTCAAGAATATGTTTTAGTTCTGGCTTTGCCTTTTTTCTGGTATCATATCTGAGCTAATCTGCCTATTTAAAGGTTAGGTCCTTGGCTGACCTGTAAGCTGTGTGCTAATAAGAAAGACAGAAATGAATTCTTGATGTTGAGCTGCAGAGGGTTCACTGGTAGTTCTTTCCACTTCCTTTATCTTCCTTCTCAACTTTCAGTTCTGCATTCCCTTCAACTGAGGGACAAGAATTTAGAATGTAGTCAATGGGAGATACGATATGTATCAAATCTCATCTCAAGTACTGCAGCAGTTTTTCTTATTTAGCACTGGGCTTTATGGGGGAAAAAGAAATAAGAAGTAGGAAGTGTTTGAGATATTCTGGTTGTGTGTTTTTATTCCAATCTGTAAAGTTCTTAATAGTCACTTAGAACACTTCTCCATCCTAAAATCCTTTCCATCCTGTTAGCTGGGAAGACATCCACTGCTCCATGCATACTGTAGCTTGCCTACCAGTCAAATCTTAAAATTCTCCTGGCTGTTGTTATATCAAGACGATAAGTAATCGTCTTACAAGGTGAATTGCTAGACAGAAAGAATACATTGCTGTTACTGCTTTTTTTACATGTAAGGAAAGAGAGCACATGAAGTCTTAAACATAGAATCAGAACCGATGTAGTTAGATGTATGTCTGAGTTAGATGCAACGACTTTCAAAGACACGACATAAATGACTGAGCTGACTGATGTACTACTACACAAACGCCAGGACAGCATCATATATATTGCCATATTTAATGACATCCTTCTTTTTCCCCTCCTTTTCCAGAAAAATCAAAGCCATCCTCAGATGAACCTCAGCCCCACAGCAGTGCCATTGGTCCCGTCATTGGAATAATACTTTCCCTTTTTGTCATGGGAGGAATGTACTTTGTTTGCCAGCGAGTGGTGTGTCAGCGCTACGCTGGGCCCAACAGCCCCTTTCCACATGAGTATGTCAGTGGCACGCCTCACGTCCCTCTTAATTTTATTGCTCCAGGAAGTTCTCAGCATGGCACTTTTACTGGTAAGGATGGTAAGAACCCTAATAAGTACCATTGCACTGTCTGGATTGGAGGTTTTGCAGGTTATTAAGAGCTGACTGTTGCCTGAAGTGTAACGAAAACATCCCCTTTGGTTTAGTCCATCTCTGAGGCAGATTTCCTGTTTGCTTTTGAACAACGTATTTGTTCTCTCTCTGTCTCAGTTCTTCATCTCTGAAGCAGCAGAATTTCTCTACCTTGCCAAGTAATCAGAACATCCACCCAGAGACCTCTATGCAGATAATAAGTCGAGGCTGAAGTAGAGGTCTTAAAATATACGTAAAAGCTTGGGGTATTCACATGATAATTCACATGATAGCTAACAGCCCAGAGACCTCACATAGACATCAAAGTAAACGCTTATGTGATGTGTTTTAAATTTACAATTGTAGGATATGCTCTTCATAGAGGAGATAGTTCATTTCGAACTACAAGGCCCTGAGAAGAAAGAATATTTCTTTGTATTGTTTGGGAATATGGAAAGTAAATGGTGACCTGTAAACCTACCCGACAGAGCCAGAACACAACAATGCATATTTCAGAGCACTTGGAATCTGCTTTTCCTGTCAGCCGAAATTCAAGCACGTTGAAAAAGACAAATGAACAGATGTTACACTTCTTCGTATAGACAACATTTTGAGATGTGCTGTTGCTTTCTTCCAGCCAGGGTCTTAAGACAGCCAGATACAACTTAGGTTTATGCTTTCTTGCATTTTAATGGTTGTGGTCAGCTGTTCCTGCTTACAATCTGTTTTTATGGTTATCAAGTAAGGAAATAAAATTTGAGGATGAAATTATTACAGGTGAAATCTTTGCAATGTTTTTTTAAACTGATCTTCATATTAAAGCTTTTATAATTAAAGGAAATATGAGAGGCTTTCATTTGTACCACTGTAGGTGCTAAACTAAGCTGTCAGTCTATCGTTGTTATTTTTTTCTAATCCAGCTACCACAAATTTTCACGGCTTTGTATTGCTGTGACAGCTTACAGCAGCTGACAGTCTTACCATTGATGTTAATTCTAACATAGGTTGAAGCACAGTGGTTCAAAAAAGTGAGTGGTCATGAACAGTGGTCACAAATAAAATCATCCCACTTTTCCTAAATATTTCCCAAGGCTGAAAAGTTTCTGAAAGCTTCTGAACTAAACTCTTCCATTGGCACTGAATATTTTGACAGAAGGAATCTGAGAATATGCAGTCTGATTCAAGTGCATCTTTGAGTTAAACAAATCAGACAGCATTGTCTTCCCCTTTTCCTGTCATCCAGGTTTCCTTCCTTTTTTCACTTTAAAAAATGGGTTGTTTTTTTTTTTTTTTCCAATAAGAATAATTGTTTTTGCTCTTGCTCATCTACTTGCAATTGAATTTCATTAGATGGAAATGAAAACTTCGGATGTTTCTGGCTTGTTTCTCTTGGGCAGCATATGATGCTTATTTTTACAAACGCCTGAATTTGTTTAGTTGGAAAATTTCTTTGTTAACAATTTGGGTGAAAAATTTGGATCAGCTGATCTGGAGATTCCTTTCTCAGCAGACTGAGAGCACGCCTTGTGAGGAGCTGCAGAGTCACAATAGGTGGTCTAGGAGTGAAGTGTTTGCTTTACATAATATAAAATTGAAAATATGTTGTTCTTTGTAATCCTGAAGTTTTTATGTAAAAGATCATTCCAAAAGCAACAACCAGTAGAGTTACGTGGATTTGCCAAGCTCTGGATTTGTTTTCTGGTTCGCATTAGTAGATGAAATTGTGGTTTACCTAACCTTGGATTCCTCTCTGTCTCACTGCAGGCATCTCTTGTGGAAAGTCTATGATTAGCTCCATGAGCCTCATGGGAGGGAGCAGTGGTGCCCCCTTATACGACAGAAACCATGTTACTGGAGCCTCTTCTAGTAGCTCATCCAGCACTAAAGCCACTTTCTACCCACAGGTATGTCTTGAAAATATGCCTGTGAGTCAGATATTGGAATTCAGCAGAGCTCCTCATTTAATTTGTTTCATGCTTCACCAGAATCTCTGTAACTTGCTGAACGATTTCATGTTAGTACCCAGTTGTTGCATCAGTGTCACAGTAAACGGATTCTATGAATAGAAAATGTGTAGGTGGATTTATTTAAAAAAAAAAAAAAAAAAGTCTTAGTTAAATAAATCTTGAAAGACAAAAGTGGCCCAGGAGCTGATCTGCCTGTACCATTATGTTTTGATATTTCTGTTGGCCAAACTCTTCCATTGGAGTACTGGCCTAAACTAACCTCTTACTTGGAATTCTTCTACCCTTCCAGTTCAGTGTTATGTGAGCCAGAACCTGCAGGGACAATATCAGCCTTCAGAAGGAGTGCCATGCCAGATTTTTATACAGAAGCTGTTGTGAGGGCTTTGCTATCGTAAAGTTACTGCTGACCCAAATGTCATTTCTTCCTGGTAGCTTTGTGTTTACCCAGCTTTACGTTACCTACAGAAAGAAGCAGCCTGAGCAATCTAAATGTCTTGGCTTTGCACCTGCTGCCTCGTATTTGTTTAATACATCCAAACTCAAAATAAAGCCTCATAATTAACATATATCATCTTTAAAAAAAAAAAAAAAAAAAGAGCATCAATCCCCCTAAGCAGCAATGAGAGGAATAGAAAATAAGGTTGAGTGACTCACTGAAGGAGTAAATAATATTTTCAAAATAAGTAGAGTTGTGCAATTAACTCAAACTGAAGTACTGATTTTAATCTTCCTAGATCTTGAACCCGCCTCCATCCCCAGCTACCGATCGCTCCCTGTATAATGCAGAGATGTTTTATTCTTCAAACATTCCTTCAACCACAAGATCTTACAGGTACAGCTCAGATAAAGAGGTTTGATACATATTCCATTGGTCTGTCCTTTACTTTTGCATCTTAAACAGAATGTTCTTGTTTAGACCTTTGCCTTGATTTAAAAAAAAAAAAGTGAAAAAAAGCCACAAAACTTTCCCTCTCTTAGTAAATGACCATTCCAATTGAGTTTACGCTATTTGTGACCCATAAACATTAGCTTTGTTTCTTATTTTGATGCAACAGCGTTTAGCACCTATCAACACAGTGTTGCCAATAAAGAATGCTGTGTATTTATATTTATATTGCTTTGTAATGGTCACTTAGCATCCTGTGAGGAGAGTTTGGTCTTGTCTACTCTTTGGATTGACCTATTTGTTAGTTCTTAGGGTCTGAACTAAGTGGTCATGTTGGTATTCTCTGGCTGCCCAAATCTATGGATCTACCACCAGGTCAGAGGCTGGCAAAATGCACTGTGAGCTGCAGGTAGCTGTGCCATTCAGTTTTAACACAGTTCAGCTACTTCTCATTTGGTTCCTATGAAAACCTGAGTTACGGCTAACATAGAATGAATAAACAGCTGACTTGACTGTGGGCGTAGGCATTCTTTTTCAATATGTCTTTGTTTCCCTTTTTCAAAAATCACAACTAATGCACATGCTTTTTTTTTTTTTCCTCACAGGCCTTACCTTATACGAGGGACGGCTCCACCCACAACCCCGTGCAGCACAGACGTTTGTGATAGTGACTATACTACTAGTCGATGGAAAGCCAACAAATACTATATAGATTTAAATTCAGACTCAGACCCTTACCCCCCTCCACCCACGCCTCGCAGCCAGTACATGTCGGCAGAAGAAAGTTGCCCTCCATCTCCTGCCACAGAACGAAGCTATTTTCACCTCTACCCACCTCCACCCTCTCCTTGTACAGACTCCTCATGACCTCAACAGAAGGAACTTTCCCTGTAAATATTTTTAAATATGAACAGATTTTAAATATATATTTTATGATTTAAAGATAAAAAGGGGTGGGAATTAAAAAGGAAAAAAAAAAGAGAAATGTGAATAAAAATGTGTGGGAGGGACGGGGCTGTGAAAATTGTACAAAGGAAGAATATTTATAAAATTGATTTTTTTAACTTAATTTCCCTTCTTTTGTGCCATATTTGCCTTTTTGAAATCATGGAACTGACTTACTCTCCAAAGGATTTGGGGAGGCAAAGTTGAGCCTTTTTGCATTTCAAACCACCTTTTTACACGCAAAGTGTATGCAATTCTTTTTACTAAGGTGAGAAAAGAAAGCGAAGTAGCTTGTGGAAGGAGGAGGCTAAAGACCAATATTCACAGAGAAGAAAAACATGCTTAAGTAGTTTGTCTGTATCTCATCCCTTGTACACCGCTGGGAGAAAACGTGCAAAGAGTACCACTGTCATATGTTCCTGTTTGCTAGTGAGCTGACTGCTTCCCAGCAGAATCTGTCTCCTGAGACCTGGATTTTGAACCTCAGTCTCCATTTGCTCAGCACTGAACTGGAAGGACTTATTTTAACCAAATCTTTGAGCTGAGCTGGTCCCACAGGCATCGTGTCCTGACTCAAGCGAGTACCATACTGCATACTGATTCTGAAACTGATAGGAGCTAGAAACATAAAAACAAACCTCAAATGCTTGGTTCAGCTTCAATCAGTTCCCACTTTGAGTGCATGATAGTAGAAGTTGTAACGGCCTGACAGTGAGAGCAAGGGGCTCTTAACAAGAGAACCTGTGAGAAATGCTTGACAAACTGCAGCTTTGCTCAGGTTCACCATTTTAATTTGAATGAAACCAGGTTGTAGCATCCACTTCTTTGTGAGGCTTCGGTGACTTGGCTGGGAAGGAGCTGTAACAGCTGCTTCTCAAATTACTGGTACTTCACCTTTTTCCCTGAAGCCCAGTAATTCCTCTGTTCTGAGTCTTCAAGATGTTCGCCTGTGTTGAATTTATCAGCAAATTGCTTCATCTCCAATGTTCGTTTCCCAAAGTGGGATGATACGGTGGACTGCATTCTTTTTAAGTGAGGAAAGTTGTTTGTTTGTAGGACATGGTATCTGCTGAGCTCGAAACCAAAACATCTGCCATTCAAGCAGGTTAGTCATGTCATCAAAATTTGCCACCAAATTAGTCCAGATTTAGGAACATAAAAAGCACGGGGAGGAAGGAGAGAAGGCAAATACGTCTGATTGTATTAAAATAAAAGAAATTGCAACAAACTACTGTATCCTCAGGACACCGTAATCAGTGAAGTGCTCATGCTTCTAGCTCCTGGCAAACACTTTTGTGAAAGGGAGACTGAGATAATTGCCTTTCACAATACAGAAGATAAATTTTTGCTTTGATTCATCTCCTGTTGTAACAAAGGGATTTGGGTATTGAATGGCAATTTTCACCTCTGACGATGATGATTTAGTGTGCCTACCTGGGATATCTAAGGGAAAATCTGAATATGCAGACCTGCACCTGTTTCTGCAGCTGTTGAATAACATGTGGTGGCTCTTTGACAGCCTTAATATTGTTGGCAACAACAAAACATTTTTCCTTTTTGAACTTAAATTATGTTTGGGTCGGTGTCTTTTGAACAAAAGAAGCCTAGGATTCCAGGGCAAAGGTTCATGTTGTAGTGGAGGGGCTGGGACCACAGAGTTCCAATCCAGTTTGTGTTTACAGATTTGTTAGTCCAGGTCTGTTCTTCCTGCCTGTGGTGTTTAAGGACAAATATTGGTGCTGTCATTGTTGTATTACTGAAACTCTTCAAGTAGATTTCAGTACCTTTGTGGCTAAATTTTTGCTTCTGAGTTTCACATCTGGCACAAAGATGATGCCCACCGTTTCCTGTGGAGAAAAATAGAGATCTGGGGAATCTAGCACTGGAGTTTAAGAATGGATTCTTTTCCCCCATCCCTTGCCAAAGTTAGCAGTTCTATAGTATCCCAGGAGGGACAAGGTCATCATTTGTTGCTCTTTGAGTGACAGACTTCGCAGATCTCTGAGCAAGCGTTAATGATTTGGTGAAACAAAACAAGATTTTCATGTGATTGTGTTTCAGTGAGCCACATGATGAATCTGGATCCACAGATATTTCTGTATCACATAATCACATAAATGTTCTACATTACAGCACTTTGTCAAATTTCACATGATATGTCATTTTGTGCATAACTGTTGGCCGTTTGTAATGAATGTATCATGTTACAGTTCTAGCTTAGAGCCATACCATACTAATTTTCTTGTATTCCTGTGATGGCACTGAATGCAAGATTACTTTTTTTTTTTCCTTTCCTTAAACCACTGATGGTTTTAAAGAGCCACCACTGTAGCAATCCCAACCACTTTGTCTTATTCTCCTATTGTAAAGTTTGGAGTTGAGTCCAAGAAAATTAGCAGCCTTGCTGAGAGTCAGACTGACTTAAGGACCAAAGGAATTTGACCCTTAAGTACTCAGAAGGAAGCAAGCACTTGCTGAATGGAATGAATTACGCGTGTGCACTCTTGTATTTCAATTGGATGTTCAGAACCTCTTGCTGCTGATGTTTGCTGAGAAATTACTTCATCTAAGGCGCTTCAGGTTTTGTGATCAGAATGCAGGTTTCATACGCCACTCCACGGAATTGACTTGAAGAGCCTCTTCTAAAGAGAACTTGTAAGCACATACAGCATCTACAGATTTAAATATTTTCCTGAAATATTACTTTTTGTTGCTGTAGGCTACCTAACCTAAAGAGATTACTGCACTCCTGGTGCCAGAAAAGACCATATATTTGAGCGAGAAGAGCTTCTTTTCTCCAGAAATATCCCCCAGTGTGTTTTTAGTGAAGTATGTTTTCTATCCTGTGAATCTTCAGGCTAAAACTTAGGAAACAGATGCTTGCTTCTTCTAGATCGGGATGAGGGAAAGTGTTGCATGGAATTATTGAAAGCATGTGGCAAGTTGTAGCAGTGCTGGGCTGAGAAGGAAATAAGCAGGGAAAAGTTGTGTTTTGGTGAGGTTTAGGTGTGTTTCTGTTAGTGCAGAAGGGTGCTATGAGAAAGGCTGAAGTATCCTGACGTATCCTAGGAGTTCTGCCCCAAGAACCTGCAGGGGGATGCAAGTGATTGGACTTCCCATGTGAGCATCTGAGTACTTGAGTCAGTATACTGAAATATTTTCAAAACCCATTATGACTGTGTATTAGCACTTTAAAGCAGCTTGGGATGGAATACCGAGCTGTGTCTGGATAGCAGCCTAGTGATGGGCATATGATATGGTTGATTCTGTGTTACATCTAAGGGCAAATTTCATAGCAGAGAGCAGCTTCCTTGCCTTCTGATGCAGTCACAAAGGCAGCTATGAGGGTCATCTCTCTGTAGAATTTATTCTGTCTGTGGAACAAATGCAGTAGCGATGTGAAGCTGTAAGGTAAATGGGCAGACTTAAAAATCATGATCTTTATTGGCAAAGTATTCTTTGATTTCAAGCAAAAAGTTTGTGTGAAATCTAGCTGGACTTCAGCTGGACTGACCTGCACCCTGAAATTTGCAATGGCTGTAATTAATTTGTTCGTTATTGGTGCGTTCCCATCGTTCCACTGCTTTGATTTAACTGTCTGGGTAGATTGCTAAAGAGCACTCAAGCTAAGATCAAATCAAATCTACACTGTACAACAAATGAAGTTTTCTTTTAGGATAATGATATTACAAAATGTCCAAAGAATTAGATGGTGCTGTTATTAACATGTTCTAAAGAGGAGGGGTGAAATAAGTTGAATTTTTTTTTATTTTTGTATAGTGAGTTTGATTTGTAGCAGTAAAGCTTGATCTCTCTGGTTGTAGATCTAAGACGCATCATGTTCTCCCCATTTTTAGGGGGGCAACTGGTGCCTCTTGGATCCTGGGGCTTTTGAAACTATGGGGTGTCTGTGCACAGCAGCGATCAGTAAGGGCTGGCCATGCTGTGCTGAGCTACCAGTGACCTGGGCGTTCACCCACTGCCTGTAGGTCAGATCCTTTTGGTGCAGAGAGCTCTGGGGCTGCCCTGCATCGGAGCCTATGGGGCACATTGCAGTACATTACGAGTGAGGTCGGTCAGACAAAAACTGTGTGCCCCGTGTGCTCCGAGCATTATCAGAAGCAGATCTTCTCTGATGTCAGTCATTTTGTTGGGGTATGTGTTGAATCAGTCCAAATGAGTAGCTATGCTTATAATTGTACAACAAGTGATACCCATTAATGTCAGGAAATGAAAACAGAAGGCAGGCATGTTCCCAGTAATTAATAACACGCAGGAGTGCCTGGCATGGAGCCCTGAATTAGAAATAATGTATTTGTTGCTACGGTGCTGAGGGACGTTTTGCAAACTTCCATGTTTGGGCTGAGCCTTGGACAAGCCATAATCCAACATGACAGACATTTACAGAACAGTTATTCACTTGTTTCTGTTTAATAATGAGTGCATTATAAATGATGAGTGCAGTCCTCACCACAAGTTTCTGCTGTTCTGTTACTGTTCCCTTACGTACTGCAGCGCTTTCATCATTAAATGTAAAATCCCCTTTCTTTGACTATCAGGAGTTCAGTTGAACAGCTTAAGGTGTTTCCCACGTGTTAAAAGTAACATTAATATACGTAGGTATTTTCATTGCTGTCACGTGTTCTAGCTCTCCTTCCTGAGAACAATTACTGAAGGTTTTGTAAAGGGTATTTTTCCTCTATTTTGTGTATTTTGCAGTTGGCCAACTATGCTGTGGGTCTGTTCATGTGAGATCGTGTTCCTGGGCAGGGTGGGGGGAGGAGAAACAGATTTAAATCAGTGTTAAACCTGCCGATAAGAATGATGGAAACCAAGCTTATACAAATGGCTTCTGCGTCCTGCAACCAAGTTCCTCAGATGCTATGTCCTGCCACTGCTGGCGATGCTCCCAGCTGCCCGTGGCAGTGAGGCACCACAACCAGGCTGTCCCCAGCACAACCTGCAGCCCACCTGGGGGGAGGCAGGAGCCTCTTCTTCAGCCAGCACAGAATCCTGCTGGATAGAAGACGACAGAAACAATTCCTAAACAGGACGCTTGACACCAACAAAATACATGCGGAGAACATGCCTTGAAAGAAGAGAAAAGCAAATGTCATAGCTACAGAGATGGACCAATTCACCAGCATTTATGTCTTTAACAAACAAGTGCCCCTGCTGATGTACCTCCCTCTTAGCGATGCTCCCAAGGGGAGCTGCATCCGATGAAGGCAGCCATGTCCCACTTGTGTTTGTACAGAGATCCTGCAATGCGTAAACGAGAACAGAAGTATCTTAACTGCAACCACAAATGCAACAATCATAAATGGAATTAATCGGCCTGCGGAGGTCAAAACAAAAGCTGTTGAAAAGTCCTGTGCTGTTGGATGTGAAATTTGGGAGGGCATCATCGACAAAACTAACCCAGACCGCTTTCTTGCTCATCTAATTGTATTGTAATTGCTGCTATTTGTAATTGTACATGAATATACAAAGATTACCAAGATTTTTTATGATAAACACAACCTTTTTTATATTTATATTAAAACGTATATTCTGCAACCAGCCTAATAAGTACAGCTTTATATATGTATCATTTGGTAGGATTTGTTACTACAAAGGACAACCAAACCCAGTACTGAAGTGCCTTCTGTGTTCTAAACAGCTCAAGCATTGACTGGGGAAAAAATTAAAGCCTTAAATCACAGAAACCCCAAGTTTCCTATGTTGAGTGTACTCTAATGATTCTAAGCAAACACTGTGTTCGGTTCTCCTCAGCTCAAATACATCCACAAGTAGTGGAACTGAAGCTGACAACTGAGGGGTTTTTAGAGCATAAATATCTTGAGTTTGTAATATATTGGGATTGCATATGCAAATGCATAATTTCAGGTGGACATTCATTTCCGTATTCATTTCAGCAGCAATTTTGACATGTAAAATACATGTCATTAAAGAAGTGCCAGCAGGTGATACTTGAGTGTTTGGGGATTAAATTGGCATTATTTTCAGATTATCATTACAGTGTTTTTCATGAAAGCCATTTGTCATATTTCACAAGGCCTTTACCAATTATTTTCCAAATGTGGCCTTTAGGATACAAATGAACCTGGTTGGAACTGTCGTAAGAAAGATTTCTTTGAGACTTTCATCGTTTCAGACCATTATACGTTAATGGTTTTCTGGTCACAAAACTGCAACGATTCTTTATGTTAACAAAACTGAAGTTGTTTGAAATTACCGCTATTTTGTATAAAGATTTGTAAAGATAACAGACTCTGCCTTTGTACAATAGATTTTGTGGATTTTGTTTTATAATAAATATATTTAAAATATTTGATTAGGAGTCCTTGTGAGCGGTGATATTTCAGCATCTGCAGCAGAGGCAACCAGCCCGTGGCACAGTTATATCAGGTCCTGTTTGCTGAGAACAGTGCTGCTGTCTCCTTATTTTTACTTTTAAAACAGCAAGAGCAAGGAGGTGAAGAGGTTAACTGGAAAACTGCACATCTTTAGAGTTATGACTGTTAGCAAGCTATTGAGCTTACCACAACTTTGTCAGCAT